>CM075982.1:61682592-61909861 GCA_038087875.1 Malacoraja senta | reverse complement strand
GGAGGGAGAGAACACACAAGGTGGGAGGGATACTTAAAATATTAAAATTTAATATAAGGTCATAAGGTCATGTGATAGCAGCAGAATTAGGCCATTCGGCCCATCAAGTCTACTCTGCTATTTAACCATGGCTGATCTATCTCTCCCTCCTAACCGCATTCTCTTGCCTTCTCCCCGTAACCCCTGACACCCGTACTAATCAATAATCTATCTGTGCCTTAAAAATATTCATTGACTTGGCCTCCACAGCCTTTTGTGGCAAAGAATTCCACAGATTCATCACCCTCTGACTAAAGAGATTCCTCCTCATCTTCTTCCTATAGAACATCCTTTAATTCTGAGGCAATGACCTCTGGTTCCAGACTCTCCCACTAGTGGAAACATCCTCTCCACATCCACTCTATCCAAGCCTTTCACTATTCGGCTTGGGTTATCTTTGGTTGTAGACTACTCAGGCCAAATATCTGAAACTGGATGAAGTCTGGAGTCCAGATGAAGGGTCTCGACCAAAATGTCAACTGCTCATTTCCGTCCACAGATGCTGTCTGACCCGCTGAATTCCTCCAACAATACTTCCTTTTTTACTGCATCATTCCCTCACAAATAGCTCACAAATCACTGTTTTTAGCTTACTGATGTATCATCGCCTAAACATTAGCTCTGCGTCTCTCTCTTCCCAGATGCTGCCTGACCCAAGCAACAGTTCCTATTTTTATTTCAGAATCCCAGCATCTGCAGCATTTTGCTTTCAGGGCTTAAAGAATGAACGTGGCCAGTCCCAAGTACTGTCAGAATCATTTAAGTAATGAAATGGAGCCTCAACAAAATGAAAATAAATGTTTCCAGAAAAGTCGCTTTTGAACTTTAAAAATTAATTTGAATAAATCCTTCGCTTGATTTTCACCTTTTAAAAATCTTAGCACTTCTGGTTTAAAGCTGCATTGTGGCTTCCAGCTGGCATTCAGTTTACGGACTGTGCTCTGGGCCCATCAGAATAGTTTCACAGGGTACTTAATGGTTTCAATGACCTTACAAATATTCCAAAAATGTTCAAAACATTCTGGGGTGAATATTGAAATGCGAGTTGGTTGCTCTGCACCTTAATTAGATTATATGGGTTCCTAATCTACATAAAATAGATATCAAAATAAGTTTTAAAAAATGATGTCAGTGGAGGTCTCACAATTAGGGAGATGATGTACAGTATTATGCCATTTGTTTGCAGCACTCCATGGGTTACTGTGTGGTAAATGTAATGTCTCGTTCTCAGCATTGAAAAAGGTTTACAAGTAGTGTGTTATTGAAGTTTTTTTCCTCCTTTTTATGGTTGCTTGGGTGATTAATCGCTAAGGAGCCACTGCTGCAAGGAGGCTTTCAGTTCCCGAGTTATTTGATTTTCTTCCTTTGTCCAAGTGATTTGGGCTTTCAAAGAATTCTTCCTGCATCCACCATAAATAAAACCATTAAGGCCACACAAAGAAAATGCTACAGTTCTCAGGGACCGGTTACTCCTCCATCAGAAGACTGGGGCTTTTTAGATTCCACTGATCTTAGAAAACATTTCTATGTCATTATTTGATATGAAAATAAAAAGTGCAAGTTCCCACCAGACAGAAAAATAATTAGTTTGTTACACTGTTCCACGATTCAAGAGGCAGTTTAAAAAAGATTTATTTCAAAACAATCAATAAAACGACAAAGTTATTGTCTCTCCACAGTGGCTCCTTTATTACGATTTTAAACTGCTTTATGGTAAGTGATAAGATACCATTTAAGCAGATTAAATATACATTCAATTCTTACTATAGTACTTTAAGGCCTTCTCTGTTTATCAAAAGGGTGCATTCACTCATTAGTATTTTTACTGATATACCAAGTGGAGATATTTTAACATTATGAGAAAAATGTTTCCAAGGACATTAAATTTTGATCAGATTTTTTGTTGTAAACAAAAAAGTTTTTGTAACAAATACTTTCTTTCTACTTATAAATGGTTTACAAGTTACGTGAAATGGGTAGGCCATGTTTAGTTTAGTTTAGTTTAGAGATACAGTGCGGAAACAGGCCCTTCGGCCCACCGAGTCCGTGCTGATCCACGCACATTAACACTCTCCTGCACACACTAGGGAATTTTTTTTACATTTACCAAGCCAATTTACCCACATACCTGTATGTCTTTTGAGTGTGGGGGGAAACTGAAGATCTCAGAGAAAACCCACGTGGTCACGGGGAGAACAAACAAACTCCGTACAGACAGCACCCTTAGACGGGATCGAACCCGGGTTTCTGGCACTGCAAGCTTTGTGAGGCACCATCTCTGCCACTGCGCCACTGTGCCATTGTTAAACATTTAAATATCCTTAATGCAGTTTCTATCTCTGGTTAAAATTTTAAAGTTCGAACTAGAAGGAAAGGAAGCTATTCTCTGCTTTATCCCTGGACCAATTAGCTGGACAAAGATTTTCTCTCTCCAGATCCTATTTGACCCATTGATTCCCTCAGCACATCATGCTCAAGATTGCAGCATCTAAAGTTTGATGTGTCTCCAACCCTTAGAATCTGGCTTTGATTTACATCCACCTGTTCAAGTCTACTCTTTCTCTGCATTGTTGCTTTACTGTAACTCTACCGTAACCAAAACCTCTAAAGTCTAAAATAAAGTCTCAAGTCTGTTCACCAACAGGACCAATAGGATCTTATTGTTTTACAGTTATAAGGTCATAAGTGATAGGATGCAAACTTAGACCATTTGGCCCTTCAGGTCTACTCCGCCATTCAATCATGGCTGATCTATCTTTCCCACCTAATCCCATTCACCTGTCTTCTCCCCATAACGTCTGACACCCGTACTACCCTGACAACCCCTGACACACATGTAATTCTGTACATTACATTTGCCAATGATAAGAAAAAAAAGTAATGAGGATAGCTTTTGAGTTTACCATATCTTCCCATATTTTGCACTGTTACTTTAGTTTAGTTTAGTTTAGAGATACAGTGCAGAAAACAGACCCTTTGGCCCACCTAGTCCACACTGACAAGTGATCCCCGCACATTAACACTATCTACACACACTAGGGACAATTTTACTTTTTTTATACCAAACCAATTAACTTACAAAATTGTATGTCTTCGGAGTGTGGGAGGAAACCAAATATCTCAGAGAAAAACCCATGCAAGTCACGGGGGGAAACGTACAAACTCCGTACATTCAAGAACCCGTAGCCAGGATCAAACCCGGGCCCTGGGGCTCTGTCGCTGAGGCAGCAACTTTACTGTTGCGCCACTGCTGCCCTTAATATCTTCCCAAATTTTGCACTGTTACCTTTGCTGTTTTGTGTGTGTGGTGATTCTGTTTCCTATTATTCCCTGTTTACACCTAAAAAGTAGGACAATAACAGAACCAAAGGTCACATAAAGGATTACTCACCAATTTACCTGTTATCAGTTATCAGGCAACTGAATCATCCTATCACAACCAGAAGCAGTGCTGAACTGCTATCTACCTCGTTGGAGGCCCTTGGACTATCCTTGATCAGACTTTGCTAGCTTTACCTTGCACTAAACGTTATTCCTTATCATGTATCTATACACTGTAAATGGCTCGATTGTAATCATGTATTATCTTTCTGCTGACTGGTCAGCACGCAACAAAAGCTTTTCATTGTACCATGGTACACGTGACAATAAACTGTACTGTACTGTACCGTACCAGCAAATGTGTTCTATTTAACCCTTTGGACAGTTTTTGATTCAGAGATGTCAGGGCAGCCGAGTGGCGCAGCGGTAGAGCTGTTGCGTTACAGTGCTTGCAGCACTGGAGAACTGGGTTCGATCCCGTGTTTGTACGTTCTCCCTGTGACCTGCGTGGGTTTTCTCCGATATCTTCGGATTCCCCCCACACTCCAAAGACGTACAGGTTTGTAGATAAATTGACTTGGTATAAGTGTAAATTGTCCCAAGTGTGTGTAGGATTGTGTTAATATGCGGGAATCACTGGTCGATGCGGACTCGGTGGGCCGAATGGTCTGTTTCCACGCTGTATCGCTAAGCTAAGCTAAAAAACTTTAGTTACAGAAACATAATGTGTTTAAATCATCCAGTTAAGATTCAAACACTGTTTTCAATACTTTCTCGAGACTTTGGGTTTAATTGTGAGTTCTCTGATTGAAAAGTGACAGTTTCTTGGATGAGCTCAGGTCTTGTGGATTGTGAGGTGACCGACCAATGTGGGATTCATTCACAGATGGAACGAAACTGGGAACAAAGAACTGCAGATGCTGGCTTACACCAAAGATTGGAACCGAAAGGTCACCCATTCCTTCTATCCAGAGATGCTGCCTGTCCCACTGAGTTACTCCAGCATTTTGTGTCTGCCTTCGGTGCAAACCAGCATTTGCAGTTCCTTCCTACACATAGTTTTTATCGAGGTTGCCCGTTAGCTGGGAGGGAGCAGTAGGACCCAGGAGAGTCAGGCCACATGGCGTTGGAGCCAGCAACATGGAGGATCTGGGACTGGAGCTGAGCCTGGAACTTGGCTGGGGCAATGGCTGTGCCTGCTGGTGTGTTGGGGAGAAGAAGACCACCAACCCCAAAGGCCACCTATCCTTTTTCTCCAGAGATGCAGCCTGACCCGCTGAGCTACTCCAGCACTTTGTGTCTTTCTTTAGGACAAGAGTGTCTGACTGGATGGCTGGGTGGTGCGCTCCTTCTGATGTTCATGGTGGAGTTTCTCAACAGACTTGAGGTTGACAACACCATCCAGAATAATCCATCTCCACTTTAACCTGATCAAAGGCCAGGACTTCCATGGAGCGAGCAGTCAGTGCGGATGATGCACTTTTCAAAATGCTTTGAGAATATCACTGAATCTTCACATCCATCTACCTGGTAATCTTTTCCCATGACGACGGCGCAGTGGAGTAGCGGTAGAGTTGCTGCCTTACAGCGCCAGAGACTCCGGTTACAACCTGACTACGGGTGCTTGTCTGCACGGAATTTGTACGTTTTTCCTGTGACCTGCATGGGTTTACTCCGAGATCTTCGGTTTCCTCCTACACTCCAAAAGACGTACAGGTTTGTAGGATAATTGGCTTGGTATAAATTGTTTTTTAAAAATTGTCCCTAGTATGTGTAGGGTTTGTGTTCATGTGCGGGGATCGCTGGTTGGTGCGGACTCGGTGGGCCGAAGGGCCTGTTTCTGCGCTGTATCTCCAAACTATCCTAAACTAAACTAAAGACAGAACTCAAAATTGAATACATATTTAAGGAGTCTGGTGTCAGGCATGTGATGTAACATTTTCTGTCTAATAGAACTAATCAAATGTGATTGGGGCCTCATTGCTGGAGTGTTGTCCTGGGAGAGGATTCTAACATCGGATGACCTATCTTTCCAATGGGGGTGAATAATTTCAGAAACACAGCTTTAGTGATACAGTATCTTGTAGAAACAAGAACTGCAGATGCTGATTTATACCAAAGATAGACACAAAATGCAGGAGTAACTCAGCGGGTCAGCCAGCATCTCTGGAGGAAAAGGACGGGTGGGTCCCTTTTTAAGACTGAAAGTGGGGGGTGAGGGGTGGGGGGCGTGGTGGAGGTGAAATATATGGAGAACTGTGGAACTGGTAAAACAGTGGAACTAGGGTGGAGGAAGGGGCCAAGGAGGGAGGGGAGAGGGGAGGGAGAGAGGGGAGGGGGAGAGGGAAGGGGAGAGGGAAGGGGAGTGTAAAGGGCCTGTCCCACTTGGGCGACATTTTCAGCGACAGCCTGGAAAGAGGTTGTCGCGTCTTGGTCGGGGCGTGACGCGCGGTGACGCGTTGGTGACGCGCGGTGACACGTTGGTGACGCGCGGTGTCTCCCTGTCGCCCCTGGATTTTGGAATGTTCAAAATCCAGGGGCGACATTTAGGTGTCTCATCATGTCGTGCGGCCCTGTCACACGCTGACGTATGCTGTCCTGTGGGTGACGCCCGGTTAGGGTTAGGGTTAGGGGGGAGTGGAGAAGGGGGAGAAGAGTGGAGCGGGAAGAGGGGAGGAAGAAGGGGGAAGGGAAGAAGGGCGGGAGAGGGGAGGGGAGAAGGGTAGGCGAGTGGAGAAGGAGGGATGGGGGCGGAAGGGGGATGGAGTGGAGAGGGGAGTTCAGTCTACACTCACTGAATCCATCCCTGTGAAAAGTTATAGAGACGGTGATTGAATCTGGAAGCGGGCCAATACATCTATAAATAAAACTGAATGACTCAGACATCTTTTCATTTGCACAATTGATTTTATTGTATTAATTTTAATATATTATTGTTTAAAATCCATGCATTGAAGGAAGAATATTTTACAGCCCATCTGTGGTCCCTTAACCCCAACCCTAACCCTAACCCTGACAGCATACGTCAGCATGTATGTCGTGCAACTTGACGGTTTTACGGGCGTCAGTCACTGACACTCTGCAGTCGCCAAAAAAAAAAATCGCAAATTGGGACAGGGCCTTAAGATAAAGTTACTAAAAATTAGGGAATGTTCAAAACATATAATTCTACCTTTGATACTTCCTGATTGACTTCCTGTAAATTCGACCATTCATTCAACTACATCCTGTCTAAAGTTCACCTCAGCCATAACCAATATGTACTGTGCCTCATATATTGGCCAACAATTGCTCCTGAATTCGTTGAACAAATTTGCCATCTAATCCCCCAACAACTTTACTTCTCCTTTGTGCATTTACATGTTTTGACCACACTCTCTTAATCACTCAATCTATGCACCTCACGACCTCTGTGTTCTCTAGACTCTAGCTTACTGTATACCCCCTTCCTTTCATTCATCATTTGTCACTATGGTTTCAGCCACTGTCTCCTTAAATAATGGAATTCTTTACCTCCTATTCTTTCTTTCTCTTTAAGTTTAGTTTGGTTTAGTTTAGTTTAGTATAGAGATACATCGCAGAAACAGACCCTTCGGCCCCCGAGTCCGCACCGACCAGCGATCCCCGCACACTAACATTATCCTACACACACTAGGGACAATTTACAATTATACCAAGCCAATTAACCTACAAACCTGTACGTCTTTGGAGTGTGGGAGGAAACCGAAGATCTAGAAGAAAACCCACGCAGGTCTCGGGAAGAAAGTACAAACTCCGTACAGACAGTCAGATCGAACTTGGGTCTCTAGTGCTGTAAGGCAGCAACGCTCCAGCTGCACCACTATATCACCTCCATCAAATATGCCTTATATGCCACAACCATTCCATAATGCCTGATACTTTCACCATTGTGTTAAACTTCCTATGACATCAACTTCATGCTTATGGATCTTGGACAGGTCGGGATTTCAACCTATACGCTATTGTTTCCCCTAAGCTGCTTCTTTGTCACAAATCTTCAGTGATTCAGCATCCACCGTGCCCTACTTTAGTCCCATACCTCTTTTATGGCTGAAACTGCAATCTACGCAAAAGGTTCCACCATTAACAGACATATTATCTGCATGTATCATCAGATTACACCATGGATTAGGGCCCCTTCTCAAATCTTTTGGGCTACCACAACTCTTTATGCCTCTGCTACACTAACAATGTAGAACGTCCACATCACACCAAAACTCTGAGACACAAGAACTGTAGAAACTGTTGAATGTGAAGAAGGATCCCAACCCGAAATGTCACCTTGTCCATGACTTCCAGAGATGCTGCCTGACCCGCTGAGGTACTACCGCACTTTGTGTTTTACTTACCTCTTCCAGTCTCTTCCATTCCTGACCCTTCCAATTTGTTCCCTTGTCTGATGATTTAGCAGCAGCAGCCCTTCCCAACATTGATCATGGTCTAAACCACATTTGCTCTTGCTGAACTTGCAACATTGCTACGTAATGTGACCGAATGTTACAAAATTTTGAGATTTAAAAAATCAAGTCTGCAATTTATCCCATCAGATAAAGCATAAAAAGACGTTTAATTTGACACTTAATTCACTTTCATATCTTAAGTATTAAAAAAGTTATGGCCATTTTCATACTCGGAAATTAGCATCTTGTTCCCTATTGCTTTTCCATTGACTTAACATAAAAGCTGTGATCGAGGTCAGTCAAAAGCCCATAACTTTCTTAAAAATTAAGAGAACTGAAAGAAATTTTCAGTTATTATAGATTGAAGTATTCTGAAACAAATATGAAACAATCTTACTTGGATGACCTGAAATTAAAGCATATAATTAGCTAGTTACCAAATTGTAGCTAATTACAAAATTCAATTACTAGATCTAAACATCTATCCATTTCTTAAGAAAAGATTAACATTTTTAAATAATCTCATTGTCATGAATTTATAGGCCAAATGGAAGGAATTTAGTGCTTAATTCCCGTAAATTAATGGCCATTTAAATCATCTTGCGAGTGAGATTTTGTGGAACGCGATCGATTGGAACGTTGCGGTTGCGGTGAATTTAAACCCCATATCGGCAGGAAAAATACTGCTGGTTCCTATGGGGCTTAAGTCACCTTTTCGCAACGTAAAATTTGGATTAAAGGCATCCTAAGAAGCACGTTTATATGTAAAATAAACGGCTTTCCTTTACCTGTCCCGTACGTAAAATCCGTCCCCGTTGTCGCCGTTCACGGCATTAGAAGCTGATTTATATTCTACTCCAGCGCTGAAATTGTCCAGCGATTTAAAAAAAATAATTCACAGAACGACCGTCGGAACAATTCTTCAGCAAAAGCTTGCACCCCAAGAAAATATATCGAGGACAGGTAGGAGAAAAAACGCATTTTAACCCCGCCCCCCCTCAAAGGCGCCAAAGTCGTGCACACGGCCAGTGACAGAACTGCAGCGCCGCTGAAGGTAAGTTTTGTAACATACCTACATTATGCCTGTGTTGTTCAAAAAGGAGGCACAAATGTTTAGTGATTGGAACCTCCAACTTGTACCAATTTAGATCCAGAATGTTTTTGTATGTTTACATCCGAAACCCTCATAAACATCCACCTAGTCCCACATTATCTGCAAGTGTCACTGGATTATGCAACAGAGTAAGTATAAGAGTCCTGGAAACACAGACATTTCAGCATTTATGACAAGGGTGTAATCAATGCTTCAGTTTAGTTTGGTTTAGAGATACAGCACAGAAACAAGCCCTTCGACCCACTGAGTCTGCTTTCTATACATGCAAGGGTCAATTTACAATTTTACCAAGTCAATTAACCTACAAACCTGTATCTCTTTGGAGAGAGGTTAGAAACCAAAGCAACCGGAGAAAGACATGACCAAAAAGTTAAATGAGGGCAGAGCTGTAGATATTGTATTTGTGGACTTCAGCAAAGCATTTGACAAGGTTCCGCAATGTAGGCTGCTCTGGAAGGTTAGATCACATGGGATCTAGGAGAGATAGCCGAATGGATAGAAAATTGGCTTCATGGAAGCAAGCAGAGGGTGATTGTGGAAGGTTGCTTCTCGGACTGGAGGCCTGTGACTAGTGGTGTGCCTCAGGGCTTCGGTGCTGGACCCATTACTGTTTGTCATCTACATCAATGATTTGGATGAGAACATACGAGACAAGATTAGCAAGTTTGCAGATGATACAAAATTGGGTAGTTTTGCAGATAATGAAGATGGTTGTGAAAGATTGCTGCAGGATGTTGATCGATTGGCCAGGTGGGCTGAGGAACGGTTGAAGGAATTTAATACGGAGAAATGTGAGATGTGGCCTTTTGGGAAGTCTAACATGGGCAGGATCTACACAGTGAATGGTAGGGCTCTGGGGAGTGTTGTAGAGCAGGGGGATCTAGGGGTGCAATGCACGGTTCCTAGTAGGAGAAGTCGCACGTAGATAGGGTGGTCAAAAAGGCGTTTGGCACATTGGCCTTCAACAGTCAGAGTATTGAGTATAGAAGTTGGGAGGTCGTGTTGCAATTGTACAAGACGTTGGTGAGGACGCATTTAGAGTATTGTGTTCAGTTTTGGGCACCATGTTATGGGAAAGATGTTGTTAAGCTGGAAAGGGTTCAGTGCAGATTTACAAGGATGTTGCCAGGACTAGATGGTCTGAGCTATAGGGGGAGGTTGAGTAGGCTGGGACTCTATTCCTTGAAGCGCAGGAGGATGAGGGGTGATCTTATTGAGGTGTATAAAATCATGAGAGAAATAGATCGGGTAGATACACAGAGTCCCTTGCCCAGAGTAGGTGAATCGAGGACCAGAGGACATAGGTTAAGATGAAGGAGAAAAGATATAACAGGAATCTGAGGGGTAACTTTTTCACACAAAGGGTGGTGGGTGTATGGAACAAGCTGCCAGAGGTGGTAGTTGAGGCATGGACTATCCCAACATTTAAGTACATGGATAAGACAGGATTGGAGGGATATGGACCAAACACGGGCAGGTGGGCTTAGCGTAGCTGGGACATGTTGGCCGGCGTGGGACGAAGTTGGACCGAAAGGCCTGTTTCCACGCTGTATCTCTCTCAAAAAAACCCACAGGGTCACAGGGAGAACGTACAAACTCCATACAGACAGTACCCGTAGTCAGGATCGAACCTGGGTCTCTGGTGCTGCAAGGCAGCAACTCTACCGCTGCACCACTGTGCCACCCTGTCTAGTGACGATGATGAAATTGTGTGACCTATCCAGCTTTTAACCACAGCACAGCCGATCAAACCTCTTTAAGTAAACATTCAATACTTTATAAATGTATTGAAGACTTCTGCCGTCAGCATCCCTCCAAGCATCTCCTGTGTTAACAAAATTCTCTTCTCTCTTATCCTTTTATCAATTATTCGCATTGGTTTTTGACCTCATTTGAGGGAAATTAATCATTTATATTTACTTAGAATCCTGCATTTATCTCAATTAGGTTCCCTCTGCCTCTCTTTTCTGAAGAAAGTAACCATAGCTTATTCCAATCTTCCTAAAATATCCTGGCAACATCCGTCCACGGGAGAACAAAGAAGGGAAGAAGATTGAACTTTTTTGCCTTCCATCACAGTGAGGAATGTGGGGGAGTCACTGTGGTGGATGTTCATGTTAAAAATGTATTTGGGTGTCTTGTTGCTATTTATTGGTATGACTGTATAGCAAATCAAATTCCTCGTATGTTGCAAAACATACTTGGCTAATAAATTACTATTATTATGATTATGATTATAAATCTCTGCTACATCCTCTCCAATACAATCACATATCTGCTGCAGTGAACAGAACTTTAGAGATACAGCACGGAAACAGGCCCTCTGGCCCACCAAGTCTGCGCCGACCAGCGATCACCCCGTACACAAACACTATCCTACACACTGGGGCCAATTTTACAATTTTACTGAAGCCAACGAACGTGTATGTCTTTGGAGGATAGGAGGAAACTGGAGCACCCGGAGAAAATCCACGCGGTCACAGGGAGAATGTACAAATTCCATACAGACAGCACCCATAGTCAGGATCGAACTCAGGTCTCTGGCGCTGTAAGGCAGCCAATTCTACCGCTGCACCACTGTATCACCCATGCCTGCTCTTATATTCTACAAAACTACTAATAAGGGAACCTATCCACGTGCCCTTTTAACTATCCCATCTCTCTCTGCCCTGCTACCTTTAATCATCTGTACATCTACTGTACATTTCAAGGTCATTCTGGTTCTCCATATTTCTTAATATCTTGTCATTTACTATGTATTCCCTTGTTGCAATTCCCAAATCCATCACCTCACTCTTATCTGGATTAAACTCCTCTTGCCACTTTTCAGCCCACTGATCTGATCTATATCCTTCTGAAGTCAAAGATGTTCCTCCTTCTGGTCAACACCGCAGTTGATTTTAGCATTAACTGCAAAGCTCATCTCCATTTTCTTACAGTTCCTGAGTCATACAATAAGGTAGGCATTGGAGATAAACACAAAATGCTGGAGTAACTCAGCAGTTCAGGCAGCCTTCAACACCACCCATTCTTTCTATCCAGAGGCGCTGCCCGTCCCATTGAGTTACTCCAGCATTTTTGTGTCATTCTTTGGTGTAAACCAGCATCTGCAGTTCCTTCCTACACAAGGCATGCAGTGGGATAGTTTAACATCGAGGATGATTTAGCAATGTGAGCTGCGTTTCCCCCTTTTTTATTTCCTTTAACACTTTTCACATCCTCCTGTTGCCAGCTGAAATAGGAACAAATAACAAAGTAATAGAAGAGCTCCCAACAGTGGGCAACATCTGATCCCATGCTGGATGCTTGCTGGTGGAGCTGTATAAGGACTGTTGCCTCAGAAGTACGGGTCACTAAATTTTAATGAGTGAGAAAAAGAGCTAAGTGTTTTGCCATGACCTGAATTGCTGATCCAGTCCTAAGAGTTTAATGGGAATTTCTGTTAAATGCATGTTGCTTGCTCATATATTACCCTTTGATTCAACAAGCACTTATACATTCAGAGCCGTATGATCAATGTGCCCGAGTCTTATTTACGTTTGTTTACTCAAATCTCCCTTTATGTTCGACATATCTCGCATCGGGAACTGAGCAGATTGGGGAATTGAGCCAATAACCTCCTGCCAATGTCACTGTTAAAGCGTGCAGCAAAATTACAGACAAGAATGGAGAATTAAACAATATAAAGCATGCCTGCTGAAACGAAAAAGCCCTTGTGATATATCAGCAATCCTAACCTTTGTAGATGTACTTCTCCATACTACTCCGTAACATGCTTTTTTAAAAACATGATATTATTCCTGCAAAATTACTTTTAGGAAAAAAAACTCAATTAATAAATCATGTCGGGTTTGTTTCAGCAGAAACCAGAATAAATCCATGCACAGTAAAGTCTAACACAGGGAGCCTCAAATTGGCAATAAAGCTTGTGACCCAAGTGACCCAAGGTCACTTCACATCACAGAGATTACTTAGGAAGGGAAACCAAACTGCAAATAAAGCACTGGCCCATGGCTGTTTCTGAGCAGTGCTACATTAACCACAAGTCAGGACAAATCTGTACACCACTCAGCTGGCTTATAGTGGAGGTCTATTAGATGCAGCTTTGATCATGCAGTGAAATGTAGCTAATAAAGCTCTTCAATCCAGCTGAGCAACTCATGCTGTAGTCATTAAATTACTTTAATCAAGAACTCTTCCCTGCTCTGAAAAAAAAATGGCATAGGAAAATAATATTTCAAAAGCATTTTAAAGTGGTAGGAAAACATAAACAAAATAATATTGTTGCTTGCTGGTTGATGGAGCAATTTGATATCTGAACTCCCAATATTATTTTCTGACCTATCCTTTAAATCGGCTGCGTAGGAAGGAACTGTAGATGCTGATTTACCCCGAAGATAGACACAGAATGCTGGAGTAACTCAGCGGGACAGGCAGCATCTCCGGAGAAAGGGAATGGGTGACATTTTGGGTAGAGACTGAGAGTCTGAAGAAACATCAGCCATTCCTTCTCTCCAGAGATGCTGCCTAAACTGAGTTACTCCAGCATTTTAAAATCGGCTGCATGGTTTAAAAAAATAATAGAGAAAAAACATTACATTTAACACGATTTTACACATCCCGACCAGAAAATTCTCTGTAGCTCCTCATGCACCCGGCAGTATCTTCATTGGCAATCTCATTTCTGCTGCCCTCACAGTGAAGATACAGTAGAAGCAGCTTCGAGGGACATTGCAACACATAAATTGGTCTCTGATGGCTCACTTGGTGACACCACAATGAAACGAGATAATTGAAACAAGAACATTTCTGCTTCAATTCACAGTCTGTGTGGAAACGGTCGATATTTTGCTGTGGCACAAAGTTGATTGACTTTACCTGAGGGGGTTCTGAAATAAGCAGGAATGTATAGACACAAAGTGCTGGAGTAACTCAGAGGGTCAGGCAGCATCTCTGGAGAAAAGGAGTAGGTGAGACCCTTCTTCAGACTGGGTTAAAACGTGGTTGTAGAGCTGGAGAGAATGAAGGATCACAGAAGGGGAGCAGCAAGAGAGGGTGTTATAAGGTCATGAGGAATAGGAGCAGAATTAGGCCATTCAGCCCCTCAAGCCTACGCCGATCATGGCCGATCTATCTCTCCATCCTAACCCTATTCTCCTGCCTTCTAACCATAACCTTTTCAAATTTCTTCATTGGCAGACCTTGAGGAGATTTCACAGTGGAGAGGGCAAATTGTGTAGGAAGGAACAGAAGAAGATCTGAAGAAGGGTCTTGACCTAGAACATCACCTATTCCTTTTCTCCAGATATGCTGCCTGACCCGCATTTTGTGTCTATCTTTGGTGTAATCCAGCATCTGCAGTTTCTTCCTACACATAAAGAAAGTCATTCTGGAAGGTCTTTATAGACAATAGACAATAGACTATAGGTGCAGGAGTAGGCCATTCGGCCCTTCGAGCCAACACCGCCATTCAATGTGATCATGGCTGATCATCCCCAACCAGTACCCCGTTCCTGCCTTCTCCCCATAACCCCTGACTCCGCTATATTTATGAGCCCTATCTAGCTCTCTCTTGAAAGTATCCAGAGAACCGCCCTCTGAGGCAGTCTTTAGTGGGCATTGGATGAGGAGAGGGCCAGGCCTGACTTTGAGTACTAGGTCTGTCACAGAAATCAATGGCTGTTTTATGCCTCAATTTATGCCCAACAAGATCGATCATGAAAATCAATCTAATTTTTGTATGTTTTTTTAAAAATATTTGCTGCATTTTTTAGTTGTTTATTAAGGGATTTACAGAGTTCCATGTTTACCTATCTATTGTGCTACTGCAAGTAAGAATTTCATTGTTCCATTTCGGGACAAATGACAATAAAACGCTCTCAACTTGACTCTTGAACCTTGCCAATGCTGGAAATTTAAAATAAAAACAGAAAAGGCTAGAAATACTCGTTAGGTCAGGCTGCATCTGTGGGATGCATGCCAAGACCCTTTATCTGATTAATCATGATGCAAAAGAACACAGTTTGATTCACCGAGCAATAACTATTTGACGTTATGTTGCATTTTAGTGTAAAAAGCCACATTTCATGAAGTAATAATATTTCCTATGGCAAAATCTGACCACCTCAGAAAGAGTAACCATCCCAGTTAACTAGTTTGCAGACCGTTCAATGCATTAGCTTCAGTAACTGGAGACTCTGCCGTTTTTTTTCCTCATCTTATATCCTCTTTTCAAGCCATAAAGAGCCTGATGCTATCTTTTGGTTTTCTATTTAGGCCTTTCTGCTTGCCCTAATGCACTAATGGTGTATTAGGGCCTCTATGCCATGTGGTTGTTACAAGCCAGATCAATACAGGGACCACATAACTACACCCTGCTCTCTTCACAGATTTAATGGTTACATTGCAGAGATGTAGTCCCTTTCACAAAGAGCATTAGTCTGGTTAACTAAACTCAATTTGGATTTGTGTCGGAAGGAACTGCATATGCTGGTTTAAACCAAAGATAGACACAAAATGCTGGAGTAACTCAGCAAGACAGGCAGCATCTCTGGAGAGAAGGAATGGGTGACGTTTCGGGTCGAGACACTTCTTCAGACAAGAAACAAATCTCGACCCGAAACGTCATCCATTCCTTGGATTTATATTAGTTGCTCCATAGCAAGGTCTCAGTAAAATGAGTTTTAAACTTTACTGACTTTAGTCAGAGGGCGGTGAATCTGTGGAATTCAGTGTCACAGACAATGGAGGCCTAGTCAATGAATATTTTTAAGGCACAGATTGACAAATTCTTGGTTAGTAAGAGTGTCAGGGGTTATGGGGAGAAGGCAGGAGAATGGGGTTCACAGCAAAAGATAGATCAGCCATGATTGAATGGTGGAGTAGACTTGATGGGGCGAATGGCCTAATTCTTCATCTAGAACTTATGAACATGAACCCAGCATCAAAAATTGTGGATATACAATTTACAGTTGACATCACACATTGAAACAAAATTGGAAAATTGTGGAAGGAAGAAGTGAACAAATGCTTGCCACAAACTCTCAGACATTTGGCGTTGTTAATATAACTCTTATTCTCAGACATTTGGCGTTGCTGATGGATTCAGGCGGGAGACTCGTCGTTGAAGAAAGCTGCAGACGAGATGCGATGGACAGTTGTATTACAAATGCGAAAGGCTAAAATATACTGATGGTGCTAGATAGCTGGAGCAAGGAGAACTGAAAAAATGGCATGCTTTGTAGAGAACAGACCAAGGAAAAGAGAATTTGGAACAAAACATTGCAGCAAATTAAGGAGAAAATCATGAAGGAGAAACAAACTGGGCACACAAAAGTCCAACGAGTCCAATTTAGATATCTGGACCCAAGTACATGTCCTGAGCTGCACTTATATAACCACAGAAAGGACCATTGACAGAATTAAAGACGGGAGGGTTAGAAATGTTCACTTACATGGCTGATGTATCATTACTAGCATCAGGTTTAAAATTTGCTCCTATCATTGATAATAAATTATACTTTAAGTGGGCATTTTATCGTAGAATCTTTATTGTAGAATCTTGCCTTTTTAATCAAGAAATTGAACTTATTCATGTGTATCCATTTCTACTGCATTGCCATCAATTCATTGTGTTAACAAATCCAAGCCAGAATATGGATTCTTACGTACATGGTCTTTACTGCCTCTGTGACCTTCTTAATCCATAGTGGTTAACTGCAATTGACATTTGTGTCAGAGAGCGAGGTCTGTTGAAGCAAATCTCCTGCATCAGGATCATAAATTGATTGGGTCGATGATTTAGAGATGCCAACATTGTAAAAACTATATGTTCAACGAAAGAAATAAGGTCGATTTGGCTCAAGGAAGCCAAAGTGGTTTCAGTGGTTGTGAAATACATTGAGACATCCGCAGCTGTGTTTAGTTGAGCTTAGTTTAGAGATACAACACAGAAGCAGGCCCTTCGGCCCACCGAGCCTGCACCGATCAGCGATCCCGCACATTAACACTATCTTACGTACACTAAGGACAATTTGCAATTTTACCGAGCCAATTAGGCTACAAACCTGTACGTCTTTGAGTGTGGGAGGAAACCAGAGATCCTGGAGAAAACCTACGCAGTCACAGGGAGAATGTACAAACTACAAATAGGCTTTGATTACTAGTTCTATAACAGAAGTAGCATTATGATATTAGCAATAGTAATATGAAAATTGTTAAATAATGCAGTTCCAGAGGAATGGAACATAAAAGGGTGACCAAAGAAAGACACAGAAAGCTGGAGTAACTCAGCGGGACAGGCAGCATCTCTGGCGAGAAGGAATGGGTGACATTTCGGGTCAAGACCTTTCTTCAGTCTTCAGTCTGAAGAAGGGTCTCGACCCGAAACATCTCCCATTCCTTCTCTCCAGAGATGCTGCCTGTCCCGCTGAGTTACTCCAGCTTTTTGTGTCCATCTTCGGTTTAAACCAGCATCTGCAGTTCCTTCCTACACAAAAGTAGTTATGATGTCTCTTACCAAGAAGCAGCTTTCTTATTACTGTAATTATTACAGAGATAGATAATCCATAATCTTCTGTGTAAGAAGGAACTGCAGATGCTAGTTTAAACCAAGATAGATTTTTAAAAAAGCCGGAGTAACTGAGCGGGTCAGGCAGCATCTCTGGAGAAAAGGAATAGGTGACATTTTGGGTCGAGTCCCTTCTCCAGACAGAGTTGGGGGGAAGGGAAACAAGAGATAATCTTCTGTGGTGTTTGGACTACACACAAATGCTGATGTTATGGCATTATATGAAATATTTCATCAGAAGTGGAAAGAGCTATATTTATACAATGTCTTTTACATCTGTGGAATTCTCTGCCACAGAAGGTAGTTGAGGCCAGTTCATTGGCTATATTTAAGAGGGAGTTAGATGTGGCCCTTGTGGCTAAAGGGATCAGGGGGTATGGAGAGAAGGCAGGTACAGGATACTGAGTTGGATGATCAGCCATGATCATATTGAATGGCGGTGCAGGCTCGAAGGGCCGAATGGCCTACTCCTGCACCTATTTTCTATGATTCTAAGTTTCTACATCCACTAGAGTTCCCCAAGCTCTTGAAATGCATTTCTGCTCGATTCAAAATATACCAATTATCATACCAGTAATTGCTGTTAACTTAAAGCCACGTTTTGCTCAGAAGTTCAGTTAATGCAACATCACAGGTGATGCTCTTTGAGTGACTTAAGGCAACAGATAACTTGATGATAGACACAAAATGCTGGAGTAACTCAGCGGGACAGGCAGCATCTGTGGAGAGAAGGAATGGGTGACAGAAGGGTCTCGACCCGAAACATCACCCATTCCTTCTCTCCAGAGATGCTGCCGGTCATTCCAGATTTACTCTAGCATTTTGTATCTACCTTCGATTTAAACCAGCATTTGCAGCTCTTTCCTACACAGATACCTTGATGAAAGATAATAATGTAATCTGATTTACAACGCCAACTCCTTGCTATAGTTCTAATTAGTTTTCTGTTTAGGAGCAGCATGTGTGGGTTTTCTCCATGTGCTCCACTTCCCACCACCTTCCAAAGACATACAGATTTGTAGGTTGATTGGCTTTGGTAAAAATTATAAATTGTCCTTAACTCGTAGGATAGTGGTCGTGTATGGGGATCGCTGGTCAGCATGGACTTGGTGTGGCAAAGGGCCTGTTCCCACGCTGTATCTCTAAACTTAACTACCTGACACCTCCAGGGACGTGTGGTCAAGGAAGGCAGGGGAGGCAGAGTCTCACCTGTCATACTCCAATGAAAATAGCTGTTACGAAAAGTAAAGAAAAATAATAATAAAATAAAATAAATATAAACATTTTTCCACTGATCTGTGTTATAAATGACATTTCTGTATGATTCCAATCATTATTTACAGTAAAAATTGCCAAATTTGCAGAGCTCCGCTGCAAATACAGGGAGAGACGAGAGGTGAGGCAGCCACGAGCTGAGCCTCACCTCTGATTGAGCAACCCCTCAGAAACTGGATGGAGCGTGCGCAATAAGCGTGTGCCTGTTCCTATCTCTATGTATGTCACCAATGTAATGTTTGTAGACCCCTTCATTACATGTCCACGCCTTCCATAGTCCAGGTAACCTATTTCACGTATAAAGATATTTAGGTTCGCTGGTCCCGTCATAAAACTGCAATGAAAAAGCACCAGGGGAGGCAGCTATCATATCTGCCTCCCTGAGGGGGCGTGTCTTGAGCCCAGTGGGGAGAGCGAGCGTCAATTACGGTAGGTTCAGCCCACGTAATTGACGCTCGCTCTCCCTCCACTTTAGCAAGCTCTAGCAAAATATTTCCAGCACTGCAAAAATGGAAAACGTTATATCTAACCTTAAAAGTTTCTCAAAATTGGACTTTCACTCAAAACAGGGAGTGATAAACACTGGAAGACCAATGCCTAAGCTTAAGGACCTACTTCAAATGAAGGGACAGAAAATAACACGGTCGTTTCAAAAGGAGTGGTACCAACGAAAAGACTGGCTGTGTGGCTGTGCTATGAAGAATCGCCTTTACTGCTTTCCCTGCCTTCTGTTCTCCACTACCGACAACGTTTGGACTAACGCGGGATTTTGTGACTTGAAAAATCTACCAAGGAGCCCCAACAAACATGAAAAGTCGACAACTCACATTCAAAGCCAAATTGCTTTAAAAACATTTGGAACTTCAAGGATAGATCTGGCTTTGAATGAACAGTGGAGATTAAATATCAGCATCAACAATGCTGAGGTAAAGGAAAACCGTGAGATTTTAAAAGACCTTATTAATGTGACCTGCTTCCTAGCCAAACAGGAATTAGCATTTCGTGGTAATGATGAGAGTGCAAGTTCTTCTAATCGTGGCAACTATGTGGAGCGATGACATGCTTTTGCTGAGAAAGATGAAAAGTTAGCTAGACATTTGGAGACATCCACTGTGTTTTCTGGCTTATCAGAACGATTTAATCGAAGCAGTCGGTGATGTAATTAGAAATGATATCAAAGAGGAGATTAATGCTGCCCCATTTGTTGCAAAGTCGAAGTAGACAAGACAACGGATGTCAAAAAACAAAGCCCAGGTCTCTGTAGTTTTGCGTTATATGGCTAAAAGTGAGGTAACTTGTGAGGTGAGGGAGGCGTTCTTGGGATTTGATGATGTGAGTGATGACAGACGAGCACCGGCTATTGCTGATTATGTTTTAGGAGTGTTGGGGAAATACAATTGCGTTGAAAAGCTGGTAGCTCAGACTTACGACGGAGGCTCTGTGATGGCATCAGATCTTAATGGAGGCAGGCCAAGATTAAAGAAAAGGTACCTGAAGCCACGTTTACCCATTGTTATGCACACAAATTGAACCTGGTGCTCTCGTACTCAGCAAAATGTATGCCTGAGTGTAAAACGTTTTTTAAAACAGTTGAGGGACTTGTGACGTTTATCAATAAGTCGACCAAGCGCACCCACCTACTGGACGATGGAACTGCATTTGCCGATAAAACGTGAATCGAATACGTAACTTACCTGTATGCGTGTGTTGTAAAGAATGCTGATATGAAATATGAAACATACGGTCGCCTAACCAATAGTCATTGTGCAACCTGCCAATTGAATGGTGAATTTAAGCTACCTCTATTGGGTTTATACTGTATGTGTGTAAATCTGGTTCTGATACTGGCCAGTGCCTCCCCAGCCATTGACCTCACCGCACGTCACTCGACACCTCACCCATTCCTTCTATTCTGAGATGTTGCCTGTTCTGCTGAGTTAAATTGTTCAATTTACTTTACCCCACCTGGTTGACTCCTTTCCTTTCCTGAAAATGACAACTCCATGCTATAATTCTAGTTACATTTTTCAATTGTTTTGCAGTACCTGCACTTACACTCATGGAATAGAAGAATAGAAGAATAGAATGCTATTTATTGTCATTTAAACATACATGGTTCAAATGAAATTTCGTCCCTGCAGTCATAACAGTAAAAAAACAACAAGACACACAATGAACACAATTCCACACAAACATCCATCACAGTGAATCTCCAAACACCTCCTCACTGTGATGGAAGGCAAAATTCTTATCTCTTCCGTGTTCTCTGTTCTTTATTCTTCTTCTCCCGCAGTCAAGCAGTCGAACTGCTGCATCGAGATGATCGAGGCTTTTGATGTTAGAGCCCCCGGCGGGCGATGGTAAGTCCCGCGGCCGTTTAAGCCGCGCCGGGCGATGAAGGCCCTGCTCCGGGTCGATTAAAACCCCTCGATTCGGGCGGGAGAAGTTGCCGTTGCGGGAGTTCCTGAAAAGCGGTCTCCCACCAGGGACCCGCGATGTCCCGATGTTACCGTCCACAGGGCCTGCAGCCGGAGCCTCTGAAGCCTCATCATTATCTTGTGTGCTTTGATAATATATGGCAGTAAACTACTTCACTGTAAAAGCCACTGGAGGTAAACGTGATTGTGTCTTTATTTAATACTCAAACATCATGGAAGGACAGGCAGCAATGAAAGCAGGAATCTGTGTAGGAAGGAACTGCAGATGCTGGTTAAAACCGAAGATAGACACAAAACACTGGAGGAGTAACTTAGCAGATCAGACAGTATCTCTGGAAAAAAAGATAAGGTGACGTTTCAGGTCAAGACCCTTCTTCAGACCAAGAGTCAGGGGAAATGGAAACAGGAGATATAGCCGGTGATATAGAGAGATATTGAACAAATGAATGGGTGGTCGGAGAACAGGAGAAATCACAGGGGGGGGGGGGAGCAGCAAGAGAGGGTGTTGCAGAACTGTCGTCAGACGACGAGAACTTCTTCAAAGTAGGCATACCTTGAGGAGATTTTGTAATGGAGCAGACAAACTGCGTAGGATGTAACAGTTCATAGCAAAAGGATTTGAGTATAGGAGCAGGGAGGTTCTACTGCAGTTGTACAGGGTCTTGGTGAGACCACACCTGGAGTATTGCGTACAGATTTGGTCTCCTAATCTGAGGAAGGACATTCTTGCCATAGAGGGAGTACAGAGAAGGTTCACCAGACTGATTCCTGGGATGGCAGGACTTTCATATGAAGAAAGACTGGATAGACTCGGCTTGTACTCGCTAGAATTTAGAAGATTGAGGGGGGATCTTATAGAAACTTACAAAATTCTTAAGGGGTTGGACAGGCTAGATGCAGGAAGATTGTTCCCAATGTTGGGGAAGCCCAGAACAAGGGGTCACAGTTTAAGGATAAAGGGGAAATATTTTAGGACTGAAATGAGAAAAACATTTTTTACACAGAGAGTGGTGAATCTCTGGAATTCTCTGCCACAGAAAGTAGTTGAGGCCAGTTCATTGGCTATATTTAAGAGGGAGTTAGATGTGGCCCTTGTGGCTAAAAGGATCAGGGGGTATGGAGAGAAAGCAGGTACGGGATACTGAGTTGGATGATCAGCCATGATCATATTGAATGGCGGTGCAGGCTCGAAGGGCCGAATGGCCTACTCCTGCACCCATTTTCTATGTTTCTATGTTTCTATGTAACTGCAGATGCTGGTTGTAACTGAAGATTGACACAAAACGCTGGAGTAACTCAACGGGTCAGACAACATCTCTGGAGAAAAGGAATAGGTGACGTTTTTGGTCGAGACCCTTCTTCAGACTGAGAGTCAGGGGAAAGGGACTGTTCTTTCCTCCAGCAATGCTGACAATAATTGTAGCCCATTGCTACTTAAACAGAGAGGTCTGTGAAAGAAGCAGAGAGCAGGTGTTCTTGCGAAGTCAATATATTCTTTTCATCCTTATATTGAAAATGCAGTTTTAATTGCCTGAAGGAAGAATTTCCCAGATTTTTTTTTTCTCTTATTGATTGCGATTTATGCATCTCCCGGGAGATTCCAGAAATTGTTAGGCTTCAGAATGAAGTGAGATTAGGGCCTTTAGGGTAAAAAATACCAGCCAGATGCTTTGGATATAATAAGCGTGGGGCAGGTTTGAAGGACCGGTAACATTTTCTGCCCATCTTCTGGAGATTATGCATCAGCGTGGGATATAACGAAAGAGATTCCTATTCCAATATTGACCTTGAAGATAGACACAAAATGCTGGAATAACTCACCTGGACATGCAGCATCGCTGGAAAGAAGGAATGGGTGACGTTTTGGGTCGAGACCTTTCTGTCCTGGGCCTCGTCCACCGTCACAGTGAGGCCACGTGCAAATTCGAGGAACAGCACTTTATATTTCGCTCGGTTAGCATACAACCAGTACAAGTGATATCGAGATTGACCTCTAATTTTAAGTAACTTTCACCTACACTCTCCTCTCCTCCCCCCCATGTTACCTCCCTCCCTCCCCCCCCCAGTCATTTAACCAGTTCCACAGGTCTCCACATTGTACCCCTGTTAAATTCACCCCTTCCCTAGCCAACAATGGGCCCACCTGCCTCCGCTTGGACCGTATCCCTCCAAACCTATCCTATCCATGTACCTGTCCAACTGTTTCTTAAATGTTGGGATAGTCCCAGCCTCAACTACCTCATCTGGAAGCTTGTTCCTCACACCCACCACCCTTTGTGTGAAATAGTTCACCATCAGATTCCTATTCAATCTTTTCCCCTTCACCTTGAACGTATGTCCTCTGGTCCTCAATTCCCCTTCTCTGGGCAAGAGACTCTGTGCATCTACCCGATCTATTCCTCTCATGATTTTGTACATGATCACCCCTCATCCTCCTGTGCTACAAGGAATAGAGACCCAGTCTACTGGGAACGGGAATTATTGATAAAAATTACGAAGGCTACATGGGAAAAGTATTTGACATACATTCACAAATGTTCGATTAACGCAAGACATAATCTAATCCAATTTAAAATTTTACATCGATTAAATTACTCAAAAATAAGATTAAATAAATTTTATCCAAATATATCCCCCATTTGTGATAAATGTTTAACCCAAGACGCAACTATAACACACTCTTTTGTTTCTTGTATAAAACTTCATGAATTTTGGAGTGATATTTTCGAAATATTCACAAAATTATTTAAGACAAAAATGGAACCCAATAATGAATTGATTATATTTGGGGTAATGGAAGATGGGAACAAATTAAACCCATCTCAAAAATTATTTTAAAATTATGGTTTAATAATAGCAAAAAAATTAATATTGAAATTTTGGAAAAATACACCAATACCAACGCTCAAAATGTGGATTGCAAGTATGTTGGATACCGCACATTTTGAGGAAATGCGATTCCTAATAGATAAATTTAACCAATTCATAACGAGTTGGTCTCCATTTGTCGTCTTTTTGAAAACATATGGTGCAACACAAGTGTAAAAGCTAATCCGTGACTCGGTGAGGAATGGTCAAGATTATAAATACGATCTCCTTACTTCTCTTTTCTTTTTCTTCTCTTTTCTTCTTTTCCTCTTTTTCTTCTATTTTCTATGTCTTAACTTTCTTCTTTCACTCTCTATTTTTTCTTTTTCACACCCAATATATCTCACATTTTTCTATTCTTCATTATCTAATTTCTTTTTCTTTTTCTTCTTTATTACAAATTAAAAAAATAAGAAGCTGTACATAAAATGTATTATGAAAATATGATTGTATACAATTGTACTTACTTCTAATAAAAATAAATAATTTAAAAAAAAAAAAATAATTTTAAAAAAATTTAAAAAAAACGTCTCCCTATAGCTCACACCCTATAGTCTGGCAACATCCTTGTAAATCTTCTTTGAACCCTTTCAAGCTTGACAATATCTTTCCTATAACAATGGTGCCCAGAACTGAACACAATATTCTTGCCTCCAACTCCTCCCCTCTCCCGCACCCCTCTACATTGAGTCTGAAGCAGGTCCCAACCTATTTCATTGCTCTATCTGGGACATATGACAATAAAACACTCTTGACTCTTGACTTGCTGAGTTACTCTGGCACATTGTGTCTACCTTTAGTATCAACCAGCATCTGAAGTTTTGTGTCGGAAGGAGCTGCAGATGCTGATTTATACTGAAGATAGACACAAAGTGCTGGAGTAACTCAGCGGGATACTCCAGCCAACCCAATATCCATCCTTTTTCTTCAGAGATGTTGCCTGCCCCACTGAGATACTCCAGCACTTTGTGTCTATCTGCAGTTCTGTGTTTCACCACAGTTGACTGGGTGCAAAGATCATTCAACGAAGAGGCAGGGACATGTGGTTGTTCTGCCTGAATTATTTTCAACTATAAGTTAAGTATTGCTATCCACATGCTGTTTTTCTTTTACATTTAATACCCCCATACTCCGATCTGAAAATATCACAAACTCACTTTGAATGAATATAATTAAAGATGATTTCTTCTGGTTTCAGTAATTGGTTTTTTTTTCCATTCTAATTTCCAATTAATCTAGATTCCATTGCAGATTACTTTAATTCACGTAATATTTTTTTACATTGCCATTCGCTTAATAGAAGCAATGCAGAAATAATTATTCATCCCATGAAAAATATGGAAATATTTTAAATCCACACTGGTCATTCTGCACTAATAGTCAGCTTTCTTAATTATGAACACAAATGTGCTAAAGTAGCATCTAAAACAGAGTTTAAAACTGCATTGTAGCAAAAATATACTCAAGAGCAAGGAGGTAACATTTAAAAATTAAAAAGCTATCAGTTTATTTCAGAATTTTGGTCAATGTTTTCCAAGACAGAAACTTGATTGACCCTTCAAGTCTGTCTGCTCACCATTGTTCATCTGGCCAACTTCACTGCCAGATCTTTCCCCACTCCCTGTGAAGGTTTTGACCTCTTGCTGTAGGAGCGTAGGCCACTCATTAGCACCCTCCCAAGGAGCTAATCTTCACAAACGAGCCCATGAATGTGGCAGGCAATTTTAATATGCAAGGTCACATGAGAGGAGCAATGAGGCTTTTAATGGCAGCCATTTCACACTCACCAACTCTCGTGTTGGGTGGACCTTAGGTGGTATTTTGAAGAGTAAAAGTAGAGTTCGGGAGATATAAGGGACTACTGGCGGCATGGTGGCGCAGCGGTAGAGTTGCTGCCTTACAGAGCTTGCAGCGCCAGAGACCCAGGTTCGATCCAGACTATGGGTGCTGTCTGTACGGAGTTTGTACGTTCTCCCCGTGACTGCGTGGGTTTTCTCCGAGATCTTCGGTTTCCTCCCACACTCCAAAGACGTACAGGTTTGTAGGTTAATTGGCATGGTATAAGTATAAATTGTCCCTAGTGTGTGTGGGATAGTGTTAAAGTGCGGGGATCGCTGGTCGGTGTGGACTCGGTGGGCCAAAGGGCCTGTTTCCACACTGTATCTCTAAACCTAAACTAAACTAAAGATGCTGGAATCGTTTGAATAAAACATAAAGTGCTGGAGGAAATCAGAAGGTCAGTCAGCATCTGTGGAGGAGAGGGGACGGACGACATTTCAGGTCGAGACCCTTCTTCAGTCTGGAGTTCTCTCTCGAGTCCTGATTAATAAGTATTAATTTTCTTTCAAAGGTTTCAAAGGTCTTTTATTGTCACCAATTAAGAAACGGTGATATGCGAATCACCATACAGCCATACGAGAAAAAATCCACTGAATATACCATAGTATTTTACTGGTGTGTTGAATTCATTTTCCACATACATCAAGGAACCAATGCCATGAGGAAGAGTGGAGAGAAGATGGACTGGGAAAAAGACACAAAGTGCTGGAGTAACTCAGAATCCTTAGTGTCCCGAAACAATACCTATCCTTTTTTTCCCCAGAGATGCTGCCGGACCGGCTGAAATACTCCAGCACTTGGTATAAACCAGCATTTGTAGTTCTTTGTTTCAACATGGACAGGGAGATATTGGCCTGGTAAAAGGAGTGATGAAAGGTCACTAACCTGTAACGTTTAACTCTGCTTCTCTCTCCACAGATGCTGCCTGACCGACTGAGAATGTGAAACATTTTCTGTTTTATTACTGAGGTGAACTGAGAGTTTTTTGTTTAATTGTAAACCATTAAAGTCACAGCGAGCTAGGTAACATTAGCTTAGTAGCAATCATCAAACCTGTTTTTTTCCTCACCACCTGCTCTATATTTGCTACAATTCAAGGCAGCATTACCCACAAAAAGAACAAGATCCAGCCTGACTCCAATGGGCAGCTTGGAAGGAGTGCTTTTGCTGGGCAGAATAGCTGTCTTTTACATGACCTCCTGTCTGTTACTCAGGTAGAACAAAATATCCCTTGGTAATATTTTGAGGAAGAGAAGGAAAGTTATCCCTCAGACAACAATTACCACTTCCTCAACAAGACTGAACCACAGTGAGTGCTGGAACATGTTGTGTTTTGCTCAGGATTCCAGCATCTGCAGTTCCTTGTATTTCCATTTCACTTAAAATAACCCAGATTATTTAGACATTAGCACATTGCTCTTTGTAAGACCTTTCTGTGCAAAGCTAGCAACTGTGCTTTCTACACTAAAACTGTGACCACACTTAAAAACACACTTCATAGGTTGTAAAGCTATTCAGATTAAAATATCTATCTATATTACTAAATGTCTGATCTTGACCACTTTTGGCTCACTGTGCTGTGATTTCCGAGAGAACGCCGCCACCTACGGCCGTGATGTTTGGCCACCTCGCTCAGAGGCCCCCTCCGCCTTCCTGGACCAGAGGATTTTTCCCATCGATGAAAAATCAGAGATATATTAATGTTTTTTTTTTTAATGCCATTCTCTCTGCTGCCTCTGCTGGAGGGAGGGGGAGGGACTATAAAACCAGGAAGTGGTGTGCCTCACAGTCTCTGCAAGATGGAGGAAGCCAGAGGGTCACGTCTCTCTGAGCTCTGAATAATACTGAACACATGTCTACTCAACTGTGAGTGCCCTTAATGTGGTTTGAAAATGAAAATATGGTTGGTTTGAAGTAAAAAGGCACTGCTTGCAAATGGTTGTTTGGGGGGGTTCGGGTTGAAGTAAAAAGGCACTGCCTGCAAATGGTTGTTTGGGGGGTTTGGGTTGAAGTAAAAAGGCACTGCCTGCAAATGGTTGTTTGGGGGGTTTGGGTTGAAGTGAAAAGGCACTGCCTGCAAATGGTTGTTTGAGGGGTTTGGGTTGAAGTGAAAAGGCACTGCCTGCAATTGGTTGTTTGGGGGGTTTGGGTTGAAGTGAAAAGGCACTGCCTGCAAATGGTTGTTTGTCTAAACTTGACAACTTCCTGTTTGCACTATATTGATTTTGGATAAAACGCTACCACTTACGGCTGTGATTTTTGGCCATCTTACTCAGTCCCCCTCCGCTCATCAGGAGGGGGACTGAGTAAGCAGAGGATTCTTCCCATCAATGAAAAACAAAAGTGATATTAGTGTTTAAAAAATGTTGAGAATCTCTCTCCTGTCAAGCACGCCATGAAGGCCACACCTTTTCCGGTGGGAGGGGGAGGAATTATAAAACCCGGAGGTGTGGGTGTGGCTCAGTCTCTGCATGATGGGGGAGGGAGAGGTCACGACTCTGTCTGAACTGTGAATCAACTGAACACACTGAATGTCTACTGAACTGTGAGTGTGGTGTTTTGTGTGGTTTGATGGTGGTTTTTATGGTGGTTTCAGCCTGCTTGAAATAGTATGAAACTGCATTTGAATGTCGTGGCCTTGCACCCTGCATGAAATCGTATGAAACTGCATTTGAATGTGGTGTCGTTGCACCCTGCATGAAATGGTATGAAACTGCATTTGAATTTGGTGGCCTTGCACCCTCCTTGAAATGGTATGAAACTGCACTTGAATTTGGTGGCCTTGCACCCTGCTTGAAGTGGTTGGAAACTGCACTTGAATTCAGTGGCCTTGCACCCTGCTTGAAATGGTAGGAAAAATGGATTTGAATTTGGTGGCCTTGCACTCTGCTTGAAATGGAATTTCAAGGAATAGCCGTGAGTCAACTGCCAGCCCACCAGCCGTGAGTGAGCTGCCAGCACATCAGGCTTGAGGGACTGAGCTTCCAACCCAAGAATCCATTTGGCCCACAATGTCCATACTAGCCCTCTGGAGTCCAGTAGTCCCTGCAGCCAACAACACCCATACCAGCGCTCCAGAAAGCCTCCCCCCCACTGGCCACCAATATTGGAATTGGTGGAGAGGTGGAATATTGCGTCGAGGGACCAGCCCTCCCATGTGAACATAGGACCCAACGGGTCCCACTTAGTCTAGTATATTACTAAAACTCTCATTTTGTTTGTTTGGAAGCGTGCATGCGTGGACGAGATATCCCAGAACCCCGCCAAAATGGTACATGATAGCGCCACAATGTTTAGGCCCACCTTACTCACCATTGTCCTGGGATGTAAATGAAACAAGTTTCTTTTGGATTTATGTTATATTTTACAAGTTATTGACATTTTAAACTTTACAAAAAACACTTTTCCAACCACTTTTCCACTTGCCCTGCTTGTCAGCAGTGTTCAACGTCACAATGATGTCACAATGGGATCCCGAAACTCATTTACATTGTGTTTAGGTTTTAAAAAAACAACACGACTTTCATTGAGATTTCCATTTTAATTGTGGGGCCGGGGGGGGGGGGGGGATATGGGGAGCTTTAATTTTTTTTTTAATTCATTGGGGGGGGGGGGGGGGGGGGTGAGGAGTGGGTGAACACTACTTAAGGGGCCGAAACAATAGAGGGAGAGGAAGGGGGTAGGGAGGGAGAGGGGTTATGGAGGGAGGGAGGGTGACTGAGAGTAGGGGAAAGGAGAAGGAGGGATGAGGGATGGAGTGGGGAGGGGAGGAGGAGAGGGGAAAGAAGAGAGAAGGTGAAGAGGCCTGACGTGGGCCGAGCTCCGGGGTTGTAGCCGGGTCCGGGATTTGGGCGCTGGGGAGCGGACACAGACACAGACTGGGCCCTGAGCACGGCTCCAGGCCCTTGGCTGGGGTTCGAGCCAGTGCAGGGTCTGGAGGGGAGGGAGAGGAGCGGGACCCGGGGCAAGGACTAGGCCGCAGCGTTGGCCTCTCCCTCCCCCTCCCGTGGCTCCAGGCCACTCAGCCCGCCCCCCCCGACAGCCCCCGCCTCAACTACAGCTTCATCACCGAAGTGGTGGAGTAAACGGGGCCGGATGTGGTTTACATCGAAATCCTGGGGAGGTGAGGAGGGAGGCTGGGGGATTGAGGGAGAGGAGGGGTAGGGAGGGAGAGGGAGGGGAAAGTGGGGGAGGTGAGGAGGGAGGCTGGGGGATTGAGGGAGAGGAGGGGTAGGGAGGGAGAGGGAGGGGAAAGTGGGGGAGGTGAGGAGGGAGGCTGGGGGAGGAGGGGAGAAAGAGGGAGATGATGGGGGGGAGTGGGGGATAGAGGGAGAGGAGGGCAGTGGGGGAGGCGAGGATGGAGAGTGGAGGGTGGGATTGGGGGGAGGTGAGGAATGGGGGAGAAGGGGGATAGAGAGGAGGGGGGTAGGGAGGGGAGAGGGGATATGGAGGGAGGGAGGGACTGAGGGTAGGGGAAAGGAGAGGGAGGGAGAGGTGAGGGAGAGAGCTGGGGAGGAGAGGAGGAAGGGAAAGAAGAGGGAGGGTGAAGAGGAGGGGAGGGAGTGCTGGGGATGAGGGGGAATGGAGGGGGATAGGGGCAGGAAGAGGGATGGCGAGATAATGGAGGAAGGGAGGGGGAAGAGGGAGGAGGGGGTGATATTTTACAGGTTATTGCCATTTTTAACTTTAAAAACGTCGCAGTCGCGCTCTCACGTGCACAGCTGGGGAGGGTTGTCGTGACTCGCGTCTCAACGGGGATCTCTGCCGTCACAACGGGAACCCGTCAGCCTGTGCAGTTGGTGGCTATGGGTCAGTGGTGGAATATTGCCTAAGGAGGACGGGCCCAATGGGTCCACACCTGGTCTGGTACACTATATAAATCGAAGTCTTTATTTTACAATATGCAAGCAACAATATAGAATTCTTCCTTATGTCTATCACATTGTACAGTGCTAAATCCTGTACATTCAGGGTATTAGTATGTTGTTAGACTTAGGCGAGTGTGATCAGAATATGGCTTGCAGCATCAACAATAGGAACTAGTCCCATGGGAACAGTAATATATTAACTTACTTCCTTATAAACAATTTGCTGAACATAGAATGATGGGTTTTTTAAAATAAATTTTAATCGTAGCACACTGGTTTCATTTATTAGGTATTAATTAAGGTTAATTTGATAGGTATTGCATCAATTAGAAGATAGGACGCCAATATAATGTTTTTCATTAATACTGCAAGATCTTAAAATTATAATGGTTCAACGTGGCTATTTCCAAAGTAAATTACTGTAGACACAAAATGCTGGAGTAATTCAGCAGGACAGGCAGCATTTGTGGAGAGCAATGGGTGACGTTGTGGGTTGAGACTTCTTCAGTACTATGCCATGCTCCACAGAGTAACAAATAAATGTTCGCAATGTCATCACTTCACTACAGTTTGGAGACCAGGGGTTTCAAAGGTTTCAAAGGTCTTTTATCACCATATAGCCATATTGAAAAAGGCAACAAGACACACAACTACATAAAAGTTAACATAAACATCCCCCACAGCAGATTCCACATTCCTCACTGTGATGGAAGGTAATAAAGTCTAATCTTCTTCCCTCATTTTTCTCCCGCGGTCGAAGCCCCCGCATCGGGGCAATCAAAGCTCCCGGTCCGGGCCATCGAAGCTCCCGCGTCGGGGAGGTCGAAGCTCCCGCGTCGGGGTGGTCAAAGTTCCTGCGGTTGGAGCTCCCGAAGTCGGTCTCTAACCAGAGACCTACAAGCTCCACAATGTTAAAGTCCGCAGAGCTCAGAAGTCGATCCCCGGCAAAGGGATCACGAGCTCCGAGATGGTAAGTCCTGCAGCCTCCCGAAGTTAGAGCTCCCGAAGTCAGTCTCCAGCAAAGGCCTCCAGCTCCTCGATGTTAAGCCGCAGTGCAGACGGAGATACGATACGGAAAAAAATTGCGTTTCCGTTGAGGTAAGAGATTTTTTTAAAGTTCCCCCAACCCCCTCACCACCCCCCACATAAAACAAGCTAAAGAACACTTAAAACATACATTTAACACCTACTAAATACACACCAGAGAAGGAAGGGACAGACAGACTGTTGGCGAGGCAGCCATTGCTGGCGCCACCCGGTCACAATGTTCCATACACAGGGGTCGCAGTGTTCCAGAACCAGGGGGCACAGTTTAAGAATAAGGGGTAGGCCATTTAAGACTGATTTGAAGAAAAACATTTGCACCCAGAGAGTTGTGAATCTGTGGAATACTATACCACAGAAGGCAGTGGAGGCCAATTCACTGGATGTTTTCAAGAGAGAGTTAGATATAGCTCTTAGGGCTAACGGAATCAAGGGATATGGGGAGAAAGCAGGAACGGAGTAGTGATTTTGGATGATCAGCCATGATCATAATCATGCTGGCTCGAAGGGCCAAATGGCCTGCTCCTGCACCTATTTACGTTTCTAGGAGACTGTCTCGTGCTGCCCAGTGAAGCACAACAACATGACAGGATCAACCATTTCAAGATATGATTTGGTTTATTTGTTAATACTCTTGCAAAATGCCTTTGGGTCTTTCACTCTGCTAAAGGTGCTACATAAAGACAGATTGTTGATACATATTGCAAATTCAATTTGCAATGAGTAGGATTGTCTTGTAATAATAAGCTTGAAAGAGATCAGCAATTTAGTTGCAGGGTATTGAAGTGTTATTGTGTTAGCTGTGTTTAACTACTTGTAATTGATTAATTAATTCTGACATATAACATTTGGAAGATAATTCGGAAAATTTAATATTAATATATTCATATTATGCAAATACAGAAAATGTGCTCGATGATAATTCGGTAAGACAGATGCAATAAGTGGGGGGGGAGGGGAGTCAGTCTCAGTCGTCGGTCGTGGGGTAAACTGAGAATGACTTCCCTTCCCCCACCCCCACCCCAACCCCCCATCTCCTCAATCTTTGCACATCCCCAAAGCCTTTCCACTCGTCACTTTAATTTAATGTTTCATGTATTTTGTGTTTTTTATGACTGTTGGCAAATTAATTTCCCTCCTGGGATAAATAAAGTTAAATCGTATTGTATTGTATAAAGGTGACTGATGAAAATTAAAGAGAAGATTTAGTGGTGCAATTGTCAGTGTCTGTAAAAATTATTATGCCGCCTCCCCTGGCTACTCAGTGAATTCCACACATGGCTGTAATTTTACCGAGATTGCTCATCAGTTCCTCTGGAGGTAAACAGAGTAAATGGCTAGGTTTTGTTATTACACGACTATGACAACTGCTTGCATCAACAAACAATGGACTGCGAGTCCCACAAGATAAGTAGAAAAAAAGGCATCTGTTAATGACCCTCTTTTTGAAATTCAAGATAGTTCAAATACAGATGAAAAAATCAATTCTCCACTGCACATTGTCCACAGCTAAGCAACAATCTATCTCCATTGTATCAACTTTCTGCTTTTACTGTTCAAAAGAAAATGTTAACATTTTGTTTAGGCAGGAACTGCAGATGCTGGTTTAAATCGTAGATAGACACAAAAAGCTGGAGTCACTCAGCGGGTCAGGCAGCATCGGACTTTGCTGGCTTTACCTTGCACTAAATATTAAAGGTAGATAAAAATGTTGGAGAAACTCAGCGGGTGAGGCAGCATCTATGGAGCGAAGGAATAGGTGACGTTTCGGGTCGAGATCCTTCTTCAGACTAAATTTTATTGCCTTATCATGTATCTATACACTGTATTGTTAAAGAAGGAACTGCAGATGCTGGAAAATCGAAGGTACACAAAAATGCTGGAGAAACTCAGCGGGTGCAGCAGCATCTATGGAGCGAAGGAAATAGGCAACGTTTCGGGCCGAAACCCTTCTTCAGACGAAGGGCTTCAGCCCGAAACGTTGCCTATTTCCTTCGCTCCATAGATGCTGCTGCACCCGCTGAGTTTCTCCAGCATTTTTGTCTACCTTCTATACACTGTAAATGTCTCGCTTGCAATCATGTATTGTCTTTCTGCCGACTGGATAGCATGCAGCAAAAGCTTCTCCCTGTACCTTGGTACACGTGACAATAAACTAAATGGTAACAGGAATAGGTGATGTTTCAGGTCGAGACCCTTCTGCAGAACAACATTTTGTTTATTTTATTTAAGAATATATATTAAGAGCAAGCAGTCCTTTCCGTGTTTTTTCAATTATTGCCAGTCACAACTGTTCAACTTTTTAAAACAATGTGTAATTCTGCTCAATGGTGTGAATTATCCGTTAACTCATTTAATATGACCCTCAGAGCAGCTCTAAAGTCAACAATAAAAATGGCAGGGCAGATAATGATATTTATATAATGCATTGAATAGTAATCATTGATTTCCAGGATTTGTTATGTTTTGACCAGCTGGTAAATGGGTCAGCCACATGTTTTGTTAATTACTCAGCTTGTTGAAACCAGTTTTACAGTCACGATGTTTTACTCTGGGTGTTCTCTGAAGCCCCACTCCAAAAGTAATGAGGCACAGAGTATTACAGAAGTCACTTGAGAGCAGTGAACGCAAGGCATTTTTATGGGCTTTCACCAGGCTTATCCACCTTGATTCAGTAACCTACTGAAGGAATAAAGGAGGACCCGGCGTGGAGGGGGGGGGGGATGAACAATGGAAGATCCAGCGAGGGTGGGGGGATGAACAATGGAAGATCCAGCGAGGGGGGGCGCCGTGAGAGGGGGGGGGATGAACAATGGACAATGGAGGACCTGCCGTGAGGGAGGGGGAAGAACAATGGGGGTACTGGCACGGGGTGGGGGGGGGGGGATTTGTTACTTTGTCAGCGCCCTTTATGGGCCAGTATTTGCATACCTTGGGTATGCAAGCAAAGAATTTTACTGTGACTTGTCACATGTGACATTAAAGTATTCAATTCAATTAAATCAATAAGTTTAAAACCATTGCACACAATGTTTTGTTCTACTTCAGTTACTCAAATTATTAAAGGTAATAATTAAGTGTTAATACTAAGATATATGAGTCTAACACAGTGTAACAATCGATTGTGGTCAAGCACTTCAAATGATCAATACTTTTGATTAGTACAGTCTGACAATGATTTGTCAGCAACTTACCAGGGGAAAATTGAGGCATATTGACATATTAAAGATAATAATGGGTTATAATTATCATACTCCTTATGAACACAAATATAACTCAGTTTTAAATTACACTGAAGATAGACGCAAAAAGATGGAGTAACTCAGCGGGTCAGGCAGTTATGGAGAAAAGGAATAGGTGACGTTTCGGGTCGAGACCGTTCCTCAGACACTACACTGCCTGATTATATTTAACTCAGTCAAAGGACCACAGTTGAAAAGCTGCATTTAATTTGATCAACAACAGAAACAAGGGAACAATTCCCTCACTATATTTCAAGCATAAACATTCTCCCCAAAGGAATAGATGGGAAGTTTTCGATGCCAAGTCGCACAAACCTGATTTGATTCTTAGTTTGTGGCTGAGGCAGTTGCTTTCGAGTGGATGTAAATGTGACTTGCCACTGGTTCAGTCGCTTGTCCCACAGTAAATTGCTATTCAATGATCTTCACTGGTCGAGGAGATTAAATGCAGCTGTGGTGTGTGGTCACGTTGACAATCTGGTGACATTGATGGTTTTCGCCTCAGACAGGACACTATACGTTTCATTCATTTGGAGTGAGATTCATTCAATGGTGTTGGCCTTTGAATAAGGGGTGGGGGGGGGTGTGGGGGGGGAGTGAGCGGGTGATGGGTGAGCGAGAGGCAAAAGGTGAGGATAATAATGCAAGGGTGATGTAGCCAGGCAATGCCACGGGATTACCCAGACCATTTGCTGCCCTATCCTGCACATTTGGTTGTAAAAATAGCAAAACTTTTACTGTAACATTTACTGTGCTTTCATTTATATTTATTATTTAATCTCTTTATTTCCAATTATGAAAGAAGGCATTGAAAAAATAGTCGATAGACACAAAAAACTGGAGTAACTCAGCAGGACAGGCAGCATCTCTAGAGAGAAGGAATGAGTGACGTTTCGGGTCGAGACCCTGACTTTTTGAAAAAATAGTAATATGTGGGAGAAAAATCCAATAATTGCTCCTCCGTTCAAATATTACCCCTGAAGGTTGAGTTTTAAAAACAGGAACACGTTCCTATTGTGGTGTGTTTTTTTAAAGACATTATTGTCATGTATTATGGGCCGCACGGTGGCGCAGCGGTAGAGATGCTGCCTTACAGCGCCAGAGACCCGGGTTCAATCCTGACCACAGGCACTGTCTGTATGGAGTTTGTATGTTCTCCCTGTGACCACATGGGGTTTTCTCCAGGTGCTCCAGTTTCCTCCCATACTCCAAAGACGTACAGGTTTGTAGGTTAATTTGGCTTCTGTCAACTGTAAAATGTCTATAGTATGTAGGATAGTGTAAGTGTGCGGAGATCGCTGGTCTCACGGAGATCATGGCGATCTCTGGACTCCTATCTACTTTACCCATCACTGCATTCAGAGTGATTGGCAAGCCAACTGTACTTATCCTAAATCAGCAATCTATCTGAAACTGTGTTTGTGGTCCCTTTTTGGTTGATTAGATAAGCTGATATTTCTGGTTTCCAGAAGGGCTTATGCATCCAATGCTATTTTGTAAATAAAGAACAGGTTTATCCAAGTAGAGTGCTTCAGGCCTCACCCCCATCCCTTCCCGGAGCCCAGGCAGAGCCAGGGAATTTGTATGTTCCCAGCATCTCATTCAACTAGTGCAAGACTCCATCATCTGTCCTGCCAATGTCTGTAATAATCTAACGGGCCCACACACCCCTCCACAATCACTTGTCCAAACAAGCCTCCTCATCTCCTCTTTTCTCTGTGATGCCATTCCCACAGCAGAACAACCTACGATATAAGACCATAAGATATAGGAGCAAAATTAGGCCAATCGACCCATCAAATCTGTTCCACCATTCGATCATGGCTGATCTATTATTCCCTCTCAACCCCATTCTCCCACCTTCTCCCCATAATCTGGACATCAAGAGAACATCTGGACACACGTGGCCTCACCCACACCTGATAAAGCCTCAGCATTACATCCTTGCTTTTATATTGTAGTAAGAACAAATGGGGATGCGGCGTGGGGGGACTGCTTGCTGTGAGGGAGGAGTGGGGGGAGAACTAAGGTGGACCTTGGGTATGCAAACAAAGGATTTCACTGTGACTTGTCAATTGAATTGAATTCAATTCAATTCAATAGTCCCCTCGAAATGAATGCTAGTGTGTGTGGAGATTAAAAAAACGTAAATGTGAGATATCCGAATCAAAATACTGGACTCAGCAGCACCTGCGGAAAGAGAAGTTCATCAAAGATCCCTTGTCACATCTATCAATACTGCCTGAGCGGCTGTGCGTCCGCGTTCTCTGTAGTCTCAATCCGAAACGTCACCCATTCCTCTCCCCAGAGATGCTGCCTGAGTTACTCCAGCATTTTGTGTCTATCTTCTCTGTCGTCATCTGGAAACTGTTGTAAGACCATGAATTCCTTTCAATTCCTAAAGAGAGCATAACAAGAGAGAAGAGATAATGACACTATTAATGAGATTTATTCACTGCCAATTGTTTCCCTGTGTTCTCAACTATTTTATCCTTTGGGCAAATGGAGAGAATCTTGTTTGACAGCTTTCCATGTAACCTGCTAATGAAAAAACACTCTGCTCAAAGGATGTTGTGTGAAGAGGTGCAATTATCACCTCTTATGTGGACCAGTAGAGTTAAAAAATCATCTAAAACCCCTTACTTCATGGTACAATATGCTGCAAAATTGAATGGCTTTATACCATTCCAAATCTAAAATTGATTGATTCTCCCAGATTATATATTCAAAGGCGTTTGAATGGGAGGAACTGCAGAATTAGCATCACTATGAGCTGGAGTGAAAAAATTGAAGAATATGAAGGGGCTTGATATTTGCGTATTTCTCTCATCCCTTAAAGGCACAATCTCTTTTTGGGATGCATGACTAATACCATCTATGGTTCCTGGCCCAAGTGACCACTTACTATGTGACAGCAGTGGAAAGTTGTCCCTGATGTGGTATCATAGCACACAGCTTTCATCATAGAGTTTTCTCACATATGCAAGTTTTAGCAAGGATAAGGATAACACATGCTAATGTAGTGGGGAAGGTGGGAAGTTCTTAATTTACACTGACAAATGTCCATCTCCACAGCCCCTTGCGCATGAAGACAACTATAAAGGCCCAATTTCTGAGTGGGAATTGGTTATATAAGCACACAGGCAAATGTGAGCTAAGCCTTCCTGGGCATTGTGTCAAAATGGTTGTTCGGGAAGTGCATTTACTCAGTAGGCTATTTTGAAGCTTGTACATTTTTCTTCATAAAAGCAAAGACTTTGATATTGCCTGCAAGATGGCACTTGAGCGTGGTGATCTTCTGTGTGCTGGCCCCAGATTTCATAAGTTCATAAGTCACAGGAGCAAAACGAGGCCATTCAGCCCATCGAGTCTACCCCACCATTTAATCATGGCTGATCTACCTTTCCCTCTCAATCCCATTCTCCTGCCTTCTCCCCATAACCCCTACACCCGTACTAATAAAGAATCTATCTATCTCTACATTTAAAAATATCCATTGACGACCTCCACAGCCTTCTGTGGCAATGTATTCCACAGATTCACCACCCTTTGACTAACCACCTTTTCACCTAGGCCTGTCTCCTTTATTATCGTTACGTTTTTGCATATCTTTTGCATATCTTTCATTCATTTGTTCTCTATCTCTCTACCCAACCGTCTATATCTCTTGTTTCCCTTTCCCCCCGACTCTCAGTCTGGGGAGGGATCTCGACCCGAAATGTCACCCTATCCCATTTCTCCAGAGATGCTGTCTGTCCGATGGAGTTACTCCAGCTAGTTGTGCCTATCTTCTGTTTCAACCAGCATCTGCAGTTCCTTCTTATAAATTACTCCTCATATCCTTTCTAGTAGTACATCCTTTGTAAGATAGAGGAAGATCTACTCTCATCCAATATAGTTGCTCTACCTTTTTGATTCAACATATTTGAAGGAATTTTCATGTTCATAAGTTCTTGGAGCAGAATTAGGCCATTTGGCCCATTATGCCTACTCCGCCTTTCACTCTTGGTCTATGTATCCCTCTCAACCCCAATCACCTGCCTTATAACCCTGATCCAATACTCCCCCCCCCATTTCCCATAACCCCTTCTCCCCATGACCTCAAGAATCTGACAATTTGCACCTTAAAAATATCCATTGGTCTCCGCAGCTGTATGTGGCAACGGATTCCACAGATTCACCACCCTGTGACCAAAGAAATTCCTCCTTCTCCCCTTTCTAAAGGTATGTCCTTTTATTCTGAGGCTATGGCCTCTGGTCCTAGACTCTCCCACTAGTGGAAACATCCTCTCCACATTCACTCTATCCAGGCCTTTCACTATTGGGTAAGTTTCAATGAGGTTCCCCCCTCTTTTTTTTTTTACCTGTTGGCCACCCTGTGGACTTTGTACTTTCTCTCCGATTCACCTATGGTATCAATATGTTGTGAGATCATGTCCCACTCCAGGAGCACAAGCATAATATCATTGAGAAAATGGTGCACAAAGCCATTCACATGCTTGCTCTGCCATTCAATAAGATCATGGTCAATCTCTTATCTCTGCAACACTCATGCTCTAACTCAATATACTAAGTACATTAAACAATAGAAGGAACGGGCCCTTCAGGCCACAAGGTTCATGCCAAACATAATGTCAAGCTAAACCTATCTTCTCTGCCTGTACATGATCCCTCCATTACCTACATATATTTAAAGCAGAGATAGACAAATTCTTGATCAGAACGGGTGTCAAGGGTTATGGGGAGAAGGCAGGAAAATGGGATTAGGAGGAAGAGATCAGACATGATTGAATGTTGGAGTAGACTCGTTGGGCTGAATTGCCTAATTCTACTCCAATACCTTGTGAACATGATAACATTGGTCTATCTAAAAGCCTCTTAAATGTCCCTATCGTATCTGCCTCAACAACCACCCCTGTGCAGTTCCTTCCAGGCACCCACCACTCGCTGTGTACAAATCTTGCCCCGTACTCCTCCTTTAAAATTTGTCCTTCTCATCTTAAAGCCGTGCCCTCGCCTTTGACATTTCTACCCTGGGAAAACAATTCTGTGAATATCCAAAAATCTATTGATCGTTATCTTGAAGTATACTCAACTATTGTGTCTCCTGGGCTACAGACTTTCAAAGATTTCTACCTACCCTCTGTATGAAGAAATCTTTTCTCCTCTCAGTCCTTATCTTGAGACTGTGATCTGTGTGTTTTGTACACCCCAGCCAGAGGAAAGCATCAACTCTGCATCTCTGCTGAGTTTATTGCGTTTGAATTTTGATCCCTATCTTTCTTTTTAATAGTACCCTGACAGTCTGCTTAATTTCTTCTCATAAGACAAAGCCTGTATGCTTGGGGACATTCTGGGGAACCTTCACTACAGTCCCTCAATCACGTACATCATTCCTTAGCAGGGAAAATAAACGTATATGCAGTATTCCAAATGTGAACTCACCTCTAGTTTTTTTAGTTTTAGAGATACAGCGAGGAACCAGGCCCTTCGGCCCACCGAGCCCGCACCGACCAGCAATCCCCGCACATTAACACTACCCTACACTAGGGACAATTTACATTTCATACCAAGCCAATTAGTCTGCAAACCTGTACGTCTTTGGAGTGCGGGAGGAAACCGAAGATCTCGGAGAAAACCCACGCAGGTCACGGGAAGAACGTACAAACTCTATACAGACAGCACCCGTAGTCAGGATCGAACCCAGGTCTCTGGTGCTGCAAGGCAGCAACTCTACTGCTGCAACACCATGATGCCCTCTATTCTTGTACTCAAACCCTTTTGCATTAACAGCTGATGTATCCTTTGCCGTCTAAACTGCTTCCCAACATTCAGTGAGAGAAAATAATTTAAAAAAAACTGATGCTGGGAATCTGAAATAAAAACTGAAATTGTTGGAAAATTTTAGGTCAGAATGCGTCGGTGGAGAGTGAAACAGTCACCACTTTGTCTGCAACCTTTCTTCAGTACTCTTCATCAGAGTTCTGATGATGAAGGATCACAGACCTGAAATGTTGACTGTTTCTCTTTCCACAGATAGTCATACAGTGCCCTCCATAATGTTTGGGACAAAGACCCATCATTTATTTATTTGCCTCTGTACTCCACAATTTGAGATTTGTATTAGAAAAAAATCACATGTGGTTAAAGTGCACATTGTCAGATTTTAATAAAGGCCATTTTTATACATTTTGGTTTCACCATGTAGAAATTACAGCAGTGTTTATACATAGTCTCCCCATTTCAGGGCACCACAATGTTTGGGACACAGCAATGTAATGTAAATGAAAGTAGTCATGTTTAGTATTTTGTTGCATATCCTTCGCATGCAATGACTGCTTGAAGTCTGCGATTCATGGACATCACCAGTTGCTGGGTGTCTTCTCTGGTGATGCTCTGCCTAGGTTTATGCTTGTTTTGGGGGCTAGTCCACTTCAGTTTTCTCTTCAGCATATAAAAGGCAAGCTCAATTGGGTTCAGATCGGGTGATTGACTTGGCCACACAAGAATTGACCAGTTTTTAGCTTTGATAAACTCCTTTGTTGCTTTAGCAGTATGTATGGGATCATTGTCTTGCTGTAGAATGAACCGCCATCCAATGAGGCATTTGTTTGAATTTGAGCAGATAGGATGAGTCTATACACCTCAGAATTCATTATGCTACTACCATCAGCAGTTGGATCATCAATGAAGATAAATGAGCCACTACTTTCAGCAGCCGTACATGCCCAGGCCATAACACCCCCACCACTGTGTTTCACAGATGAGGTGGTATGCTTTGAATCTTGGGCAGTTCCTTCCCTCCTCCATAATTTGCTCTTGCCATCAATATGATATAAGTTAATCTTCATCTCATCTGTCCATAAGACCTTTTTCCAGAACTGTGGTTGCTTTTTTTAGTACTTCTTTGCAAACTGTAACCTGGCCATCCTATTTTTGCAGCTAACCTGTGGTTTGCATCTTGCAGTGTAGCCTCTGTATTTCTGTACGTGAAGTATTCTGCGGACAGTGGTCATTGACAAATCCACACCTGATTCCTGAAGAGTATTTCTGATCTGGCAGACAGGTGTTTGGAGATTTTTCTTCATTACAGAGAGAATTCTTCTGTCATCAGCTGTGGAGGTCTTCCTTGGCCAGTTCCTTTGCGATTAGTAAGCTCATCAGTGATCTCTTTCTTCTTAATGATGTTACAATGTTACAATGATGAGGTAAGCTTAAGGTTTGGCTGATGTCTCGAACAGTTTTATTCTTGTTTCTCACTCATAATGGCTTATTTGACTTGCACTAGCACAACTTTGGCCCTCATGTTGATAAACAGCAATAAAGTTTCCAAAAGTGATGGAAAGACTAGGTGCTGATACCTCTTATACCTGCAATAAGGAGGCAATTAAACACACCCGAGCAATTACAAACACCTGTGAAGCCATGTATCCCAAACATTATGGTGCCCTGAAATGGGGGGACTATGTATAAACACTGCTGTAATTATAGACAATAGGTGCAGGAGTAGGCCATTCGGCCCTTTGATCCAGCCATTCAATGTGATCATGGCTGATCATCCCCAATCAGTACCCCGTTCCTGCCTTCTCCCCATATCCCCTGACTCTGCTATCTTTAAGAGCCCTATCTAGCTCTCTCTTGAAAGTATCCAGAGAACCGGCCTCCACTGCCCTCTGAGGCAGAGAATTCCACAACTCTCTGTGAGAAAAAGTGTTTCCTCATCTCTGTTCTAAATGGCTTAACCCTTATTCATAAACTGTGTCCCCTGGTTCTGGACTCCCCCAACATCGGGAACATGTTTCCTGCCCCTAGCGTGTCGAAACCCTTAACAATCTTATATGCTTCAATAACATGCCCTCTCATCCTTCTAAACTCCAGAGTGTACAATCCCAGCCGCTCCATTCTCTCAGCATATGACAGTCCCAGCCATCCCGGGAATTAACCTTTTAAACCTACGCTGCATTCCCTCAATAGCAAGAATGTCCTTCCTCAAATTAGGGGACCAAAACTGCACACAATACTCCAGGTGTGGTCTCACTAGGGCTCTGTACAACTGCAGAAGGACCTATTTGCTCCTCTACTCGACTCCTCTTGTTATAAAGGCCAACATGCCATTTGCTTTCTTCACTGCCTGCTGTACCTGCATGCTTACTTTCATAGACTGATGAACAAGGACCCCCCAGATCCCGTTGTACTTCCCCTTTCCCCAACTTGATGCCATTTAGATAGTAATCTGCCTTCCTGTTTTTGATACCAAAGTGGATAACCTCACAATTATCCACATTAAACTTCATCTGCCATGCATCTGCCCACTCCCCCAACCTGTCCAAGTCACCCTGCATTCTCATAGCATCCTCCTCACAGTTCACACTGCCACCCAGCTTTGTGTCATCTGCAAATTTGCTAATGTTACTTTGAATCCCTTCATCCAAATCATTGATGTATATTGTAAATAGCTGCGGTCCCAGCCTTGCGGTACCCCACTAGTCACTGCCTGCCATTCTGAAAGCGACCCGTTAATCCCTACTCTTTGTTTCCTGTCTGCCAACCAATTTTCTATCCATGTCAGCACTCTACCCCCAATACCATGTGCCCTAATTTTGCCCATTAATCTCCTATGTGGGACCTTATCAAATGTTTTCTGAAAGTCTAGATACACTACATCCACTGGCTCTCCCTTGTCCATTTTCCTAGTTACATCCTCAAAACATTCCAGAAGATTAGTCAAGCATGATTTCCCCTTCTTAAATCCATGCTGACTCGGACTGATCCTGTTACTGTTATCCAAATGTGTGGCTATTTCATCTTTTATAATTGACTCCAGCAACTTCCCCACCACCGATGTCAGGCTAACAGGTCTATAATCCCCTGTTTTCTCTCTCCCCACTTTCTTAAAAAGTGGGATAAAATTAGCTACCCTCCAATCCACAGGAACTGATCCTGAGTCAAATGGTCACCAATGCATCCACGATTTCTAGAGCCACTTCCTCAAGTACCCTGGGATGCAGACCATCAGGCCCTGGGGATTTATCAGCCTTCAGTCCCATCAGTCTACCCAACACCATTTCCTGCCTGATGTGGATTTCCTTCAGTTCCTCCGTCACCCCAGATCCTCTGGCCATTACTATATCAGGAAGATTGTTTGCGTCCTCCTTAGTGAAGATGGATCCCAAGTACCTGTTCAATTCATCTGCCATTTCCTTGTTCCCCATAATAAATCCACTTTTTTCGGTCTTCAAGGGTCCAAATTTTGTCTTAACTATTTTTTTCCTCTTCATATGCCTAAAGAAACTTTTACTATTCTCCTTTATATTCTTGGCTAGCTTACCTTCGTACCTCGTCTTTTCTCCCTCTTGCTTCCCGCTCATCTTTGCTACGTTGTACTTCTCTTTTATTTTTATATTGTCTCTGACATCCTTTGTCAGCCACAGTCTCCCCTTACTCCCCTTGGAATCTTTCTTCCTCCTAGGAATGAACTGATCCTGCACCTTCTGTATTATTCCTAGAAATACCTGCCATTGTTGTTCCACTGTCATCCCTGCTAGGGTATCTTTCCTGTCAACTTTGGCCAGCTCCTCCCTCATGGCCCCACAGTCCCCTTTATTCAACTGTAACACTGACAAATAAATAAATGATGGGTTTTCGTCCCGAACATTATGGAGGGCACTGTATTGTCATACAGCATGAAAACCAGTCCTTTAGCCCAACTTGCCCGTGCCAACAAAAAATCTCCATCCACTCTAATTGCACCTGCCCGAGTTTGGCTCATATCCCTCTCAACATTTCTTATCCTGTTCTGGTGAGCCTGGACTGCTGGGTTTTTCCAGCACTTTCAGTTTTTATATTCTTAAGATCTAGTGATTTACTAGACTAAGTGGGACCCGTTGGGTCCAATGTTCACTCGGGAGGGCTGGTCCCCCAATGCAATATTCTACCTCTCCACCAATTCCAATATTGGTGGCCGGTGGGGGGAGGGCTTTCTGGAGTGCTAGTATGGGTGTTTTGGGCCGAAGGGACTGGTTTCCAGAGGGCTAGCATAGAGAATGTGGGCCAAATTGATTCTTGGGCTGGCAGCTCAGTCACTCAGGCCTGGTGGGCTGGCAGCTCAGTCACTCAGGCCTGGTGGGCTAGTAGCTCAGTCACTCAGGCCTGGTGGGCTGGCAGCTCAGTCACTCAGGCCTGGTGGGCTGGCAGCTCAGTCACTTGGGCCTGGTGGGCTGGCAGCTCAGTCACTCAGGCCTGGTGGGCTGGCAGCTCAGTCACTCAGGCCTGGTGGGCTGGCAGCTCAGTCATACCGGCCTGGTGGGCTGGCAGCTCAGTCATACAGGCCTGGTGGGCTGGCAGCTCAGTCACTCAGGCCTGGTGGGCTGGCAGTTCAGTCACTCAGTCCTGGTGGGTTGGCAGCTCAGTCACTCAGGCTTGGTGGGCTGGCAGCTCAGTCACTCAGGCCTGGTGGTTGGCAGCTCAGTCACTCAGGCCTGGTGTGCTGGCAGCTCAGTCACTCAGGCCTGGTGGGCTGGCAGCTCAGAAACGGCCAGAAATTCTGCACAAAACAGGTGAAAGATTGTGAGATAGAAGGGGGAGAGGGTGGAGAATCGATTTTAGACATTTTTCATCTATTTCTGCAGATCACAGCAATGAAGGAGGAAAGTCTATCCTGGCCTGGATCTCACAGGGAGCCAATGAAGGGAGGGAGAAAAATACTGGGGTGAGGTTTAATACTTGCAAGGGGAATACTTACCGATGAGCTGAAGGGCTAGTAAGGCCTGATGGGCCGAAGGGGCTCTTAAAACAAAAAGAGTGAAATTTCAGTGAAAGGCATTTTTTCTGGACCTTTCCTGGCCTGGCACAGGCCTTTTGGGCCAAAATGCTCCTCCTAGGCTAATATGGGCATTTTGGGCAAAAGGGACTGGTTTCTCGGCTAATAGGGGCCTTGTGGGTCGAAATTAGTGGTTTCAGGCAGGCCAAACAACTCATTTCATTTCATTTCAATTTCAAGCACAGGGCAGGCCAAACAGCTAATTGCATTCTCATTTCACTTCCATTTCCATTGCAGTTTCAAGCACAGGACAGGCCAAACAGCTCATTGCATTTTCATTTCATTTCCATTGCCATTGCAGTTTCAAGCACAGGGCAGGCCGAACAGCTCATTGCATTTACATTTCACTTCCATTGCCATTGCAGTTTCAAGCACAGGGCAGGCCGAACAGCTCATTGCATTTTCATTTCATTTCCATTGCCATTGCAGTTTCAAGCGCAGGGCAGGCCAAACAGCTCATTACATTTTCATTTCACTTCCATTGCCATTGCAGTTTCAAGCACAGGGCAGGCCAAACTGCTGATTGCATTTTCTTTTCACTTCCATTGCCATTGCAGTTTCAAGCACAGGGCAGGCCAAACAGCTCAGTGCATTTCCATTTCATTTCCATTGCCATAACAGTTTCAAGCACAGGGCAGGCCAAACAACTCATTTCATTTTCATTAAGGGCTAACAAATCATTTATTGCAAGTACATTGCAGACTCACACTTTGGTTGATTCACATCTTAGAATGAGAGTCGTGGCCTCTCCCTCACGATCTTGCAGAGTGACTGTGTCACGTCCAGGCATTCGGGGTTTTATAGTCCTGCCCCTCCCCCCGGAAGGGGCGTTACCGTCATCGTAGTGATTGACAGGCGAGAGGATCTCAAGGTTTTTTAAAACACTCATAACTTTTTTATTTTTTATTTTTCATCGATCCGACTGCGAGTCAGGAGGGGGAGGGAAACTAGAGGTATGAAAAGGTTCAGAATAAATCATAAACCGATGACCTATTGTTGGCTGGGAAGGAGATGATAATGAAGGGATATATGGACGCGAACCGGTGAACTGGCAGGATGATTAGGGTGTATGTGGGGGGATGGGCGAAGAGAGAGGGCATGCAAGGGATACTTAAAATTAGAGAAATCAACTTTCCAACAGCTGGGTTGTAAGCTGCCCAAATTAAATATCTACAAACCTGTAAAGGCTCTGTCTTACCTGTTTGCGGTCATCGGCGGTGAAGCGCGGCGTCGCCGGTAGCGGGGACCGCGCGGCAACGGCGAGAGCGCCGAGCCTATCCACCGGAGCGCCGCACGGATGCTGCGCGGGGGCCGAGTAATTCAAACACGGCGGGTCCCACGTGCTTGCGGTAAGTTAAAAAAAGGGCGGGCCGACTGCGATGACGTCAGCCCGCCACACGTGACTCACTAGCGGCGGCTGTGGCGGCGGCCATCCTGATCGCGGCGCTGTAGCGGTGGTTGTGCCTGCGGCCACGCCACACACGTGCCTCACTGGCGGAGGCACGTGCCTCACTGGCGGAGGCTGTGGCAGTGGAGGCTCGAGCCACACTGGCGGCGGCCCGTGCGGCACTCGTGCATCACTGGTGGAGGTTGTGTGGTGAGTATATAGTTTTCGACATTGTCGGTTTTATTTTAGCACCGTGCGGTGTTGGGAACACCGCCGCACGGCCCTGGAATTGTACGTTCTCACGAGTGCGCGGTCTATGGCGGCAGATTCTTCCCGTTTCGCCGCCAATGACCGCAGACTCGTGAGACAGTCCTTTTAGTCTTTGGAGTTTGGGAGGAAACCGGAGCACCAGGAGAAAACCCACACAGGGAGAAGGTACAAACTCTGTACAGATAGCACCCATAGTGGATTCTCGCTCATCCCCTAATTTAGATCCTTCACTATTGCCATCATTAGTCAAATTCCTTTGCTTTGGAATTCCCTTTTCATTGTAAACATGGCAAACAATCATGGCGAGGATAGAAGAATTCCAACAGATGGTAAACACGCAAGACTTTAATTATCACTGCTTTATTCAAGATAAATTATTTTTGTTATTTAACTCTTACACAGTCTATTCAAATAACAAAGTAGGTAGAAAAATATTGGCATGTTATCACATATCTTGGGAATGTCCCAAAGCATTGCAAATGTAATGATTTAGTTTAAAATGCAGTTCCTGTCATTATGAAGTTGTACATTAAAGGGCCAGCTTTAATTCTCACAGGTATTGAACAGATGGTAGCCAATGTGAACACCAAAACAGCTGGTTTCCTGTAGCGTGCGGGTCAGGAGATTAGTGGTCCTTTGCTTCATCTTTGTGATACCCATTAACCTTCCACTTGAAGATAGACACAAATTGCTGGAGTAACTCAGCAGGTGAGGCAGCATCTCTGGAGAGAAGGAATGTGTGACGTTTCGGGTTGAGAGACCCTCGAGAGATGCTGCCTGTCCCGCTGAGTTACACCAGCATTTTGTACCTATCTTCAGTTTAAATCAGCATCTGCAGTTCCTTTCTACACAACCTTCCACATAAACTGGGGGAGGATTGGGAGCAGGATTTGGGGGATAAACAGGAATAGCCTTTGATCCTCAAGCAAGCATTCGATCCTTAAGCAACTCGATCCTGCCTCAGAGGCTTTCAAATAAATTAATAGTTTTTTTATGGATCCAGGGTTTTTCTTGATATGGAAACACAATGAACTGCAGATTCTTGAGCAAGATGCAGAGTGCTGGAGGGACTCAGCGGATCTGGCAGCATCCAGGGAGGGAATGGACAGTTTGCAGGTCAGGATTCTTCTTCAGAATGTTGATATGTTGACCATTACAATTACAGAGTCATAGAGTCATACAGTGTGGAATCAGGCCCTTCGACCCAACTTTCCCACACCGAGCAGCATGTCCCATCTACACTAGTCCCACTTGCCTGCCTTTGGGCCATATCCCTCGAAACCTATCCTATCCATGTACCTGTCTAAATGTTTCTTAAATGCTGTGATAGTACATGCCTCAACTACCTCCTCTGGCAGCTCATTCCATACACCTAACACCCTTTGTGTGAAACAGTTACCCATCAGATTCCTATTAAATCTTTCCCCTTCATCTTAAACTTATGTTCTCTGATCCCCGATTGTCCTACTCTGGGTAAAAGACTCTGTGCATCTACCCGATCTATTCCTCATGAGTTTGTATACCTCTATAAGATCACCCCTCGTCCTCCCAGGCTCCATGAAATAGAGACCCAGCTTACACAACCTCTCCCTATAGCTCACACCCTCTAGTCTGGCAACATCTTTGTAAATCTTTTCTGAACCCTTTCAAGCTTGACAATATCTTTCCTATAACATGGTGCCAGAACTGAACACAATTTTCTAAATGCGGTCTCACCAACATCTTATACAACTGCAACATGACCTCCCAACTTCTATGCTCAATACTCTGACTGATGAAGCCCAAAATGCCAAAAGCCTTTTTGACCACCTTATCTATCTGCGACTCAACCTTCAAGGAACCAAGCACCTGTACTCCTAGATCCCTCTGCTCTACAACACTACCCATAGGCCTACCATTTACTGTGTAGGTCCTGCCCTTGTTCGATGTCCCAAAATGCAAAACCTCGCACTTCTCTGTATTAAATTCCATCAACCATTCCTCCGCCCACCTGGCCAATCGATCCAGATCCTCCTGCAATCGTTCACTATCTTCATCTTCACTATCTGCAAAACCACTAACTTTTGTATCATCAGCAAACTTACTAATCTTGCCCTGTATGTTCTCATCCAAATTATTGATATAGATGACAAACAGTAACAGGCCCAGCACCGAACCCTGTGGCACACCACTAGTTACAGGCCTCCATTCCGAGAGGCAACCTTCCACCATCACCCCCTGCTTCCTTCCATGGAGCCAATTTGCTATCCATTCAGCTATCTCTCCTTGGATCCCATGAGATCTAACCTTCCAGAGCAGCCTACCATGCGGCACCTTGTCGAGCGCCTTACTAAAGTCCATGTACACACATCTACAGCTCTGCCTTCATCAACCTTTTTGCTCACATTTGAGTCCCAGCGTACTCAACCTCTCCCTGTAGCTCAGACTCTCGAGTCCTGGCAACATCCTCGTAAATCTTCTCTGTATCTTTCCGGCTTGACATCTTTCCTATAACATGGTGCCCAGAACTGAACATAATACTCTAAATGTGGCCTCACCAATATCTTATATAACTGCACCATGACCTCCCAACCTTTATACTCAAAGTTCTCCAAGTACTTTATAATTGGCAACAAGGATTGCTTCCACCACCAACACAGATTAGCATTAAAAAAAAGAGTTAACAAGAACTGATTGAAAGCAAGTAATGGGTGGCACAGTGGTAGAGTTGCTGTCTTACTGTGCCAGAGACCCTGACCCCAGGTGCTCTCTGTATGGAGTTAACACGTTCTCCCTGTGACTGCGTGGAATTTCTCTGTGGCTCCAGTTTCCTCCCACATACCAAAGAGGTGCAGGCTTCTAGGTTGATTGGCTTCTGTAAATTTGCACGCTAGTGTGAAACGACGCAAAAATGTGATAAACATAGAACTTGTGTACAGGTGATCGTTGGTCGGAATGTCTCCACGCTGTATCTCTGAGTAAAAAACAGTGGAGAGCCCGTAAAACTCCACGATGGTGACGGAAACACTGAGCTGGCAAGTTTCCCAGATGCACAGTGAGTTGATGCATTTACATGGTCACTCGCATGTTAGACAAAAGAGAGTGAAAACGTGCAGGCAGTGCCAAAGAGAACAAGCCAACAGCATTAGCCTGCAGAACAGAGGGAAATGTTCATTGTAAGCAAATTCAACTTAAGAGCAGCTTTATCGCAAGACAAAATGGCATTTCAAGCATAGACAAGCAGCGACTGCGGTGGGCTCGGGGAGGCCCCGACCATGGGTGAACATTGGGGAACATTAGAGGAAGATGACTGACTTTGGTGCCTTCCCTCACAGTGGCTAACTTTGATTCTGCTGCGTGGGGATGTTTTATGTTGAACTCTATCGTGTGTTGTGTTCTTTATTTTTATTGTATGGCTGTATGGTGACCACACATTTCACTGTGACAACTGGCACATGTGACAATAAATGTATCTTGTATCTTGTATCTTGTACATAATCAGCCTTGACATAAATAATTGAGATGTGAGTTAATGATAGCAAAGAAATGATGTAAGTATATTTCATGGTTAATGATGTTGTTAAGGTACAAGGCCATACTGAGTACATCAAGACACTGAATGCTGGTGTAAGAAGAGAAATTATTTAACTGAGAGAGGCCACAAAGTGCTGGAGTAGCTCAGCAGGTTGGGCAGCACCTCTGGAGAACATGAATATGTGACAGTTTGGGTCGAGACCCTTATTCAGACAACTGAAAGAGATTGGTTTTGAAACGTATCAAATGCTTATGGATCTGGAAGTTCCACTAAGAAGCAAAGATGTTCCTTTCATGCATGAGGTACAGTAGTTGGAAGGGTACTTTAACCATATGCCATTTGATATATGCCATTGATGTGGTGACTATTTGCAGACCTTGGGTATGCAAGCAAAGAATTTCACTGTGACTTGTCACATGTGACAATACAATATTCAATCATCATTCATAGCAGAGAGCTATAAATCTAGCAGACAGCCAGAACACGAGAGAAACAATAAATGATTATATTAGAAACATAGAAAATAGGTGCAGGAAGAGGCCATTCGACCCAGCACCGCCATTCATTGTGATCGTGGCTGATCGTCCCCAATCAATAACCCGTGATGCATCAATGCAGGTTTATAGGTTAATTTGCCACGAAAAAATTGCCCTTAGCGTGTAGGGAGTGGATGAGAAGTGGGATAACAGAACTAGTAAGAAGAGGTGATCGATCGTTGGCCTGGACTCAGAAAGCCCGTTTCCACCCTGTATCACTAAACTAACCTCGAGACATTGCAAAAGTACACAAAGTGCTGGAGTAACTCAGCAGGTCAGGCAGGGTCTCTGGAGAAGGTACACAAAAATGCTGGAGAAACTCAGCGGGTGCAGCAGCATCTATGGAGCGAAGGAAATAGGCAACGTTTCGGGCCGAAACCCTTCTTCAGACTGATAGGGGGTGGAGAGAAGAAAGGAAAAAAGGCGGAGGAGGAGCCCGAGGGCTAGGGGATGGGAGGAGACAACCCGAGGGTCTCTGGAGAACCTGGTTAGGTGATGTTTTGGGTTAAGGCCCTTCTTCACCTTGGAGAAATGTTATCTATACCGAAGCCAATTAACCTACAAACCTGTATGTTTTTGGAATGCGAGGGTAAACTAGAGCACCCGGAGAACCCCCCCGCAGGTCACAGGGAAGAACGTGCAAACTCCGTACAGACAGGATTGAACCCGGGTCTACGGCGCTGTCAGGCAGCAGCTCTACCGCTGCGCCCAGCCACGCCACTCTGTGTGCCGCCCAAATACAAACACGAAGCAACAGAGCGGAGACGGGAAAGCAGTGAGACTCCTCCTGGCTTCACATGTGGAGTGCAGACTGCTGCTGGCTACTGTGCGTTGCTGCCCCACAACCCCGAGCTCCTCCCTGCTCACAGATCCAAAGTGCCAGCCTCCTTCCTTGCTGACAAACCGAAATCGTCTTTGTGACCAGCGTCCCCTCGCACACCAGTCACGTCCTGAGCCCACAAGTCAGCCAACCTTCCATGGTTTAGGAGTGATTGGATTTGATGTGGAGCCTTGTAGCTGCTGCTGGACTTAAACCTCCACCACCCACATTGCCTGGCAGCCCCAGCTGGGCACAGAACAGTTTGCAGGCCAATGCCTCCGGGAGACGAGACTCAAGGAATAAAGTACACTTTTTTTTTAGTTTGGTGACCGCTGCACTGATAAAACTTTCCAGCATAACTTGTGAATACAGATTGTAAACAGTCCTGCCTGAATAACGATGTTAAAAGGGTAACTAAATCTAAATTATGACTGTGTGTGGGCTGAAAGGTCACTTGCCAGCTTGTTTAGTGTTTGTTTTCATCCGGCTGAATGCTGCTGGTGCTGGAAGCTGCCCCACAGCCCACCCAGGTTTCCGAAAATCAGGCTCCTTTTCTCTGGCGGCACGGTGGCGCAGCGGTAGAGTTGCTGCCTTACAGCGCCACATACTCGAGTTCGATCCTGACTACAGGTGCTGTCTGTACGGCGTTTGTAATTTCTCCCCATGACCTGCGAGAGTTTTCTCCGCGATCTCCGGTTTCCTCCCACACTTCAAAGACGTACAGCTTTGCAGGTTCATTGTTTTGGAATTATTGTAAATTGTCCCCTGGTGTATGTAGGACAGCGTTAGTGTGTGGGGATTCGGTGGACCGAAGGGCCTGTTTCCATGCTGTATCTCTAAATTAATTAAACTCGAATGGTGAAAGATCTGGATAGAGTGTAAGTGAAGAGGATGTTTCCACTGGTAGGTCTAGGAGCAGAGGCCATAGCCTCAGAATAAGATGCCAGAATAAGGTACATTTACAAAATAACTGAGAGATCAGGTAGGTTTAGGCGGACTGAGCGGAGGTCTTCAGCAAAATGATCGCCGAGCCTGTGCTTGGTATTGCTGATGTATAGGAGTCCACACCTGGAACAGTAGATGAGATTGGAGGAGGTGCAAGTGAACCCCTGCCTCACCTGAAAAGACTGTTGGGTTCCTTGGATAGAGTCAAGGGGGGGAGGTATAGGGACAGGTGTTGCATCTCCTGCGGTTGCAGGGGAAAGTACCTGGGGGTTTGGGTATGAATCAACGAGTTAACCAGGGAGTTGCGGAGGGAACTGTCTCTGTGGACCTATATATCGGTGAGACCATGCAAAGGCTTGGCGATCACTACCTACACATGAGGGGCAATTTACAGAAGCGAATTAACCTACAAACCTGCACAGCTTTGGAATGGGGTAGGGAACTGGAGCTCACGGAGAAAACCCAAGCGGTCATAGGGAGAGTGTACAAACTCCACCACGGACAGCACCCGTGGGCAGGTTCAAACCCGGGTCACTGGCTCCACCTCTGCACCACTGAGATGTGTAGGAAGGAACTGCAGATGCTGGTTTACATTGAAGATAGACACAAAATGCTGGAGTGACTCAACGGGTCAGGCCGTACTTCTGGAGTAAAGGAGCAGGTGACGTTTTGGGTCGAGACCTGAGACGTCATCTATTCCTTTTCTCCAGAGATGCTGCCTGAACCGCTGAGTTACTCCAGCATTTTATGCTACCACTAACTGAGACTTGTTGACCCAAAGACCACCCTCAGATGTTGCCCCCTCAGAAACGGAAAGGCCAAGGAGGAAAGTCTCATGATTTTATACACCTTAATAAGATTACTCCTCATCCTTCTGAAAGGGATTTGAGTGCCGTCACCCCTTGCACTTCCTTACTTCAAAAATATATGCTTCTGGAGGTTTAGTGGGATTTCATCATTGCTGATGAAAGATAAAGCTGTTGATAATATTCCTGATGACTATCAAAGAATTGCAAAAATGTTTTGGGTGGTTTGGAGCAACGTTAACACTAACAGAAAATAAATCCACACAAAATAGTGTTGACTATTTGCTGGAGGCTCTGCAGTCTATTACATTGGCCCCCGTATAATTACTTCATACCAACCCAAGTATTTATGAAAAAATGCAGATACATCTGGTAGCGGCAACAAAAACTGAAAATGCTGGAAATACTCAGCAGGTCAGGCGGCATCTGTAGGAAGAGAAACAAAGTCAGTGTTTCAGGTCAGAGACCCTTCATCAGAAGATTTGGATGACATAGAAGATAGAACATAGAACACTACAGCGCAGGAACAGGCCCTTCGGCCAACGATATCAAACTAAGTTAAACTAATCTTCTCTGTCTGCACATATCCCTACATTCCCTATATATCCAAATGCCACTGTTACATCTGCCTCTGCTACTACTCCTCGCAGCATATTCCAGGCATCCACCACTCTCTGTGTAAAAAACTTGTCCTGCACTTCTTACTTAAACATTGCCCCTCTCACGTTAAAGCTTTGACATTTCCACCATGGGAGGAAAGTTTCTGTACCTCTCATAATTTTATATTCTTCTATCATGTATCGCCTCAGCCTCTAACCTCCAAAGAATACAATCTTAGTTTGCCCGGCTTCTCCTTGCAGCTAATACACTCCAAATTAGGCAGCATTCTGGTAAACCTCTTCTGCACCTCTCTTCAAGTCTCCATTCTTTCCTGGAATGAGGTGACCAGAACTGCACACAGTACTAGCCTATAACGCTACAAAATGACCTCCTGACTCTTAAACTCAATGCCACGACCGAATAATGCAAGGATAGTGAAGAAAGCGAATGGTATGTTGGCCTTCATAGCAAGAGGATTTGAGTATAGGAGCAGGGAGGTTCTACTGCAGTTGTACAGGGTCTTGGTGAGACCACACCTGGAGTATTGCGTACAGTTTTGGTCTCCAAATCTGAGGAAGGACATTATAGCCATAGAGGGAGTGCAGAGAAGGTTCACCAGACTGATTCCTGGGATGTCAGGACTTTCATATGAAGAAAGACTGGATAGACTTGGCTTATACTCGCTAGAATTTAGGAGATTGAGAGGGGATCTTATAGAAACGTACAAAATTCTTATGGGGTTGGACAGGCTAGATGCAGGAAGATTGTTCCCGATGTTGGGGAAGTCCAGGACAAGGGGTCACAGCTTAAGGATAAGGGGGAAATCCTTTAAGACCGAGATGAGGAAAAACTTTTTCACACAGAGAGTGGTGAATCTCTGGAACTCTCTGCCACAGAGGGTAGTTGAGGCCAGTTCATTTGCTATATTTAAGAGGGAGTTAGATGTGGCCCTTGTGGCTAAAGGGATCAGGGGGTATGGAGAGAAGGCAGGTACGGGATACTGAGTTGGATGATCAGCCATGATCATATTGAATGGCGGTGCAGGCTCGAAGGGCCGAATGGCCTACTCCTGCACCTATTTTCTATGTATCTATGTATACCTTCTTGATCACACTATCCACTTTCAGGAAGCTATGGACTTGGACTCCATGATTTCTCTGTACATCATTGCTGTTAAAGGGTCTTGTCATTAACTGTACAGTTTCTCCTTGCATTCAACCTTAGGATGGTTCTTCCTGTTTTTTCAGAACAGACAAAAAACTTTCTCTGCTTATTCATGTAGTGGTAAAAGAAAATATTGGGACATTTCAGAAAAATTGCAAAGCTCTTGATGTGTATATGAGTGCTTGTGTACCTGGAAGAACTGAATGAATTATGTGGTATGAAGCCAGTACATTCTTCGCACCAGTCATCAGTTTGTTTGACAATGGTTACCTTTAATAAAGGATGGTTTGTTGTTAGTTCGAAGCACTTGCAACAACATCACAAGAACTCAGAGACATTACTAATTTCTAAGTAGCTTAGCTGAAAGTCCTTCATTAAGAAGCATAATCAAGGAAATTCTTAACTATCCTTCTTTCGCTTAATGCATAGGGGACTTTAATATGTGCAAAATGTGTTGCCATGTTTTCACACATCAGTGGCTAATTTAATGAATAATGCATTGCATAGAAACATAGAATATAGTGCAGGAGTAGGCCGTTCGACCCTTTACCCATTAGCTGCAGAGCACTACAGAATGTTCAGAGGAATTAGTGACGCAAACAGCAAATTCTTTCTTTATCTTGCATTTTAATTGACTCTTTTTAGCCTGGTGATGACCTGGATTGTGGACTTTTGCCTTTCATCTTAGATTATCAATTGGGAAAAAAACAATCTTTGAACAATCTATATTAGGTCCTACAATAAAACTGATGCAACATACTTGAAGTTTTAAATCTATTAGCCTGTCAAAAATAAATGATGACACCAGGGAAAGAAAGGGCGGGAGCTTGGGAAGAAAGATTCTTGAGGTATTTTCTAAACACTGCTGAAAATTCCTGAATTAAAGACATCTCCCTGTTCATAATTGTTCATAAGTGATAGGAGCAGAATTAGAACATTCGGCCCATCAAGTCTACTCTGACATTCAATCATGGCTGATCTATCTCTCCCTCCTAACCCCATTCTCCTGCATTCACCCTATAACCCATACTAATCAAGAATCTATCTATCTCTGCCATAAAAATATCCATTGACTTGACCTTCATGGCCTTCTGTGGCAATGAATTCCACAGATTCACCACCCTCTGACTAAATAAATTCCTCCTCGTCTCCTTTAAGGAGCGTCCTTTAATTCTGAGCCTATGACCTCTGGACCTAGACTACCCCACGAGTGGAAACATCCTCTCCACATCCAGTCTATCCAGGCCTTTCACTGTTCGGTAAGTATCTTAAAAAATAGTAGACACGTTCATGACTCTTTCAAAATGTGCCAAAGAACTTTACAGTCAATGAATTACTTTTGAATTGTTGTCACCATGGTAGGGAAACACAGCAGACAATTCACACACAGTAAGCCTCCACAGAGCAATGTGATAATGACTAGATAATTTGCTTTCGGAACTTTGGCTGGCACTCTCCAGCTGACCTTTGAAAAATTGCCATGGATTTGTTTCCACCCTTTAGAGATGAGACATCATAATAAATTGTTGTTGAAAGATGAATAAAAAGAAACAAATAACTTATTTACCGAGTATTAATGCAGGGTATTTGAGTCATAGCAGAGTAGTGGCCTAATATCTCCAATTAAAGTATTGCGCCTTGAGGTCGGCTCAATGGCGCAACGGTAGAGTTGCTGCTTTACAGCGCCAGAGACCATGGTTCGATCCTGACTCCAGGTGCTTGTATGTGTGGAGTTTGCACGTTCTCCCTGTGACTGCGTGTTTTTTTTCCTCCAGGTTTCCAGTTTCCTCCCACACTCCAAAGATGTACAGGTTTGTAGGTTAATTGACTTCAATAAAATTATCCCTAAAGTGTAGGATAGTGTTAGTATTATACAGGATGATCGCTAGTCGGCGCGGACCCGGTGGGCTGAAGTGCCTGTTTCCGCGCTGTATCTCCAATGTCTAAAGTCAAAATCCAAAAGTGTTGCATTCACCTCATCACACCTCTGATGCTTGCTTGCTATCTTTGAAATTTCTATACAGATAAATCAAAGCGACTGTATGTACACTAGAACTGGCTGGAATTACCCAAGAGGAGCCTCAAACTCATGTCTCATAGACCAAGGAAAAGCTAGATCGTTGCTGTCATATTTTACATTGAAAAACACATCAAGGTCAGGAACTCAAAGGGAATTCTATTCAACACAACAGGCAACATTGATGAGAGTATTAATCTATCATATCCTCAAAAAGGGTTTATGAAAATAAACGTCTAGAATATGTTTTCATACTATTTTTGAATGTTGAGTGCTGATGTTGGGCACGTTAGAAGAAATAATGGCATCGATCATGAAGAAGGGTTCCGATCCGAAACATCACCTACCCGTGTTCTCCAGAGATGCTGCATGACCTGCTGAGTTACTTTGTGTCCTTTTTGGTAAATTGGCATCTGCAGTTTCTTGTTTCTGTATAGAAGCTGCATTGTTTAGCTCAATGTTTAGCTGCACAACCAGAATGATTTTTACTGGTAAATCATTGCGCAAAGCCATTCAGTACATAAAGCATCCTTCATAAAAATGCTTCCTTGATAGGCATCTAAACATGGCAGCAAACCCAATTCCCTGGACTTCAACTCCTATCCTCGTTCTCCTCCTGTACACCATCGCAACCATTTCCCTCCCAACTACAATTCCTCTCACCCGCACACCCATGCCCTATCTAATTTCATCCTTTAGATCCTCAGTAGTGGAGGAATAGGCCCAATCTATTGCACATAATGCCTTATGTGTGTTGGCCCAGAAAGCACTTTCTCATGCAGAAGAATTGCGAAACGAGCGAATCAGTCAGTGCATCAGAATGGACTAAACCAATGGGAACCAATAATTTGCCTTTATACCTGAAGTTAGAACAGTTGAAGAGAACTTTGATGCAAGTAGCTCAGCCTTGCAGACAGCGTAAGTTACTAATTCAATTCTTTGGTGTTTATCCAACAGGCTGATTTCATTCGGAACATCAGTAAGTTCTCAGCAATTCCAATAAGGCAAAGGCAGACCAAAGACAATGTATACCTCAGACCATTATTCCATGACGAGGTTTGGTCAAGAATGAGGAGACTAGTTCTCAAGTTAAAACCTCATCTGTTCAACCCATTTTTTGAAGGGGTTGGGGGGACGCCACCTTCAAAAATATATTCTGAGTTTCAGAACGTTTTCCTTTCAGATTTTTTGAGGTGGAAAATTCAATCTATTTTCTCCAGAATGTGAGGGAATATTAATTGCACTTAAGTTATAAACTCCTGTCCAACCCTATATTAATTGTAATGATCGGTTCACAAATTTGTATGTTATTTTTATAGAGACAGTTACAAGGTTCTAAGTAGCAATGTTACAAAATTTTGAGATTTTAAAAATAAAGTCTGCAATTTATCCCATCAGATAAAGCATAAAATGAAGTTTAATTTGACACCTAATTCACTTTCATATCTTCAGTATTAAAGAAGTTATGGCCATTTTCATACTCGGAAATTAGCATCTGGTTTTCCATTGACTTAACACAAAAGCTGTGATCGAGGACAGTCAAAAGCCCATAACTTTCTTAAAAATTAAGATAACTGAAAGAAATTTTCAGTTATTATAGATTGAAGCATTCTGAAACAAATATGAAACAATCTTACTTAGAAGACATGAAAGTAAAGCATATAATTAGTTAGTTACCTAATTGTAGCTAATTACAAAATTCAATTACTAGATCTAAACATCTATCAATTTCTTAAGAATAGATTAACATTTTTAAATAGCCTGTGTCCAAATAACATTCACACAATAATTCACAATATAACATAATTTTAAAATCTCATTTTCATGAATTTACAGGCCAAATGGAAGGAATTGAATGTTTAATACCTGTAAATTAATGGGGATTTAAATCATCTTGTGAGTGAGGATTTCTGGAACGCGATCTTTTGGAACGTTCATTTGCGGTGAATTTAACCCCGTATTGGCATGAAAAATACTGCCGTTAATTCGGGGGATAAAATCACTGTGTCGCATGAAAAAATGTGAATTAAAGGCTTCTTAAGAAGCACTTTTATACATTTAAAGAAACCACTTTCGTTTACCTGTCCCGCGTGTGAAATCCGTCCCCGTTATCAGCGTTGACGCTTCAGGAGCTGATTTTAAAATTACTCTAGCGCTGACATTGATGATTTAATAAAAATAAAAAATACACAAAAGGCCACTAGGAACGATTTGTCAGCCAACGCTTGTACTCCAACAAAATATTAACCAGGACAAGGGAGGAGAAACCCGCGTTTTAACCCCGCCCTCCCTTAAAGGCGCCAAAATCGCGCACACGGCCAGTGGCAGAATTACAGCGCGACTGAAGGTAAGTTTTGTAACATACCTATACTAAGCCACCTGTTTAGAAAGCAACACATCAGGTTTACTTCAAGTCTGAAGAAAGGTCCCGATCGGAAACGTTGCCATTCATTTTCTCCACAGATGCTGCCTCACCTGCTGAGTAACTCGAGCACTTTGTGTTTCGCTCAAGATTCCAGCAACTGCAGTTCCTTGTGTCTTTCATGTTTTGTTCTGTCATCAGATGTCCTGAATTGTTTAGTTTTGTTTAGTTTAGAGATATAGTGTGCAAACTGGTATTTCAGCCCACCAAGTTCGTGTCAACCAGCGATCACCCCATACACTAGCACTATCCCACACACTAGGGACAATTTACAAATGTTACCAAAGCCAAATTAAACGTACAAACCTGTACTTCTTTGGAGTGTGAGAGGAAATCGGAAAACTCAGGGAAAACCCACGCGGTCATGGGGAGAACGTACAAACTCTGTACAGACAGCACCCGTAGTCAGGATCGAACCTGGGTCTCTGGTGCTGTAAGGGAGCAACTCTACCACTGCGCCACCATGCTGCTGACATTTGTTGGTATTTAATTTCACATTTCTGAGATTATTATTCATTCTTCTCAATCATAGTGCATCTCCTATACAATGCAACATTTACATTTTTACGGTTTTTATGGTATTCTTGGGGAAAACTCTGGATTATTACACATCCTAAGATTCCACCTCAAAGAAATTAATACTGCTACTATTTTTTTCTCTTATGACTCAATGTCATGTTTGATTTTCTTTTGCTGTGTCTGAACCATCATCTTCAGCACGAACACAGTTCATAAAGTAAACATAATAATGTTATTAGAAGAGTGGAACAGTATCAAGATTGTCTCCTTGTTTACAGTTTAGAGCTTAGGGATACAGCATGGAAACACCATGTCGGCAACAACCAGCGATCCCCGTACACTAGCACTATCCTACAAACTAAGGACACTTTACAATGTTACCAAAGCCAATTAACCTGCAAATCTATACATCTTTGGAGTGTGGGGGGGAAACTGGAGCACCTGGGGAAAACACACGCAGTCACAGGGGGAACATGCAAACTCTGCACGAACAGCACTGGTAGTCAGGATAGAACCCGGGTTTCTGGCACTGTAAGGCAGTAGCTCTATCACTGCGCCACTGTGCTGTCCACACACTGTATGTTGGTATTATATTTCATATTGCTGATAATCATTACTATTCATTCTTCTCAATCATGGTGCATCTGCAATATTAACCTTTTAAAGGTTTTTATGGTATTCTTGTGGGCAAACTCAGGATTATTACACATCCTAAGATTCCACATCAATGAAAACGACTATTATTTTAATCTCTTATGCGTCAATATCCTAATTTTATTTTTGCTGTGAACCATCATCTTCAGGACAAGCACAGTTCATAAAGTGTACACAATAATGTTCTTAAAAGAGTGGAATAGTATTAGGATAACCCCAATGATATACTTGCAAACACATGATAAGTTTTGAAAAAGATGAGGAGTATATTTGGACATTAGGAGATAATCTTGATACCGCTCCACTCTTCTAAAAACATTATTATATTTACTTTATGAACTGTGTTTGTGCTGAAGATGATAGTTCACCAAAATCAAACAGGACATTGACACATAAGAGAAAATGTTAGCATGAATGGCAGTATTTATATTATTGATGTTGAATCTTATGAGGTGTAATAATTCTATCTCCCCCAAGAAAACCCATAAAAACCTTAAAAAAGATAAATGATGCATGGAAGATAGACACAAAATGCTGAACTCAGCAGGACAGGCAGCATCTCTGGAGAGAAGGAATGGGTGACGTTTTGGGTCGAGACCTTTCCTCAGACTTCGGTATTGGAGAGGTAACCTAATTTTTGTACATTCGGGGAATGGATTCTTTAAATTATTCATGGATGCATGACGTATACAATCACACCTTTGAATGGTTGGGTCCCAAATCAGAATTAGCTGAGGAACACAAACTAAAAACTTAAAACATCACTGAACCCTCATTGAGATATGCCACGGGCCCACGTGTGCTTTGCCTCTCAAGGAGGTTCTCTTTTGGATAGTTCTAAGGTTCACTCCAACTACCCCGAACTCACACTCTGCCTCAGTGCTTTTGTTCCCACTATCTCTGATCTCTTCTCCAACTGTCCCCATCTCAAATTGCCTCTTCAATGGGAACCACCACCAAATTTCTTCTGCCCCATCGCATTCCAATTCTTTCTTCAACTAAAACTGATCTTCTTAATCTTCTCTATACATCTTTCATCTTCTCTCCAATCCCTGTCATCTTTCTATTTCTCTTTGTCCCTCTTCATTCTGTCCATTCCTCTCATGTACCTACCAGAGACATCCCACTGCTGAATCCCACCAGTTTCTTCCTCTCTCTCTGCGATGGAAGAAGCTCTCAGAGAAAATGCTTTGTGTGCACAAGAATCACAGGAATATTCTGTCATGTATGTAAATTGAGCCATAAATATGTTGGAATTTTACCGCCGACAGAAATAATTTATTAACTGGCAGTATACAAGTTGGGAGGGTCATGTTGCAGTTATATAAGACGAAGGCAAGGCCACACTTGGAGAATAGTGTTCAGTTCTGGGCACCATGTTGTAGGTCAGATGTTGTCAAGCCGGAAAGGGTGCAGAGAAGATTTACGAGGATGTTGCCAGATCTGAGCTATAGGGAGAGGTTGAGCAGGCGAGGACTCCATTCCTTCGAGTGCAGGAGGTTGAGGGATGATCATATAGAGGTGCACAAAATCATGAAAGGAATTGATTGGGTAAACGCATCCAGTCTCTTGCCCAGAATAGGGGAATCAAGAATCAGAGAATGTAGGTTTAAGGTTAGGGGGGAAATATTTCTTAGGAATCTGAGGGGTAACATTTTCACACAGAGGGTGCTGGGTGTATGGAATGTGCTGCCTGAGGAGATAGCTGAAACAAGTAATATCGCAACGTTTAAGAAACATTTAGACAGGTATATGGTTAGGACAGGTTTAGAGGGGTATGGGCCAAACGCAGGCAGGTGGGTCTAGTGTAGATGGGAAATGTTGGTCAGTTGGACCAATGGGCCTGTTTCTACGCTGTATGACTATGACTCTATGGCACTACTCCCATTCCATCTCCAATGTTTCAATGATTCACCGTGCTTGTTCAGATGTGAGATATGTCTCCAGCCAATATTGTCCATGGCAGCTCACTCTAATAATATGTTTGGACATCTGATGACAGGCCAAAACCTTTAGCTTAGTTTGGAAATACAGCGCGGAAACAGACCCTTTAGCCCACCGAGTCGGCACCGACCAGCGATCCCCGCACACGAACACTATCCTACACACTAGGGACAATTTACCATTTTACCAAGCCAATTAGCCTACAAACATACATCTTTGGAATGTGGGAGGAAACCTGAGCACCCGGAGAAAACCCACGCAGGTCACGAGGAGAACGTTCAAATTCCGTATTGACAGCGCCCCCTAATCAGGATCAAACCAGCTGGAAGGCAAAAACTCTACCGTTGCGCCACCCTGCAGCATCCACAACTTTTCTCTCCTTGAATACTCTATGGAGCCAAACATTACAGCCACAGGACTTTCAATTTGGTGTCCACTGTTGCCTGGAGACAAACAGCACAGATCAAAGCTCGAAACCTGCAGTTCAGGTCGATGACCCTACAGTGCAGTTACATTAGAATTAATTTTGAATGTCTAAGGTTGGAGAGAGTTCAAATTTCATCATAATTCGTGGAAACATTATGTATATTTAATGCTGATAAAATGTGTCTCCAACATCCCTTGCAATGTGGGTTATGCATTTGAAGTGCAATCCACCCAGAGATTATATTTTTTCATAAGCAATGTTTGGAGTAATTAAAGTCCTGAGCTGTATTGACCTTTCCAGTGCGAGTTTTTGCAGAGTGAGATGCTAATGATGCAGAGGAAATGTCAGTGCCATTTTGTTGTCAAGATATAACATTCAAGAACCTCATCACAAGTGTACAAATTTGAATACTTCAAAAGCATTTTTTTGCTGTGTGAAGTAAGCTTGAAAGGCCTGGCATTCATTTGTGGACTGTGCAACTTCACATACCATTTGGTGAAAGGTTTTTTGTGAGGCAGAAGCTTTCATTATCACATTGTAAACGAGCAAATGGGGTTTCATCAGTGCTTTGAGCACAGACTGGAGAGGTGTCTGCTACATAGGGCACACTATGGATATGCCAAAAATCACATGCTATTATTATTTTTATTGTTTACTACTAGTTGAGTTTCCAATTTCCTCCGCAACAAACGCTCCCAAAAATCCAATTTTTATCGCAAGTGGCTCCTTTGTTTATGCCTTTCGTAAATTGATTTGCGAGGAAAGAATAAAATCCTGTCGAATTTGAAGCAAAGTTGTCTGAAGTTAATTTTCAATTTCTAAACTAAAGCAAAGTATTCAAGTCAGTTTCAATAAAGTACTGTGAAAGTATGCAGGATTCAATTCAATTCATTCACAGTGCTTTATTAAATCTGACGAATACTTTCCTTTCGTTTAAAAATAGAAAATTAACTCCATAGAACATAGAACAATGCAAGAAAAGGCCCTTCAGCCACAATGTCTGTGTCGAACATGATGCCAAGACCATCTCTTATCGCCCTGCATATAATCCATATCACTCCATTCCCTGCATATCCGTAAAAGTCTCTTAAATGCCACAATCGTATCTACCTCAACTACCTCCCAGGGCACTGCATTCTAGGCACTCACCACCTAGTTAGGAGACAAGGAGACATTTCTTTAGTCAGAGGGTGGTGAATCTGTGGAATTCTTTGCCACAGAAGGCTGTGGAGGCCAAGTTAGTGGATATTTTTAAGGCAGAGATAGATAGATTCTTGATTAGCAAAGGTATCCGAAGTTATGGGGAGAATGCAGGAGAATGAGGTTAGGAGGCAGAGATAGATCAGCCATGATTGAAAGGCGGAATAGACTTGATGGGCCGAATGGCCTAATTCTACTCCTATTCCTTATAACCTTTTATGTCAAAATATTGCACCACCCATCTCCTTTAAATGTTCCCCATCTCACCTTAAGGCTATGACCTCTAGTATATGATTTATACATCTTGGGTAAAAGGTTCTGACTGTCTACCCTATCTATACCTCTCATAATGTTACATACTCCTATCATGTCAATCAGTGGAACTTTATCAATTGTAGACACAAAATGCTGGAGTACAGTAACTCAGCGAGACAGGCAGCATCTCTGGAGAGAAGCAATGGGTGATTGAAGAAGTCTGAAGAAGTGTCTTGACCCGAAATGTCACCCATTCTTTCTCTCCAGAGATGCTGCCTGTCCCGTTTTGTGTCTATCTTCGATGTAAATCAGCATCTGCATTTCTTTCCTACACATTACGATCGCCTTACTGAATTATTAATTGCCTTACTGAAATCCTCACAGACAAAATCCACTGCCCTACCCTCATCAATCACTTTCGTCACCTCCTCAAAACACTCAATCAGAACTGTCCATATCTGCTGCAAGTCCATAATATTGGCTGTTATTGTTTATTCATCTATATAACCTGAAATACTGGGCATCTCCTAAAACTCGGCATTTTGGAAATTTCACATTCCTTTATTTTGGCATTTTTAGTCTCCAACAACCCTCATTTTACAGCTTTTATTCATTTCCTCCCAATCTAACCTGCCCCGTTAACTCATCAACTGGATGACCTCCATATCATAAGCCCACAAACACCCTGGCATTGGAGAGGAGACCCTTTTATCATATCCATCCCTCTGCTTCTCTCTTCGCCAATTTTGAGGAAGGTCTCAGACCTGAAATGTTAACACGCTTCCTCATTCCCCAGATGCTGCCTGCCGTGCTGAATGCTTACCACATTTTCTGGTTTTATTTCAGATTTGCAGCATCTGCCATTTTAGATTTTCATTATATTGAATCTAAAAGCACCAACCCGTTAAAGTTTCTCACCATCAACTTCCTGGGGGTCACTTTCAACCAAAGAAATCAACTAGAGCAACCACACTGTTACACATAAACATGATCTGAGGCAGAGAGTAAGCACCCTCTGAGACCCCAAAGCTTTTGGCTGTCCGCAGCACATAAATCAAGGGTGCGATCGGATATTTTCCTTTTACTTGGATGAATGCAGCAGTCACGTCACAAACAACACATTCGTTTCATCAGCCAACTCAGAATCTGGAGAATTGGATTGTAAGTCATCCTCGATCCCAAGAGAGAAAAGAAAAGAGAGAAGTGCTGGATGAAACTGGAGTTCAGGTTTCACCTCAGATCATAGCAACTCTTGAATCTTGTTTAGAATGGAGATGCAATTAGTCTTTGTTCAAAGATATCAAGTTTTGCAGCCAGAATTCTGCCTGGCAAGGAAAGGCAAACTCTGGATCAATCACAATCATAAAAACATACATATTTATTGATCTGTCTTTCTATTGGCATATCTATCTATCTATCTATCTATCTATCTATCTATCTATCTATCTATCTATCTATCTATCTATCTATCTATCTATCTATCTATCTATCTATCTATCTATCTATCTATCTATCTATCTATCTATCTATCTATCTATCTATCTATCTATCTATCTATCTATCTATCTATCTATCTATCTATCTATCTATCTATCTATCTATCTATCTATCTATCTATCTATCTATCTATCTATCTTCCTTAAATCCTTCCCTCCCTCTTCCCAATGGTAACTACATATCAACCAAACTTACAAAACTAATTCTGCAAATGAAGCAAATCGGACTGATTGCAATAAATAATGCATACTTAAAATACTGACAATTAGCAGGCATGTGTAATAGTCATTCGGACATGTGCTGAAGTGAAGCAAGGTTAGAGGGCAGTGCATAATTGGATAATGATCTGCAGCTGTAATTCACTCCTTGCTTGGTTATGTTGCAGCCTCTCCCCCGAGTGAGAGAACAATTTAGCCAATGCAAGTTTACATGGAAGTTCTCATCACTAATTTAGACACCGGAAGTCCTCAGGCTTTACGGTGGCAGAAATTGGGCGTCACGGTGGCGCAGCGGTAGAGTTGCTGCCTTACATCGGCAGAGACCCAGGTTCGATCCTGACTACAGGTGCTGTCTCTCTGGAGTTTGTACATTCTCCCCGTGACTTGCTTGGGTTTTCCCTGGGTACTCCGGTTTCCTCCAAAGGCATACACATTTACAGGTTAATTGGCTTGCTAAAATTGTAAATTGGCCCCAGTGTGTGTAAGATGGTGTTAGTGCGCGGGGATCGCTGGTCGGCATGGACTAGGTGGGCCGAAGGGCCTGTTTCTACGCTGTATCTCTAAACTAAACTAAAACTAAACGATAAAAATGTGCCGATATAAGGTGTCTGCGAATGGTTATAATTAATCACTTTATTGATTGGCATGATTTTAAAATAATAACATATTAAACTGTTACCCGGACCTTGTCATCTTCTTCCATTGAGTTACTCTGTTATGATGGAAACTGCAAGGGTAAAATTCGTCCTTTGGAGCTGCATCTGTTTGTAACAGCTGCAAGAGTTTACAATTTTGAAAATTTGCCTGTTTTATAAAGGCCATTTTTATGATCAATATAGATATAGAACTTATACTGTTGGGAAAATCTTGTCAGGAAGTGCCTACAGATATAAATATTTTAATACGTTACTAGATGTGTTTGATTGGCACTTTTTAAAGTTCACAGTATGTTAAGGATATGGGAGCCTAGTGGTTAAGTTAAGGGCTAAATTCCAGAGGGCTGCACTATTGATCAAGAGATAAGAAGTCAAATCCTACTCTGGCAGCTGGTGAATTTAAATTTAAGTAATTAAATACATCTGGAATAAAAAGCTAGGGGCAGTAATCTGGGAGCCATGAAATCATTTTAATTATCATTAAAAAATATCTTCTGGTTCACTAATGTCGTATAGGGAACACAATCTGTCATCCTTGTTGGTGTAATCTCAAACCTGGTTCTAGATCGACCGATGTGATTGGTAACGAACACCTTGGTGTAAAAACCTATTCTGCAAAAGCTCTCAGTTCAGTGGCAAATTGGTGGGAGGGGTGCGATATATAAGGGAAGAAGAAGGTGCTAACTAGTAGGTCTAACAATAGCAATATTGAATGTATAGATGTTCAGAAAGTATTGAGAATTTTCAACAATTTTTGTTTTGCATGTATTATTTTATTTTTAAGTTCATTTTTGACATTTACGAAAAGAGAACAAAATCGGAAAGGATATGTGGATCTTCAAGTTACATCAATATGCCACGAATAAATGGATTTAAAAATTGTTTTGTATTAATATTCACTTACTTATCTGTTCAGTCTTATTCATATTGGGAAATCAATCTGAAGGTTAGAAACAACAAACAATATCCATACAAGAATACACATGTTATAGTTTAGCATAAAAGTTGGAAACTATTCATTATTTCCTTTCGCACAAGGACATAGCCACGCTGTAATGTAAACCTATATGTGTTACCACTATTCCATTAGTCTTTTCCTATTTATCATAGTTGAAAATGGAGTCTCAAGTCAAAAGCATGTTGCTTAGCATCTTGCTACCATCTACCTCATTAGAGACCCTCAGACAATCATTGATCGGACTTTACCTTGCATTAAATGTTATTCATGTTATTCCCTTATCATGTATCATGGCTCGATTGTAATCATGTATTGTCTTTCCGCTGTCTGGGTAGCGGGCAACAAAAGCTTTTCACTGTACCTCGGTACACGTGACGATAAACTAAATTAGAGGGCAGTCGAGAACAAAGGAGGGGGACCTGGCGTGGGGGAGCCGCCGAGAACTGAGGGGGACCGGGGCGTAAAGGGGGGGGTGACAAGAACTAAGGGGGGGGGACCATTGGGGCAAAAAAAGGGGTACTTTGTAACTTTGTTGACACCCTTTCTGTGGTGACTCTTGATAGCATAGAAACATAGAAAATAGGTGCAGGAGTAGGCCATTCGGCCCTGCGAGCCAGCACCGCCATTCAATATGATCATGGCTGATCATCCAAAACCAGTACCCCATTCCTGCTTTTTCCCCCTATCCCTTGATTCCGTTATCCCTAAGAGCTAAATCTAACTCTCTCTTGAAAACAGCCAGTGAATTGGCCTCCACTGCCTTCTGTGGCAGAGAATTCCACAGATTCACAACTCTCTGGGTGAAAACGTTTTTCCTCATCTCAGCCCTAAATTGCCTACTGCTTATTGTTAAAAAGCCAAGTTTTGCAAAACAACCCATCTCACTGTGACTTGTCACTTGTCAACTCAACGCAATCCAGTTCCTCTCAACTGGCCAATGGAAGAGAATCAGTGGAGAAGAGTGTGGTCAAACGCCCTGTCATAAGTAGCGAAGCACAACAAACTGCAAAATCTCTTCAACCATATCTGCTTTGTTGTGGACTGAATTGACTCCCATCTGGTCATGTAAATGGAGCTTTGCATATTGAGGGGAACAATTTGCACAGCTTTCAGCTTCAAACAAAAGCACTGGTCTTTTTGTGTTGCATCAGGGAATCATATTTAAAATTATTAGGTGAGCACAAATCATCGTTGTTTACCATGGTGTTAGGCTCAGGCATTCCCATGTGCCTGTTGATGTGGAATCAAGCAGCTAGATAATTAATCCTTATTTGCTCAATTGAATTTAGCAACATTTTGTTAATATAACTGCAGGGAGAATATTTGTGTACCATGTTAGCAGTTCTGCTTACTGAGCACTGAGCCAGCTATTGTTCAATCTATTCATCTTCACAGGTAAAATTCACGTTCCCACATTTGCATGGATTGTGCATGGGAAAATTATAAACTCTTATTAGCTTTGTCATGGCAACCAAACAATCGGCTCCTTGGGAGAAAACAGCCAACAGTGAAAAGCAAAGCTCCTTTTCTTTCTCATGCTTAACATCTGTTGCCCAATATTCAAATGTTTGCATTATAGTGTGATCTGCTAACCATCTCCCTCGCTGTTCCTCTTTTACAAGTGTCTGTTTTTCAAATGAAGCATGTGATTTTTTTTTAATGCTATCATCAATCAAGTGGTTGCATTTTTGAGGAATTCCTGACTAGGTTCATTTTTTTTCTTTGGAACTATTTGAGGATTTAGTTCAATGAAGAAGACACGTGTTTATGTTAAATTTGTTCAGAAAGAGCATGAGAGCAGTGCTGGATCTTGAAGAGACATTTTATTTACACTAAAGTACCCAAATTTGTACATTTTCTCTTCAATGAATTAAACATGTGCGATACTTAGTAAAAGGAAAATCCCATCACGATTCCATTTTTCCCTTCTTAAGCAGTGGTGACATTAAGGATATTGCTCACGATCTATCTTGCCCAAGTAGCCATTATTAATTTATTAACTTAATAACAATAGATGTCTGTTCAATTTTAAACAACATCACTGCTGAACAAATATTGCATTCAATTCAAGCAAACATTCTTAGATGTGTAGGAAGGAACTGCAAATGCCGATTTACACCGAAGATGGACACAAAAAGTTGGATCAACTTAGCGGGTCATGTAGCATCTTTGGAGAAAAGGAGTAGATGAAGTTTCGGGTCTCGACCCGAAACATCACTTAAATATTCTTAGATGCCAGGAATTCAACTCCAAGCAAAATCCAGGGAGAATTTGCTCTCCCAAATTACTGAACATTCAAACCATTGCTATCTTTGAATGATGAAGGTGGTATTTATTCTTTATCGCTAGCTGTCATTGAGAAGGTGAATGTAAGCCATTTTGTGAAGACTTTCAATCACCTTCAGAATAATGTGCTCCAAGATACTATTTGGTAAGAAACTCCAGGATTTTAACCTAACATGTATTCAAAGTTTACATGGAATATTGATATTTTAAAACAAGATCTCATTTTTTGAAATTCTGCATTTTTTTGCATTCTATCTTCTTGAGAAAAAGGCACATTTTTCTCCATTGCTTCTGCTAAAATTTGGTCCTTAGAAAATACCAAGTACTATATTGACATTAATTTGTGAAAGCTTTTATAAAATAGTTCCCAGCAATAAGGTTAATTATTCTGACATTGAATGTGTTAAATAGGCTATTACACCTTATTATAAAGTTAATCTAAGTGGCATCGCAGGTTGACAAGCTGCTAAATAAAGGAATTGGCATGTGGTCCTTTGTCAGTCAGTGGATTGATTATAGAAGACATAAGAGTGCAGATGCTGGAATCATAGTCATAGAGTGATACAGTGTGGACCCAAGTTGCCGACACCGGCCAACATGTCCCAGCTGCACTCGTCCCATCTGCCTGTGTTTGATCCATATCTCTCCAAACCTGTCCTATCCATGTACCTGTCCAACTGTTTCTCAAATGTTGGGATAGTCCCAGCCTCAACTACCTCTTCTGGCAGCTTGTTCCATACACCCACCACCCTTTGAGTGAAAAAGTTACCTCTCAGATTCCTATTAAATCTTTTCCCCTTCACCTTAAACCTATGTCTTCTGATCCTCGATTCACCTAGTCTGGGCAAGAGACTCTGTGCATCTACCCGATCTATTCCTCTCATGATTTTATACACCTCTATAAGATCACCCCTCATCCTCCTGCGCTCCAGGGAATAGAGTCCCGGCCTACTCAACCTCTCCCTATAGCTCAGACCCTCTAGTCCTGGCAACATCCTTGTAAATCACTAACAACATTCAAATTGGTGGAGGAACTCTATGGCCAGGCAGCATCTGTGGAGGGAAGTGGACATACATTGCTTCAGTTTGAGATCCCTCTTCAGGTCCTGACCCAAAATGCCAATTCCCTCCACAGATGCTGCCTGACCTACGAAGTTCCTCCAGCAGTTTGTTTTGCACTCATTAGCTATAGGAGCTGGGATGTTATGTTGTAGTTGTACAAGATGTTAGTGAGGCCGCATGGGAGTATTGTGTGCAGTTGTGGTTACCCATCCATAGGAAAGATGTCAATTAACTCAAAAGAGTGCAAAGATTATTTCTGAAAATGTTGCCTGGTCTTTGAGTTTTATGGAGAGGTTAGTTAGGCAGGCAGGGACTACTTCTTGGAATCTGGGCGACAGTTAACCTTACACAGGTGTATAAAAGCATGAGAGCATAGATAAAGTGAATTCACACAGTCTTTTTCTCAGGGAAGGGAAATCAAAAACCAGAGGGGGTAGGTTTAAGTTGAGAGGGGAAAGTTTTAAAAGATGACCTGAGAGGCAACTTCTTTACACAGAAGGTGGTACATACATGGAATGAACTGCCAGGAAAAGGTGATTGAGTCAGGTACAATAACATTTTAAACTCATTTGGATATATACATGAATAGGAATTTTTTAGGATATGGGCCAAATGTGGGCAAATGAGAGTGACTTAGATGGGCATCTTGGTTGGCATGAACGAGATGGGTTGAAGGTAGACACAAAAAACTGTGATTCCAAGTTTGTAGTACCCACAAAATGAAGTCCAAACCAACAGGAAGCCAGTTCACTTTGACACAACTTAAAAGGATATATATTGGTTGTAAGTCTAATGAAAAATGATTTTCTAAGCTCAAGATGTCTATGTTGATATTTCAATAAAAGGAAGGTTCTAATTTACTTGGTCTTTAATTAGGTCTCTAAAATATTCTAAAAGTCTTTACAACAACATGTTGAAGTTCAGTTAGTTTTGTTATTTGGACAGAAAGAAATCTAACTTCATATACAGCTAATTATATGCCTGGATTCTACAAAACAGCCATCTGTCTCAGAATACTTGTTTAGAAATTAAGCATCTGATTGACCATTATTTCCTAGGAAAATAACCACGAGGAACATATAAAAACATAATTGCTATTTCAAAATGCAAAAGTGACTTAATTTACATTACTGTCAGACTATCAATTAGCATTGAATTAAGACAAAAACTAAGTTAAGAATCAGACATGCAAAACCACAAACTGCTTCGTAAGAGTGTACAATGTTATTCATTTTCAGTGATAGGCAATTTATAGAGATTTTGTTTTAAATAGACTTAGCAGGCTTTAACTTTAGATTTTAAAATTTCTCAATCTTTTTCCTCTATTTAAGCTGTTTTCACATTAAAAAATATACAACTGATGAAAAACTCCTAGCTTCCCATGGCCAAGTTATACTTAGTGATCTAAACATTGCCATACCTTGTCATGATGGCAATAAAAAAAACATTTTTATATTTGTCTTCATAATTGTCAGCAGTTGCTGGCACAGTGGTGCAGCGGCAGAGTTGCTGCCTTTCAGCGCCAGAGACCCGGGTTCAATCCTGACTATGGGTGTTGTCTGTATGGAGTTTGTACGTTCTCCCCACGACCGTGTGGATTTTCTCCGGGTGTTCCGGTTTCCTACCAAACACATTCAGGTTTGTAGGTTAAATGACTTCTGGAAGTTGTAAAATTTCCCAAATGTGTAGGAAAGAGTTAGTGTACGGGGTGATCGCTGGTCGGCACGGAGTCAGTGGACCTAAGGGCCCGTTTCCATGCTGTAACTCTAAAGTCCACAGGAATGTCTAGCTCATTGAATGGGGTAAAGCAACGAGTGGAACTGTGAATAGTGAAGAGTAATAATGAGGATATTGTGCAATGTTTCTCCCGGAATCTTTGCTGAATTATAATCGAACAAAAGGTTCTCACAACTCTCCCATCAGAAGAATATGGGCCCATTGGGAGAGTGGGTTGTTCTGAAATTATGGGACCCTGATATGATCACAATGGTATAATTGGTGCAGGGTGAGCAATTATGGACAGGAAACCCGAAGGAATAAGTTTCCAGAATGGTCAGCAAATTTTAAATTGTTTTTTCTAATCTTTAATTTTTCCTCTCCTGGTTTCCCACGACAGCCGGACTCCCAGTCAGGCACGAATCCTGCAGTGATGGGTAGTGGGAAATTATTGCTGGAGGACTAATGATGAAGCATGACCCATTGCAAAGGGGGGAAAGTTCTTAAGGCCAGGGAATGTTTGATGATGGAGTAAGGTGGAGATGGTGTGGTGGGGTCATTGGGATATGCTGGGAGAAGCAGCAAGATACAAAGTGGCACAGTGGCGCAGCTGTGGAGTTGCTGCCTTGCAGCGCAGATTCGATCCAGACATCACGTTAGACCAAGGAACTGATTGTGGCTTTGGTAAAGGAAAGATGAGGATCCACAAATCAGTCTTCATTGATGGAACGGTGGTGGAGAGAGTCAAAAGCTTCAAATTCCTGGGCGTGGCATAGAAACATAGAAACATAGAAAATAGGTGCAGGAGTAGGCCATTCGGCCCTTCGAGCCTGCACCGCCATTCAATATGATCATGGCTGATCATCCAACTCAGTATCCTGTACCTGCCTTCTCTCCATACTCCCTGATCCCTTTAGCCACAAGGGCCACATCTAACTCCCTCTTAAATATAGCCAATGAACTGGCCTCAACTACCTTCTGTGGCAGAGAATTCCACAGATTCACCACTCTCTGTGAAAAAAATGATTTTCTCATCTCGGTCCTAAAAGACTTCTCCCTTATCCTTAAACTGTGACCCCTTGTTCTGGACTTCCCCAACATCGGGAATAATCTTCCTGCATCCAGCCTGTCCAACCCCTTAAGTTGGATATCTTTTCGAACACCTCACCAAAATGCTACTCTCTTCCTTTACACATGTTGAGGAATCTTTCACTGGCTTGAAATGTGTCAAGTCTATGTTGGAAATATTTCATCTTAGTCCAAGAACACTGCCATTGCTATCCATTCATGAGCAAATGTAACTGAAACACAAGAGACTGCAGATGCTCGAATCTTAGGTAAAAGTTGCTGGAGGAATTGAATAGGTCAGATAGCATGTGGAGGCATATGGATAGATGATGTTTCAGGTCTGGACCCTTCTTCAGACTGAAGAGCAACTAGGACGGTGATCCTTTGAGAAACATGTATCTTCCTTTCTCTGCACGTTCTTACTGACCTGGTGAATATTTCCAGCAGTTTCTGGTAGGTTTTGTATCAGATTTCCAGTTTTTAGAATACTTTGCTTTTGCACTAGTGCTTCTTCCACATGGAAGAGTATACGCATCCTCTCTGGCAGCATGGAGGAAGTTAAACTTCTGATGAACTTCCCATCAAGGCAGTAGATTATGATTCCACGGTATTTCTCTAGACCTCCAATGCGCTGTTGTCCAACCATCATAAAAGACATTTCCTTTTGCAGTTCTTTGAATGTCAGTCTTCTTCTCTTTAATAAATGCTATTTAAGGATCAAAAAGGACAAACATTTAATTCTAAAATAATTGTTTCCAGCGAAATTACATGGTGCCAGTGCAAAGCACTGCAGTGAACATCCACGTCTGGTAGGCAAGCTTTTAGCATTTAAGTGCACATGTCTCATCAAGTTATAAATGGTATTAAAAATAATCACCACAATAAGTCTCTTAAGTACTCACTTACCATTTTCCTCACCATTTGGAATACATAACTAGGAGCAGCGTGTGGAATGGTGCCAAATGGCCACAGGCCAAATATCTTTGTACTTCCACACCAAGATGAATATTTCATTTAAGGAATGTTAGCAGATTTATACTTGGGAAAGACAGTGCAAATACTAAGCAGTTAACAGTTTTTGTTCTGAAGGACAAGTAGAATGAAATTCTTGGCACTTTTAAAATCCAAGTGTTAATTTCTTTAAAATAGTGTTTTAGTCATAATACGGAGTTTGTACATTATCCTGGTGGCCTGCCTGTGTTTTCTCTGGGATCTCTGGTTTCCTCCCACACTCCAAAAACGTACAGGTTTATAGGCTAATAGGCTTGTTATAATTATAAATTGTCCCTAGTGTGTGTAGGATAGTGTGCGGGGATCGATGGTTGGCACGGACTCGGTGGGCCAAAGGGCCTGTTTCCGCGCTGTATCTAAACTCAACTAAACTAAACCAATGAAGATCATTTAGTTTGATGCAGTCCCGCATGGATGTGGGCCAGTGGGATCAGAACTATTTGGCACAGTGAATCCAAAATTGGCTTTATTAAAGGAGACAGAGGGTCATGTCGAAGGTTGTTTTTGGTATTGGAAGTGTCTTGACTAATGGTGTATCATAGACTGGTATGGGGGCCTTTGCTATTTGTTATATCCATATGCCATTTGGATGGGGTGGAAGAATGTAACCTTCACGTGGTCCGCCCTGTTTCGACGAATGCAATCAACCCGGCGTGCACAATCAAATAAGATCAAATAGAACAAGTTGGGTGTGCACGCCATACTCAAGAAGAAGAAGAAGCCATTTGGATCAGATTGTATGATTAATAAGTTCACAGATGACACGAAGATGAATGGTGTTTTTGATGAGGATGGTAGGATTCAGCTAAAAAATACATTTGAACATGTTGGTAAGAAGCACAGAGCAATGGGAAATTAAAAATGTGAGGTGCAGCGCTTTGGGAGGCTAATCAAACGGAGATATATCAATGTCAAGCAGGTTTAATTGTCACGTATCAACAATACAATTAAATTCTTGCAATAACTTAACAGGCCTGTAAACACAATGCATGCAGATACATACATAAAACAAACAAATACAATTCAATTAATCAAAAACTGTATTACAGGTGGAAAAAAAAAATGTTGATAGTGCAATCAAAGTCCCAGTCCATAGAAGTTTGTAGTTGCTGAGGTTAGTTTTGAGGTGTTCAAGAGCAAGATGGTTGCTGGAAAGAAACTATTCTTGAACCTGGTAGTCACAATTTTCAAGCTCGGGAACCTTCTTCATGATGGTAGGAACAAAATAAGACAATGAGCGTGTAGGATCCACTGAATCCCATGACAGAAAGCCAAGAACAAACAACACTTAGCTGAGCCAGACACCTTGTGTCACGTTTATTCCAGAAGTTTCATTTACTGACATTCTCACCAATCATAACCCGTGTGCAAATAAGGCCAATTAGTGCATCTGCCTTGGAGTTGTTCTTGTGCTCTTGTGGCTGGACCTTCTCGTGAGGCTGCTGGCGAGTCGCCAGCGGTGACAGGCTGTATGCAAAACCAACGTGGGCGTGAAGGCGCCACAAGAACGTGACCGGGGTGGTGTAAGTATTTGATGATACTGCATGAGGCATGATGGAGACAGGCATTGTCACAGCATTTAAGATGTATTAGAAGACCATTTTAAAAGAAAATCTTGTTATAGCAGGTTACAGACTGAGTGCGGGGAGATAGGATTTGTGTAATAGGTATTTAAGAGCTGGCATGGATATGATGTGCCATGGAGCCTGACTATATCCAATGAATTGGCTTTTTCTAGTAATGCAGTGGTACACTTTGCATGGAAAATGGCCTCACCAATAAACTTCCTTGAACCTTTTTCCCAACAGAACCTACTCGTAAACATGTGACATGTCAAGGTTGTGAAGACCATCATTCATTTCGCTTGAGCAATGAGTTATCAGAGAGATATCTGTCTATCATTTTCTTTCTGTTAATTGTTAACGTATAAGGCCCATGGGTCCTAATAATGCCATCTGCCTTTGTTTAATACAGCATGGAAATGGGCCCTACAACTGACCGAGTCCATGCCGATCACCAATCACCCATTCACACTAGTTCTACGTTGGCCCCATAGCAGAAGCGTCCACGTCGCGGGGCTGGAAACTGGAAGTATCCCGAGCTAATTCTGCTACCACCATCATCTATTGCAACCAGTGATGGCTCCCACTGATTGTCGCCGGAAGCTTGCGTCCTTTTCAGGACGGACGAAGACAGCGATGTCAACATTTGAAACATGGAAGATGGACACGAAAGAGGAAGTTCTATGTTATCCCCACATTCTCTTCCACCTCCTACACACTAGGGGTGATTTTACAGAGGCCAATTAACCTACAAACCCATCTTTGGGAGCTGTGAGGAAACCCATGTGTCCATAGTGAGAACGCGCAAACTCCACACAGATAGCAGCCGAGATCAGGATCGAACCCGAGTCTCTGGCGCTGTGAGGCAGCAGCACTACCAGCTGAGCCACCGTGCCATTCTCTACAGGAATTATCAGAGTAGCCCTAACATTCAGCTCGTTCTCCTTCCTGTATCTCCTTCCTGTAGTCACTTCAACTCTGTCTCAACCTCTTCTCAACCTCAACCCAGCACGTAGACGGTTCTCCTTGTTACTGTCAGGCAGACGATGCAGGAGCATGGCTGCACGTACCACCAGACTTAAGAACAGTTTTTATCATCAGGCCATCAGGCTTCTGAACTCATAAACACATTTCACATCATATATGTTGATTATTTTATTATAGTCTTTTTACCTTACCAACGTCATTTTTATCTTATTTTATCCTTGTTATATTATTGCTGAGGTGACCCGTTGTCTTGTCAAACACATTTCATTGTACCGTTGACCCTGTGTTATCTTACATATGACAAATAAAACTGAATTGAACTGAATTGAATTGAATTGAATTGAATTGAATTTCAAAGAAGAACCAACCAGTTGAATTCTCTTTCAGGAGTTTCTTGGGTTCCAGGTTTATCATAAGTACAGTAGATGTTGATGGTTCATTCATGTTCTTGATCTCTCCCCAATCTGGTCTTGGGAATGAATAATAATGTATTAAAATGGATCCTTGCCCCGGGACAATTCGAACAGGGAACTTTCTTTCATTCCCACTGCTTCTCACTCTAACACATATCATCTTCATCCTGTCGCTTCTGTCGGTGCAAACAGCAACACTGTTGCTACAATGCCAATTTCCAACGACATTCTTCTTCCTTTATAACTACTGATAGATAATAAAATGTATAAGAAGGAACTGTAGATGCTGGTTTAAACCAAAGATAGACACAAAACGCTGGAGTAACTCAGCAGGACAGGCAGCATCTCTGGAGAGTAGGAATGAGTGACGTTAAGAAGGGTCTCGACCCAAAACGTCACCCATTCCTTCTCTCCATATAATAAAATCTATCAGACTTCCAGTGCAATATTAAAATTCCAAATAATCCACCCATATCATGCATACAAAGCCCTTTATTCTTTTTGCCAGAAGACTTTATTTTGCTGGATTGGTTAAAATTGCCATGGCCACGCTTTGCTTTTAAACAAACTATTGCAAATATCCCTTGATATCGCAATTGTGCATCCACACTTGTGTGCGTTACCACAATGATAGCATCTTCCTTTCAGGTGCTTCTTCCCATTACTTGAAGGTGCTGCAGAGCTAAGCTCCAACCCTTTAACTCTCTATGCCTTTGCTGGATGATTCTGCAAGTCCCATGCTTGCTCGATTACTTCCTTCATTACCAGGCCAATATCAAAAGCTTGCTTCAAATTTTGCTTTTTTCTCACTTAGCAGCCTTCTTCGAGAAGAATACCACAAACCTTGTGATCTCACATCCTCTTCTCCATATATACATCTTATTCATTGGACTTTCTTGGTTGCACACAGCACTTTGGGCTTTTTTACACTAGTATTGGGTTATTAATTAATTATTTTTCTGTTAACGGGCATGTAATGCTGCTTTACGTAAGAATTTCACAGTTCTGTTGTCAGTATATGACAATTATTACACTCTTGACTCGTATTCAACTATCCAGCTGAAATCAATAACAAGACATCTATAATTGCTTCACCTGGGAACCCACTCCTACATAGGTGAAGGATTCAACTACCTTATGCATCTCTGCAAAACCCTTGTCTTCCACTTTGGTTGAGCCAGCAAGCTTTTCACTCATTTATGTTTTAGCTTCAACAAGTGATGGGGAACCTTGAACACTTCTACCCTCCTGGATCTCATCTGCAACGAAAACATGTAGAATTCTTGCTACATTTTCAATCCATGCCATGATTTGCTCGAGTAAAGGAATCGATTGTGGGTCATAAGTTCATAAGCTGTTGGAGCAGAACTAGGCCATTCAGCCCATCAAGTCTACTCCACCATTCAATCATGGCTGAACTATCTTTCCCTCTCAATCCCATTCTCCTGCCTGCTCCCCATAACCCCCGACACCCTTACTAATCAAGAATCTGTCAATCTGTGGCCTAAAAATATCCGTTAGTCTCCACAGCCTTCTGTGGCAATAAATTCCACAGATTTACCACCCTCTGACGAAATAAATTCCTCCTCATCTCCTTCCTAAAGGTACGTCCTTGTATTTTGCGGTGGTGTCCTCTGGTCCTAGACTCTCCCACTAATGGAAACATCTTCTCCACATCCACTCTAACTAGCTTTCTTGTACTGTGACATGAGCTCACATTTACTTTGGGACATCAAGTGTTGTCTGGTTCTGAAAGGTTCACTTGTACACTTGTACCTTGATTTAGGGTCACTTTAATCTACAACCATTGACTTAATTATCAGGAGCCCATTGTAAAAAATCTGCCTAAAGATAAACAAAATATACCCCTGACAGAAGCATCCTAATTTTTTTCGTTTTAGAGGTTTATAGATACAGCATGGAAATGGGCCTTTGGCCCACTGAGTCAATGCTGACTATCGATCATCTGTTCACATAAGTTCTATCCTATCCCACTTTCTCATCCACTCCCTACACACTAGGGAGGAACGTACAGAGGTGGTCTGAACAAAGATGGTCCTAAACGTGCAAGTTATGCGAGCAGCATATTTTCTTCTAAAGCAGCCTCACAGTTGCCAGAGACCAGGGTTCAATCCTGACTATGGGTTCTGTCTGCACGGAGTTTGTACATTCTCCCTGTGACCGTGTGGGTTTTCTCCTGGTGCTTTGTTTTCCGCCCACACTCCAAAGACCTACAGGTTTGTAGGTTAATTGGCTTCAGTAGAAATAATAAATTGTCGCCAGTGTGTAGGATAGTGCTGGTGTGTGTGGAGCAATCGCAGGTTGGTGCGGACTCGGTGGGCCGAAGGGCCTGATTCTGCGCTGTATCTCTAAAGTTTGAAGACTAGTCGTGCGGTTAGCCACGAACATACCAAATCATTAATCAATTTGATTTCCCCAAGGGAAATTTTTCAAAGATGGTTGAGTGCACTGCACACAGCAGAGGCTACATTTAAACGGAAAACATCCTGTCTGTCATGCCAAGAGGTTGTGCTCCAGCACTAACTGCACTTCCAGAGAAACTGTTTCAACACAACCTCAACACTGGCATCTACCCAACAGACGTAACATTGCCCTAAGGTAGAGAAAAATGCTGGAGAAACTCAGCGGGTGAATCAGCATCTATGGAGCAAAGGAAATAGGTGACGTAATGTGCTTTGTTCATAATCAGAATAAGTCAACTGCAGATGATTATAACCCAAATAGTTTATTCTCAATCTTCAGTAAAGCCATAGAAGATGTTGCCAAGGGTGCTCCGAGGCAGGACTGCTCACCAAATGCTGTTTGAAATTTACCAGAACCACACGGCTCCAGACCCTTCGTGGTGTTGATCCAAACGTGGTCAAAGCTGCAGAGATGATGCGAGAGTGACAGCCTTTGATATCCAAGGCAACATTTCAGGGATGCATCAATGATTTGTGGTGAAACTGAAGTCAATGTGAATCAAAGGGGTAAGCTTCCATTGGCATGTGTCATACTTCATGCCAAGATGAATGCACTTGTTGTGGATCATTCGACTACAGGAACTCCTCAGGGCAACATCCAAAGCCCAATCACTTTGTTTTCTTTATCCAGATCAGAAGTGTGGATATTCTTTGTTGGCCATTTAAATAAAACAAAGTAGCATCTGCTTGTGTTCAGCAAGACAGAGACAATCATGGGATATGTGCCACAAAGAATATAACATTCACGTTGTACACAAATGCCAGGCAATGAACATCTCTGGATAGTGAACCTAACACACAAAAAGCTGGAGTAACTCAACGGGTCAGGCAGAATTTCTGGAGAAAACGAATAGGTGACGTTTTGGGTCGAAACCCTCCTTCAGACTGAGGTTTACCTGCTCTCCTTAATATTCTTTCGATTTTACTTTAAGACTTTAGAGATACAGCATGGAAACAGGCACTTCGGCCCATGACGATCAGTAATCACCCCGTACACTAACACTATCCTATACACGAGGGACAATTTACAATTTTACCGAAGCCAATTAACCAACAAACCTGTACATCTTTAGAGTGTGGGAGGGGGAAACCCACATTGCCACAGGGAGAAGGCACAAACTCCGTACAGACAGCACCGGTGGTCATGTTTTGAACCCGGGTCTCTGGCGCTGTAAGGCAGCAACTCCACCGCTGCGCCACTGTGCAGCCCGATCATATTATCATTCTAATTGTGGGAATGCAGCGTAGGTTCACCAGGTTAATTCCAGGGATGGCAGGACCGACATATGATGAAAGAATGGGTCGACTGGGCTTGTATTCATCGGAATTTAGAAGGATGAGAGGGGGTCTTAGAGAAACATATAAAATTCTTAAGTGATTGGACAGGCTAGATGCAGGAAAAATGGTCCCCATGTTGGAGGAGTCCAGAACCAGGGGTCACAGTTTAAGAATAAGTGGTTGGCCATTTAGGACTGAGATGAGGATTTTTTTTTTCACCCAGAGAGTTGTGAATCTGTGGAATTGTCTGCCAGTGGAGGCCAATTCAATGAATGTTTTCAAGAGGCAGTTAGATTTAGCTCGTAGGGCTAATGGAATCAAGGGATATGGGGAAAAGGTAGGAATGGGGTACTGATTTTGGATGATCAGCCATGATCATATTGAATGGCTCGAAGGGACAAATGACCTACTCCTGCATGTATTTTCTATGTTTCTATGTTTAAGTCATCCACTGACATCATGAAAGGCCACCAATGGAACATAACTTGATCAACAACTCAAATAATGTTGCTACCAGAACAGATAAGAGTGTTAATATTGTTCGATGAATGATTGGAACCCTGACCCCAGTACCAGTTCTCTCAACCCCACATTAACAGATTTGATGTTTTCTTCCGTAAACATACCTTTTTCAATTCTCCTCTCCAAATCCATTGTTACCTTCTTATTTTATGCCCATCACACCCTTCTTAAGTCCTTCAGTCTATCTTCAGACTTGATGACAACATAAATTCTTTTTAACTGAACTCACCTGAATTCTCCTCAGTGGCCACACCACAGAGCCCTGGAGAGGAACGCTACAGAAACTCGCCCTTCGATCCACTGAGCTCTTGTCAACCATTAACCATCCAATTTCACAAATCCTACGTTAGCCCGATTTTTAATTTCTCCCCACATTCTCAGCGCACTATGTCTTTGCTATCTCTCCTTCTCCTATTTAACTTATCTGGTTAGCTCTACATCACTTTCTTCCTGTTTCCCACTCGTGGCAATTTGTCCCCTTGATTTGATCACCACCGTATCCTCTAACACATCTACTAGCCTATTCTTCTACCAGTTCCACGTACACAAGCAAAACTCAAATGTTCTGGAGGAACTCAGCGGATCAGGCAGCATCTGTGGAGCGAAAGGACAGATGACATTTCAGGTGTGACTCTACTTCAGTCTGACGAAGGGCTCGACCTAAGACGTCTGTCTGTTCATTCCCTCCGCAGATGCTGCCCAACCAATAGGGTTCCTCCGGTACTTTGTGTTCTTTTGAAGATTCCAGCATCTGCAGTTGCTTGTAGCTCCATGTGTATATGACTTTAGACATTAGAGATAGAGTGCGGAAACACCGAGTCCGCTCTGACCAGTGATCACCCCGTACACTAACCTACTAGGGACAACTTTACAACACGCTAACAAATCTGTATGTCTTTGGAGTGTGGGAGAAAACCGGTGCACCTGGAGAAAACCTAGCGGTCACAGGAAGGGCGTACAAACTCCGTACAGTTAGCATCCTCAGCCCTAATCTAGTAATTCATAGGGATCTTTCTAGCTCTTTTCCTTATTTGCAGTTCCTGGGTCATAGAATCTAAAAACATTGAGTTAAGTATATTGACAGCATCCTGTTGTCCTTTTCTCTGATCTTTGATCCTGGAACCAACACCATGATATCTCACCACGTACCTGATATCGATATGTCCAAGCATAAGAAGTCACTTCATTGTATGAACAAGACAATGACCACAATAATTGGCTCCTAGTTACAGCTCTCGGCATATGAATTTGTCTTTGTCTCTCTCCTCTTGCCTAATTGCTCAGGCTCAGATTAACAATACACAAACGCATCGCTTGAACATGAATTAAGTTTCAAAGCTTACATTCTTGCCTTCAATGAAACCACATGTTTCCACCACAGTAACTACAACAGCATGGCACAGTGGCGCAGCAGTAGAGCTACTGCCTTACAGCGGCAGACACCCAGGTTTGATCCTGTCTGTACGGAGTTTGTACATTCTCTTCGTGACCTGCGTGGGTTTTCTCCGAGATCTTTGGTTTCCTCCCGCTCTCCAAAGACGCACAGGTTTGCAGGGTTAACTGGCTTGGTGTAAATGTAAATTGTCCCTAATGTGTGTAGGATAGTGTAAGTGTGCACGGATCGCTGGTCGGTGCGGACTCGATGGGCCGAAGGGGCCTGTTTCTGCGCTGTATCGCCAAAATAAACTAAACAGCCTCTACCTTAACAACAGGTCCAGTGCCATCAAAATAACTCATCGAGGCCAATTATTCAAACACTTATCAACCTCATAAGCTCAGTGAGTGGTTAGAATGTTTCCTGATGGGATTCTACCCTTAGTAAGTCCCAATGACATCATCCCTGCCCTAACCAAGGTATCATTCACTCACCAAATCTCACTGTTTTTCCCTCCTTAAATCATCTTCAGTGCATTCGGGAAATTAGTGCAATTTCTTCAATTCTAGTAAAATAAACATTCACAGTGAACAAGATCTAATTTTTGTTTTCTTCCTTTGACAATGTTTAACAGTTATTTTTACAGTACATTCCAAATGTTTACGCCAGCTGTATTTATTTTTGTTACCTTTTTATCAGAACTCTATAAAAAAGATTCAAATATCAAACTGTAAAAAAAATTCTGCAATAAATAATCAAATTTGGAAAGAGATTCTAAATAAGTCCTGATGTAAAACAGTTATTTAATCCAATATAATGTGACGCAAAGTACAATTGTGGAAATATTTGATAAAGAAGGAAGGTCGTTTAATATTTTAAGTTTGCTGTTATTCTTGGCCTTCATTATAAAAATCCTTATGTTGAACAGATGTAATTGAAAGGTGGAAAAATAGTTCTATTTACTGCACGCACAGATACAATTGCAATATGCAATGGGGAACATTTATTTGGTTATTTGCCATAATTAAATGAGGCAAAAAAAACAGCTATTTTTGATGGAACCAATTAATTCATGTTTTTTTTTGGTGCTGATCTCCCGACAAAATAGTTTTCAATCCTTTCGGCAAATGTGAGCCACTTCCCAATCACTCCCATCCCCCACACCACCAATACCCTGTGCTACTCCATTTTAATATCCACCATAAGGTTTGCCTTGCACATTGTGACCAGTTTGAGATTTTTATTAACTGCAGGGAATACAACTCGAGAGGTTTAATGTAAACATTTGCAAGACATGGAGGACTTGGTGCGATACTGGCAAATTGTGCACTGGTAGATTGTTGTTCCCTTTGACATTTGTGAGGTTTCTTCCTATTTACCTCAGTGGCAAAAAAAAGGGCAAGATGTAAACCAGGCTGCTCAATCATTATCCACAGCAACTTTACATTAACCAAATAGGCTTTTCCTCACCTGGAGTTACAAAAAAAAGATCCACTTGCAGGTCTCAATACATTGTAATCAATAACTGTCGAACACAAACCATAATATATTTTGTGGAAAATCTTCTCTAGTTAGTTCCAAGTTAGAACAACAAAGCTATTTTCAAGTGTCAAGCTGTGCTTTAATTTCCATTGTACAGAGTATTATTGTAAAATGATGTATTTTAGTGCTGATGTTACCATTGATTCTTGGGCAAATCACAATTATTCACAAACATGACTTTGAAATCTTCAAGATTTGCACACTGTTGGTTTCCACTCAATTGCACAAATTCCTGTCTTAGCTCCAAAATGAACAGTGTGTTTGTGATGAATGTGCAGTAAAAACGCTCCATGCTATTGAAGTTCTTAGAATTCGCGAAATAATTATCCTATCTTTGGAAAAAAATCCTATAAAACAAATTAAATTGGCTTTTGATTTTCATCTTTAGGGATCAGAGGAGTGGATAGTGGATAGATTATAGTATTATACCCAATATTGTGCTTGTTTGTCCCTGACATGTCAGGAACTAATTCATAATACAGAAGATCTATCCGTTGATTATTGAGTAAACCTGAAAGGAAAGTTTGTAATTGCATTAAATATAATGCCTGCCCACCAGCACTACTCTGAGCAGTAACATCCATTGTGGATAAAAAGTAAGAATTTAGAGCAGATTAATATACGTCTCTTGCAATTTATGGTGAGACTCATCTTGCTGATTGCTGTCATTTGTTTGCTAATTTGTATTCTTGCCAGAGAGTTGCTTTGAAAGGCTGACTCAAAGTTAAATTATGCCATCGTTTTTTTTTCATGCTGCTGTGGTCATGAATTAACATTGCTGAAATAATAATGAACAAAATTAATCCCAACAAAAGTAAACAGCTGATTTTTCTCAGGTTCCACATACAAAAGGCTTGTCATTTAATTGACCAGGATCTGCATCCAGATTAAATAGGAAACTGCTAATGAGACCACAACCACTGGGTTAGCAGATCAAGCTAAATGGAACGTACTCATGAATTAAGCATCCACTAACCTTTTGAGTACTGAAAGCGCATTGTATCCTTTAGAATATATGGATGGATTCTCTCACGTTGCTGAGGAAATGAACTTTCTGTTTCGAATTTTAAAAGTTTCAGATTTGCAGAAAAAATTTCAATAGTAGAGTAGAAAATATGAATAAAATAAATCAACTATTCTCACCCCCCCCCCCCCCCCCCGAATACTGCAGCGAATCAAGGTAGGGGTGGATTTTAATCTAAGTAATAGCATTATATTCAATGTGAACAATGGCATTAAAAAATTTTTTGCAAAAATGTAAATATTTTACTTGGCAGAATGCAGGATGAAAGAAAATATTAGTATTGATAAAGAATGTGGAGGTGTTCATTTTCAGAGCTTTCCCAATAACTTGCTTCCTTCGGCCTTGGCCCAAATTATTGAATAAGTGGACATTGATAACTCCCAAAAAACAGAAGTGTTCCATGTTCAATCTTTGATTTATGTACAAGGTGTTAACTTCAACAAAGGCGAGTAGAAGCAGAACACAACCCCATCTCAGAAGGAAAAATAAAGTGTGTGTGTCCGTGCGTGTGTGTGTGTCCATGTCCATGCGTGCGGGTTAGTCCGTGTGTGTGTCCGTGCGTGTGTGTCCATGTGACCGTGTGTGTGTCCATGTGAGTGTGCGTGTCACCCCTATGTGATGATTAAGCCTTCAATATTTCCTCAAAGAACATTCATGCATAAACATGTTCTAAATGAAAGTCACAGCTCTTAATTCTTCAAAAGAACCACAGTAGAGCAACAAGTAACGCAAACTTTTAAACACTTTTATTAGGGTGTAATTAGATTGCGGTTCAATCTAAATGTATTATTAGATTGCCTAGTTTTAGTGAGATACTGCTATGAGTGAACAGTCCTTCTCCAGGAGTTCAAACAGTTTTTCGTACACATGCCTGGGTGGTCATTCATCATGTGCAAGCCCAGTGAATAGGATCTTGGCTGCAGGTCAGGACATCCATTTTAAAGAGCACCTTTATTTTTCATCTCATCACTGTTTACTACAATGCCTTCCCTTTTCTCACCTTAGAGTGCTAAAATCAACAGAATTAATGTTGGTGATTTTCTTCTGGGATATAATTCCTTATGTATCAGTTGCCGTCGATATTCAACTAATTTTTCAAAGTATCTGTGGACCACGTAACTGGCTCCAATAGATGGCCACAACCTTCAGCCAACTGAAGATCCCAACATCAAATTCAAGCCGAATATGGATACAAAAAGCTGGAGTAACTCAGCGGTTCAGCCAGCATCTCTGAAGAAGGGTCTCGACCCGAAACGTCACCTATTTCTTTTCTCCAGAACTCCAGCACTTTTGTGTTCTACATCAAATTCATTTTCTTCTCGTGTTCCCTCTCACTCTGTACATTTCAGGAACCACATTTGCAACCAATCTGTTGAGTCTATTTGTCTTTCCCCGGTTCCTCTGCAGCTGATTGACTAAAATTTAACTAAATCCATACTGTCAAACAGCACGGAAAACAGGTCCTATGGCCCAACTTGCCCGTGCCGGCTAAGATGCTCCATCTAAGCCCACGGATAGGAAAGGTTTAATGGGATATGGGCCAAACATGGGCCGGTAGCTAGTTCCACCTGCCAGCATTTAGCCCATAAACCTCTAAACCTTTCCTATCCATGTACCCGTCCAAACGTCTTTTAAGTGTTATAGTACCTGCCCAAAATACCTCCTCTGGCACCTCGTTCCATACACCCACCACAAGCTGTGTGAAAAAGTCGCTGCTCAGGTTCCAGTTAAATCTTTCCCAAACATTCATTCTGTAGAACTGTAGAACTGGTTAATCTTAGCTGAACATGCAATGGAGACAAGTTAGACAAGTAGGAAAGCAGAGACATCATTTATGCACAGTGTGTAGGAAGGAACAGCAGATGCTCTTTATGGTATGCCTTTCATAGCCTCAGGGCATATTAAAGCCACTTACAACCAGCGAAACACTTCTGTGAGTAATAACTGCAGGAATGCAAGAAATCTTGCTGCCTCTTTGTTACACAGGAAGCTACCACAGACAATGAAGATAATAACTCTATCTACCTGTAGTGATATTGGTTGAAAGATAAATATTGGCCAGTCCAAAGGGTATGACGGCAATGGGTTGGGAAATTTAGGGTGGGATGCAGGCCGAGCAAGAATAACGTTTAATTTGTAGAAACAAAGAACCGCAGATGCTGGCTTATATCAAAGATAGACACAAAGTGCCGGCGTAACTCAGCGGGTCAGGCAGCATCTCTGGAGAAAAGAATGGTCCAGTCTGACCCAGTCTGAATAAGGGTCCTTCCCCAAACGTCACCCATCCTTTTTCTCCAGAGACACTCTGTGTCTACGAAGTTCAATTTTCCTGTGTCATTTTCAACCAGTCACTGGTAGATGATCAAAAAATTCAAATCTGGCAAATCTTCTAACCTCTAATCAAATTCACTTGTGCTTCCCTGACGACCGAGAACAGTATCTCAGCACAAACTAGGACTTACCTGGTCAGAATGTCCCATGCTTTTAGAGGCAGCACTGGAGAGTAAATAGCTGTGAGTTTAAAGGCAATGAGGGGAGATAGCCCCATGGGTGCAGGGACAGTGTGAGAAACAGGGACCCAGGAGGGAGCACAGGAGGTGAAAGATAGACACAAAATGCTGGAGTAACTCAGCGGGACAGGCAGCATCTCTGGACAGAAGGAATGGCTGATGTTTTCGATCGAGACCCTTCTTCAGACCCTCCTTCCTACACAGAAGATGAAAGTCCAGAAAGGATAAGGACAATGTGGGAAAGACAGAGAGTGTGCATCTCCTAGATTTCTACAGCAGAACTTGATTTAGGTTAACGGAACAGGCAGCATCTCTGGATAGAAGGAACGGGTGACGTTTCGGTCCTCTTCTTCTTCTTGCGTATGGCATGCACAGCCTAAAGTTGTAGGACAACTTGTTCTATTTGATCTTATTTGATTGTGCATTTGTCGAAACAGGGCGGACCACATGAAGGTTGCAATCTCCCACCCCACGTTTCGGTCGACACCCTTCTTCAGACTGAAGAAGCGTCTCGACCCGAAATGTCACCCATTCCTTCTATTCAAAGATGATGCCTGTCTCGCTGAGTTACTCCAGCATTTTGTGTCTATCTTCGGTTTAAACCAGCATCTGCAGTTCCTTCCTACACATTGGTTTAGTTGAATTTAGTTTAGAGATACAGTGCGGAAGCAGGCCCTTCCACCCACCAAGTCCACGCCACCCAGTGATCTCCGCACACTAACACTATCCTACTCATACCAGGGACAATTTGGATGACTTTAGAGATACAGTGCAGAAACAGGCCCTTCAGCCCACCGGGTCCATGCTGACCTGCGGTCTCCCTGCATACTGGCACCATCCTATACACTAGGGACAATTTACAGTTTTACCAAGCCAATTAACCTGCAAACCAGTATGTCTTTGGAGTGTGGGAAGAAACCGGAGCTCACAGAGAAAACCCACGCAGGTCACGGGGAGAACGTACAAACTCCATACAGACAGCACTCATAGTTAGGATCAAACCCGGATCTCTGACACTGTTTTTCTGGAGCTCCCGCAACTACAGCTGCGTCCGCTGGACTGGAGGGCGGCAGCTTCGGCAGCTTCAGCCACCCCGGGCCGCGGAGTTTGAACCAGCCCGTCGCGGAGCACGGATTCAGCCGCGGGACTTACTTACCATCACCCGGTGGGATCACAACATCAGAAGCCTGGATCGCCTCAGCGCAGAGGAAGAACAAAGAGGGAAGAGACAGAGACTTTAAGACTTTTGCCTCCATCACAGTGAGGAGGTGCCTGGTGAACTCACTGTGGTGGATGTTAATTTGTGTTTATTGTGTGTTTTGTTATTTATTATTATATGTATGACTGCAGGCAACGAAATTTCGTTCAGACCGAAAGGTCTGAATGACAAATAAAGGAATCTAATCTAATCTGATAAGGCAGCAACTCTACCTCTGTGCCATCATGCTGCCCTTCAATCATGTTCGTAAGCCATAGAAGCAGAATGAGGCCATTCAGCCCATCCAGTCTACTTTGCCATTCAATCATGACTAACCTATCTTTCCCTCTCAACACCATTCTCCTGTCTTCTCCCCCATAACCTTTGAACCTCTTGATCATCTTGGGCCTTCTTGCCAGAGGATGACACCCTCTCTCTGTCCGTGGTGTCTAATGTACCACGACCAGGCCGTGTGCAGGCAACTTCTGCACTTCAGAATCAGAGTGGAGGCAAGTCATCCTTGGCCCAGAGGGAAGGCCTTAAAGAAGGTAACCAACTACTGAATATGTTTATATTCAGTTGGAAAGCTCCACACATGCTTTCCCAAAACAAATGTTAATGCCTTTCATTGGATTAATGTTTAGTTCAGAGATACACCACAGAAACGGCCCATCGAGTCCGCGCCGACCAGCAATCTCTGCGCACTAGCACTATCCTCCACACACACACACAAGGGACAATTTACAATTTTTACCAAGCCAATTATCCTGCCATCCTGTACATGTCTTCAGTGTGGGAGGAAACCGGAGATCCCGGAGAAAACCCACGCAGATCATGTGGAAAAAGTAGAAACTCCTTACAGACAGCACCCGCCGTCAGGATCGAACCGTGGTCTCCGGCACGGTAAGGCAGCGACTCTACCGCTGCATCACCGTGCTGTTCTCCAAAAAAAAAAAACCCTTAGAAAAATTGGTCCCTTTTTAATTCTAAATTGAGATGGCCCGTTGGTTATAACCCTTCAGATTGCCCTATTGGAGGCTGAGGGTGTGACCTGTCCAAAATATAAATGCTGCACTTCTGTGTACTGAGGATAATACATTAAAACAACTGTGAAGGGGATTGAGAATGGGAAGGGAAAAAACTGAGACATCAGGCAAGGCACACATGCTCCACTGCTCATCCTGAATGCAATGTTTTTGTGTGGCTTAGAGGCATTTAGATTTTGGGGGTGGTGATAAAAAGGAGAGAAAAATCCTTTCTGAGAAAAAGAAAGGGGGGAAAAAAAGATTGATGTTCTGAAGAGCAGTGTTTGAAGGGTGAGAAATATGCCAGATGCTTGAACTATTTCTCATGGAGAGGGCTGGATTAGTACCAGCTCTATTATAAGCACCTGCATGCACTCACTCCCAATAAACAAGACTTCATATCAAAACCTCAGCGCCACAATTGGAATGCAGATGTAACAGCACTATGTGTGGTGTTCATTTCCTGTAATTAAATGAATTATATTCCTCAAAGAACATATGTACATTGAAAAAAAGACAATACTCAGTGCTGGCTGCACTAGTCACAGCAGGTATCTTTGACTAACAACATTTAATACATGTTCCCCATTTATATGCGATTCAGGTACACAATTTTAAGTTCATTGTTTTAGACAGCTGGGGACAAATCAAATTAGCTTCAATTCATTCAAAATAAAAATTTATAAAAAAAAGAATGACTATTTACGGTCACGGAGGCGCAGCGGTGGAGTTTCAGCCTTGTAGTTGACTGTAACTGATAGGACTGTAAACTCCTATCTCACCAGGGACTAACTTACTGGATCAATTTACTGTGGTGTGGTGTCTTTTTAAAATTGCTGTTTTTGTTGTTGTTTTTTTTCTTTTTTTTCCTCCCACAAATATGTAATATGTGAATATGTGATTCTGTTCCATTCTGTTTTGTAGGTTTTTTTTGCACAATCCGCAAGCATTGCCACTTTTCATTTCACTGCACATCTCGTAATGCGTATGCGACGTATAAACTTGACTTGACTTGACTTGACTAGTTCCAGACACCCGGGTTTGATCCTGACTTCAGGGGCTGTCTGTGCAGTGTTTGTACGTTCTCCCCTTGACCAGCATGGGTTTTCTCCGGGAGCTCCTGTTTCCTCTTACAGACCAAAGACGCACAGAATTTTACTTCGGAGTCACGTGAGTGACTACGTGAAGAAGACCCCGTCCAGCCGCACACGCGTCATTATCGATCAGACGCATAGCGTTCATGACCGTGTGTGGAGGAGCAGCAGCTCCTCCAGGCGGTGAGTAAAGCAAATTTAAAGTAAAAATCGGACAAGGTAAGTGGTTTCGTTTTTACTTACAGGGCGCTTTTCTTCCCTCTCAGACGTGTTGGCAGAGGTCCACACAAACTCAGAATGGAGAAAGGGCGTAGGGGAAGGAGATGCTAAGGGTAGCGGGCGTCAGGAAGAGGAGGCAGTGGCATCGAAGCCATCAACTCCCGTTACGGTCGAATGTGTCGTTAAACCGCTGGCGGCGGGGCGCAAGGCAGGACAAAAGTCGGCCCGACCTGTAGACTCGGATGAGTCAGACCCGGAGGTATACCCTCCTGCAGCAGAAAACGTTATGGCTGCAAGGGTCGCCAGTTTAGACCTCCTGATGGGGAATGATTTACAAAGAACCCCACAGGAGGAATCAGGTCGGTGTTGGGCAATGGAGGATACAGCACAGGGTGTGCCTTGGTTGGGACAGGCACAAGGGTGGCCTACAGGAGAGCCATCAGAAATGAATGTGCAAAGTTATTACAGTGGTTGGCCTACAGGAGAGCCAGTGCCAGAAATGCCTGAAAAAAGGCAGTATATGTGCTGGCCTACTGAAGAGCCAGTACCAGAAATGTCTCAAAAAAGACAGTACAAACGTACTTATGTGCCAGCACCGAAAGTTCCTAAAAGGGAAAAATATGAAGCGTTGGCCTAGAGTTGAGCCAGCGCCAGCAGCACCTGAAACAGGGCTGCCTATCCGTGGGCCTATAAGAGAGCCCGCGCAGGGGGAATCTGGCATAGACTTACCTGAAACAGGGGAGCCAGAATTTACCCAACCTGAAGAGGAACATCTAGATTCAGAAGATGAATTCTATGAGGATGAGAGCCCATTATCAGAGCTGAAAGTTCCTGGACTAGCACAAAAGTTTGCTGTTCCTAGAATAAAAGGGGAACCTTTGAGGGATGAAATAGCAATGACTATAAATTATCTACTCTCCCAACAGCTCCAGGAAGTAACTATGGATGAGACTATTAAACAGTATGAGCCTCGGAGAATTGTGAATTGCTGACAGTTCCAGCAGTGAATAACTTGATATGGGGTTATTTGAGCATTGGTTTACGCTCACAACATGTATTGAAATTGCAACGTGTATTGAAATTGCTGGGGTCAGGCATCACGGCATTTGCCAGAGGATTGGATGATGATTTTGTATCAGATTCACAACAAGATGCTTTAGCACTGATGTGTGGTGCGCACTTTGAAATAAATTGTATTCGTAAAAATGCAATAAGACCAAATATTCATCCTAAGTATGCAGGGCTCTGCAAACCAACCAACATACAAATGCCTAAATCTGCTGTTTGGAGAGTTAATTTTTTTTTTTTTTTAATAAATTTAAAAAAAAAAAAAACTGAGTGGTATGATGATGCGACCACCAATGCTGAGCAGAGCAGTGCGAAGGCAGTATCCCTACAGGCGGAATGCTGGTGCTGGAAAAGGAACAAGTCGATCATTCTCGTATACACGTTGGCGTGCTGCACCGGGGATACGTGGAGGTTACAATATGCCTACCAGAAGGGGACAACAATGGCCGGTGGCAAACCCCAAGGTAGGGGGTCCTGGTCTGGTAAGGAAGACAAATGATTCATTTATTCTAAACAGCATTGTAGGATTCAAAATTGAGTTCTATCCACATTTGGATCCTCCAAGGCAAGGAAATTTAAACTGGTCACGAATTTTCTCAAAAGAGAATTAGAAACTTTAACCAAAAAGGGGGTAATAGAGAAGTCAGTAGAACAACACCATCAGTTTGTATCAAATATTTTTCCAAGAACAAAAAAGGATGGTGGATGTAGAATCATATTGGATCTGACAAATCTTAATCTTTATGTACAATACAAACATTTCAAAATGGAAACATTTACTAATGCAATTCAGCTAATCACAGAAAATTGCTACATGGCAAGCATAGATCTGCAAGATGCATATTATTCCGTGGCAATGCATGGTAATGATCAAAGATATTTGAAATTTAGATGGATGAGTCAGTTATGGCAATTTAAAGCATTGCCCAATGGTCTGACTTCAACACCAAGATTACTCACTAAATTGCTCAAACCAATTTTAGCTCTGTTAAGAGCTGAGGGCCATGTATTAATGGCTTATTTAGATGATATCCTCATTGTAGGGGACACTTTGGCTGCTGCAAAATTGTCAGTATCCAGAGTCAAATACATTTTGAGAAATTAGGTTTCATTATTCACCTACAAAAATCTAAATTGTTACCAAGCAAAAAGATTGATTACCTAGGGGTCACAATTAACTCCGAACACATGGTAATCACTTTGCCAAAAGCTAAAAAGCTGCAGTTAATTGAAGGTTGCATAAAACTCATTAACGAGGACACACCTTCAATTAGAGAAGTGGCAAGCTTGCTAGGCAAATTAATTGCAGGGTTTCCAGCGGTCACGTTTGGACCATTGCATTATCAATGTTTACAGAGAGCTAAGATACAAGCGTTAAAAATGAATAGAGGGCATTTTGACAGGCCCATGAAATTAACAATTCAATCCATTACAGAAATAGAATGGTGGATTAACAATGTTTCTAATGCTTCCAGAAAAGTTCTGGTAGAAACACCTTCCGTCACTCTACAGACTGATGTAAGTGCGCTGAGTTGGGGCGCTACTAACATGATTTCCAGCTGTGGAGGTAGGTGGAATGTGAATGAAGTACCTTTGCTGGAAAATCTGGGAATCAATTACCTAGAGCTATTAGGCGCAATTTACGACCTTAGGGCTTATTGCACTGATATGGGAAATGTGCATGTTCAGGTACAGGTTGACAATACTACAGCTGTAGCATACATAAATCACATGGGTGGTATAAAATCAGAATCATGTGATAAATTGGCAAATGAAATTTGGACCTGGGGTATTGCCAGAAAAATTTGGCTGTCAGCAATATATTTACCAGGTAAAAATTAATACAATTGCAGACAAAAGATCACGTAAATTTAATGATAATACAGAATGGATGTTTGTGAAATTATTTTTTATTGGAGGTAGATACATATCATATTAAAATCGATACCAGTCTTACATTTTTAAATTACTAATATCGTCCATTATTATTACAATGTCTCCAATACTTAAAAAAAAAAAAATTTTAAACTAAATAGAACTAAAAAGATATAGATGAAATAAAGAAAGAAAGAGAAAAAAGAGAAGAAACAACAAAAAAAAAGAAGAAAAAAAAAAGATAATAAAGAAGAATGGAATAATTTACTACGATAAAAAACTTCATTCGAGATATATTCGTACATTTCAGAGTATAACCTTTCATCTATTTCTTGGCATGGGTGTTAGTCAGGTGCTTGTGCTGAACCATTCTGACCCTTTAAATAGTCAATAAAGGGAGACCATGTTTCGACGAATAGTTCCTGTTTGTCCAACAGGACAAGTCTAATTCTTTCCAAGTGTAAGGTCTCCGTCATTTCTATAATCCACATTTTAATTGTGGGGGTTATAGGGCCTTTCCAAAATTTTAGAATTAATTTTTTCCCAGTTATTATACTATAATCAATAAAGTTTCTTTGAGTTGTTGTAAATGTTTGATTTAGTTCTAATGTTCCAAGTATTATCAATTTTGGATCCGGGTCCAATTGAATGCTAGTCACTTTAGATATTATTGTGAAAATATTTACCCAGAAATTTTTAATTTTTATGCAATTTGCAAACATATGAGATAAGTTAGCTTCTAAATGTTGACATTTATCACATATTGGTGAGATATGTGGGAAGATTTTATTTAATTTTGTTTTAGAATAATGTAACCTATGTATTACTTTGAATTGTATTAGAGAATGTCTGGCATTTAATGAACATTGATGGATGTGTTGTAAACTTTCTTCCCAAGTATCTTTCGTTATTATTTGATTTAGTTCTTTTTCCCAAGTTTGTCTGTGTAAGTCCGTCAATGGAATATCACTGTCTAATAAAATATTATATGTATAAGATATTAGTTTTTCTGTATTAGGATGTTTATTCCAACAGTCGTCAAAAATTTCTGGATTTCTAATTCTAAAATTTAGAGTATTTGCTTTTACGTAATCTCTAAGTTGGAGATATCTGAAAAAAACATTTACTTGAAGTCCATAAATCTGTTGCAACTCCTGAAATGAAAGAAAAGTGCCTTCCTTATAAAGTTGTCCCATGTTTTTAATTCCATAGTTTTTCCATTGTGTGAAACCTTTGTCCAACCATGAGGGCTTAAACAAAGGGTTATTCGCAATTTGAAGAAAAAGTGATAAATTATCTAGTTTTAATGTCTTTTTAAATTGTTTCCAAATTCGCATAGTACTATATATTATAGGATTTTCCCTATAATTTTTTTAATTTAATTTAGAAGTAGCAAACAGAATGGATGTTAAATCGGAAAATATTCACACAAATTATCACACAATTTGGAATGCCAGAAATTGATCTGTTTGCATCAAGATTGAACCACCAGTTGCCTAAGTATGTGTCATGGGAACCTGATCCTGGAGCAGTAGCGGTGGATGCTTTCTCGCTACATTGGGGTGGTATGTTTCTGTATGCGTTTCCGCCATTTTGTTTAATCCACAGATGCATACAGAAAATTAAACAAGATTCAGCCTCAGGGATTTTGGTAGTACCAGATTGGCCTAAACAGCTATGGTACCCACTGGTGTTAAAAATAATCAAAAAAACCCTTATGGTTATTCCAAAGCAGATTAAACTGCTTGTACACCCTGTGACTGATGAACCACATCCTTTACATGATCGTATTGGTTTGTTGATTTGCAGATTCTAAGAAGGCCATATCTTGGAAAGGATTATCAGACCGTACGGTGGATGTTATGACAGCAGCCTGGAGGAATAGTACCCAGAAGCAGTACATCTCCTATATAAAGAAATGGGAGGAGTTTTGTTCAGGGAAACATATTTCATATAACCCAGCAGAAATTTCAGATGTAATAGAGTTCCTTTCTACTCTATACTATGAATTAAAATTAAGTTATAGTGCAATTAATACTGCACGAAGTGCACTCTCTGCATATTTAAGCAGTGAATCAGAACAAACTCCAATAGGAGCACATCCTTGGGTCTGTAGGTTTATGAAAGGAATTTTCAACTCTAATCCTCCCAGACCTAGGTATACAGAAATTTGGAATGTAAAAGATGTACTGATGTTGCTAAGGAATTGGAATCCAGTTGAAACTCTGTCATTATCCAAAATCACCATGAAATTGGTTATGCTCATGGCATTAGTTTCAGCTTAGAGAGTTCAAACATTACAGAAACTCAGAATTGATAGAATGAAAGTAGGGCCAAATGCCGTGACATTCTATGTCTATGATTTACTGAAGCAAAGTAGACCTGGGTTCACAGGATGCAAGTTGGAATTTTTAGCATATCCTACCGATCCATGACTGTGTGTAGTAACATATGTGAAATGTTACATAGAAAAAACAAAAGTTTTAAGAGGCACCGAATTGGCATTTTTTATTAGTCATAAAAAGCCTCATAAGAAAGTGTCAACACAAACAATTTCACGATGGTTGAAACAGGTGTTGAGATATTCAGGTATTGATACTGATCAAATTAAATCTCATTCCACCAGGGCGGCATCAACATCAGCGGCCAGGGATTCAGACGTACAATAGACCTTATTCTCGCGGCCGCAGGATGGGCAAGTGAACAGATGTTTCACAAGTATTACCATAAGGAGATTAAAGATCTCAGAGGGTTTGGTGATGCCGTGCTGGATACAGTATTAAATCCCCCATTATAATAAATGGGCCTAATTTTGTTAGTTTTATTAAAATAAATAAAACCATTAACAGATTACATTCAAATGTTGTGGTTATGCATTGTTGATTGTGCTTACTCAAATAGAGTCAATCGATGCAGTGAGCACCTGGATTTGAATCTACGGTGTGAAATCACAGAACTTTGAAATCTTCACGTAGTCACTCACGTGACTCCGAAGTAAAATAGTAAGATTAAACGAGAACTTACCAGTTTGAAGTTTGATCTTTATTTTATGAGGAGTAACGTTGAGGGATTACGTGCCCTCCGCTCCCACCCTCATAAAAGGATCAAGCTGGTAGTTCTAAGTCTTTATGCATCTTACTATCATACTTCAGTAATTATCGTCTGTGATTGTCACTCCGCTGCTTTGAAAGATTGACGCGTGTGCGGCTGGACGGGGTCTTCTTCACGTAATCCCTCAACGTTACTCCTCATAAAATAAAGATCAAACTTCAAACTGGTAAGTTCTCGTTTAATCTTACTATTGTAGGTTAATTGGCTTGGTATAATTGTAAATTGCCCTAGTGTGTAGGATAGCGTTGGTGTGTGGGGATCGCTGGTCAGCGAGGCTTTGGTGGGCCGAAAGGCCTGTTTCCATGCTGCATCTATAAACTAAACTAAACTAAATCACATGGCCAATTAACGTGTGTAGAAAGGAGATGCAGATGCTGGTTTCTACCAGACACAAAGTGCTGGAGTAATTCAGCAGGTCAGGTAGCATTTCTGGAGAAAAGAGTCGGGGGTAGGGTCCCGACCCAAAACATCATCCGTCCTTTGTCTCCGGAGATGCTGCCTGACCCGCTGAGTTACTCCAGCGCTTTGTGTCTATCTTAGCTATACATTAAATAGCTAAACCAAAGGACCCGAGGATCCCAGGCAGATCCTTAAAGTTTAACTTTTACCAAGCTCTAGCATGTTTCGCTGAGATCTGCTCAAGCAGCACTGGCACATAATGTGACAATATTGGCTTTCATGAATCTCGGTAAACCTTTTTTCCAGTTGCAGTTGACCATGAAAGAATTAACACAAGTCACTGCCACTAGCACTGGTAGCCAAGAGCGGAACTCGCTATCAAAACATGGAGGGGACGGGGGACACAATTTTTTTGGGCGGCCACGCGCGCATGCGCACACTCACACACACACGTGCGAGGTAGTATCTTTGCTTCGGAGGCTCAATCCAGCGCTAAATGCAGCTCAACACTGCCTGTCTCACCGGGTTAACTACAGCCCTGTCTGGACTGACAGGATACCAGCGCTGCTTCTCCACGCTGGCCATATTTCCCGCGTCCAGGAAGGCTATAGGCTCACCTGGCGGGACAGGCAGAGTTGACCTGGTTTAGCGCTGCTTCTCTGCGCTGGCTGTGGGCCTGGGGGGCACCGCGCTGGTCTGACTACCGACCAAAGATCCTATAGTGGAGGATCTCTGCTGCCGACTTCTCTGGCCACCCATGGGGGGGGGTACTCGGGAGGGGATAGGACAGCACCGGAGACTCGGCCGGGATCGATCCTGCCTGCGGATGAGGCTGCGAAATATGGCCAGCGTCTCCCTCCTCCAATCACTGCACACTACCCTCAGGCCCAACCCCCCCCCCCCCAACTACTCCCTCCTCCAATCACCGCACTCTATCCTCAGGCCCACCCCCACCCCCCCCCCACTACTCCCTCCTCCAATCATCGTGCTGAATTATCATGTCCCGCCCCCATTGCCTGCTGACTGACGTCTCTCTCGTCCAATCGGCGCCCTCGATCAGCAGTCCCACCCCCACTGTCTCGCGGAAAGCGGAGATTTCACCGGGTTTTAAAATCCGGATCACAAAAACTTGGGCGGATGTGCCCCACCTCTCAAAACATGGAGGGGACGTGTCCCCTCTGGCCCCCCCAAAAGTATGACAAAAGTAATAGGAACCATTAGTCCTTTTTACAATAGAAGGCAATCTGTACTTTCTCCCCGTGACTTGGATCGATTGCCCACGTATATTATATATAAAAACAAATTGCTGGAGCAATTCAGTAGATAAGGCAGCATTTGTGTTAGGAAATGGACACAATGTTTTTGGTCAAAACTCTTCTTAGGATCTCCATATTATAAATAATTTTGGAATGGTTGTGTTTGAATTTTACTGCTGATTCTAGCTAGCAAATTGGGTGTAAATCCAAATTTTACTTTGACAAAGTGAATCAATATTTGGTAGAAAGTGGAGAACTCAAAACAAAACTCTCTTTCATAACAAATTTGATACCACTAGACTTTATTAGTAGAAAAAACACACCGATGTGCAAACACTTTTCATATAGAACTAATCAATCTAATTTACAAACACAATTATGTTGTATCACAATTTCACATTAAAAAAATAGGTTTTTAGCACATCAGTGGTGACAAGATACCTTCTCACATGGAGAGAAAAATCAGCAAAAGAAAATCATCCTGGAAAACTTGCACTTCTCCTGGTGGTCATTTCTGGAGAATCATTGACAAAGCCAAGACCTCAACCCGAAACGTCACCGATTCCTTCACTCCAGAGAGCGGTCACGGTGGTGCAGCGGTAGAGTTGCTGTCTTACAGAGAATGCAGTGCCGGGGACCCGAGTTCGATCCCGACTACGGGTGCTGTCTGTACGGAGTTTGTACTTTCTCCCCGTGACCTGAGATCTTCGGTTGCCTCCCACATTCCAATGACGTACAGGTTTGTAGATTAATTGGTAAATGTCCATAGTGGGATAGTGTTAATGTGCGGGGATCGCTGGTTGGCGCGGACCCGGTTGCCCGAAGGGCCTGTTTCCACGCTGTATCTCTAAACTAAACTAAAGATGCTGCCTGTCCCCGCTGAGTTAATCGCTAAATAAAAATTTAAATGTACACATAATAAGGCCGTCTTTAGAGTTGATAGCTATTTCACTCACATAAATATATTTCTTAAATTATTTTAGCTATTGTGGATAAAGGGAGTCAAAAACAGTCCGGGAAATTGTGAAAAGCAACAAAACAGCTGACATTTATATGGAATTATGTTGCTTTTACAGCGCAGAAACCCACCGATTCCGCGCCGACCAGTGATCACCCCGTACACTAGCACTATCCTACACACTAGGGACAATTTACAATCTTAACTGAAGTCAATTAACCAACAAACCTGTACGTCTTTGAAGTGTGGGAGGAAACCGGAGCACCGAGAGAAAACCCACGTGATCACAGGGAGAACGTACAAACTCTCAATATTACATACCTTACTTCAATCTCATCTAATTCCCAGTTATAGAGTCATAGAGTCATTCTGCGTGAAAACGGGCCCTTCCGTCCAACTTACCCATCCTGACCAACATGTCCCATCTATACTAGTCCTATCTGCCTGTGTTTGGCCCATATCCCTCTAATCCTATCCATGTACCTGTCCAAATGTTTTTTTTTTTAATGTTATGATAGTAGCTGCCTCAGCTACCTCCTCTAGCAGCTTGTTCCATATATCTACCATCCTTTGTGTAAAAATGTTGCCCCTCAGGTACCTATTAAATCTTTTCCCCCTGACTTTAAACCTATGTCCTCCGGTTCTCACTTCCCCTACTCTGGGTAAAAGACAGTTTATTAACCCTGTCTATTCCTCTCGTGATCTTATACACCTCAAGAAGATCACCCCTAAATTGAATCAATTGAACTAACTGAAATCTTCTCCTGCCAGCATTCCAGAGGGATTTTCCCTTTGTAACTCCCTGGTTCAGTTTTCATCTCCACTAACCACTTCCCCTTTGTTAGCACTTTCACATCTAACAGGAGGAAATGCAACACCTGTTCTTTTACCTCAGCCTTTCATACAAACTGGAGACCCGCATGGTCCTTTCAAGTGAAACCACGATTCTCCCGTGTAGATATGGTCTCCTTTACATTGAGAAACCAACAAAACACAGATTTGGTGCTCGCTTTTGCCTAGCACTGTCCGCAGGAGTGACCCTGACCTTTCATTCATGTAAAATAGAGACAAAATGATGGAGTAACTCAGCGGGACAGGCAGCATCTCTGGAGAGAAGGAATGGATGATGTTTCGGGTCGAGACACTGCTTCAGACTACATTCACCTGTTACTTTAGTTTGTCATGCCACTGCCACTCTGATCTATCTGTCTTCAGCCTTCCCTGCAAAGCCTGAGCAACAGCATCTCAACTTCCATCTGGGCACCAATTAGCCTTCAGAACTCAATATTGCATGCATCAATTTCAGGTACACACTTTGAATTGATCTGTTCTACCGTAAGGTTACGCACTTTTAATATGAACTGAGTTTACCTTCCTCTGAAGACACTGCCTGATCTCCCTGGCATTTCCAGACACTTTCTGGTTTCAACGGCACGTTACGGTGGCGCAGCGGTAGAGTTGCTGCCTTTACAGCTCTTACAGCGCCGGAGACCCGGGTTCGATCCCGACTGCGGGTGCTGTCTGTACGGAGTTTGTACATCCTCCCCGTGACCTGCGAGAGTTTTCTCCGAGATCCTCAGTTTCCTCCCACACTCCAAGGACGTACAGGTTTGTAGGTTAATTGGCTTGGTGTATGTGTAAATAGTCTCTAGTGTGTGTAGGATAGTGTTAATGTGCGGGGATTGTTTGGTCGGCGTGGACTCGGTGGGCCGAAGGGCCTGTATCTCTAAAACGAAAACTCTCAGCAACAGCTGTGACCTGCATTTTAACAGCTTTAACATTTCCTCTAGTTTTCTTTCTCCTTCACTTATTGCCACCATTATTCTATCACCCAGAAAGCTCTGCAACATTGGGATCACCTCCGCAAACCCTACCCTCACCCGACCAGTGATAGTTCCGAGAAGAGGGACGTGGGCTCACTGGTCGATCCACACGTGCAAGGAAGGTGATGGCTGGAGGCCCGCAGCAGCCTGGGCCTTGCCTGGATCGAGCACCGCTCACAAGACCGAGAGCATAGGCTGGCCTTTGAAAATGGCGCCTAAACCTGGTGCCTCTTGCATGCGAGCTCATATTTCTGTTCACTCTCTGTACACTTTGCTAGTAAGGGATCGTGCCTAGGTATGGCGATACTTTACAGGACTGTATGTAAGAGAATAATTTAACTGTGTGTTTGCACTTCACACATGCGACAATAAAAACAACATTGAGCCATTGAATCACTGGACATTCCTTGTAATTTAACAACTAGTTTGTTTGCTCATAGTCCCAATTCTAATGGAAGGTCATCATTCTAAAAATTAACTATGTTTTTCTTTCCATATTTACTGCATGACCGGCTGAGTGTTCCCAGTATATATTTTTTTCAATTACCAATTGAATCAGATGATTTCATTAAATTAATAATATTGCTTTCATCCCTGGGCATAAATTGAAGAATTTTTATTCACCATTATTATTATATTTGCATGTAATTGCACAAATATGTATACATTTATTTTCAAATATGTCCCTTATTTATTGTCGCCACTTGCTTTTTAAATTCAATAGCTATCCAGCTAATTGTAATATAGAGCCATTTACTGATAATTTTTGTAGTTTGACAATCAATACTCACATTATCACTACTGATCTGATAGTTATTCAACATTTTGAGTCCTCAAGGTTTAAACATCCTAGATATGTCTTAATTACATAATTTTAAAAATTTGCTTGCATTAGGGCTAATTTCACAGTGTTGTGGTACCTTGTGGTGCCTTCTGAAATAAATGGAGAAATTGTCTGGCTGATTAATCAGGTTTTAAGTGTTCCATTTTGCATGATTATATTTGAGTTTGTCCCTGCTAATTGCATAATTAATTTACTCTAAGATTACAATTAATGTTTTGCTACAATACTGTGGCAGTGTATGCAGCATATGGTCAGTGCATTGGATTCAAAGCACATCAGCCCTTTCTATGGATAGTCCACTGTTTCAAAGACACTACGTTTACTGGTTCAGCAGAATAACAAAATTCTAATGGAGGACTTCCAAGTTATTCAGAATAAACAGCAATCCCAAAGTGCAAGATAGATAGCCATGAGAATAAGCAAGTTCACATTTATTTACAAACTTATGATTTTTAGTTTAGCTTCAATATCACGAAGATTATACAAGTCTCAATCATATTTGTTGCTCGGGACTATTATTATTTTGAGGATAGCAATTTTATCTCAACCTCAGAGGTGAAATTCTGACATCTTTATTCTACTTCATCCCTTTCTCTCAGCAATATACACCATTAAGTGACTTCCCATAAACTAACAGCAACATTTTGTTGCAGTCCCAGCTTAGTGTGCAGGAAATAGCATGTCAGTATTTTAAAAGGCACATCACAATCAGACATTCTGGTAATATAGATGTAAAACAGGCTTGGGGAGATCCTAAGAACCCTGAGGTAGACACAAAATGCTGGATTAACTCAGCGGGACAGCTGTTTGCTCTCATTATTGAACCGCTAGCAGAAAAAATTAGAATACACCCTGATATTCATGGATATAATACTAAAGACTCATATAATAAAATATCTTTATACGCGGATGATATATTATTGTATATTACAAAACCTCAAATCACTATACCAAATATATTAAATTTAATTGAAGACTTCGGATCTTTTTCTGGATATAGAATAAATTGGAATAAAAGTGAAATTATGTCAATAAAACCGAAAGATTCAACACATCTTTTAAAATTCCCTTTTAAAATAGCTACAGAAAAATTTAAATATTTGGGAATCGAAATTACCAGAGCATATCAAGGTATGCTCAGGGCAAATTTTGACCCCCTACTTAATAAACTGAATACATTAATTAAATTCTGGAAAACGCTTCCGATGTCTTTAATAGGCCGAATAAACGCAATAAAAATGATCTTTTTACCACAAATTTTATACCTATTTCAATCAATTCCTATATACTTACCTAAGAAGTTTTTTAAAAAACTCGACTCAGATATCACTAATTTTATATGGGACTATAAATCACATAGAATACAAAAAACCCATCTGAATAAATCTAAAGTATTGGGGGGTCTAGCACTACCCAATTTTATGTATTATTATTGGTCAGTAAATATTAAAAACATGATTCAACTGATGGATAACTCCGCCCAGCAAGTAGACTGGATTGTAATGGAGAAAGAGGATTGCTCCTCTAGAAACATTGGAGCGATCCTCCTCTCTCCAATGAAATTGAATAACATAAACTATAATAAGAACCCAATTATTCATAGTACAATCCGTATTTGGAAACAAATAAAACAAAATTTAAAATTAAGAAACTTATCACTTTTATTACCTATAGTCAATAACCCTTCGTTTAGTCCTTCTATTATAGATAAAGCTTATACACAATGGGATAGACTAGGAATTAAAACGCTTGGTGACTTGTATGAAACTGGAAAATTACTTTCATTTCAACAATTACAAATAAAATATAAACTCGGAAATAATCAATATTTTAAATACTTTCAAATATGCGACTATTTGAAAAAATATATAAAAGATCATCATAATAACCCAGCAGATGTACTGGACGAGGCAATGCAGATAAAAGCGGAATCAGCAAACTTAATATCATATTTGTACAATATTATCTTAAATGTACAAATACCATCTACGGAGGGTATCAGAAGAGACTGGGAACAAGAGTTAGCTATTAAAATTTCAAAGGAAAGTTGGAATGAATACTTATTAAAAGTACATAAATGCTCGATTAATGTAAGACACACTTTAATACAATTTAAAATTTTACATAGATTATATTATTCGAAAACTAAAATTCATAAAATTTTCCCAAACGTATCATCTATTTGTGATAAATGTCAATCCCAAGAAGCAACTATAGCGCACTCATTTGTCTTCTGTACAAAAATTCAAAAATTTTGGAATGAAATTTTTGAAATCTTTACAAAGTTATTTAAAACAAGACTGATACCCAAAGCAGAATGGATTATCTTCGGAATAACGGAAGATGATCCAGAACTAAATGTGTTTCAAAAGAAATTAATGGATTATGGGTTAATAACTGGAAAAAAGCTAATTCTAAAATTTTGGAAGAAGGCTCCAATACCAACTATAAATATGTGGATTTCAAATATGTTTGAAACACTACACCTTGAAGAGATAAGACTCCTCCTAGCAGGTAAACCAGATCACTTCCACCTGACGTGGTCTGCATTTATAGAATTATTACAAACATAGGGTGCAAAAGTACTTTAAAAAAATAAAAAATTGAGGTCGGGTAAGGGGGGATGATAGTTGAAGAGTTGGTATGTCCTATTTACGTGATGCTCAAAAAAAAACATTTGTTTTTCTTTTTTTCTCTTTCTCTTTTCTTTTCTTAGGGCCTATTTCTTAACTCTTTTTCTTTTTGTTTTTAATTTCGCTCTCATAGGGTCTTCGTCCTTTTTTGTTGTTACATTTTCTACACTTTTCTACACTTGCACTTTTTCCTTCACTTTCTTCTCTCTTTCAATCTTTTCTTTCTTTAGTGTAAAAAAATAAATAAAGGGAGTACATTAATTGTAAGAAGATATAAATGACGAGTATTAATGTATGTGGCTGTGATGTAATGTACTTCTAATAAATAAAAATTAAAAAAAAAAAATAAAAAAAAAATAAAAAAAATAAAAAAAAAAAAACTCAGCGGGACAGGCAGCATCTCAAGACCCTGCTTCAAAGTCTGAAGAAGAAGTCATCTGAAGGGTCTCGACCCAAAACATCACCCACCTCTTCTCTCCAGAGATGCTGCCTGTCCCGCTGAGTTTCTCCAGCATTCTGTGTCTACCTTTGATTTAAACCAGCATCTGCAGTTCTTTCCGACACTCCTAAGAAACCTGAATGGCTTTTTATATTCCTTTATGAAAGTAGTGGAAAACAGGAGCCACTTCAACAGCTGTTAACAAACAGCAAAGTTCAATTGACAAATAATTTAGATCATTAATAGTAAACTAATAGTCTGGTCTTTGTATTAAATTGAGGGAGTTTCATTCTGCACATCGTACATAGCAAAGCTTAAATAATGATGTTTCTTACTTTGCTCTGCTAAAGATACAAGTAAACATTTATCATTGCTCTATAGTATTTCATATATCTTACATGTACAGAGCTGATATTCATTTCTCATTTGAGGTCCTACAGTAGTCTTCAGGATTGAGATTATTTTGCAGAGACAGGCGTGCCACTTAAAACATTATATGTACTCATTGTTAAGCATGCTCCTGGTCACATGGATAAGGTCCCAATTTGCACCCCCCGATTAATTAAAGCAAAATAGACAGGGTGCTGTCAGCAACGATATAATGGAGGATGTCAATGTTGTGCAATCCTGACAAATAGACAGAAAGGAGGATAATTGGACTGACACAGGCAGAGCACAGATAGATAGCAGGATAGATAGATAGAGACAGGTAAAGAGATAAGCAGGTTTATAGGTGGACTGCCTGAGATAGAAATATAGAGATTGACTGAGAAAGAAATGGATAGTGAGACAACAGACAGTAGACAATAGGTGCAGGAGTAGGCCATACGGCCCTTCAAGCCAGCACCACCATTCAATGTGATCATGGCTGATCATCCACAATCAGTACCCCATTACTGCCTTCTCCCCATATCCCCTGACTCCGCTATCTTCAAGAGCCCTATCTAGCTCTCTCTTGAAAGTTTCCAGAGTACCGGCCTCCACCGCGCTCTGAGGCAGAGAATTCCACAGACTCACAACTCTCTGTGTGAAAAATTGTTTCCTCATCTCTGTTCTAAACGGCTAACCGTTTATTCTTAAAATGTGGCCCCTGGTTCTGGACTCCCCCAACATCAGGAACATGTTTCCTGCCTCTAGCATGTCCAAACCCTTAATAATCTTATATGTTTCATAAGGTTCCCTCTCATCCTTCTAAATTCCAGAGTATACAAGCCCAGCCGCTCCATTCTCTCAGCATATAACAGTCCCGCCATCCCGGGAATTAACCTTGTGAACCAACGCTGCACTCCCTCAATAGCAAGAATGTCCTTCCTCAAATTTGGAAGTGAGGAAGATATATAGGCTAGGAATTAAGTACTTTGGAACAGATGGTGAATTTACAGTAACACCTGCAAAAGTAATGTTTTCTTCCTAATCCACCCCCAACCCACTAATGCTGTGGTGCTGGAACTGTAGCTAAGGAGTGGAAAGTAGCATGTAACTCATCTTGATACTGTCCCATGCCACATTAAAATTTAGCTCTACAGATAAGGTAAATAGCCACAGCCATTTCCCCAGGATATGGGAGTCTAGAGAGCACACCTTGAAGATGAAAGGGGAAACATTTAAAAGGATTCTGAGGGGTCACGTTTTCCACACAGTGGGTGGCACAGGTATGGAACAAGTTGCAGAGGATGTGGTAAAGACAGGTATACTTATGATTGTACCAGACCTTGGTCTAAAAAGGATCTCGACTCAAATAGTCTGAAGAAGGATCTCGACTCGAAAGGTCACCCATTCCTTCTCTCCAGAGATGCTGCTTGTCCCGCAGAGGTATTCCAGCATTTTGTGTCTATCTTCGGTGTAAACCAACATCTGCAGTTCCTTCCTGCACACTTGGACTGGTACATGAATATCAAAGGTTTGGAGGGACCAGGCCAGGGATAATCAGGTGAGACAAGCTTGGTTAGGCAACCTGTTCCAAAGAGCCTGAGTCAATGCGGCAAAACTCTCTGACAATGATTCTATTCCATCCGACAGTATCTGTTGTATCCATCCCCAGCAACTTAGAACAATCCATCTCAATGTCCTGAAGATCTGCATACTACTTTCCAACTGAAGCCAGATTATTCCTCATCCCTGGACCACACAACCTCACAATCTGCCCAACCACCCCACCAAACTGTGACCTACCTGCTTCCTGCTGTTTATTCCACAACACTGGTGCAAGTGGAAGATGTGCCTTTAAGTATGCTGAAGATGCAATATCTATTCTATTGCCAACAACATCTCAACATAGTAGATTTTTTTTTGTGGCAGGGAAACAAACAATCATTGACCCATCGGATGCCTCATGTTTAATGTGCCTTTCCCACTGATTCAATCTTTGACTGTTGAGGCATTACAGATTAGACCTTTCCTTTCCTCATCAAATTCCTGTGCACGGACACTTCCCAAACAACTTGCCTGACAATAATGAAGAGATGGACTCTTGACCTCTTTCTTCCCCGCCACACCACTGCTGTCCTCCCCCGCATCTCTCCGCAACACGTCACCATCAGCATCAGAGACAATAAAACATAGTTTACTGCCTGGGCTGCCCACGGTTAGCTAAATCCACCATAAATTGTGGGGGAAAAAACATGGAACCTTCCTTCAGTATTCCTTATCCAATTTTGCTTCATAAACTTTCATGGCACACAGTTGGAATTTCTGCTACATGGGTCTTCCAACACAATCATTTTATACAGTCTCGAGTTGGAAAAGTAACCCAGTACTATCCAATCTAACAAATATCCTCTTTGATACAGGCAATCACTTACCTTAAATTTGTTTTTATTTGTACTTCTTAATTCTGTCTTTGTTTATGTGAGTTTTTATCAAAATGTATCAAACCTTTATTTCTGGCAATTATGTTGTGGTGAATTTGCCAATACCTCTCTTTTCTAGAGGATCCACTGCAGTTTTAAACACAGCCTAAGGGAAGCTGCAGAACACAAATGTTTCCACAAAGACTTCAAAACCTAGAATAGAGTTTTGTTTCTTAAACTTTCGGGTTTTCTTTACCAGTAACTCATTAAGCCATTTGTCAAAAGGGACTGACATACAATGGTGTTAGCTTCGGGTCAACTGACTTCCTTGAACTCAAACTTAAATGACCAAACTCTTCCAAGCAGCGGCCACTGGACAGATGTTTTGTTGTTGTGAATAATGGCACCAATTAGATATAGTACATGGCAGCTGTGGGTGGGGCTTGAATAGCTGGTGAATGAAGTGAATTGTACCTGCAGTGTGTTGTTTAATATCCTGCTGCTCTTTTGTTGCATTGCTAGTGACAAATTGGTTTGCAATGCAGGCTGGAATATGATGTGCATAAACTGGAAGAGTGTATTTCAACCCAAAAAGTAACATGTCCAGTGCAAAGAGCGATTTTTGACATTTAATAACTGTAGCAGATTCCCATCAAGCTGGAGGAAAGGACGTGTTGATGAAACAGCCCCATGAATTATGCTCAGAAAGGAATCAGTATGTTTTGACACACTGTAAAACAAACTACTTATGCTGTGTATGGTGCCATTAAAAAGTAAGACACGTTCTAGTGCTTCATGAAGATGTTTGGAAGTCTGAATCTGAGCCAAAAAAATGGGGAGAGTGCAGAAAACTGATCAAAAACATGTTCCCAAATGTATTTTCTCTGGAGGGTCTGAAAAGACAATTTGAAGGTGGAGCAGTTGATGAGTTTTGGGAGAGTGAAATGAAGGAAGCTTAATGCATGATCAAGACTGGAGAAGAGGTGGGTGGGGAAGAGAATGAGGTCAGAGGAATAGAGGGCAAGGTTTAAGGTGAGGAGGGAAAGATTTAATATGAACCCGAGGTGTAACTGTTTCACGCTAAGGGTAGTGGGTGTATGGAACGAGCTGCCAGAGGAGGTAGTTGAGGCAGGTACTATTGCAATGTTTCAGAAACATTCAGACAGGTACATGGAGAGGACAGGTTTAGAGGGATATGGGTAGGCAGGTGGGACAAGTGTAGCTGGAACATATTGGCTGGTGTGGGCAAGTTGGGCCGAAGGGCCTGTTTCCAAGCTATAAGACTCTACAATGCTATGACTCTATAACAAACATTGAAAGGCTGTTGAGAGGGAGGAAGTTACAGAAAAAGAGTGAAATTACCCGGGAGCATCTTGTATGTTCATCAAATCCCAGAACCTATGAAAAAATCCGATCACTCCCCAGATTCGAGCAATGAATTGCAATTCACCACAGAATGAGACTGAGGGATAAAGTGACAATAAGGGAAAACACACCAGGGGCACGATTTATTGGCATGGTTTAGTTAAGTGTTTTTTTTAAATATATATAAAGTGTTTATGTAGCTTAAGCTGTTGTCCCCCACAGAAATGAAAACACCTGTTGACCATTGAACACTTCCACACTTTATAAATTAAATACTATAATTGCACCGTTTGTGTTGTCTGATCCGGAAGTCAGCCACATTTTTATTTTCAATTCGTACTACCATTTGGAAGGGGCTTAATAATAAATGTTCATGCCAGCCAAGCGTAAATAGGATTTCAATGGAATCTGGGTTAGAATATGGTAAACGTGGATCATACCACAACATTGTGGGGCAGAGGTAGAGTTTCTGCCTTACAGCGCCAGAGAGCGAGTTTCGATCCTGACTTCACTATGGGTGCTGCCTTTACACAGTTTGTGCGTTCTCCCTGTGACCATGTGTGTGCTGCGGTTTCCTCCCTCACCCTTCAAAGACATACAGGTTTATAGATTAATTGGCTTCCGTAAAATATTGCACAATTGTCCCTAGTGTGTAGGTAGTGTCAGTGTACGGGGTGATCGCTGGTCGGTTTGGACTCAGTTGGCCGCAGGGCTTGTTTCTGCGCTGTTTTATGAAGTCTAAGATCTAAATCCAATCAGAAAATCAGCAAAATGAACAAGCACTTTTAACCTGTATCATAACTGTGACATTAGTCAATTTAGACACAGGTCATTTCCAGAAGAGGCAATATGATGTTTAGATAATCTTATATTAAATAACATTTGTAAAATAAACATAAGCTAGGAGATCAGAAAAGCTGCTCTAGTGTTTGCTATATTTAAACATCATTGCCATATTGTACTATGTGAACAGTATTTAGTAACAAAATGAGGAAAAAATTGAACAGCTCCAAAAAAGTACACAAATCCCAACTGGGATGATTCAGTGACCATTCCACACAACACTGCAAATATCCCCTGTGCTTTCAAATGATTATTGGTACCAGATGGCATTTGTCAAGCAGCTAAGTCAACTAGTTCCTTCATAAGTGTAGCCCAATATCACTATCTAAAGCTGGCCAGCACTGCAGTAAAGGCACCATGCTCTTCCTTATAAAGAGGGCTGTAATGAAGCTTCAAGCTCTGCTGAGAGAGCTTGTATCTTTAATGAAGCTTGTATCTTTAATCTAAACTAAACTACTGTGTGGCACAGTAGTTTAGTTTAGAATAAAGATACAACGCGGAAACATGCCCTTTCGCACACTGAGTCCGCGCCAACCAGCGATACCCGTACACTAGCAATATCCTACACACTAGGGACAATTTACAATTTTTACAACGTCTTTGGAATGTGGGAAGATGTTAGCACCAGGAGAAAACCCATGTGGTTACGGGGAGAACGCACAAAGTCTGAACAGACTGCACCTGTAGTCAGGAACAAACTCAGGTAAGGCAGCAACTCTACAGCTACGCCACCGTGCCGCACCTAGTACTGGAAAATTGGAGTATGATTTCACACCTTTTCAAACAATGTGCTGGAGACTTTTGTGGTGAAAGAGGCAAGATTTACAGATAGAAATATATCCTGCTTTGAGAAAGAGTTCACAGCATTAAGGAAACAACAGTCAGTGTAATTGGTGAATTTTGCCAGAGCCTTTGGCATGTATTGGAGTTGAATCCAATGAAGATGGCAGAAACCTCTTCCTTCCTACTCCCGGAATAGTCCTGGTGAACATAGCCTGTTGATTAATGCTAACATTGTGCTTACAAGAAAAAAGTTTTATCGTATCGTATTGTACACCAACACCAAGACAGATCAGCATACACAGTGTGGCAAAGATCTGTCCACTGGGTTTCACATGACTATCTTTAATCGGAATTTATCTTGCACTAAATGTTATTTCCTTTATCATGTATCTTTACACAGTGGATGGTTCGATTGTAATCATGTGTAGTCTTTCTGCTGACAGGTTAGCACGCAACAAAAGCTTTTCACTGTACCTCGGTTCACGTGGCAGCAAACTAAACTAAACTAATCCAGATGTCCTGATAGTTGGTTGATTTTTTTTTTTTTAGGGAGGGATTTAACCAAGGGGGATAGGATGGAGTCGAGGTAGGTGGAGATGAGTTCGGTGGGGCACGAACAGGCAGAGACAATGGGTCTACCGGGACAGTCAGGTTTGTGGATTTTGGGGAGAAGGTAAAAGCGGGCTGTGCGGGGCTGGGGAACGATGAGGTTGGAGGCTCGGTCGGGCAGGGCGTGGGAGTGGATGAAGTCGGTGATGGTGCTGGAGATGGTGGCCTGGTGCTCGTCAGTGGGGTCATGGTCCAGGGGTAAGTAGGAGGAGGTGTCCGAGAGTTGGCGCGTGGCCTCAGCTTTGTAGAGAGTGTGAAGAAGGGTTTCGGCCCGAAACGTTACCTATTTCCTTCGCTCCATAGATGCTGCTGCACCCGCTGAGTTTCTCCAGCATTTTTGTGTACCTCAGATGTCCTGATAGTTCAGTGGGGATAAATGGCACAACAGGAAACCTGTTGGATTCTAGATAAAGCACAGCATTAAAGCTGAGTAAGCAGGGCTTATTGGGAAGCCAACTATTACATTTAATCATCACAAAAGATGACTATAACTAACTGTTGACACAAAACAGAATACCTTTTGGAAAGTCACTGCTCAAGGTGAGAAAACGTCTATAGCCAGGTTTTTTCACCTCATCATTTTCTGTTATTCTTGTAACCTTGACATATGGGTGAAGATGAAAAGTATATTTCCTACAGTTAATCAGAAGAGGATAGTCATTTGTGACTGCATTTGACATCAGACACCAAATTATCTTCCAATCACAAGGAAATGAAATTGGGAATAAATAATGAGGGAGGCAAAACATTTACACATCTCCAACACCATTTTAGTTCTAACGGAATTTAATTAAGTACCGAAAAACTAAATGGTGAGGAAAAAAAATGCAGTGTACAATACAGGACTATTTACTGTATCTGATTAACTATAACCGTTCATGTTTTGGGACATATGACAATAAAACACTTTTGAATTGTTCTTAATGTTGTGGGTTACCTTCATTCTTCACTTCTCTTACAAGGCAATACATGCAATGCAGCAGATAGACAGTATAATCTAATCTTGAAGAAAGATGCAACTGGTAGCAAATATATCATGGGAGATGATTCTAATGGATATAACGATCGATCTAGTCCTATCATCCGAGATGTGTTTACATATTGAGCAGGTCATCTTACCTGAATTATCAAACCAACAATATCCCTTTAAGTGAATTGGATCAGTAAATCCAATACATTTCTTCCATCTGTGTCCATTATATTCTAGCCTCTAATTTTATTAAGCAAGAGTATTTTTACCCAAATTAGATTACTCAGACCAAGAATCATAATTTGAATTATGTACAGCATGCTTCACCTTTCACATAATTCCGATCAATTTTGCCTTTCCATGATAAACAGATTAATCACTTCATTTCATGAGTAAACAAAGACTGCCATTAATAATAGGCTATAATGAGCCAAGACAGGATATAAATGGAAACATTGATTGGGTGACATACCGTTTTCAATTGATGTTGTTTTAAATGTTGGCTTTTATTTAAATGTTAGATTGCTTACTGTGCCTTTATAGTTACATGCATCTTAGCAATTATTTTCGATTTTGTTTTACTGAAGTAATAAAATGATTGTATGACCTGGTTGTCAAGAGTATGTAGATGGGTCTTGCAGTTCAAGGTGGTCCAGCTTTTATTACCTTTCGTTGCTGTGTTATGTACTTTCACCTAGGGATGGATTGATTTCAGGGCTCTATGAGTCATTGAGCCATAGAGTAATACAGTGTGGAAACAGGCCCTTTGGCCCAACTTGCCCATACTGTCCCATCTCCACCTGCCTGTGTTTGGCTCATATTCCTCTAAACCTGTCCAATCCATGTACCTGTCTAAATGTTTCTTAACATTGGGATAGTACCTGCAGTAGTAAGGTAGAGGGAATTAAATTAACCTTGTTTTCTGATTCTGAAGCAAGGATTTTATGTAGTAATTAAGTGAGCTTTTCTGTGATGCCCTCTGATTAAAATAGCCTCCCCACATTGAAGCTCAATGCTCAGACATAATATATTATACCTTGGCGCATTGCATTCCAGGTTTACTAGAGTTTGTTGAACTTTGCCCCAAACAACCATAGAGCCAAAATGACAACTGTGAGCTAGTATTTTGAGAGCAAGTTGTGTCTAGCTGCATTAAACAATCATTACAATGCCCTTTCATTACATGTTAGATCTGCAATATCATGTATGGACTATCGTGCACATTTAGATCATTCAGTTTATATATTATGGCATGAAGCAAAATATCCAAAGACTAAATAAAAATACTTTAGACTTTAGAGATACAGCTCAGAAACAGGCCCTTCAGACCATTGGGTCCCCAACTAGCGATTACCCCAAACAATAGCACTATCCTACACACTAGGAACAATTTACAATCTTACCAAAGCCAATTAACCTACAAACCTGGATGTCTTTGGAGTGTGGGAGGAAACCAGACGACCCGGAGAAAACCCACGCGGTCACAGAGAGAATGTACAAACTCCGTACAGACAGCACCCGTAGTCAGGATCGAACCCGGGTCTCTGGCGCTGTAAGGCAGCAGCCCTACCGCTGTGCCACTGTGCCGACCTATCATCATCATCATGTATGGAGTGCTCATTTAGATGAATCAGTTTATATATAATGGCACGAAGCAAAATATCCAAAGATTAAAGTGTGTCACCATTGAACTGACTAACAGCAAAAGCCATCTGAGGCAGACGGTGTATGTCTTGTATGCACCAGTGGCCTGATCCCATAACATTGCAAAACCAAAATAATTCACACCAATGAGCAAACTTAATGCCATTGTGCTAACTGTATCTTCACACATGCCATTGCTAATGCTGCAAGATCTCTGGAAGTTGCCCACAAGATGGCAAGGTGGTCTTTATTCATTTCATCTGCCTCCTGCCTTCCATTTTAAAAGGAACCTTCAGGAATTCTAGAATTAGACTTGCAAACCATGTGAAGACAATTGCAACTAAATCATTTTGATCATGGCCTCAATTTCAGTGACAATAAAGAACCATTGAACCAATGAGTTACATTGCAGGACTTGGAAATGTATCTTAGCACCTCTAGAAAGAGAAGGGAGAAGACAAAACCGAAATGCAATTGGGGTTGTCTTGCATGAGGCCAGTCATGTTAACACACCCACAAGTCTATCAATATGCAGGAGTATATTAAATATCAGTTTAGTGCATCTTTGACTAAAACCATCAAGCATTCTATACTTGCACTAGCTGCACTACCAGGCAGGTCCTATCTCATGGTCACTTAACCTCAAGTTTATTAATAACAAAGCAACTTCAATGAAAAGCTTCTTAACGCATTTTCAGGTCTAAAGCATGAGCATAAGGTCTATTATGAGCTGGGTTATTATTGTTGTGCTGTGAATGCCAGGATGTGGAAAACCTCGTAATATGAGTAAACAGACTGCTTCCACTAAGAGCTCAGTTTCACTGCATAAGTGATCTCTGCACATCATTAGCGTGGTTTGCAGCCACAAGTTTGAAAACCATTTCTTCACAACTGCGTGAAGGAAGTGTTGCATCTAATATCAAATGTCAGACAAAACTACAGTGTAGTTTATCAGTTAATATTATGTCAATTGAACACCTCATTTGCACCCATATTATCTTGAATCAATTGAACAGGTTTATCAATACATTTTCATGATCCATGGTGGGAATGTTGTTGGAGGGAATTCTGGGAGACAGGATCAGAGCAGCAGGGTGGTGCAGCTGTAGAGTTGTTGCCTTACAGCGCCAGGGACCCGGGTTCGATCCTGACCATGGGTGCTGTCTGTACAGAGTTTGTACGTTCTTCCCATGACCTGTGTGGGTTTTCTCCGGGAGCTCCGGTTTCCTCCCACACTCCAAAGATGTACAGGTTTGTCAGCTGATTGGCTTGGTAAAATTGTAAACTTGTCCCCACTGTGTGTAGGGTAGTGTTAGTGTGTGGGGATCGCTAGTCAGCGCGGACTCGGTGGATTGATGGGCCTGTTTCCGCACTGTATCTATAAACTAAACTAAACTAAAACATTTATCAGTATTCGGGCAAGTAGGAACTGATTTAAGATATAGTCAGCAAGGAGGGACTTGGCAACAAGGATTGGGCAGGCACGGTGACGCAGCGATAGCATTGCTGCCTGACAGTACCAGAGACCCAAGATCGATCCTGACGACAAGAGCTGGGTATACAGAGTTTGTATATTCTCCTCGTGACCACGTGAGCTTTCCCTGGGTGCTCCGGTTTTCTCCCACACTCCAAAGACGTACAATTTTTAGGTTAATTAGCTTTGGTAAAAATTGTAAGTTATCCCTAGTGCAAGGGTTCCCAACCTGGGATCAATTTACCCCCGGGAGTAAATTTAGTCTACCCAGGGGGTAAATTTGTTGATTCTGGATTTGTACATATTTTTCCACATTGTTTGGTTCTGGTATCTGTTCATCATTAGTTGTTCATAAATAAGTTAAATAATATTCTTATGTGCTATTAAAGTTGCCAGGGGTAAACGGGATGAAAAAGGTTGGGAATGCCAGCTCTAGTGTGTAGGATAGTGTTGGTGTATAGGGATCGCTGATTGGCGCAGACTCGGTGGGCCGAAGGAACTGTTTCCGCGCTATGTCTCTAAACTAAATTCTAAACAAAAAAGGTGGGAAATTATGAACACGGTTAAATTTAATGCCATTCTTCTGTAATATTTTACCTCATTTGAAAATATTAATTATTAATTAATGCATTTTCTGCCTATACATTTCAAATTAGTTTTAAAAATAAATATTGAAGGAAATGTCTCTGGTGAGTGGTTTGTATGTTACTATTGATATCAAAAGTTCTGCCCCAACTCTCTCCCAGCTTTCTCCCCTCCCACTACCAGCAGGCTGATGAAGTGTTCCAACCTGAAACATCACCTGACCATGTTCTCAATAGATTCCAACTGACCCTTTGAGTTACTCCAGCATTTTGTGCTTTTTTAGTTTAGTCTAGTTAAGAGATACAACTTGGAAACAGGCCCTTCAGCTCACCGGGTCCGCGCCGACCAGTGATCCCCGCACATTAACGCTATTCTACACACACCAGGGACAATTTTTACATTTACCAAGCCAATTTAACTACATACCTGTACATCTTTGGAGTGTGGAAGGAAACAGATCTCGGAGAAAACCCATGCAGGACACGCTTTTGATAACAATAGTTTGCTATGTATAGTAAATAGGTATTCCTATTTGATTTAATCTGTTTCAACAATAACAATAGTAAATTTAATCTGTTTTGTATTGGAGATACATCTGGCAAATTAGCTATGTCAAATATTCAATAAGTTAACCTGTATTTTGGCACAGTGACCATTTGCAAAATGTTTCTCACCTCTGGTTTGTTTTAATACCATGGAGGTTTTTGCTCGCTTTGTATTCAGCTTTCAATTATATTCTCACTAATTACGAGGGCCTTCTAATAGGAGATATTTTACAAATTCTGAAACATTTGGGAAATATGCTATAATTCTCTAGGAGCCTGCTCTATCATAGCAGAATGATTCTGTGTTATGATCTGATGCAACTATCGATCTTTGTCACTTATTTGAACACCCCAGAAGAAAAATAAATTACTAATTTGCCATAGATTAAAAATGTTCCCAACATGGAAACAAATATTCACAATAGACATTTTTTAGTTTAGTTTTGTTTAGAGATACAGTGTGGAAACAGGCCCTTCGGTCCACTGAGTCTGTGCCCGATCAACGATCTCCACACATTAACACTATCCTACACACACTAGGGACTATTTACAATCTTACAGAAGCCAATTAGCCTACAAACCTGTACGTCTTAGGAGTGTGGGAGGATACCGGAGCTCCCGGAGAAAATCCACACAGGTCACAGGGAGAAACTCCGTGCAAGCAGCACCTGGAGTCAGGATCGAACCTGGATCTCTGGCGCTGTCAGGCAGCAACTGAACTGCGGCACCACCGTGATATCACCACTAGATATCAGAGATAAAAAACAAAAATGATGAGGTAAATTGGAAATGGAAAATAAACCTTTAAAATCAAGATTCACTGTTTTAGCTGCGTGTTCCCTTGTCAGCATTTTATAAGCAAAGTTTACTTATCTGAGGAATCGATGGTAATCCATCAAAATAGTTGGCATGTTAGACTGAAGTCTGTTAGAATCAAACACGAGCTGGAGGCTGGTGAAGACTATTAAAACCAAAAAAGCTGTTACATTTTATTCCCATTATTTGCACATGAACAAAAGGAATAAAACTAAAATGCCGCAATGATGATTTTGGTATTTATTTCTAAAGCAGTAATATAAAACAATCGAGCATTTAATTTTTAAATGTTTAAAATTATGTTCTTGAACAAGGAAATGCTTGTTTGAGTTATAAGGATACAGCAAGGAAACAGGCCATCTCAATGACAATCAGAAAGAAGATTGAAAAAAGCAGCGATGTTCGCCCAAAGAATGTTAAAAAGAAAGGATTAAAGAAGTATACATTTTAAATGATCAATTTTTCAAAAGTGCACGACAGAGTGGAGAATCATTGGTTCACAGAGGAATAAGATCGTCTGACAGCAAATTACTGCCATGCCTGAGTAATAGACTTGTCACTGGAATGTGTGTCAGCCATGCACGGGTGCCACTGAGAACACCTCTCCTTCTAAGGCAGTCCCTCCATGATCGAGATAACTTGCTTCCAACGCTGGTTTTGTGGGTTCTGAGGTGAATGATGATGCCAATGTGGAAAATACAGCCTCTTTCATGGATGGAGTAGGAGGTGCTGAAGAGATGGAGAGGCGAATTAGTGGTGATAACCTTCCTCTCCATCTTCTGCTATCTGTGCAGGACTTCTGTGGGCTCTCGAGACCATGCATGAGCTAAGGAGTTGGATGCAGGATGCCTCTGGTTGAGTGCATGGAATGGGAGATACATTCCCAGATTAGAGAGGAAAAGATTCAGCACTGGGTGAAAAAAGTTCTCTTCAGCTATGGAAGTTACCAACATATAGGGGTGTGGAGGCCATGTCTCTGAATATATTTAAGAATGAGATGGATACATTTCTAAACACAACAAGCACCAGAGGTAAAGCAAGAGAGACTGGGAATACTGGAATGTGATCGATGATCATTCATGATTCAAGAAATCCCATTAGGGGTTATGGGGAGAAGGCAGGAGAATGGGGTTGAGAGGGAAAGATAGATCAGCCATGATTGAATGAAGGAGTAGATTTAATGGGCCTAACTCTGCTCCTAGAACTTATGAACATATTTTTTTGCTGAATGGCAAAGCATTCAGAAAGGGCCATATGTTCTACTCTTGCTCCTGCTCCTCTTTTCTCTGCTTCAGAGAAGCAGAGACTCTCAATGCCAAGCTGAATACAATGTTTATAATTTCCACAGTTATGGGCCAGAGATTCCTACAGGTCTGTGGAATATTGCATTTTGTCAGGATTCATGCAGGAATTTGTAATTGGAAAGCTATTATTTATAAGACCATCACATATATACTGAGAAGGCCCCTCTGAAGAATATTAACAATGAATTTAGTTTAGTTTAGTTCATTGTCACATGTACTGAGGTACTGTGAAAAGCTTTTGTTGCCTGCTAACCAGTCAGTGTGATAACCAATGAATTGTGTAGTTGGTTTTTAGTTCAATGTATGTCAAGAACATAAGAGGAGAAATTATTAATATTACATTCAAATTGACCAAATACCTCTCTGTTTAAATAAAAACAAATATTTCGATAATCTGCCAAGGTGTTTTAAATTATGTTAAATGTTGTTACGTATTTTCTGTTAGAATGAAGAATTTTGAGCAGAAAGACTTTAATTAATGCATAACTTTACTCTCAATTTTACTTGTATTAACTCTGACAAGTAAACATTATCTTTACATTTGTTTGCTTCACAACTGGGCGGCATAGTGGCACAGTGGTAGAGTTGCTGCCTTACAGCGCTAGATACCCAGGTTCGATCCTGACGATGGGTGCTATCTGTGCGGAGTTTGTACGTTCTCCCTAGTGACCACGTGGGTTTTCACCGGGAGCTATGGTTTCCTCCCACAATCCAAAGACATACAGGTTTGTAGGTTGTGTAGGAAGGAACTGCAGATGCTGGTTTAATCTGAAGATAGACACAAACAGCTGGAGGAACTCAGCGGGACAAGCAGCATCTCTGGAGAGAAGGAATGGGTGACTTTTCAAGTCGAGACCCTTTAATTGGCTTCAGTAAAAATTGTAAATTGCTTCCAGTGTGTAGGATAGTGCTAGTGTATGAGGATCGCTGGTCGACGTGAACTCGGTGGGTTAAAGGGCCTGTTTCCACGCTGTATCTCCAAACTAAACTAAACTGCCCCTGGGATGGATTGCGTGCGAACGGTGCATCGTCTTTAGTATCTGTTGACACGAAGATAGTCAGTAACATTGCACATTACTCCACACATCTGGACCTAAACTATATCAGATTATGTTTTTTTAGCAACTCCTCCCTCTCCATTATGTTGGTGATTGAACTATGATATTATCACATTTATAAAGCCAGTGAATTAAGAACTAGTTTTAAATTAGCAACCTAAACTGACCAATTTACATTTTAGCGGCAGTATTGTCTAGTGTTAGAACACTTATGTTTCCATTACACTTAGTCAGTCTTATCACTTCAACCACAAAGGAACAAGGAAATATAATTTCTAAATATCTATGAAGGACATGAATAGACATGAACATTTACTCACACTGTACATCATAGTTTTATTTTCTCAAACTCTGACCCCATATAAATAACTCTGAAAACTCTATTTTGATAAGGTAGTCATTTGCTGCAAGCACGGTTACCAACTATCAAAGTCTCATTAAAAGTGCAGCAAGTTTCAATCAGTCATGCAGGGGAGCAAATGGTATACAGATAAAATTAGTACATTGCAAAGAACAATTAGAAAAAATATATAAGAAAATTAGAAAAAAAAAATGTATCCCATGTTCACATCCTCAAAGACCTTTCCTCATTCTAATCAAAATTGAATTTCACTGATACAGGGTAAATGAGGATTCATGCTTAGCCGTGCAAGCCCTTCTTTAATAAAGATTAATGATCTGCGATGCATCTGTGGAGAGCGGAAGACATTTTTTAATATGGAGGGTTGAGTAAAATACAAAGTGCTGGAACAATCTAGTGGGTCAGGCAGCATCTGTGGAACAAATGGGTAGGCGATGCTTTGGTGAGAAAGGTCCTAACCTGAATGTAGCCTATCTATTCCTTCCACAGATGCTGCCTGGCCTGCTGAGTTATACCAGCACTTTTGCTCAGGATTCCAGCATCTGCAGATCATTGACTTATCATATGGATGGTCCTTAGGTGAAATGTCAACAAGTTTTTCCATCACCACAGATGTTGCTTAACCTGCTAAATGTTTCTGACCATTTCTGTCTTTATTTCAGATTTCCAGCATCTGCATTTTTTTTCATTGCTATTTGTATCTACATCACAGTAGGTATCATAATCAATATAGAAAAATGCCCTCATTTGGAAAATATAGCCATTCATCTACCTGCATTAAGTTTGATTCAGTGCATATCTATATCTATCTATATATTATATTAAAACTCTCTGGCTGCCATCCGCCTGACTTCTGGCTGCCATCCGCCTGACTTGTCACAAATCCCCTTTGATACTGCCCTAGGCCCACACAGCACGCGGAAACGCCGATATTTTTTACCATTTCTAAAGAGATTACATTTATCTTTACGAATAGACACACCTGATTAAATTTGGTCGTGTTTATGTACACATTTTTTCATAAAATCCATCACCCCCCCCCACTCACTCATTTTGTCTCCTCCTGCTGGTCAGCCACCATAACCGCCTCTGCTCCGAAAACGACCCCTTTTCACCCCGGGGTCTGAAGCACGTTCGGGATCTCACACCCCGGGGTCTTAAGCATGTTCGGTGTCCAGACCCAACGGGTCTGCAATTGGTCTAGTATATAACTAAAAGTCTCATCTTGACCACTTCCTGTCTGAGCTGTATATTGATTTTAGAAAAAACGCTACCATATATCGCTATGATTTTTGGCCATCTTACTCACAGTCCTCCTCCACTGAGGCAGCCCCGAGGATTTTTCCGATTGATGAAAAATAAAAAAGCTATGAGTGTTTAAAAAATCTTGAGATCAGCTGTTTGGTCCTCTCACCTGTCAATCACCACGATGAAGGTAACGCCCCATCCATCAGGACTATAAAACCCCGGATGCCTGGACGTGCGTCAGTCACTTTGGAAGATCACGAGGGAGAGTCCGCAACTGTGATTCTAAGCTGTGAATCAACTGAACTGTGAGTCTGCAATGTACTTGCAATAAATGATTTGTTAGCCCTTAATGACAATGCAATGAGTTGTTTGGCAATTTGATGGCCTGCACTCTGCCTGAAATGCTATGAAATTGACTTTGGTGGCCTGGACTCTGCCTGAAATGCTATGAAATTGACTTTGGTGGCCTGCACTCTGACTGAAATGCTATGAAATTGACTTTGGTGGCCTGTACTCTGCTTGAAATGGAATTTCAAGGAATAGCCATGAGTGAACTGCCAGGCCACCAACCCTGAGTGACTGATCTGCCAGCCCACCAGCCCTGAGTGACTGAGCTGCCTGCCCACCAGGCCTGAGTGACTGAGCTGCCAGCCCAAGAATCCATTCAGCCCAGAATGTCCATACTAGCCCTCTGGAAACCAGTCCCTTCGGCCCACAACACCCATACTAGCGCTCCAGAAAGCCCCCCCCCCCCCATCTGGACACCAGTATTGGAATTGGTGGAGAGGTGGAATATTGCATTGGGGGACCAGCCCTCCCGTGTGAACATGGGGCCCAACGAGTCCCACTTAGTCTAGTATCTATATAAAGATTGCCCAGATATCTGATGTTCTACATTGAACAGTCAAGTGAACCAATGACAATTGCCACTGCCACTAGGAACATATACAGCAATATCCTACACAAAGAATAGTCACTAGTAACGCCACGTGGGTTGAGAGCATTATCAAAGATAGACATAAAGAGCTGGAGGAACTCAATGGGCCAAGAAGCATCTCTGGAGAAAAATGATGGGTGATGTTTTGGGTTGGGATTCTTCACACTACGAGCATTATCAGTTGTCTGGCAATGGACACCAAATGCTGGAGTAACTCAGCGGGACAGGCAGCATCTCTGGATAGAAGGAATGGGTGATGTTTTGGGTCGAGACCCTTCTTCAGACTGACCCGTCTTCGGTCTGAAGAAAGGTTTCGGCCCGAAACGTCACCCATTCCTTCTAACCAGAGATGCTGCCTGTCCCGCTGAGTTACTCCAGCATTTTGTGTCTATCTTTGGTTTAAACCAGCATCTGCAGTTCCCTCCTACATCATTGGCTGGCTATGTCTAAGGTAATTGTTAAGTGATCAATCTGAAAGTTATTCATTGGTATATATCAAATTAGTGGATCTATAGAATTAGGGCTAGTGCTTCACAATTGACACTTTCTGAATAACACTATTTCAGTAACTATGAATATATAACTTACAAGCATGACCTTGTGGAGCATAACAATTCCTTTCGTGGATATATTAAATAGCTCCAGAGTTGCAGATGGCAGAACAAGGTTATTTTGTGGTAACATTTCAGTGATACAAACATACAAATATTCAGGCCAGTTGGTGGTTAGTGTCAAATTGGATGAACCCAGTTGAGTTATTTATAGGCAACCATAATTGGTTTCTGCAAACTCACTTACAATAGGTGTTCACTCCCATCTCATAACTCTCACTGTGGTCACTCACAAATTGATTATGGACAGTCAGCCATAAACATGAAGTTAGTAATCATAGAACAGTACAGCACAGGAACAGGCCCTTCGGCCCACAATGTCTGTGTCATCATCTCGTATGATGTCTGCATAGCCAAACAGTATGTTAGCATTCATTGTTTAAGCATCAGGTGGAGAAGGGTAATTGGAGTGTGTTGTCAGAGCAGTAAGCTCAGTACAACCCATTGCTTTGAGAAGAATTGAAAAGGAAAATTACACGGGACCTTCACCATTATTATCCACATTCTAAATTTCATGCTAGTTATTTTAGTTTAGTTTAGAAACACAGAACTACAGATAGGGCGGCACAGTGGCGCAGCGGTAGAGTTGCTGCCTTACAACGCTTGCAGTGCTGGAGACCAGGTTCGATCCTGACTATGGGTGCTGTCTGCATGGAGTTTGTACGATCTCCACGTGACCTGCGTAGGTTTTACTCTGAGATCTTCGGTTTCCTCCCACACTCCAAAGACGTACAGGTATGCAGGTAAATTGGCTTGGTAAATGTAAACATTTTCTGTAGTGTGTGTCGGATGGTGTTAATATGCGGGGATCGCTAGTCGGCGCAGACCCAGTGGTCCGAAGTGCCTGTTTCCGCGCTGTATCTCTAAAACTAAAACACTAAGCACTGAAACAGGCTTTGTGGACCACTGAGTCCGCACCGACCAACGATACCCACACATTAACACTACCCTACACACACACTAGGGACAATTTTACATTTAAACCAAGCCAATTAACCTACAATCCTGTACGTCTTTGGATTGTGGGAGGAAACCGAAGACCTTGGAGAAAACCCACGCAGGTCACGGGGAGAACGCACAAACTCTGTACAGACAGCACCCGTGGTCAGGATCGAACCCGGGTCTCTGGCGCTGTAAGGCTACCACTGCACCACCCTGCTGCTAGCTTATCTAAATCCTTGGAAAGAAGACTTTCAAATGTTATAGTTAGTTAAAATAGAAATTCATTCACAAAGCGTTTTTAAGGCCTTCAGATATTCTACAACACGTCACAGGATTTGAAACACGGTTACTATTATGATACAGAATGTATGGCAGGGAATTGGAGAGCAGCTCTTTATAGTAAAGAAAAGTGGGATAATAATCCCTCAAAATCTTATCCCCAACTTTGTCATTTTGTGAAGTCTGTGGGAGTTTTTAAACATTACTTTCATTCAGGGACGTAAATAAACTATAAAAATGAAGTCAATGTTTATAAAATTTATTTGAAGAATAAAGCTCGAGCCAACCAATCCAAAAATAGTTAACATGAAATGAACCATTTGAACATTTTTTAAAGTATGTTCTTTCCCCTTAGCATCAGTTCTTTCGGCTCTATTTACATCACCAAGGTTACGGCGTCCCATTCCAGGCCTAACCTGATAAAGGAAATTCAAAGGGAAATAAAAACCTAAAGTACTGGAAATACCAGCAGCTCAGGCAGCATCTGTGGAGATAGAAGCAGATTTTTTAAACATTTTAAGTAGATGACCTTCTATTGAAAATGAGATATATTGTTCATCAGTTCATAAATTCATGATGACCTGAACTTATTTCATTTGTCAGCAAGATCTGGCTCACTTTTATGTGACACACATTAACAACAACAACAAAATTGGAGAAAGGAAAGAACCATACAGTAAAAAAAGTCACAAAGTGCTGGAGTAACTCAGTGGGTCGGGCAGCATCCCTGAAGAACATGGATAGGTGACGTTTCAGGTTGGGACCCTTCTTCAGACTGATTGTAGGAGTGTGGGGAAAGAAAGCTGGAAGAGTGGAAGGGGCAGGACAAAGCATGGCCAGTAATAGGTGAACACTGAAGAGGGGGATTTGGAGGGTGTGGGTGGGCTGCCGAGAATAAAGAAGGACCCGGCATGAAGGGGGTGCCGAGAATGAAGAGGGACTATTGGGACTGCACTGAACACTTAGTAACTTCATGTGCGATCCTTTGCATACCTTGCGTGTGGTATGCAAAACAAAGAATTTAACTGTGATAATAAAATATCATTCATTCATTCATTGATAGGCATATGGATGGACTAAGGCCAGATATGTAAAGAAAATAGAAGATAGACAAAAGGATTGAAGAATTGCAAATTGTGAAGCCAGAGGAAGGAATGTAGGTGGAGAGGGAGTGGGAGGGAAGAAATTGGTGTGAGTCCAGGTGGGGCACAGTATTTAGGCATCCATTATTACAATGGCAATATTAGAATATCAAATTATTGTTGAATAACACTTGTTTAGTATCATTGATACTATTGATACTGATATTGATACAGAATATTCTCAATCTACAGAATTGAAACACCACTGCTTGACGAACAGATAAATGTCCTGCAGTGGAGCCCAACTCTTGGTTGAAAGTTCTTTGGTTTGAACTGAGTTATCTGATACCAGCCAATGTGAGAATATACATGTTGAAGTCAGTTACAATATCCAAATATCTAAATAATGGGAACAACTAGAATCAGCTTCAAAAATTAGAACAAAAATGCATTGCCACAAGAGGACAGTTACAAAGAATCCTTATACAATAATAACAAAGATTTCAGTCATTAAGCTGCTACTGATTTTGCATTGAAATCTAGTGGTACTGCTCACTAAACAAAGCCACCATTTACAACCAGGAAGCTTCTGGATTTCATGTTTATATAAATGCGAATCTCATTGTAGTTTCTTGGGTGACCTCAAGGAAGAGAATAATACAATTGGTGTCAATACTTTAGGGCTAGGCCAAAAAAGAATAAAGTCAGCACAGATTTGCCTTTTGGCTTTCCCATCTCCCTGCCCCCACTTTCCCAGTTGTGAGGCTCTCCCAGGTGGCAGTCTTCAATCATAGTTCAACTATTGTTTATTACAATTACTAGGTTTAATCCTGCCTGCCAATCCAGTCTATAAACTCTCAGGAGAGTAGCCTGCACAATGTCACAGCTGTCAGGTCACACTTTGATGTATCTTATCTTCAATGGCCTTCTAGCTCCTCGTGACAACTTCAGTTGACTTTTTTTTTTATAAAGAACTGATCAATAAATGCACATCAGCCTTTTTCCAACTTATTCTTGTAATTTTCATGTCTTGCTTTTTGACAATGATGACTGACGTTTGCTGAATAGTTTAAATGGTGCCAACCTTCTTCTGTTACTTTGCCCAGCCATCTCCTCCTCGTGTATAAGGCCGGACATAAGTGCCGGCCCACTTACAATGCAAGGCATCAGATCCTGTCCTTACATTATATCCGTACATGCATCAAGTGACGACAATCATTGAAGAATATGAGGAGTCAGATTCATGTAATATTGCCCAGGGATGAAATACAAACAACGTTAGAAAAGAGGCTCAGATTATTGCAATGAACTATAACTCAATAATTCGTATTGTTCTGCTTTATCTGTATACAGTATTCAATACATTGCAACCTTTAAAATATTTTAAAGTTCTGCATCAAATAATGAAACACCATCTTCTCATATTAGTCTAAATAAACATTATAATAAAGATGTTGACTTACTAAACCTTTTTTTTGTACTGATTTTACTTTTATAAAACTCTGATCTCTATCCCATTTCAAGGCTCTTGATCCTATTTCTGAACTGCAAGCAATATCAAGTTAATAATTCTGTTCTTTGCAACCCTTAAGATTTTCACTGTTATGAAAGAGCTTTATTAATGCCAGTTATCAAATATATTACAAATTATAGATAAGTCAACTGAATATTTATCAAATAAATTAGTGTTGTAATAATTCATACCTTTTGGAGTTTAACTTAACCTCATCCTTTGCATATTTAGCCACTTGTCCATGATCAATTGATGGAGTCTCAGACCAACTTCAGTCTGCAAGTGCTGATGATCCACTGACATTCAGGGGAAATGCAATGTCCCCGCTTTTTATGGTGTGACACCCCACCTAGTGGTGTGGCCCATATTGGTGTAAGGTTTGGAACAAGCAAGACGAAAGTCTGTTACTCACTACGTGAATGAAAGCAGGTCCGCACCATAACATTGGAGTGCCCAAATGAAAGTGAATTTGTAACCTGGTTATACATGTGCTTTGTTTCCTTTCCTTTGCAAACCTCCAGGTAAAATATTAAGGAACTAACTTCCCTTTGAAAAAACCCACCCTATTTGAACCACCCATCCCCCACCACCAAGTAACTTATTTGTATTCTGGATAAAGCTACAGAATTTATGTTCTGAATAAATACGTCTTTTCATACATTGGCTTTGCTTTAGGAGAATTGCGATGGCTGACAGCTCTTCCTCCTTAACGTCCGAGTGCTGAAGTTGTGAACTTATTGTCCTGTTGCAACTGCGTGCCATTATGCCGGTGAAGAAGGTGAATTCATGAGCTCACAATAGCTTACTGATGTGGAAAGCTTGTGTGTCTCCAATCTGTTGCTAAAGGAACTTACAGCTTCTTACTGCACTGAAGTAAAATTGAGATTCTATTGGCTAGAATGTTGTAAAATGGAGACAAGGAGAATCATCATCATCAGACTCAAGAAGGGTCCTGACCCAAAACGTCACCTATCTATTCCTTATACAGCTGCTGCCTGACCCACTAAGTTACTCCATCACTTTGTGTTAAACTCAAGATTCCAGCATCTTAGGCCCACTTTCCATTTTCCCTTTTCTGCTTTTCCACTTCTCCCACTCAATAGACAATAGGTGCAGGAGTAGGCCATTTGGCCCTTCGAGCCAGCACCACACTCTTATTCTTCTCCTTGATATTCCTCTTTACCATCATACTTCTGCTATCTTCCCCTCACTTTCCTCCAGCTCCTGCATTTTCTCTTCCCCATCCCTCACTCCCCTCTCCTCCTCCACATAGGGATGTCTGTAGGCTATGCTACCAAGACAGAGGTAAAGCTACAAAGAGTTTCCTTAAATGACAACTCGCAGTGGGATCTGGTACAAATACTTATTGAAACATACTATATGGTACACAGTCTTCAAAAAACCCTCACATATCCAAAACTAGTTCCCTTTGAAAGCAGTAAATGCATGTTGGCCAACCACATTGTATGTACTCTCACTTGTACTCTCAGTCTGAAGAAGGGTCTCGACCCTTCTCTCCAGAGATGCTGTCTGACCCATTGAGTTACTCCAGCTTTTTGTGTCTCTTACATTATATATGTTAACTATGTATACACATTAAATTATACAAATAATTTACATTAATATTTTAGATGAAGATCAATGATGTTAACAGATCATATCATTACTTGTCTCCTGTTTTCTCATTTACAAAACTCTTCACTTATGACTAAATATTTGTAAAACGTACCAGTGGTCACTTCCCCCAATAGACTGTGAATGATTGATGTTACATTCGATATGACAATTGTTGCTTTAACATAATTGTTTCCATTCCCATGCATAACTCTAAATATATTGTATTTGTTTCTAAAAATCAACTGTTAAGATTAAACATAGCACAGGCTAATATCACTTCTTATTTACTGCAACCCACCATGCATAACTGTAATTATACATTGTATTTGGTATATTTCTGGATACCATAAACTAGTCACGACAATTTCTCCTCTACTCTTTTGATAAAATTCCCCCTTCTTTGTGCCTCTATTTTCAACCTGATTTGAATCAGGATTTCCATTCTGATTCACCATACTAATAGGACCTGCCCTTTTTGTGGTTGTGATGACATCTCCTCTGAATTTCACTTTTGGATTGTCTCCAAGATTTTCAATTCTTCCATGACTGTTTTCAGTCCATTTTTTAATGCATTGTAGCTCTACTACATTGGACCGACTGCAATAAGATCCTCATAGGATTTTCAGAGCACGAAAGCTACCTCCACTATGAGTCAAAGTACATGAGGGAGACTGAACATCTGATTGAATGGTGCCAGAACAACAATTTTGCTCTCAACGTTAGCAAGACCAAGGAGATGATTGTTGACTTCAGGAGGGAAAGCCTAGGGTTATCAAACATGGCCTCATTAACTGGACAGTGGTGGAAAAATACAACAGATTCAAGTTCCTGGGCTTGCTTATCTCTGACGATCTGTCCTGAGCCCAGCAAATCGATGCAATCACCAAGAAAGCTAATCAATGCCTCCACCTCCTTCGAAGAGTTTGGAGATTTGGCACGTTGCCAAATATTCTATTGAACTTCTAATAGGTGTACAATAAAGAGCATGGTGTCTGGTTGCATTACAGCATGGTTCGGTATCTCAAATGAAGGAATGAAGATGCTCCAGAAAGTGGTGGACATTGCCCGGTCCATCATGGGTATTAACCTGCCCACTATAAAAGGAATCTGCAGGAAGTTCTGCCTCAAAATGGCAGCAAATATCAATGACCAACACTGTGTGGCCGTGCTCTCATCTTGCTGCTACCACCAGGAAGAATGCAGAAAGCTGAGAATCATGACCTTTGCAGAGCAACTATCATGTCCTTGATCCACACTGGACAACCCTAATCATAACCCAGCTACCATCTGCTACATTATCGGTTTAGGTTGCACCACATACTTTGGTTTTTACATTATTATGGTCCGGTTACAGAGTATTACTGATGATTGATTTATTGTACTATTAATGATTACGTATTTAGTGTTTTGTTATTACATTAATGGGCCGGTAAAGCTGCAGCAAGTAAGAATTTCAATGATCCATTCCCAGTGCATGTGACAATTGCACACTCTTCACTCTTGTCAATGCAATGTAGTCCTTTGTATTTGATTCAGACCAGTCAGCAATCCTGTAAATGAGGAGTCTGAAGAAGGGTCTCTACCCAAAACGTCACCTATTCCTTTTCTCCAGAGATACTGTCTGACCCGCTGAGTTACTCCAGCTTTTTGTGTCTATCTCTGCAGATGATGGGGGTCTACCAGGCATTCCTTTCCAGAGGACACACTCTGTTCCAGTTTCTCCATTGGTATCAATTACATCATAGCAGCATCTGTGCCAAACTTTTTGCTTCCATCTTATAGACACAGCTGTTGTCCTGAAACTCAAGGCAGTTGTGTCTATTTCATTGTCCTATCAGGGACACATGACATTAAACTCTCTTGAATCTTATAGTACTGGTCCATCTTGAATGAGGAAGGGGGTTTCAATGTTCATACCAAATCCTTCCACCTTTTGCACCCACAACTTATAGATTTCCTTTTCTTTCATACACGTGAACCCCTGCTTACCCACCGCCTCCACTGGTAACATCTACATGACTCATCCCCACAAAGACCATATCACCAGCACCAATTCTATGAGCATTTTCTCAGCTACATCTTCATAGAAACATAGAAACATAGGAAATAGGTGCAGGAGTAGGCCATTCGGCCCTTCGATCCAGCACCGCTTCAATATGATCATGGTTGATCATACAAAATTAGTACCCCGTTTCTGCTTTTTCCCCATATCCCTTGATTCCGTTAGCCCTGAGCTGAATCTAACTCTCTCTTGAAAACATCCAGTGAATTGGCCTCCACTGCCTTCTGCGGCAGAGAATTCCACAGATTCAAAACTCTCTGGGTGAAAACGTTTTTCCTCATCTCAGTCCTAAATGGCCTACCCCTTATTCTTAAACTGTGATCCCTGGTTCTGGACTCCCCCAACACCGGGAACATTTTTCCTACATCTAGCCTGTCCAATCCCTTAAGAATGTTATATGTTTCTATAAGATACCCTCTCATCCTTCGAATCATGACTTGTGCAAAACTGTTTCTCATGGGACAGCTTAATCTCCATATTGGCCCCATAACTTCACAAGTTAAATGATCGTAAAATGCCTGATACACAAAGGTCTGGAAACTCCATCCTTTTACCAGCTACGTTGATCTAACTATGTTTTTGCCAACTGCTTCCTCTCATCATTTAAACATGCTAAACATAAAACTTTTCAAAAATATTTAAAAGCATTGAATTAGAATGTCCTGTCCAAATCTTGGTCTGCATCAATGCCCAATGCTCTACCACCAGTAACCAAGATGCCCTTCTCATTTAGTGCATCGTGCCTATGAATTTAACAGTATCATTCTTTCTGAAGAACATTTCTATTCTTTTCACATATCAGGTAAATGGCTGAGGCTGTTCACATGTCTTGAGGCACCAACCTATCTGCCATGTCCCGATTGCCATCTCTAATCTCCATCACCTTGACACCTGGTTAATTTTCTATTATTGTTTCAAGCAGCAACATCCAAAACGCATTGATAAATTAATTTTACTTGTGCGTAAAAAATCGCAAAGTACTGGAGCAACTCGGAGCGGGTCAGGCCGATCTTTGAAGAACACAGACAGTGATGTTTCTGGTCGGGGCCGCTCTTCAGACTCAAGGAGAGTTTGAAGAAGGGTCCACACCCGAAACATCACCTATCCATGCCCCCCAAAACTGTTGCCCATCCCACTGAGTTACTCCAGCACTTTTTGTTTATTTTTTGTAAACCAGCATCTGCAGTTCCTTGTTTCGTCATTGCACTAGTATATGGCTTGATTGTACTCATGTATAGTATGATTTGCCTAATTAACATACAAAGTTTTTCAATGTACCTCAATACACGTGACAATATTAAACAGTGTCTGTAGTGGCTTTGCTGTAACTCCTTATTTAGACAAGTGACATCCTTTATTGAAGGCAGGTAACTAGATGTGGTTGGTACAGCCATGCTTCCTGAAAATGGCACCACAGATAGTCAAGGTGATGACAAAGGGATTTTCCATGCTTTCATCAGTCATGGCATTGAGTAGGCCAGCACAATGGCACAGCGATAGAGTTGCTGCCTTACAGTGATAGAGACCCAGATTTGATCCTGACTACGGGTGCTCTTTGCACGGAGTTTGTACGTTCTCCCCGTGACCTGTGTGGGTTTTCTCCAGGATCTCTGGTTTCCTTTCGCACTCTAAAGACATACAGGTTTGTAGTTTAATTGGCTTGATATAAATGTAAATTGTCCCTAGTGTGTAGCATAGTGTAAGTGTGCGGGGATCGCTGGTCGGTGTGGACAGGGTGGGCCGAAGGCCCTGTTTCCGTGCTGTATCTCTAAACTAAACTAAACTATAAGGTAGTCAAATATAAATCAGTGCTTTACGATGTTGGTTACATTATCAAAGACCAAACCCAATCTATCAAATAATTTTGTATTTTTACATAGTCTCCAGGTACAACAATTTACATTAAAAAATGTTGGCAACTTAGTAATCTCCTCACATAATTATCCTACTAAATAATATAAATTAAAGTGGACTCAGTCAATCGCATTAGCAGGATAGTACAGAGAAAGAAAACCAAAAGATCGTTCACTGTAAGTTTACATGGATTTTTGTTCAGAATCTGAGTCTTTTGAATACTATTGTTTTAATAAGTGTCATGGGCTGACAAAACGTCAAGCATTTGGTGTCAGCTGTTTTGTTTGGGGGACTCACATTTGCTGTGTTAACCATAATCACAAGTTTGTGTTTGTTCAGCAGGGTAAGATGATGACAGTCTTTTTACCCTTTCACTGCTAGATTCTCATAAAATGTTTTTGTTTAAAGGCCTTCATTCATCTGGAACAAATTAGCCCTTAGCACATCTTTACATCTCAAAAGAGACTTTGATGTACCTTTAAGAAGGGATGAAATCAAACACAAGTCACTGCACAGAAAGGGTTAAAAGGTCAGAATTATAGAGAAACAAATGGCCAGTGCTTCCTGTAGAAGTGGTAGTTGGATTTGTGATAAACAGGAAAGTCCAAAAGCATTTGGAAGATATAATGAAATTTCCCTCAAACACTTCACAACATTGATGCATCACGTATGTTCATTATCATTGAGCATCTCTTGCTATTAGTCATGCACACATTTTCATGCTGCTACCAAAGTGGCGCAGTGGCAGTACAGTGGCTGGCACAGCTGCAAAGCTGCTGCCTCATAGCTTTGGAGACCCAATTTGATCCCAACTGCAGGTGCTGTCTGTGTGGAGTTTGCACATTCTCCCTGTGACAGCATGGGCTTCCTTCTAAATCCCAAACAAGGCACATCCTCTGAAGTCCTAGGATTTGTGCACGATCAAATAGAAACTCACTTTTCAAAGTCCATTTCTTGGCCATTATTTTCAATTTTCCTCACACTTGAAGGAAATGAATAAGAAATATTGATTATGCTCTGTTACACTGGAAAATTGATTTCTCCTATTTTCTTCCTCGTCATTGAGGAGTTGCTATCCGTTTCAGTGGGACTACCTGATATTATTCCTCAAACAAGCATTTTGTGGTGAAAGGCTTTAGATACCAAAGGAGATCGGGACCCTTTCGGATATGTGCTGAGGCCAATTTGCTGTATCAGTTGACATCTGCCAGATTTGGTTGTAAGGGGATTATTTGTATCTACCTGATGGAAAAATAACAACTTAAAGTGGACTGAGTGAATAGTCAGCCCATGTCATGCTGAATATAAGAGTGTATCCATACTGTAATATGGAAATGGCAAAATGCTAACTAGAACCTGATAATCGCCCGTAAAAGTTGAATTTGAGGGTTTGGAGAAGGAGTCACTGGACCACCAGTTGAACAAGAATGCTATTTTGGATAAGAAGTCCTGTACTGTACTGTAATGAGGCCTGACGGTAAAGGAGGTTGATTTATTCTGAACAGTGTAGGCGAGTGGTGGGTACCTGGCAAGCTTGCACAACGTTAAGCACATGCCAGATTGGCAGCTACACCCTTGTACGTGCAGGGATGGGGCAGTCAATGTGGTTAAGAAGGAGGAGAAAGCCAACTGGTGAGAAAATGCTGAGGAAAAGCTGACAGTAACCCTCAAGATGTAATGAAAACAAAATGAAAAGAATATCGACTCCTCATGGATTCACTGAAAATACATTTTCTTAGCTTTTATTCTTAGTTTAGATATACGGCGTGGAAACAGGCCCCTTGGTACCCAAGTTTTTCCGACCCGAGTTCAATCCTGACTACGGGTGCTGTCTATACGGAGTTTGTACGTTTCCCCCCGTGACTGCGTGGATTTTCTCAGAGATCTTCGGTTTCCTCCCGCACTCCAAAGACGTACAGGTTTGTAGGTAAATTGGGTTGGTAAATGTAAAAATTGTCCTCAGTGTGTGTAGGATAGTGTTAATGTGCGGGGATTGCTGGTTGGTGCGGACTCGATGGGCCGAAGGGCCTGTTTCTCTGCTGTATTTCTAGACTAAACTAAAACTAAACTAAAAAATCCACCTAATACACCGTTAATATTTAGCAACAGAGTTAGTTGAGCTATAATTGGATATTACAATGCCGGCCAAATATGCCAATGATTTCTAGTCATTGTTTATTAGGGTTTCAAAATAGCCATGTTTGAAATACACATAGGGTTCTTCAACATCTAAAAGGGGCCACAAATGATGAACACAGAATTAGAAAATTTGCTTCTCCTCTCAATCTTCCTCCTAATGTACATAACATGATTACACATACCCATGCTTGCTCTAACTTAGGATTGATGAACATCCCAAATTTCATTGATCCTTAATTGTCAGCCATGCCAACATTTGACAAGGCCCTAAATTCCGGCATTTCATCCTTAAAGCACTTTGACATTCAACACTCTTTTAGCCTTGAAAGACGTCTTTCCAACCTACCTCTGGCCAACCTTAATGTATCCTGGAGAGAAGGAATGGGTGACGTTTCAGGTCGAGTCCCTTCTAGAGTCTGAAGAAGGGTCTCAACCCAAAACGCCACCCATGCCTTCTCTCCAGAGATGCTGCCTGACCCAGCATTTTGTGTCTATCTTCGGTGTAAACCAGCACCTGCGGTTATCTTCCTTATGTGGTTTGGATTCAAATTGTTCTTGAAATGGTTCATTTGATGCACTTGGGGAGAGATTTAGCATCCTTTGATCACCAAATGGAAGTTGTGCTTTTGTTGGAAAAGCCAATGCCCTCTCCGACCTCTCATGTCCACTAAAACGTTCGATTACTATTTTGAAGCAGAAAATTGAATTAATTTTCATGTTCATCTTAATACTGAAAGCTCACTGCAATTCCAAAAAATAGAATGCTCCAACAAATCTCAATGGATGCCAAAAATATCAGCCAAAGACCCAATTGTACCTGGTGCAGAGGAGTGGCCTTAGATTCATCAATAGGACACTAGGACTTCAGGCTGCCTAGCATGTGGTTGGGAAGATTGATTGGGGTGGGAGTAGGGGGCTATATGGGAAGAGCAGCACCTGACAATAGGAAAGGCAAGCTTTTGGCAAAGGTGGACATAGGTGGAATTAGAGATCAGTTGTACATCAAAATAAAACGTTTTGAGAAATGGTTGCACATAATGAGGATGTGATTCAGCATTGGAGTGGGGATGGGGAGGGGGGTGGAGGAGATGGCTGAAGGACTGTGGGTTGGTGCAGTGAGGGGTCAGATTTAGTAAGTATCTAAGCTGTCTGCAGTTCTGAAGAAGGGTCTTGATCCCGAAACATCACCCATTCCTTCTCTCCAGAGATGCCACCTGTCCTGCTGAGTTACTCCAGCATTTTGAGTCCATCTGCAGTTCTTCCAAGTTGTTGCTGCATTGGCTCAAAATGTCGTAGCAGAGGAACCTGCACATGGCAACAGTGATACATTGCTTCGAGGGTTCTGAAGCCAATTCATGACAGGAAATGCTTATCCATTTTCACTATCAGTATGACTTGGCCCAGGGATGGCTGCAAATGCTGAGAAGGAATGAGACAATATGACTTAATTTCCAGGAAATTAGAAAATGGCTGTCACACTGCCAATTACAGATATGTGTCCCATATCAGGTATCATGTTATTACTACGATACAGAGAGGACCTCATTTCAAATACACTTTATTAGTTGGAAAGCACTTTGCAACACCATGTGGATAATTAGGGTGCTATGAAAATGTAAGATTTTATTTTTCTCACTTTAAAATATCTGTGCCCAGAATGTGTATCACATTGTGCTGTATCTCTCAGCACAATGTTCAGGTTGAGGCCTGGTGACATTGCAAATGTCATTATGCTCAATTCTGCAGTAATTAACACTATGCTTCAACTGCCAGCAAATCAAAGGGTGGGCAGGTGCTGACCACGGCTATATGTTAACATATTGGCAGCACACGGTGGCGCAGCAGTAAAGTTGCTGCCTTATAGCGCCAGAGCCCCGAGTTCAATCCTGACTACGGGTGCTGTCTGTATGGAGTTTTTACATTTTCCCATGGCCTGCGTGAATTTTCTGCATGGGTTCCCTCCCACACTCTAAAGACATACAGGTTAATAGGTGAATTGGCTTGGTATAATTGTACATTGTCCCTAGTATGTGTGTGTGTGTGTGTGTGTGTATAGGGTAGTGTTAAGGCCCTGTCCCACTTATGCGACTTTTTCGGTGGCTGCCGGCACCCGTCATAGGTCGTTACAGGTCGCCGAAAAATTTCAACATGTTGAAAATCCAGCGGGGACCAGGACAAGGTACGACTCTTTGGGCGACTACTCACGACCATACAGGCTTCACCCCGTGACATGTCACCAGGGTGTCGCCTGTATGGTCGTGAGTAGTCCCCTAGTCACCCAAAGAGTCGTAGCGTCTTTCTGGTCGTCGCTGAACTTTCAACATGACGGGTGCCGGCAGTCACCGAAAAAGTCGCGTAAGTGGGACAGGCCCTTTAGTGTGCGGGGATCACTGGTTGGCATGTACTTGGTGGGCTGAAGGGCCTGTTTCCATGCTGTATCTCTAAACTAAAGTAAACACCACTAATGCATACATGTTTGCTGAGAACAGTGTTAAAGATGTGCAACAGAGCATATACCCGGCTTACAGAAGCAGCGATGCTACTGAACATTTAGATTAGGGGGAGCCTGCCGTACAGTACTCGATGCGATACGCCTCAAGATTCGTGGCACAACACTGCATGCTGTACAACATTGCTATCACAGTGGCCAGACTTTACAGAAATGAGGAGCTAGGAAGGGAGGAAAGGGAGGATTCATGTCAGAGATGGAAACGGCACATCTGCAGTTTTTAATTAGAGATCAAGGGATAAGAACATGGGAGGCAAGAAGGTCAACACTAAGAGAATGCTGGCACACTGAGTTTCTGGGCTAGTAATCCAAACCAGGATATGAGAGTTCAAATCCTACTACTTCATGATGCATTTAAACTGTTAATTAGATTATCTGGATATTTTTCTAAAATGTAATTTATCGTGGTAATCATGAAAAATCATAACAGTGGGGGCGGCATGGTGATGCAGCAATAGACTTGCTACCTTTCTGCGCCAGAGACCCGGGATCGATCCTAACTACGGGTGCTCCCTGTACGGAGTTTGTACATTCTCCCTGTGAATGTGTGGGTTTTCTCCGGGTGCTCTTGTTTCCTCCTACACTCCAAAGACATACAGGAGTGTAGGTAAATTGGCTTTGGTAAAATGAAATTGTAAATTGTCCCTAGTGTGAAGCATAGTGCTAGTGTATGGGGCGATTGCTGGGCGGCGCGGTCTCGGTGGGCCGAAGGGCCTGTTTCTGCGCTGTATCTCCAAAGTAAAGTGTAAAAAAAAACACTTCTGATCCACAAGTGCCCAATTAAACTACCAACATGTCTTGTAAGGTGAGCGAGGAAACTGGACTATCCAGAGAAATAACACACAGTCATAGAGTGAGTATGTAAAATGTGCCCACTGTTCAAACCCATGCCTTCTATTTGTGAGGACAAGCAAGCTGTGCCATAAAATCAAGGTTATGTTCAATTTTCCTTTATAGATGAATCTTTGGGATTACAGGATGAATTGCTTCCCCTCCAACTCTGTGGGTTCTGAGATGACTGATGAAGCCAGTGTGGGAGTACAGACTTGACCATTGATGGGGCAGGAAGTGCCTGATGGCACAGGTGGGTGGCTAATTTTCATGGCTCGTGTCATTTTCCTTTGGCCATTTATATTGAGCTTCTTCATCTTCCCACCCCAATGTTGTTCGAACCAAACTGAATGGTCAATTTTGAACTGCCGTGGGCCAGGGAATTCCAAGAGTTTGATGAGACGTTCCATTTTTTTTCATGGAGACTTTAAGCACTTCCTTGAATCTTTTTCACTGTCCAACTGATAATCCCTTCTCATGACTAAACTCAGAATAGATTGTCTGTTTCAAAATCTGGTGTTGGTCATTCAAATGATGCACCAAGTTCAGTAGAGACACGGTGACGCAATGGTAGAGTTGCTGCTTTACAGCGCCAGAGGCCCGGGTTCGATCCTGACTATGGGTGCTGTCTGTACGTTCTCCCCGTGACCGCATGGGTTTTCTCCGGGTGTTCCGGCTTCCTCCCGCACTCCAAAGATGTATAGGTCTGTAGGTTAAGGGCCTGTCCCACTTTCACGACCTAATTCACGACCTCTACCGAGTTTGCCCTTGACTCATACTCGCAGCATGGTCGTCACGAGGTCGTAGGAGGTCGTCGGTAATAATAATAATAATGGATGGGATTTATATAGCGCCTTTCTAATACTCAAGGCGCTTTACATCGCATTATTCATTCACTCCTCAGTCACACTCGGTGGTGGTAAGTTACTTCTGTAGCCACAGCTGCCCTGGGGCAGACTGATGGAAGCGTGGCTGCTAATTTGCGCCTACGGCCCCTCCGACCACCACCAATCACTCACACACATTCACACACATTCACACGCAGGCAAAGGTGGGTGAAGTGTCTTGCCCAAGGACACAACGACAGTATGCACTCCAAGCAGGATTCGAACCGGCTACCTTCCGGTTGCCAGCCGAACACTTAGCCCATTGCGCCATCTGTCGTCCCCAGGTAGGTCGTAGCAGGCCGTGATGCTAGTCTTAGGTACTCGTGGCATCAAGTAGGTCGGGGCGTTTTTTTTAGCATGATGAAAAATGTCCACGAGTAAAAAAGGTCATGAAATAGGTCGTGAAAGTGGGACGGGCCATTTAATTGGCATCGGTGAGTTGTAAAATTGTCCCTAGTGTGTAGGATAGGGCTAGTATATATACATACTGGTTTTAAACATTCCACATGAGTTAGGAGAGCATATTAATCATAACTGTTGATTCTGGAATTGAGTCATTGGAATGAAATAGAAACGTCGCTTTGGTGTATAAAGCAGAAACCAAGGAAATGTATATCTGTCGGTACAGCAGAAGTTACTGGAATCGATCGTGACAGATGGTAATTAAGCACTTGGACAAGTATTAGTTGGTCCAAAAGTGGAGGAGGATTTTGATAGGTAGGTTATGCCTGACTAATCTGGTTGAAATTTATTGAGGAAATTGATAGCATAGTCATGAACGTGGTTTATATGAAGTTCCAGATGTTGCTAATTAAGTTTTACATAAGGGATTATTAGCCAAGATTTAAAAGCAAGGAATTGGGGGTAACTTGGTGATATGATTTGTTTGTGAGGTAAAAGACAGGCCAAAGATAAAGGGATTTAACTATAAGAGGTTGTTCCTTTGAAGTTTATAGAATATATCAACAACTTGAAATGATGCATTATATAGCCAATGTTATCCATGGCACCAAGTTTTGTGGATGGGAACAGGAACTTAGTAAAAAGTTTTGGATGAACTAACTGATTGGAATAAACAATGGCAGATGGAATGCAGTACAGAAAAGCATGACATTTTCCCCTTTGAATCAGTGCCTAAGAACAGTAAGAGAGAGATTTTACTGTCCCCAAATCTCAAAAAACAAATGAACCGCAGCATGCCACAATCAAAATGAATTGCGAACAAAAAAATGGAGAAGATGAAATGAATACAAATAGAAGAAAACTGTTTAGAAACTTAAAAGGACACAAAATGTCCAATGAACTCAGCAGCTCCGGAGAACATGGATAGGTGACATACGTTACTTTGTGTCCTTTTGTGTATTAATTAGCATCTGCAGTAAAACAACTTGGCTGGGCATCATCTGGTGAACTGTCACTGCAATATCTCAGGAATACTATATTGCTCTTGGAGGCATGCAGTGCACATTCACCAGAATGCTACTGAAGGTTAAAAGTTAAATTGTAAAGGTATAAACATACTGTTTTTTTATGTTGTATAAAATATTGGCAGTGATCAGGAATATAAATAACTGAAGTTTGGGTAGAAATCATTGTCCCATTGCATATCAGAGTATATATTAAATGTAAAACATGTCAACCATAGTTCAGTTTACGTCACTTATGCTTCGGAACCAGAAGTAGTTTAGTTTAAGGTCTCACTGCAGGAAACGGTGCTGTTGCTTCAGTGTAGTATGGAAGAATACCTAAACAATATGAACTGCTGTATTTTGGTTGAGATGCTACATCAAGGCCCTCTCTGCTAGCCAAGTTGGATGTAAAATAACCCACTTCAGTATTCTGGTGAAGACCAGAGAAGTTGTCCCCTTTCTGCAGGCCAACCAATGTTAAAAAAATTAGATCAATTTGATCATTACCACATTGCTATTTGTGAGAATAAGTAGATGCATCTTTTCCTAAATTATAGCGTGACTACAGTTCAAAAATGCTACATTGACTGCAAACTGCATTTGGACATCCAAGAACTTTGAAATGCAGGTGCTAAAAAGGTTCAGACGTATGAAGAATATTTTTTCTTGCATTCATACTAGCTCATTGGCAGGTTAACTGCATGCACCCAGATAGAATAAACATCAGGCCATGCTGAGAAGATTGAAGGGCAATTTCAGTGATATGATTTAGTCTTTATTTTTAAAGAGCCTTGCTACCTTCTCAAGACCTGAGGAGATCCCAAGCTCATGTTTTAAATATAGCCATTGAAGCAATATTTATATTGGGTTTTTTTTATAAACAGACTTTGTGCCTCTGTCCTTATAAGTGTATGAGAGAATTACTACTGTAAATCATCCCTCCATGCAAGGAACGTGCAATAAGAACATGCAAGAATGGGAAAATATGGAAAAGGAGAAAATCTGGTCTGAAGAATGGTCTTGACCTGAAACATCACCTATTCCTTTTCTCCAGAGATAAGTTCTAGGAGCAGAATTAGACCATTTGGCCCATCAAGTCTTCTCTGCCATTCCATCATAGCTGATCTCTCTTTCCCGCTCAACCCCATTCTCCTGCCTTCGCCCCATAACCCCTGATAGTCATCAAGAATCTGTCAATCACCGCCTTAAAAGTATCCATTGGCTTGGCCTCCACTGCTGGCTGTGGCAATTAATTCCACAGATTCACTACCCTCTGACCTAAAGAAATTATTCCTCCTAAAGTGATGCTGCCCGACCCACTGAGTTATTCCAGCATTTTGTGTCTATCCTTGGAAAAGTAGAAACGTGACCATTGGGATTGTTTCCTGAGAGCTGGCATGGACCAGATGGGTTAAATGGCCTCTTTGTGTGTCATGAGCATTATGATTCGGAAATACCTATCCTAAACAAACATCACATAGTTGGCAACTGAATTATAGGCCCCGTTTCCTAGCCTGACCACATTCCACACTTCCCCTCCCAATAATGAGCACAGGAATGCACATTCGACACGTGTTACATGGCTAATATTAAAGTCAAAGATTGTAGTTTGTGGGAAAGTACATTGCATTGTTTAAAGACAGGATGCAAGATGAATCATAATGGCACCTGAAGCAATTTAAATGTGTTAACTTATTTCTCAACATTTTATGTACAATTAAAACAACTGATTTTATCATATGTGGGTGATGATAGAGACAGTACTATATGCATATTGACATTTAATTAACGTAGAGAAAGCTAAAGGCTGTGTTTTGTGTGGATGCACACTCCGTGTAATGCCAAAACATATCAATTTAAATCACCGCCCTTTAATAAATTATCAAAAGAATGCTCCTTCAGCCAAGTTGGTAATTGTTTGCCAGTGGAAATCTGTATCAGTATGCAGTGGGATGCTACATATGAGGTGGGGGTATTGGTGCTTGGGATCGAGGTGGGGTCACCATCATCACAAGTGATTTCATGGCCAAAAAATACAAGATCAGTGCAGCTTTTTCCATTCTTCCCCTCCCTTCTGTAAAACCTTCTGAGGTGTTGCAGGGGAATCTTCAACAGTCATACTGGCCAGATGATGACAGCATTCGGAGATGCAGAGATACCAAGAGAAAGGCCAGATAGTATGTTGCTATGTGTGAGGAGATTAGAGGTGCCACATGGTGCAGAGCCTTTTACAGAAGCACAGGATATCAAAACTAGTTTCAGAAAGTTAAAGTTACCATACATCGATTCCCATGCAACTACAACTGGCTGGTCACAGAAGGGTGAAGCAATCAGCGGACTTCTCTCCTTAAAACATATTGAATGGCTACTTCTCCACCGTCTCTCATCCAAAGCTATTAATATTGCCCATCCTGTTGAATGCTTGACCCAAGATAGACACTCAAAGCTGGACCCGGTCAGGCAGTATCTCGGGAGAAAAGGCATAAGGTGACGTTTCGGGACGAGACCCTTCTTCAGACTGAGAATTAGGGGAGAGGGAACCGAGAGATATGAATGAAGTATATGCAAAAAGACAGATCAAAGCCAGCAACGATAATCATGGAAAGTTGGAGCCCACAATGGCCCATTGTTGGCTGTGGGGAAGGTGATAACGAGTGATACAAACAGTGAAACTCAGCAAGATGACAGTGTAACTAGTACGATGACTAGGATGGGGGAGGAATGAAGAGAGAGAAGATGCAAAGGTTACTTGAAGTTAGAGGAACCAATAGTCATACCGCTGGGTTGTAAGCTGCTCAAGCAAAATATGAGGTGCTTATATAAGGTGTCTTTATACAGCTCCGCCTCAAACTTCAGTTGGTGAAGCTCCACTGAAGTAGCATGTGACCTTAACAGCAGCTTAATTTCCCCAGCAGTTTTGAGGAAACTCAGGGTAAAAACAAGACCCAGATAGTCTCTAATGGCCTGTGATCAAATATCTCACAATAGTCACTGTCCAAACTTGTAATGAAGAGGTATCTGCACAGTGATGTATTAAAGGACTTTCAGCTTTAGACTTTAGAGATACAGCATGGAAACAGGCCCTTTGGCCCATCGAGTCCACATTGCCCAGCAATCACTAGCACTACCCTACACACTAAGAACAATTACAATTTTACCAAAGCCAATTAACCTACAAATGTGTACGTCTTCAGAGTGTGGGAGGAAACCAAAGCACCCTGAGAAATCCCACGCAGACACGGGGAGAACGTACAAACCCTGTACAGACAGCACCTGTATTCAGGATTGAACTCTGGTCTCTGATGCTGTAAGGCAGCAGCTCTATCACTGTGTCACTGTACCTCCTCGGGCGGCACAGTAGCACAGCGGTAGAGTTGCTGCCTTACAGCGCCAGAGACCCAGGTTCGATCCCGACTATGGGTGCTGTCTGCACGAGTTTGTACGTTCTCCCCATGACCTGCATGGGTTTTCTCGGGGATCTTTGGTGTCGGCCCATACTCCAAAGGCGTACAGGTTTGTAGATGAATTGGTTTGGTATAATTGTAAATTGTAGGATAGTGTTAATGTGTGGGGATCGCCGGTCGGCGCGGATTCGGTGTGGCGACATGCTGTATCTCTGAACTAAACTAAAACAACTCTGGGATCACGTGCAAGGAGCTGTGCAGAGAAAGTGCTCAGAAATCATTGACCGGATGGTGTTTAGTACTGAGGGACTGACTACATTTGATGCAGTATACAGTTTAACCATTTGCTACCCCAACCAAACCATTATTCCTATTATTTGTCCGAGCAGTGTTAAAATCTTCTTGAACAATGCCATTAGCTTTTTTCAAGAAATGTTAAGCCTCCCAATCTTTGAAGCTTTATTACACAAGTTTCAATCACACCAGATGTTGCATTGTCGGCATGGGTCCGAGAAGGATGTGACAAGCTTTATTTAAAGTAATCAATTATGAATAAGAGTGTTGTTCTTATTTTGTTCTTTCAAGATAGAATCTTCAACACTTTAGGAATTACTCAAGCACAATAAAGCTGAATATGGCCATTGCCTGACCCGCTGAGTTTCTCCAGAGGAGTGTTTTACAAAGCAGAATCGGAGTTGGACTGTGTTTGTAAAATAGCAGAGGGGTTGTGAAATGGCTGTAGAAGAGGAAAATAATCAAGTGAATTAATTGAAAAGCATATCACGCGGAATTTACCCAATCAATATTCCTCAATTTAAGTTCTGATGACAATCATTCATTAATTTTACTGCATCCTTGCTGCCATTACATTATGCTGTTGAAGACGAGAATAAATCAAAAGTATTAGTAAATGCCAAAAAGGCAAATGTGGCTCCAAAATTGCTGACATGCAACTTTCAATGAAAAGTGGTGATGAACAAAATCCCACAAAACCCTTACAATACTATTGGCAATAATGCTGCAGAGTTTAGCAACATTTCTCACCATTAAATCCAATTTTTTTAAATAACAAACATGTGGTCATGTTTAGTAGTCGCCTGTAGATTGAACAAAACTTAGATGAATTAGATAGACCAGTGATAATAAAATGTGGGAGAAAGCGACGAGTTTAGTCGAAGAGCAAAATGGTGCGCTTTTCTTCCCCCTACTGCGGTTAACTCTTCACGACAAAACTCAGATGGGTATTCACATTATTCATTTCCGACGCTGCAAAGCTGCTTGCAAGTGCGTGATGAGCCTTGCCACCTACTCTTGCCTTCAGCATTTTAATCAAAGTTGCACTGTAGGACTTGCATGGAATTAAAAAGACACACATGGAACATTATGACATATGTTAAAAGTTATTGGGACTTCTGAAGTTTTGAATTACACCTTAGGCTAGTCGAGAATAAAGGAGCTACAACTTCTTCAAACCTAAAATAAGTAAGTGGTTCACCAAATGTTTGCCTTTAGCCATTGGTGTTTCTGTTCTGTCCTATTATCATTCCTTTAGACCTGCACATATGGTCATCTGCCATTATTCTAACTGATTCCAGGGGTCTGGAATGCAGCATGACCCCTAAGGGCTATTATAATGCAATCAGTAGGAATACTAGATCCACAGCCAGGCCAGAATCAAAGGGTCAGCTAAAGCCAAGGATAAATTACAGCTGTTATAACAAAATCACCTTTTAACCCCAGCTTTAATATTCTTGTAATGTACTGTCATAACTCAATCAGCTTGCCACATTTGTCATTCATAAGCAATTCTTGAAACATTTTGGGTTAACAAATATGAAACCATGTAACAATGCTCAAAGGTAGGAAAGACAATAGATCGTCAGTCGCACTAGTCTTGTAGAGCTTCATTGATTATAATCCTTACAGTGCATGTACACAGCGTCAGCTGTTAAATGAGCAACATGAGCGTTTATAAAGTGCATGACGTAGTGAACGTTGCCGCCAGTTTCATCATTTTTACATGCATGCGGGTTCGTTCCGTTCACCAATGCATACAAAATCTGTACTGTACCTTAAAACAGCCGGAGAAAAATATTATGGAGGGGGAAGGGGTGGGGGGGAATGTTAAATATCATATTTTACTTTATCAGCTGAACATGACCCGAGAACTCGAAAGACAAGTTTTCTTTCACTCTTTACTTATGTATGACATCTCATGTGGAATGCCAGTGTGTGTGACCAGCTGACCACAGTATACATGGTGCCCTCTCAGTGCCTGCTTCGACTCCATAACACCTTTTGTGTCTTCAGTTTAAAGCTTTTTGTGCCAATAGTTCACATTAAGATTGGGGGATGGGGGAACATACAAACAGCAGAATTTAGAAGGCAATTTTCTCATAAACTGTTTGATAGTTTGGCCATCTGGTCAGAGCACAAAGACCTCATAAAAGAGGCCTAAGCAAGGTTACAAAGGTCAACTGCTCCTTAGGTCAGGGGCCGGAGAAGGTTCATTATACTGGACTTTCCTGAAACTTGTCGCCACGAACGACTAACAAATTATTGGAGTTTTTAAAAAAAAGCCAGGATGCAATTACATTTGATCAGAACCTTCCTTCTGCATGTGCATCATTAAAGGAGAAAGGAAAGTTAGAAATGCAACCCATTTCCCCAAAAGTAATCGCACTTTTACACCCAGGATCATGTAGTACAGCAGTCGTCCTTATTCCTCCAACTGATACAGTTTTGCCACCACTGGACTGTGCTACGCGCCATCTTCTGCGGAAAGGAACTCCAGTCTTCAACATGTCGGGTACAGTAAATGCGTCTTGCGGTTTGTACAATGAAAAGCCGCTCTGTCAACTTCTAGGCTTGTTTGCAGGGCAGAAATCTTAATCAGATTGAGAATGTTTACATTATCGAGGCACAAAGATATGCAGCGGGATTTGTTTCCTACACCAACTCGGTGAGCTTACACTGCCAGACTTGTCCTGCAGTGGAGCACTTTTATAGGGTCATTCTGGCATGAACCTGGTAGCATAACAGGATGCTTGCGCTGCATGGATGAAAGAATATAATGAAACGTAATTTAATGCATTAACAATAAAAGTATCACTTTGTTTCAAGACTTGCATAAAGCAAGACTGGCATCATTCGAGTGCTTTTTCTAGAGCATCAGATTTACTTCCACCTACAGTAACATCATTCTCTCCTCTGGAACGTGTTAAAATGCAAACATCCTGACCTGACAACTCAGCTCAGTCTTGAAGGCAGCAGCAGCAGGTCACTAGCACTTTTCTTTACTCCACCCAAAATGTAGTCACTTGGTGCCTGCAGGAATCCTCATCCAAACAGTAACTGTGGCTGAAATAGAATCAAATCGTCTTGTCTTCCAATTCACTTTTAATCATAAGGTCGTAAGGAATAGGAGTATAATTTGGCCATTCAGCCCATCATGTTTACTCTGCCATTCAATCATGGCTGATCTATCTCACCCTCCTCACCCGTCCACCGGACCTGCGGCTGGAGCCTCCGAAGCTCTGGAGTCGGGTCACAGCCGTGCGCCACCACAGCTCTCCACGCTCCTGCCTTCTCCCCATAACCTCTCACACCTATTACTAATCAAGAATGCACTAATACAATACAATACAATACCATTTATTGTCATTTGAACCTCAAATGAAGTTCAAACGAAATTTGGTTTCTGCAGTCATACAACAAGAAAAAACAATTAACAAGACACACAACCAGCACAGTTCACACAAACATCCATCACAGTGAATCTCCTCCTCACTGTGATGGAAGGCAAAGTCTTGTCTCTCCCCTGTTTTCCATTCTTCTCCCGGTGTTAAAGCCCCCGGTGGGCGATGGTAAGTCCTGCGGCCGTTAAAGCTGCTCCGGGCGATGTAAGGCCCCGCTCCGGGTCGTTTTCAACCCCGCAATTCGGGCGGGAGAAGTTGCCGTTGCGGGAGCTCCGAAAAGCGGTCTCCCACCAGGGACCCGCGAGCTCCCGATGTCACCGTCCACCAGACCTGCGGCTGGAGCCTCCGAAGCTCCGGAGTCGGGTCGCAGCCGCGCGCCACCACAGCTCTCCACGCTCCGAAGCCGGCCAGCTCCACGATGGTAAGTCCGCAGGCTCCACGACTGGAGCCCCCAGGTCGTTCCGGTTGGAGGCCACTCCACGGTGCTAGGCCCCAACGACAACGGAGACCCGACAGGGAAAAGGTCACGTCCCCCATACAGGGAAGAGATTTAAAAGTCCCCCCCCCCCGCCCCGCCTCCCACATATACACAGCTAAAAACAATATAAAAACCACAACAAACTATACTCTCAACGGGACAAAAATAAAAAAAGACAGACGGATTGCAGAGGCCGCTGCCGCAAGGCGCCGCCACGCACAGAATCCTGTACTAATCGCTGAATGTGCAGAAATAGTTACATTGAAGATAATGAAGAAGGCTCGCCAACATTGTGTTTCATTTAATAATTATCACCCAGTCACAAACAAAATATTAAAGTATGCACCCATAAAATTGTTACAGCATTTTTTTTTTGTTCTTACATCTTGGTGAATGTTGCAAAATGGAACACTGATTCAGAGACTGATCAACACTATGTCAACACACAGTGTGAAAACACCTTCCTTATTTTGGTTCCTCTTTACACCAGTTGACCGAGCAGCTCGTCTGATATTGTGAGAACATTTTGTGTACTCTCAATATCTATGAAGGGGCATAATCATATTCCCCAGAGAGAGTCACACAGCACAGAAACAGGCCCTTAGGCCCAACACATCCATGCCAACCAGGACACTGCACCTAAGGTAGTCCCATTTCCCTCTAAACCTTTCCTATCCATGTACTTGTCCATCGACACAAAAAGCTGCCGTAACTCAGCGGGTCAGACAGCATCTCTGGAGAAAAGGAATATCTCTATATCAGACTCTGAGTCTGAGGAAGGGTCTCGACCCAAAATTTCAACTATTCCTTTTCTTCAGAGATGCTGCCTGACCTGCTGAGTTATTCCAGTTTTTTGTGTCTAGCTTTGGTTTAAACCAGCATCTGCAGTTCCTTCCTACACATGTACTTGACCAAGTGTCTTTTAAAGGCTGTTTTAGTACCTGCCTCAACTATATTCTCTCGCAACTCGTTCCATATACCCATCACCCTTCGAGTGAAAATGTTTCTCCTCAGGTTCCTATTAAGCACCGTACTGAATATAATCTTAGGAATAAGAATCTCAGATTAAGTCTGAGATAGTCTGGAAAAGTGTTCAAATGTCTTACATTCAGAGTTGAAAATGGGCTGTTACTCTTGAGCCGAGAGCTATTGTTGCCTCCTACTGAATGAACATTCTCTCAGAACTCCATTAGCCTATATTACTCAGAAACCAGAGTGGTGTCTTAAATAATGACCTTACAACTCAGAGAAAAGTCTTCATATATCCTTGAAACAAAAGCCCAACAATTGATAGGTGGTATAGTGGCACAGGTGGCAGAGGAGCTGTCTTGCAATGCTGGAGATCCAGGTTCAATCCTGACCTCGGGTATTGTTTGTGTGGAGTTTCCACAGGTATTCCAGTTTCTTCTCATATCCTTTAGACTTTAGAGGTACAGTGCAGAAACAAGCCCTTCGGCCCACCGAGTCCGCGCTGACCAGCAATCACCCCACACACTAACCAACACACACTAGGAACAACTTATCAAAGCCAATTAACCTACAAATCTGTATGTCTTTGCAGTGTGGGAGGAAACGGAGCACCCGGAGAAAACCCACACGATCACAGGGGGAACGGAGTGTTTGGCGCTGTAAGGCAGCAACTCTACTGTTGCACAAACACTTCAAAACAAGCATGAAATTCTTTCTATGTGTTGTTTATTTAGCTGACAGAGCTGCTGCCTCATGGTGCCAGAGACCCAGGTTTGATCCTGACCTCGGGTGCTGTCTGTGTGGAGTCTGCATGTTTTCCTTGTGGCCACATGGATTTCCTCCCACATCCCAAAGATGTGCAAATTTGAGGGTTAATCAGCCTCTGTACATTGCCCCTTGTTTGTACAGGGTCTGTAGAACTAATGTGTTAACGGGTGATTTTACAGATATTAGTTCCTTTAGTTGCACAATTCAATTAGGGTTTCAAGGAGTATTTGCATCGTCATTAGCAGACTGGAATTGCAAGCAATGATAATGAAAGTGATGCTGATCAAAAATTACAAGACAGAATATTACAGCAGCATGAACATGGAAAAAGCCTCAAGGTGGGAATGCTGTGCAATTGCCTGCGTTAACCTGGACCTGTACGTATGCAGTGATGCACACCTCAGCAGCTCCGCTGACTGGATGGCACGCTACAAAAGCTCTTCCACTGTACCTCGGTACACGTGACAAACTAAACTCAACAACAAATAATGGCCATTGATTTCATAGCCAAAATTCCTGGCTCTTTACCTCAAATAAATTATCTTGCAAGAGCTCAGAGGGGTGTTTTTATTTTGCTGTTGTTTTGCAATAAAAAAATCGTTCTAATCACAAAATCAATTGATTTATGCACATTTCAGCGAACAAGTCAGGCAACTCTGCTCTTATGTGATATCCATGAACATGCCCTCTTTGTACTGAGAACCCTTTTGGGAGATCTGGTGAATCCTCGGGCCTTGAGCAGTGAAGACAATCATCGCTGATTTATCATAACCTCTCACTGGACTAAATGTGTTGGAAGGAACAGCAGATGCTGGTTTAAACCAAAGATAGACACAAATACCATGGCGTGAGATTTGTTCAGTGTAGAGATACAGCATGGAAACAGGCCCTTTGGCCAGCCGAGTCCGCGCCGAACAGTGATCCCTGCACACAAACACTATCTTACACACACACACACACAAGGGGACACTTTACGATGTTACCAAGGCCAATTAACCTACAAACCTGAAATTAGATACAAAATGCTGGAGCGAGACAGGCAGCATCTCTGGAGAGGAGGAATGGGTGATGTTTCGGTTTGAGACCCTTTTTCAGACTCTCACTGGACTATCCTGGTTCATCCTGACATCTGTGGTCACTAACTGAGCTTTAAGAGAAAAACTTAAATCTCTCCAGTATCTCTCCGATACCGGAGCAAGCAGGAATAGCCCTAAAACTGTTTCCAGTATCTTCTTCTGCAGCAGCGCACTTTACTTTAGAGATACAGCGTGAAAACAGGCTCCTTCGGCCCATTGAGTCAACCAGCGATCATCCTACACACTAGGAACATTATCCTGCACACTAGGGACAATTTACAGGAGCCAATTAACCTACAAACCTGTACGTCTTTGGAGTGTGGGAGGAAAACCGGAGCAGCCGGAGAAAACCCATGTGATGAAAAGTGAGGACGAGCAAACAGAATGCAGTCTTCACCTATAGTCAGAATGAAACCTGGGTCTCTTGCACTGTAAGGCAGCAACTCTACTGCTGCACCAGCGTGCCGATACACTGCTTTCAAAAAAGTCAGATAAGTCCTTAATGTATGGAATTACAATGTTTGTAAATTACTTGGTGAGGTGGGGGGAGGGGGGGGGGAGTGGGGAGGAGTGAATCATTGTCCTGTTTGTTAAGTAGATAATTCTCATTTCGGATATGGCTCAATGGTTCCCCTGAATTCCGAGTCCCACAACAAAGCATTAACCATAAAAGTCCGAGCTGATATTTCAGTGCAATAACGAAGGGGTGGAGCTGTTCTCTGTCCCAAGTGGGATCTTTGTGATGAGATTTTAAACATCTCTGCTTTCCAAGTTTGATGCAGAAGACACTATTAAATAAACATTTTCTCCCAAATCTGAAGTTATAAATCAAATCCTGAATGTGTGGTGGAAGCAGTTTCAACTGTGATACTCAAAAAGAAATTAGATAAAAACAGAGAAAATAGCAGGGCTATGAGGTAAGGGCTGGGGAATGAGACTGACTGCATTTGCTTTGGCACACGCTGCACGGGCTGTATAGTTTCCATCAGCGATGTACGATTCCATGATAAGATGAGTCTTGAAAGAATAATAGGAAAGTTTCATCTGTGACCTCGGCTGAATTTATCCCACAATCAATGACTGAAGACGAAATGTGTAGGAAGGAACCGCAGATGCTGGTTTACACCGAAGACAGACACAAAATGCTGGAATAATTCAGCGGGTCAGGCGGCTTCTCTGGAGGAAAGGAATAGGTGAAGCTTTGGGTCGGAACCCTTCTTCAGACTGGTATTCTCACTGGATTATAATTATTGGAGAATGAATTAGGAAAGTAGAAAAATATTTGCCGAGAAAGTAACTGGGCAACAGATTGTTTTGGCCAAAAAAAATTATTCCATAATTTAAAAGAAATGTCTTTAGAAAGGTACTTGAGAATGATCTAACAAAGTTATAGATAAAAGGTCTGAGTTCAAGGACTAATGCCGGTTTGGTGGATCAATTTACTTCCTTTTAGAAACATAGAAACATAGAAAATAGGTGCAGGAGTAGGCCATTCGGCCCTTCGAGCCTGCACCGCCATTCGATATGATCATGGCTGATCATCCAACTCAGTATCCCATCCCTGCCTTCTCTCCATACCCCCTGATCCCTTTAGCCACAAGGGCCACATCTAACTCCCTCTTAAATGTAGCCAATGAACTGGCCTCGACTACCTTCTGTGGCAGAGAATTCCACAGATTCACCACTCTCTGTGTAATAAATGAATTTCTCATCTCGGTCCTAAAAGACTTCCCTCTTATCCTTAAACTAATTCTGGACTTCCCCAACATCGGGAATAATCTTCCTGCATCTAGCCTGTCCAACCCCTTAAGAAATTTGTAAGTTTCTATAAGATCCCCCCTCAATCTTCTAAATTCTAGCGTGTACAAGCCGAGTCTATCCAGTCTTTCTTCATATGAAAGTCCTGCCATCCCAGGAATCAGTCTGGTGAACCTTCTCTGTACTCCCTCTATGGCAAGAATGTCTTTCCTCAGATTAGGAGACCAAAACTGTACGCAATACTCCAGATGTGGTCTCACCAAGACCCTGTACAACTGCAGTAGAACCCCCCTGCTCTTATACTCAAATCTTGAACCTTTGAACCATTTCTAGAACAAAAACCTTTGAACTTACCTATTAAATAACTTTGTTTGATTCTCTCATCATCCATACCGAATGCATATTGTACTGTATGCATATTGTACTGTATGCATATTGTACTGTATGCATATTGTGCAAATGCGTACCAACTGTACATTTTGTTATCAGAAATAGCCACCTAGTGGCCAAAACTGATTAAGAGCAGGATTCCCACACCAACCCCATAAGACCATAAGACATAGGAGCAGAATTAGACCATTCGGATTATCGAGTCTGCTCCACCATTCGATTGGGGCTGATCTATTTTTCCTTCTCAACCCCATCCTCCTTCCTTCTCCCCACAACCACTGATGCCCTTCCTAATCAAGAACCCATCAATCGCCATTTTAGAAATACACAATGACTTGGCCTCCACTGCCGTCTGTGGCAATGAATCCCATAGATTCACCACCCTCTAGCGAAATAAATTCCTCCTCATCTCCATTCTAGGCAAGAGCTCTTTTGTTAACTTTTTTTAATGGATTTATGTATGCTTCATATTGGACAATGGAAGTTCCCTCAACCAAGGCTGTTAGTTGATAACTAAATCAGAATAAAAGCTCCCATCTATCTGGGATATGGTGGGGGTTGCAATGGAATTGGAAAATGTTGAAATGATAGCATGGTTATTGGTTCATACATGATAAATATCCTATTGAGTAGGCTGAAGTAGGCTCAATATCCTATTGAGTAGGCTGATGTTCAGGTGTTTTGATAAGAAGAGTGGGGGAAAAAAAAAGTTGGGAATAAAGAATGGTTTCTTTGAACACTCACTGTCATTGTATGAATTAGATCCAAGATTTTTTTTTCTAGTCCATAAATACCAAATACAGTTTAGAACTTGAACAGCCTTAAAGTATTGATACCACAAGGCAATTGGTAATAGAGCAAGGTTGTAGCATTTTACCTATGGCTGCTCGGGGTCATTATCTTGTAGACTCCCATGTCATACTAAATGCCTTCCACTTAGCACACCGTGCCGCTTCAGGGGTTAAAGGGCTCCACAGAAATCACATGTTAATTCAAGCTTTATGTTGCTTTATTTAACCTGATCCTTCAGTTAATTTGAGCATCCATGAACTCCAAAGGTGACCACGCATTTAACACTTTTACAGCATTGTTGTCATGGTTCTCAGTGCGCATATTTGTTGTACTACAGAATTGTTTTGCGTCAAAAGTCAAGAGTGTTTAATCGTCCAATGTTAGCTTTTAATTCAACGGCTGTTCACTTTAATAAATGCCACCTTCCAGTGACAGTAAAACTGAGGAACATGGATAGAAAGATCTTGTGTCGGAAGGAAGGAAGGACACTTCAGTGACTCTGGGTTCCCTTTTAAAATATATCAATCCAGGCCTTTGGGGTGGGAGATTGCAACCTTCATGTGGTCCACATTGTTTAGACTAATACAATCAACCTGATGTGTGTAGGAAGGAACTGCATATAATGGTTTAAACCGAAGATAGATACAAAATGCTGGTGTAACTCAGCAGGACAGGCAGCATCTCTGGAGAGAAGAAATGGGTGACATTTCAGGTTGAGACCCTTCTTCAGACTAGTCCTTCTCTCCAGAGATGCTGCCTGTCCCGCTGAGTTACTCCACCATTTTGTGTCTACCCTCGATACCGATTGCCATTTGGTGACCCCTACTGGAAAAAGCAGCACCTGCCTCAACAACAAGCAAGAACAAAATTAGTAGGAAGGAACTGCAGATGTTGGTTTACACCGAAGATAGATACAACATGCTGGAGTAACTCAGCGGGTCAGGCAGCATCTCTGGAGAAAAAGATAGGTGACGTTGCAGGTCGAGATCCTTCTTCAGACTGAGTCAGGTGAGAGGGAAACTAGAGGTATGAAAAGGTACAGAACAAATCAGAGCCGGCACCATAGCAAAAGAGCCCACAATGGTCCATTGATGGCTGTGGAGGAGGTGATAATGAGGGGATATGAACAGTGTAACTAGCACAGCAAATAGGGTGGGATGGAGAGAGGAATGCAAGGGTTACTTGCACTTAGAGAAATCAATATTCATTACGAAAATAGACACAAGAACCTGGAGTAACCTAACGGGTCAGGCAGCATTTCTGGAGAAAAGGAATAGATGACATTTCAGGTCGAGATCATTCCACAGACTGAGAGTCAGGGGAAAGGGCTGGGTTGTAAGCTGCCCAAGCAAAATATGAGGTGCTGTTCTTAAAATTTGCGTGTGGCCTCACTCTGACAGTGGAGGAGGCCCAGGGCAGAAAGGTCAGTGTGGGAAAGGGAAGGAGAGCTAAAATGTTTGGCAACCAGGAGATCACAGAGGCCAAGGTGGACTGAACGTAGGTGTTCAGTGACCCGAACAATCACGTATTCCTTCTCTCCAGAGATGCTGCCTGTCCTGTTGAGTTACTCCAGCATTTTGTGTCTATCTTAAGAACAAAATTAGTTTAGGTGTGATGCTCAACGTGATTGAATATTGCATCAGAATCTATGTTCAAGTTTAAATCCTAGGTAAGGGTGTCCATTTGAATCCCCACCATATCATTCACTTTTCTGTACCTGGGAAAGACAAGTCCCATCCTCTACTGCCCTTGGGAAGGCGTAAGTACACTACCTTTGTGGACTGCTGCAGTCTGCACTACTGTTGGTGAGTTTCAGGGAGATTTAGTGAAAGGGAGACGTGGCCGAATTTAAATGGCTTGATCTTACTAGCTTGCTGCATCCCACTGAAACAACTGCCAGGAAATTCCCAGCCTTTGGTTTATAAAATTAGTGAACATAGATAGGTTATGCAGCAACTATAAAGTGTTACTTTCATCGGCAAGCGATGCTGTGATAAACAGATGGCCAGATACAAGTGCAGAACCTCCCGTTTCATTGTTCAAAAAAGAATTCAGGCACGAGGGGGGATATTTTAAAAAGTGGGAAAGATTTTATAAATGGTTTCTTTACAATTAGCGTTCTTTCTGAATCAATGGTGCTCAACAACTAGATTAAAAATAGCATGCTTCATTAAACTCTTAAACGGTGACAAAGGGTGATACATTTTAAGGGGTGTTAGGTTTCAGCGGAAGGGGTAGTGTGAACACATCCTTAATCTTTATGCTCCATTAAGCTGTGACAATTCAAGTATTTCTCAGTCCCCCGACCAATTAATATCTTCAAGGATGCATTCTTTGGCAAGTGACAAGAGGATTTGAATTACGCCTGTCGAAGAATTAATTCTTCATTCTCTTCATGGGTAAACTAAGGAAATGCAATGAAAGATCTGATGAAATCCGAGCTGTGCTTATTCACTTTACTAAGACAGAGTACTGATGTCTGACTATAATCCATCTTGAGCAGTATTATAAGCCATTGCAGTGTAGAGGAATTTAGGATCAAAATTGTTTGGCGAGGGGCAAGTATGGAGGTTGATATCTCTACTGACAAACAGAAAATCATCAAATCCCATACAGTGGTGTATCGTCTGGTGGACTTTACAAATGACTGAATGTAAACATTTCAACGATAATCCATGTTTATTTATTTTTTGGATTCTGGTAAGGAATGGCCAGGACTATACCAAAGGAGATGACACATGTGCTTAGTTTGAAACTAAAATCCAACTGTGAATGGATATTTAGCTCTGGTAACGTTTCCCGAATTCTACCCAATAACATCTTTCAATCTTGTAATGGAGCCTGGTTGGAGGTTGCAGATTTGTGTTCTAGGATTACCCAGGGCACACCTCTACCAGTTTCTCAATTTAGCCATACTTCTAGTTGACAAATGTCATGATGACACGCGATTGCAAGACCACTTTATTAAACCTTTGATGTTGACAGAGGGTGATAAATTTTGGGAAGTGTCAGGTTTTAATCGGAAGGGGGGGGCAATGACCACCTCGTAATTCTGTAATGCGTGCAGTTATAGTTCGAGACCTGACCACCTCTGCAGAAAGTGTCCTGAAGAGTCATTAGTGATAGGAGCAGAATTAGGCCATTCGGCCCATCCAGTCTACTCCGCCATTCAATCACGGCTGATCTATCTTTCCCTCTTAATCCCATTCTCCTGCCTTCTCCCCACAACCCCTGCACCCGTACTAATCAAGAATCAACCTATCTCTGCCTTAAAAATATCTATTGACTTGGCCTCCACAGCCTCCTGTGGCAATGAATTCCACAGAATTCCAGGCTGCATTCAGTGTGCAGCCCCATCCTCTCTTCCTTACACAAATACATTATTCATTAATATGGGTGTCAGAGGTTATGGGGCGAAGGCAGGAGAATTGGGCTAGGAGGGAGAGATAGATCAGCCATGATTGAATGGCAGAGTAGACCAAATAGCCTAATTCTGCTTCCATTACTTATGATCTTATGATTCAAAAAAATCCTCCAACATTGAATTGAATGATATAGCATGGAAACAGGTCCTTTGTCCAAAGATCTTTGCTTTGCCCTATCATGTGCACACCAAACATAGATCACCCGTTTGCACTAGTTATTATTATTATTATAGTATTTTAATTTTAATGACCACACAGCCAAGCTGGTGGAATTTTTGGGTTGTCAGCAACGATACAATAATAAAGAACACACAACCATAATAAAAATGTAACACAAACATCCACCACAGCATTCAACACTGTGGTGGAAGGCACAAAAATTTGGCCAATCCTCCTCCATTTCCCCTCCGTGGACAGGACCAGAGTCCAGAGTCAGCCCAGGATCGGCTCTTCCTCACCGGAGACCGCGGCTTTAAGTTGTTGTAGGCCGCAGGCCGGCTGTCGAGATTTAAAGTCTCCGCCGCAGCCAGAAGCACCGTAGACTGCAGGGCCGGCGGTCGAAGCTCCCCTGCAGGGGTGTTGGTAAGTCCATGCCGGCCCCGCGGTAGAAGTTCTATGTTATCCCACTTTCTCATCCACTCCCTCCACCCAAGGGGCAATTTATGGAGGCCAATTAACCTACAAACCCGCACGACTGGATTGCGGGAGGAAACTGGAGCACCCTTAGGTAAACAATGCAGTCACAAGGAGAATTTGTAAACCCCAGAGAGACAGCACTCCAAGTCAGGATCAAACCTGGGTCTCTGGTTGTGTAAGGCAGCACCTCTACCTGCTGTGCCATTGTGCTGCCTGCAAGCAAGACTTTTAGTTGTAATTACTTCAATTTATTATTGCCAATCTATAACACACCAGCTCACTGCTTTGTATATGTAATTAAACTAACATTTTATATTTTAATCTTCCATTAGAAAATTAAATTTGAAAACATTGAAATGCTTTGAGAGGCGATTGAATCCCTGGACAAGAGATTTAGAAAACATTTTCAGTTTCTGCACTGAAGCAATAACTTCCAGTAATGAGAAATCTACACAGACATCAGCACCAGTGGCCAAATGCAATAATAACACAAAGAGAGGAGGAGATGTCTGTTGTAAAGTCTGGAGATAAATGAAGATAGACACAAAAAGCTGGAGAAACTCAGCGGGACAGGCAGCATCTCTGGAGAGAAGGAATGGGTGACGTTTCAGGTCAAGACCCTTCCTCTGACCCGAAACGTCACCCGTTCCTTCTCTCCAGAGATGCTGCCTGTCCCGCTGAGTTACTCCAGCTTTTTGTGTCTATCTTCGGTTTAAACCAGCATCTGCTGTTCCTTCCTACACTTAAGTAAATTAAGCAATCTTTGCAAGGTTTATACGTTTGGAGCTGCATCTGATCCTAGAACATCCAGACTAGAGCTGGAGGGGGGGAAGAGGAAGGAAAAATATAATTTGGTGTGGTCTCCAACTCATATCTGCTAGGAAGACAGATATTGTGGATACGTCGGTAGATTGCCCTGGTTAAGCTATAACGTTGCACTCCAGGCTGCCTTACAACTCCAACCCAAACACATCTGGGCATAGAAACTAGATTTTAATGGAGGAACATGCACCAAGCCACCAATGAACATAATGATCAAATCCAGAATGACATAGGTTCATGCATGGATCCCATTGTCCTGATTGCAGCATTTAGACCAGGGTCAACGGCATAATGTCATAAGGAACAGGAGTAGAATTAGGCCATTCGGCCCATCAAGTCTATGCCATTCAATCATGGCTGATCTATCTCAGGGCTGCCAACATTGGGTGAGAGTTGAGAGTGAGAAATCTGGACCCACCCTACGAAAATGTCTACGACAAGCTACCACCTAGTCACTGTCACTACGACAAGCTACGTCGACCGGCGACACAATTCCTCGCGAATTGGTTCGACAACCTACGACCACACAGGCAACAACTTACGACAACCGAAGTCAACTTACGTCCACCCATGACAAGATATGACAAGCTATGACCCTGTCGGCGACAACTGAAGACGAATTTCGTTAAATGCGTGAGTCTCAAGCTCAATGCGTGAGAGTTGGCAGCACTGCCTCTCCATCCTAACCCCATTTCCCTGCCTTCTCCCCATAACCTCTGACACCTGTACTAATCAAGAAATACTTTTTATTGCTTGAATGTAAACTCCCCAAGTGCTGTGGTGGGATTAGAATTCAAGATTCTTATTCAATGTTCTAGGCCTCTTGATGCAAAGCCAATGACTTAACCACTGTGTTACCAATACAGCAGTGGTGTATTGAATGGGACTGGGTCAGCAGTGCCTGCCCAGAAGGCTAGTCAGTCAATGATTGAGGTAGACAGGGTAGAGGAGGGGGGAGTGTGAAAAACAGGGAAGCAAAGAGTGGAGGGAAAGCCTGGCCTGGAAGTGTGGGGGTTAGGAGAGGAGACAATGAAGGAATGGGGAGGGGAAAATAAGTAGGAGGAGATGAGAGTAGGGAAGAAACGGTATTAGATACAAAATGCTGGAGTAACTCAGCGGGACAGGCAGCATCTCTGGAGAGAAGGAATGGGTGACGTTTCGAGTCGAGACTCTTCTTCAGTCTGAAGAAGGTCATGCTGCCTGTCCCATTGAGTTACTCCAGCATTTTGTGTATATCTTCGGTTTAAACCAGCATCTGCAGTTCCTTCCTACACAAGGAAAGGTATTAGTTGGTTTGCCACAGTCCCCTGCAAGAGACAGCTGACTAAACAAGTTCAGCTCTTCATCCAATGACATTTTGTGCATGACACATAATGCTGGAATAACTCAGCAGGACAGGCAGCATCTATGGATAGAAGGAACGGGTGACGTTTCGGGTCGAGACCCTTCTTTAGTTCAACTGCATCTGCAGTTCCTTCCTAGACATCCTGTGTATGTTTTTTCCATTAGCTTCACCTTCAGTTAGTTGTCAAAAGCCATCAGCTTTTGTCAACGTACATTGCACATTAGTAGTGCCACTTAAAAAAATATAAATGTAAGGAAATTATGTCTGTGCACAAACTTTGGAAAACAATTGCATTACTGAGAACGTTTAATATTATTTTGTAGCACATGAAAAGTAGACATTGTTTTGTTGCTTCCTGTGGTTTGCACTAAGTTGAGTATTTAAAGGATAAACACTCATTCTACTCCTCCCTTTATAACTGGATGCATCACTGAAGCTCTGAAGGATCACGTCACTTTTATTGTTCTTTCCCAGTTCTACACTGGGTTACTGGCTTGCATTTAATCTCAGGGCTAAGAAAATGAATCAAACTCTGGCTGGCGTGTTGAAAGCTTCCTTCTTACAAAACCCATTGATCTGAAGCAGCTTCATCCAAGTAAACAATTCCCAGTATCTTACCAATATTTATCCAGCCAACACAATAAAAAGAAATGGGTTCAACCCGAGATGTTACTCATCCTTTTTCGCCCAAGATGCTGCCTGGCTTGCTGAGTTACTCTAGCACTTTGTGTCTATCTTCACAATAAAATGGATTATATGATCATTGTTACAGTCCCTATAAATGTTACCAAGTTCCCTACTGTAACTTCATTTCAAACTTAGTTCTATTTTATTCAGTTCTGGTTACTGCACTTTAGAAAGGACACGATTATGCTCGAGAGGATACGGAAAACATTCACATGGATGTTGCCTGGATTGGAGGGCCTGATATGTCAGGAGAGATCAAATCAGCTTTGTCTTTCTACCCTGGAGTGAAGGATGCCAGGAGGTGACATGATAGAGATGTATAAAATTATGAGAGGCATAGAGTAGATAGCCATGATCGTTTCCCATGGTTTGGGGTGTCAAAACTAGAGGGCCTAGTCAAGGTGAGAGGGACTGGGTTTAAAGGGGAACTGAGGGGTAAATGTTTCACACAAAAAGTAGCTCTTATCTGGAATGGGTTACCACGAATGGTGCAGGCAGGAACAGCACCATTTAGAGGCATCTGAACAGGTACTTGAATGACCAAGGTAGAGGGAGATATGGAGTTAATGTAGGCAACTGGAATTAGTATTGGTGCTCGGCATGGATGGTGGCCCAAAGGTCCTGCTTCTATGCTGTACGTATCTATGACTGAAGCTTTATATGATGTCTTGAGTTTGTGAAAAGTACGATATCTATTTTCATTTTTATTGGCATCAAACACAAAAAACCTATGTCCACAGTTGCTATCCCAGAACAAAAATAGCCACAAAACAAGTAGAGCCACAGTGGCAAATATTGGGGTTGATTAAAGAAGTAAGTTATAAAGGAAAGTAATAAGGCATAAGGAAGTCGGGAAGACAAAAATAATGAGATAATTCCAGAGCAAGGGGCTTTGGCACAGAGGGCAGAGGAGTAATTTGGTCTGTGGATGCTCAAGAGGCTAGAATTAGCAGAGTGTTCAAAAGTTCTAAGAGGTTGAAGAAATTTGCTAATATATGGCGGATACAGGCCATGAAGGGAATTGAAAGCAATGATGAGAATATTAAATTTGCATTGCAGCTTAGACAGGACTAGCTACAGGTCAACAAGCAGACAGAAGGACTGGCGAATGGGTTTTTAGTTTCTGTTAGAACATGGGCATTGAACATGGGAGCAGATGTACAGAATAAAACAAGTGGCATTAACTAAACTAAATCAGCTAGACTAATTTAAAGACCTACTTTAACAAGACATGATCTCAAAATAGAAGATTGACAAAAAAAGCTGTAGTAACTCAACGGGTCAGGCAGCAAACTGGAGAAAAGGAATAGGTGACATTTCGGGTCAAGACGTCTTGACCCAAAAACTCACCTATTCCTTTTCTCCAGAGATGCTGCCTGACTCGCTGAGTTACTCCAGCATTTAGTGTTTATCTTCAGTGTATACCAGCATCTGCAGTTCCTTCCTACACATGACCTCAAAATATTAGATTTACAGATTGCCAAAATCTTTTGTTTGGTGTTTCAAAACAACAAAGGCACTGTCCCACTTGCGTGTCCATGGCAGCAAATTACTTGACCTCGTCGTCGCGTTGAGGTGCACGGGCATCGTGTGGCCGCGCGGGGCCAGTCCCACTGAGAAGCGCGGAGGGGTATGGAGTTGTGTGCGGTATCGCGCGGTGCTCCGAAATTTTGTAGCGAACGAAATCTTCGCGCGCCACCGGCCTGTCGCTTAACTGACGGCCAAAGTTGGACAGGCCCAAGACCCTGGCGCGGAGCAACGTCTCACCTCCAACAGCAGCAGAAACAGGCAAACGATCGCCAAGCTCGGCCTGGGGTTCACGGCCGTTGTGGATCCGGATCCGCCCCCACTTCTACTCCCAGAGCGGGGCCAAGAAAATTGAAGATAGACACAAAATGCAGAAGTAACTCAGCGGGACCGGCAGCATCTCTGGAGAGAAGGAATGGATGACGTTTCGGGTCAAGACCCTTCTTTCAGACTGAAGAAGGGTCTCGACCCGAAACATCACCCATTCCTTCTCTCCAGAGATGCTGCCGGTCCCGCTGAGTTACTCCTGCATTTTGTGTCCATCTTCAAATGACGTCACGCGCTCCAGATGGCTGTGCGGACGCATGAAGTCGCATGCGACCTTCACGGGACCGTCGCGCCTCAACGCGACCATGAGGTCACGTAATTAACGTGCCAAGGACACGTAAGTGGAACAGGGGCTTAAGGTCAGCAAAACATGGAAATATTCTAGTCTGTTGTACTTGGGCAGGAAGAATAAACAATTTTTGGAGTATGGGAGCAATCCGGAGCACCTGGACAAAACCCACCCTGGGCACGGGGAGAACATACAAAATTTGTAGACAACACCCGCAGTCGTACTCCAAAGACATACAGGTTTGCAGGTTGTAGGAAGGAAATGTAGATGCTGGTTTTAACCGAAGATAAAAACAAAATGCTGGAGTAACTCAGTGGACAGGCAACATCAAGTCTGAACTAGTCTGAAGAAGGGTCTCGACCCGAAACGTCACCCATTCCTTCTCTCCAGAGATGCTGCCTGTCCCACTGAGTTATTTTGTATCTATTTTCAGGTTTGTGGGTTAATTGGCTTTGGTAACTTTGTAAATTGTCCCTAGAGTGTGTGCGTGTAAGATAGCGTTTAGTGCGCAGGGATCACTGGTCGGCGCGGACTTGGAGGGCCGATGGGCCTGCTTCCGTGCTATATCTCTACACTAAACTAACCCCAACCCATGGTAACATTAATACAATAGTTTTTTTTCTGTAAACTAAAAACCCTGTGTCCTTCGACCTCAGAACCAAAATCCAATCACCATCAACTATTGCATGAAAATAAAATAATTTTTCCCTCCACCCCTCTGGAAGAGCTCACCAAGTCTAATTCAAAAGTTAACGCAATAATAATTTCTATTCATCCCTTCATCGATTATCTCTTTGTTTGTCCAAATGCCACTGATACCCACTTTGTTTATATAATTGACTGAATTATCCTCCCAGCATGGCTTCTGCAGAGGGAAGGTTTTACAATATCCTTACAGCCGCACCATAACAGAAATGTATTAGCCCAGCCCAGCTGGATGACACCAGCAATGAATAGGATGCACAGATGTTATTTGTAGGCCTAATATCCTTTGATACATCAAACTCTTTATTTGTACTCTGCCGATGGCAAAATGAGTGTTCAATCAGCGACTGAGCTGCAAAGTACTTTAACACCAAACATGTAGTTCTTTAGATCTAATTTTGAAAGGCGTGCACTTCAGCATTGACTCGGTATTAAATCTTGTTCTTCATCCTGGCTAAAGAATTGTTTTGAACCAACTTTTAATGCAGCTCTAATAAATGAGCTAGATTGACCCGACTTGCAGTCCTGGCTGCCTACAATTGAATTCAAAGAAATATCAGCACACCTAACAAAAACAGTGATTACAGGAACAGTGTTAATCCCAGGCAGGGCATTTTTAGACTATCCGTAACTGGCCTCAACATCATTGCACTGTGGAAGATAGGGAGCATCAAGACTTGGAAATATAATCACAATGTCTAGTGATCCTTCAGGCGAGTCCACACGTGTGGATAACTGCTGGGCTTGTTTTAGAATTATTTCCATAATGAATTAAATGGATAGCAAATTGGCTTCATGGAAGGAAGCAGAGGGTGATGGTGGAAGGTTGCTTCTCAGACTGGATGCCTGTGACTAGTGGTGTGCCTCAGGGTTCGGTGCTGGGCCATTTACTGTTTGTCATCTACCTCAATGATTTGGATGAGAACATACAGGGCAAGATTAGCAGGTGATACAAAAGTTAATGGTTTTGCAGATGGTGAAGATGGTTGTGAACGATTGCAGCAGGATCCGGATCGATTGGCCAAGTGGACGGAGGAATGGTTGTTGGAATTTAATACAGAGAAGTGTGCGAAGTTGCATTTTGGGACGTCGAACAAATGGAAGAACCTACACAGTAAATGGTAGGCCTCTGGGTAGTGTTCTATCTAGGAGTACAGGTGCATGGTTCCTTGAAGGTCGAGTCGCAGGTAGATAAGGTGGTCAAAAAGGCTTTTGGTACTTTGGCCTTCATCAGTCAGAGTATTGAGTATAGAAGATGGGAGGTCATGTTGCAGCTGTATAAGACGTTGGTGAAACTGCATTTAGAATATAGTGTTCAGTTCTGGGCAACATGTTATAGGAAAGATATTGTCAAGCTTGAAAGAGTTCAGAAAAGATTTACAAGGATATTGCCAGGACTAGAGGGTGTGAGCTACAGGGAGAGGTTGAGTAGGCTGGGTCTCTATTCCATGCAGCACAGGAGGATAAGGGGCGATCTTAAGATCATGAGAGGAATAGATCCGGTAGATGCACAGAGTCTTTTGCCCAGAGAAGGGGAATCGAGGACATAGATTCAAGGTGAAGGGGAAAAGACTTAATAGGAATCTGAGGGGTAACTTTTTCACTCAAAGGGTGGTGGGTGTATGGGAACAAGCTGCCAGAGGAGGTAGTTGAGGCTGGGACTATCCCATCGTTTAAGAAACAGTTAGACAGGTACATGGATATGACAGGTTTGAACGGATATGGACCAAGCGCAGGCAAGTGGGACTCGTGTAGCTGGGACATTGTTGGCCGGTGTGGGCGAGTTGGGCCGAAGGGCCTGTTTCCACACTGTATCACTCTGTGACTCAATGACTCTATGAATAGTCATTTAGAATTTCTGCACAAATAATGATCACTCAGACAAGATTAACTTTCCCTCACAAAGGCTGTTTACATTGTTGCCTTATACGTGAGAAGATCTTGCAAACGAGAAACACCAGGGCTGCCGGCAGGAAGGACAAGTTGGAGGACAAAGTGAAAATGCAGTTTTACCAGGGCTATTTGCCTCCAGATCTCATTACAGCTTTTGTTCCAATAAGGGTAAATTAATTAAATTTCTTGTTTAATCTTGAGAGTTGCCGTCGCCCATGATAGCGTCGAAGCCAGGTGACTCTTTGCATGCTGGTCCCAGAGGTGGACCTGCTACCATCCATTTCTTTATTTTTTTTTTTTTTTATTTTTTTATTTTTTAGAAGTACGGTAGATTACAGTAATGTACAACACGTATATATTAATACATTTTTTGTACCGCTTCACTTTTTTAAACTTTAAGAAAGAAAAAGAAAGAAGTAAGAAAAGTGAAGAAAGTGCGCAAAGGTTGTGAAGTGCAAAAGAGTGTTGGGAAAAGAAAGCCCCTTAGAAAAGAGGTTAGAGAAGGAAGTAAAGTTAGAAAATAGACCCTAGAAAAAAAAGAGAAAGAAAGAAGGAACAATCGCTCTATTATAACTCTTATACCATACTTCATAGAGAAGGAACTACCAACCAAGTCTATTTTTATTTTACCTCCCATTACCAGGTCCAGATACCTTTTATTTATTTATTTGTTTTTCTAAATTACAATTGCACCTCATGCTTGTAATAGGTCCAAAAACGTAGACCACGTCTTTTGAAATTGATCTACTTTGCCTACTAGGAGGAATCTCATCTCTTCCAGATGTAATGTTTCCAACATATTTGATGTCCACATTTTTATTGTTGGTGTGGGCGCATTTTTCCAGAATTTAAGTATAAGCTTTTTTCCCATTATTAGCCCATAATTGAGTAAATTCTTCTGATACACGTTTAATTCAGGAATACCTTCCGATATTCCAAAAATAATCCATTCTGGTTTTGGTACCAGTTTTATTTTGATTAATTTTGAAAAAATATCAAATATTTCAAACCAGAATTTTTGGATTTTTGTACAAAAAACAAAAGAATGTGCTATGGTAGCTTCTTGACATATGCATTTATCACAGATTGGTGAGACGTTAGGAAAGATTTTATTTAGTTTGGTTTTTGAATAATATAATCTATGTAATGTTTTAAATTGGATAAGCGTATGTCGTACGTTGATCGAGCATTTATGCACCTGTAATAAATGATTATCCCAACTCTCTTTTGAAATTTTTATACCTAGATCTTGTTCCCAATCTCTTCTTATTCCATCTGTTGTGGGTATTTCTATATTTAAGATGATATTATATAAGTATGATATTAAATTAACTGATTCCGCCTTTGTCTTCATTGCTTCATCTAGTAAGTCGGAAGGCATATTATAATAATCTTTTGTGTGTGTTTTCAAATAGTCACAGATTTGTATATATTTAAAATATTGATTATTTTTCAAATTATATTTCAGTTGTAGTTGTTGGAATGATAGTAATTTTTCTAATTCATACAGATCTTCGAGCGTTTTAATTCCCATTCTTTCCCATTGTATAAATGCTTTATCTATGATTGAAGGTTTAAACGATGGGTTATTGACTATTGGTATTAAGAGAGATAGGTTTCTTAATTTTAGATTCTGTTTTATTTGCTTCCATGTTCTAATAGTGCTATATATAATTGGATTTTTATTATAATTTTTATTATTCAAATTTATTGGAGAGAGAATAATCGCTCCTATATTATTCGGGGAGCAATCCCCTTTTTCCATTATAATCCAGTCCACCTGCTGGGCAGAATTGTCCAGCAGGTGAATCATATTTTTAATATTTACTGCCCAGTTATAATACATAAAGTTAGGGAGCGCTAGACCCCCCAACTCTTTTCGTTTGTTAAGGTGTGTTCTTTGTATTCTGTGGGATTTGTAATCCCATATAAAATTTGTAATGTCTGAGTCCAGTTTTTTGAAAAACTTTTTTGGGAGATATATAGGTATTGATTGAAATAGGTAAAGGATTTGTGGTAAGAAAATCATTTTTATAGCATTTATCCTACCTATTAAGGACATCGGAAGTGTTTTCCAAAATTTAATCAGATTATTTAATTTCTTAAGTAGGGGATTATAATTAGCTTTAAACATATCATGGTAATTTCTAGTAATCTCAATTCCTAAATATTTGAATTTTTCCATAGCTATTTTAAAAGGGAATTTCCTGAGATGTGTTGAGTCTTTTGGTTTAATCGACATAATTTCACTTTTGTTCCAATTTATTCTATATCCTGAAAAGGATCCAAAGTCCTCAATTAAGTTTAATATATTTGGTATACTAATTTGTGGTTTTGTGATGTACAGTAGTACATCATCAGCATATAGGGATAGTTTGTTGTTTGAATATTTTGTGTTATAACCGTGAATATTCGAGTGTGTTCTTATTTTTTCAGCAAGGGGTTCAATTACCAAAGCAAATAACAGCGGTGATAGTGAACATCCTTGTCTGTTGCCCCTAGATAATTCGAATTTTGAAGATAATATATTATTAGTTAGTATTCTAGCCGTAGGTTTGTTATATAGTAGTTTTATCCATGCAATAAAGTTTTCTCCCAATTGGAATTTTTGCAATACTTTGATCATATAGTCCCATTCTACTTGATCAAACGCTTTTTCTGCGTCCAGTGAGATGATAGCTAACTCTTGGTCATAAGATTTATGTGAATGCATTATGTTAAGCAAACGTCTCAAATTATTAAATGAGTGTCTCTTAGGTATAAATCCTGTTTGATCCTCATGTATTAGTCTACTAACATACTTGCTTAATCTATTGGCTAATGTTTTTGCTATTATTTTCTGATCCGTATTTAACAAAGCAATAGCTCTATATGATCCTGGTTCTTCTATATTTTTATCTTTTTTAAGTATTAATATGATCGTTGATTCCGCTAGTGTTTCAGGTAGGTTTTGCTCTTTATAAGCATATGTATACATTTTTTGTAATCGTGGAGTAACTATATCATAAAAAGATTTATAAAATTCATTACTGAATCCGTCTGGTCCTGGTGTTTTTCCATTTTTTAGTGTTTTTATTGTGTCTTCTATCTCCTTAGAAGTAATTTGTGCTCCCAGTTCCTCTTGTTCCCTGCGTTCTAATTGTGGTAGATTACAATTATCTAAAAATTCTGAGATTTTATTATTGTCTATTGACGTTTTAGATGTGTATAGATTCTGGTAAAATTGAGCAAATCTTTTATTAATATCCTTGGGTAGTGTTAATACTTCCCCTCTATCTGATTTAATCTTTAATATTGCATTCTCTTTTTCCCGTTTTTTAAGTTGTCGTGCTAGAAGTTTGTGGGGTTTGTCCCCGAATTCGAAGTGTTCTTGTTTTGTGATTTGAAATAATGTTATAACTTTCTCTGACAGTAATTTATTTAACTGAAATTTCAGTAGTAGTATTTTATTATGTTTATCCATAGTTGGGTCTTTAGCATTATCTATATCTAACTGTTTTATTTGATCTTCTAAGTGTCTTTGTTCATTCTTATTCTTTTTATTTTGATAAGCTTGAAATGAAATAATGACTCCTCTTATAAATGCTTTGAAGGATTCCCATAATAACGTGGGGGATATCTCTGGTGTATCATTTAACTCAAAAAATAGATCCATCTGTTTTTTTAGATAGATACTCCCTTGAGGGTCTTTTAAAATTTGTGAGTTAAACCTCCAGAACGGTTTATTCGTAGACATTCCTTCTAGTTTTAGAACAAAAGTTAACGGAGAATGATCTGAGATCGCATTAATATGATATTTAGGATTCAGAGATTGCGAAATTAATTTTGTATCCACTAGAAAATAGTCTATCCGTGAATATGTTTTATGCACCATTGAATAAAACGAGTAATCCCTTCCCGTCGGGTTTGCAATCCTCCATACATCTGTTATATTTGTGTTTTCCATATATGTGTGTAAGAGTTCACTGGTTTTAGATTTCGTCTGACCTTTTTGTTTTTGCATCGATTTATCTAAATAAGGATCTAAAACACAATTAAAATCTCCTCCGATTATAACATTTTGATAATTAGATTCTGCAATTATATTCAGAATTTTATTAAAAAATTGAGGGTTATCAAAGTTGGGCGCATATATGTTTACCAGCGTAATTGGCATATTATTGATCTCCCCTGCTACTATAAGATATCTCCCTTCCTTATCTAAAATAGTGTTCTTTGATTTAAATGGAATTCCTTTACGAATAATAATTGCAGTACCTCTAGATTTGGAGGTAAATGAAGAGTGAAATGTTTGGCCTATCCAGTTCGCCCTCAGTCTTGTCTGATCTTGCTGTTTAAGATGTGTTTCCTGTAGAAACGCTATGTCCGTGTTGTATGATTTCAACTGAGCTAGTATCTTGCCCCTTTTAATAGGTTCATTAATCCCCCTTATATTCCAACTACATAATGTGATTCCTCCTATTTTCTTTTGATTGTCGTCATGCATTTTTACCAATTTTAATGACCTTAATTATTGTGGTGCGTTCATACCTCCGGACTCTGGTTATTTTGGGAGTATTTCTATTATAGACTTCCTTGGTAGTTCTCCTGCGCGATTGTCCTTGAAGAAAAAACACACAGATGTGACATATTGTGATTAAAAAAAAATATATATATAAATCAAATAAATTTACGGTGTCTAAAATTTCAACACCGTAGTGAGTGGCCCACTCGTCTGTGGGGTACGACATCCATAACGCTTCCGGCGTAGTTGGTATAAAGTTAGCCCCGCTGTATTTATTACCCAAAATCTATGGGGTCATTACCGTTTCCAATTCAGTTCTATTTCACCCAGTTACAATTTATATATATGTCAAATGTATTCGATTCCATATCCTACTCACTCTTTATCTCTTAACTATTTTAAAATGAATTTAGTATTGTTAAAGTGAGCGGTTTACTGAGTGGATTAACCGGAGTCAGGTTCCTGGAATTGTGCCAGGTGCCTGATCTCTTCTCCTCTCCACGAGCTGCGAACATAGGTGATAACTGCTGTCTGCGTTATGACGCAGGCACCACAGTTTTATCAGTTTCAAATATTATTTCTATATTAGTATTGTTAATTATTAATTATGATTAATTCTCAGCATTTTGTAAAACTATATAAGCCGTATATATTTTTCATATCAACCTCGAGTGTATATTATCTCTTAACTATTTTAAATTGATTTTAATATTGTTAAAAATGAGCTGTTCGCTGGAAGGGTTAACGGGAGTCTGGCTCCTGGAGTTATGCCAGGTACCCGGTCTCCCCCTCCCTCCACTCTCGAGCTGCATAGCACTTGCTGTTATCTGCTAAACAGAGCAGACTGCACATTTTTTATCTATTTCAATTGCTATTTCTATATTAGTATTGTTAATTGTTAATTATTATTAGTTCTCAGTTTTTTCAGTTTTTTATAAACAATATAAGCCATGTGATGTTTTTCACTCTCAGCCCAGCAGTTCGTCCCGTTATCAGGTTTTCCTCGTTTGAGCACGTAGTGTCCTTGAATTACATAGCACAATGTTCCAGCGAAGATAATAATGTCTAGCCACGTCTCACTAAGAATCTGTTGCTTGAAGTCAAATAAAAAATAAAAAATCAGTGTTCAGTTAATTCACTTTCCTTGTGATATTCTTGTTGGAAGAATAAGCAAGTTCATTTGTTCATGTCGTCTTGGTTTTCAGTCTCCAGTTGATGCAGCCTTAGTCGCGATTTCTTGAGCGTATTTGAGAGATTCATCCGAATTAGTGAATGTTTTTGACACTCCCTCAAAGGTGATACGCATTCTAGCCGGGTAAAACACTCCACACAAAACTCCCTTAACACCATAAAGAACTTCTCTGGTCTGTGAGAACTTTCTTCTCTTTTGCTCAATCTCATAAGGGTAGTCCCGTAGGAGTTTAATAGTATCACCTCTGTACATCATCTTCTCTCCGTGGTTGATTTTTTTCATCAGCGCTTCCATTGTTGAGATATCCCGAAGTTTAATTATGATCTGTCGTGGGTAGGCACGTTCTCCTTGAGATCTTGATTTAAATCTGGGGAGTCGATGTGCTACTTCAATTACAGGTACTTCTGGTAGCTTCAGTACGTGTTTAATTAGGTTGGCAGCGAACTCACAAACATTGTCCCCCTCAGCTCCCTCTTTTACACCACGTATTCTTATATTTTGACGTCTTGAGCGAGCTTCTAGGTCAACACATTTATTCGAAACCTTTGTGACTTGGTTCTTGAGACTATCTATTTCTGACTTCATAGTCTGCATCTCTCCAGCCATCACTTCCACAGCAGCTTCCAAATCATTCACTGCAGATGCATTTGCAGCCACAGTTTCGTGCACAGCCTCAAACATCTTTGTGGTCTCTTCTGCCACCTTTTCAATTTTTATCGATAGTCCTTTTTCCACACCTTCAATTCTTTTTTGGAGAGCCTCAATACCCTCAAGTATTTTATCATTACCGGCTATCAATTTACTGTTCCCAGCTTCCATATCATTTTTGATATCTCTTACCGAGTTTCTTAAGTCCTCCATTTCGGTTTTCTCTTTTGCAGATCGAGTAGCCATTCCAGAGACCTCTCCAGAGGTCAGTTCTGAAGTTTCTTGCTGTTCCAGAGTCTTCAGCAGATGTTTTGAGATTTTCCTCTGTGGGCTCTGACCTGGAGATGTACTTTTCATTTAAAATGACTTTCCCTCCGTTAAAATCGCGGCGCTTACTGATGACGTCATCAGCACCGCGACATGAAGCTCCGGTAAGTTTTTAAAAACGGTCCCGACCTCCAGACCCGATTTTAACGCGAAAAAACGCGATTTTTTCAGCGGAGCTAAAAAGTTTGCGACTGCTAGCAGAGCATGTCGCAACCGGAAGTCCGCTACCATCCATTTCAATCGCTCCACTCTCTTGTATCTTTATATTTCCCCTTATCCTGTATCTGTACATTGTGGGCGGCTTCATTATAATCATGTATTGTCATCTCACTGACTGGATCGCATTCAACAAAAAAAGCTTTTCACTGTACCTCTGTTCACTGTGACAATAATAAACTGATAACAATAATAAACTAAACTAATACCTTTACAGTAAGGCAACACTTGACAGAGGCTTGAGAGAAAAAGCAATATCATAAGGTCATAAGTAAAAAGAGCAGAATTAGGGCATTCGGCAAATCAAGTCTACTCTGCCATTCAATCATGGCTGATCTATCTTTCCCTCTCAACCCCATTCTCCTGCCTTCTCCCCATAACCACTGACACCAGTCAGGAAAGGAGGAGGGGGGGGGGGGGGGGGGGGGATCTCTCTGTTAGTGAGTCACGCCTTGTACAAAGGAAGGTGGATGTGGATCCAGAGGAAGAAACTTAACCCAAGAACATCACAGCAGAGCTCATCGGAACCATGTTTATCTTTAGCTGCTACATCAATAGCTGTGTCCATCATTGGATAGAAATGGCAAAGTCACAGTGGCAGCAGAGCAGCCAACACCATTTGCAAATCCTCAGAAAATGAAACCAAACTCAAATAACATCCAGGAATGGACTAATAATTGGTAGGTAACATATATTTCAGAACACGAAGCAATGATTCTCCAATAATGTTATGCAATCTATCTTTGATATTCAACTGTATTATTCTAAGACTTGTGACCAGAAACAATTATTACAGCCACAAGTCCATGCCAAGAGCTGGACATGAGGCAGGTGACTCACTTCCTAATTCCACAAAACTTTTCAACCATTTACAAGGCACAATCCAGAAATATAATTACATTTTCTCCACTTACCTGGAATGAAAGCAGCTCTGTCGACACTCAAACAGCCTAGCATCATTCAGGAATGAGCAACTTGACCTACGCACCTACCAACTCCAATACTGTGGAGCATGTATGACTGACACTGTGACTGCCGCTACTCACCAAAAGATACATTGAAGACTACCAAACCCATGACCTCTATGACCAAAAGGACACAAAGTGCTGGAGTATCTCAGTAGGTCAGGCAGCATCTGAGTCTCGACCCAAAACGTCACCCATCCATGTTCTCCAGAGATGCTGCCTGGCCTGCTGAGATACTCCAGCACTTTGTGTCCTTTTTAACCAGCATCTTCAGCTCCTTGTTTCTACCTCAATGACCAGAAGATAAAAGCAGCAATACTTTGGAGCACCAACTCTACAGATGACACAACAACTTGACATGGAAATTTATCCAAACCCTTATCAACAAAATTGGAGTCCCTTCATGAGAAGAGCCAAGTCACCTCATGAAGGCAGCATACCATCACTGCCCAATGCCCATATATTGCAGATGAATGAAACAAAAAACCCTCCAACATTCCCATCAAATGGCTGTTTTCTTTATAATTCTTCAAATGATCTTGAAGTGCATTCTTAATAATCCCAAAGAGCAATAGGGTAGGGAGGTAGGTCGTCAAGAGGGCAAAGGGGATGACTAGAATAGTTAATGATACCAGCTAGAGTACAGTGTGCATTTTCAATCACCACACGAAAGGAAGGGCGAGGCAGTAATAGAGACGATGTAGAGGGGATTTATAAGAATTTTAGCTGAGCTTAGTTTAGCTTAGAGAGATACAGCATGCAAACACGCCCTTCGGCCCACTGAGTCTGCACCCCGTACACCAATTCTATTCTGCACACTAGGGACAATTTACAGAAGCCAATTAACCTACAAATGTATATGTCTTTGGAATGTGGGAGGAAGCCAGAGCATCCGGAGAAAACCCACGCAGGTCACGGGGAGAACGCACAAGCTCCATACAGACAGCGTCCAAAGTCAGGATCAAACCTGTGTCTCTGGCCCTGCAAGGCAGCAACTCCACCACATGTTAAAAGGGCTGGAGAATTATGGCCATGAAAAAATATTGAGCTGGCCGAGGTAGTTCTTCTTTGAACAAAATGGATTGAGATGAGATTGTGTAACACTGAGAGGCCAAGATAAGGTGAAGAGAAAGGATCTATGTCCATTGGCAGTGCAGGGTCACAGAGAAAAAATGGATTTGAGGCTGAAAGACAAGTTTTCATCCAAAATAGTGGTGGGGAGAGGGCGGAGGGGGAAAGGGTCAGTCTGAAGGAACTGTGGAGTCCGAGACCTCCTGACATCATTTTTAATTATCTCGCTGAACTGACTGGCCAACTGAACACTGGAACACAGAGACAACAAAATAGTCTCCTGTTTGGGCTCTGCATGGATACGATCAGTTCAATAGCCTCTTTCTGTGCTGCATAACTATTTCAGTCAGGAATTGATCATCAAAATAAAGGGACATTGTTTTTTTTAGAAATATAATGATTTCCAGTTAGAATAACACAATTTTGATTTGTCTGCAGAAATTAATTGTTTTTATTTTACAACAAATTTGATATAACATCAACTTAAGAGAACAGATCCAGACCGCCAGCATTAATAGAAAGCTTGTGGCCCCAGAGTGATGTCACAATGGGTGACCTTTACCCTTTAACCCCTCTAGTAAAACACTAGTCAGTTAATGTGCTCCAAGGGTACAATAAAACAAATATATTCTCAATCTTCAGGCTGTGTTAAAATGTTGCCCCGAAGGTTACAGATGATAAGAAGTTTGTTACAATGCCCAAATCCTGTCATTTCAAACAGCCTGATAAATCCTCTCAATCATTGAAAAATCCGTGGGGGAATATTTTCTTCCATTACCCTTGGACGCAATTTTAAGATTTGTAAAATATAATTATGCAGGTTGGAGTTAATGGTTCAAATACAGCTGGCAACACTTCACAAAACAATGTCCATCTTCAAGAGCATTTTAATTAGATCTTGTTTGATTTGGTTTTAGCACTTGCCTGCGATGGTCATGTTATCTGTTTTGAATGCCAAAACTGTTTTCCCATGTCAGTTTTAATTACTGCCATAGATATTCCTGGTAATTATGACCATGTGTTCAGGATTATTTTAATATAAGCAACGAGCAGAGTTTAAACAAAGCTTTTATTATGACTTATTTTTCTTAGATCCTTGAATAACAGCTTAGGTATATAATCTGAGAAGTCTATTTTCATCCACTTAATTATTTGTTTAAAATGAATAGAAGGTTGGTTGATCTTTAGTATTGAAAACACCAGTTTTATATGTGCAGATTGATGGCACAAAGTTCAGCTGACTTAAGTTCGATCACGACCGTGCGTGGTGTTTGTGCGGAGTTTACACTGTCTCTTTTTGACTCTTTGGTTTTCCCTCAGTTTCCTTCCAAAGACATTCAAGTAGGTTAAGTGGTTACTGTAATATACTGACATAGACACAAAAAGCTGGAGTAGCTCAGCGGGACAGGCAGCATCGCTGGAGAGAAGGAATGGGTGAAGTTTCGGGTCGAGACCTTTAATATAACCCTTAATGTAGATTAATGGCAAAACACAACAAAGGGAACTGGTGGGCATGCAAGGTATAATACGTTATCGGAGTAGAGGGAAAATAAAACTGATGGGATTGCTCTCCTGTGTGCCAGTAGACTCCTTATGTGCCACGATCAATACAATAGAAACACATATGGTAGTTTGCTTTCTTTGGTTTTGGCTTAATGCTGCCATATTTGGGTCTTACTCAGTTTTGGTGTCAAGCCCTGATCCAAAGGCTTAAGTGCAACACCTTGGCCGGACGCAGTCAAATTCGGTCATAAGATAAACTTTACATAGTCATAAATTGACCTTTGTGCTGAGACTTCAAAGTATTCACTTTGCTGCAAGGTGCTTGGATAGTCAAATAGCTGTGAAAAGTAAATGCTTTACAATTATATGGAATTTTAAGTTAGTATTACTTACCTGGTGCAAAGTACTTTGGGATCACATGAAATAAATTATATATGGACAAACATTTTATATAAACTCCTATTTAAAAGAAAATGGGACCTGGAAATTGTGCCTAGATTACTGAGCAAATATCAGATTGTGTTTAGAATCATAGAGTCATATAGTAATACAGTGTGGATACAGGCCCTTCGGCCCAACTCGCCCACACCGCCAACAATATCCCAGCTACACTAATCCCACTTGCCTGCGCTTGATCCATATCCCTCCAAACCTGTCCTATCCATGTACCTGTCTAACTGTTTTGTAAACGTTGTGATAGTTCCAGCCTCAACTACCTCCTCTGGCAGCTTGTTCCATACACCCACCACCCTTTGTTTGAAAAAGTTGTGTGAGAAGTTTGATTATATCTAATCAAAAGCACTGGTAAAGTCTTCAAACAAGGGCAAGACCTATTGCTGTGTTGGACACGTATGCGTTCAGTTCAGTTTAGTTTATTGTCATGTGTACCGAGGTACAGTGAAAAGTCTTTGTTGGCTGCTAACCAGTCAGCAAAAAGACAATACATGATTACAATCGAGCCAATTACAGTGTAGAGATTTAAAAGTGTGGAGCAATTGTAATATGTGATTGTAGACTTGCTTCTGTGGCTGGCACGCAAATAGTCGCCTGGGTAGGGCGCCATCTTGGAAGCATTAAGGATTCAATTTTATTAGCTTTCCAGTTTTGAAGTGGAGAGTAACAAACTCTCAGTCATTCAAAGTTTAACTATGTGAACCCAAAACATTAGAGCAAGGAGGTTAGTAATTTGATTTTTGGATTTTCCCAACTAACTGGCATCTGTGAAGACAGAAGCAACAACACTATAATTAACAATATCTCTGGATAGATGACAGAGGAAGAGGAAAAAAAGATATGATCTTTAATTGCTGCCCAATAATTCCTACCAAAAGTTCATGTGCAGATATTGAACAAGTATATGGTTTATCTCCAAAATGTAATAGAAGGATTATTGATTGCCCCATCGTCAGTTGTAAAGCCTCATGTTTTGGAATTTCCTTCCATGCAGCTCTGCCTCTCCATTAAGATTCTTCTTATAATTTAATTTTAACTGAGCTTGTAATCAATTCCCCATTCAGCTTACATGCTATGACACAGTTTTCATTTGATAATACCTCAATGTAATGTCTTGGGATATTTTCTTTGTTATTCTCCAGTCTGGCACATGTCAACCAAAATTTGATTTCATATCCTTTTTGTTCAGCCCAGAAGACAGCGCACAAATGAAGATTTGTTGGTGTAACAAGTTTCCCCAGAGTGCTGGCTTTCATAGTATATCCACATTCACGTTCAATAGTTCCTTTATAGTCACGTGGTACCAGGTACAGTGAAATTCTTTTTTTTGCAAACAGCTCACTCAGCGAGACTATCCCAGTGCATAAGCACAATCACCCTGGTCAGTACAGTATGCACAGAACAGCCCACTGTGTTCTTCACCACAACCAAGAACTGCTGGAGAATCCATTCACTCATAGTGCAGCCTGCAGTTGACCATCAGAGAAGTTACCCACCTGGTCAATACAATAGTCCCAGGTAGCTTCACAGTTCTTTGTTTTAAAGGCACAACTATCAATCATTTTCAGGAGTTACGCTATCACAAAGAATGAATTTTTTGGGACAAGGACAAACACATTCTTACAGGGCATCTCACACCTCTGAACACTGCCGACAACAATTGCTAAAACAAAGGCCGCAGCAGGACATTGATCGATTCTTAATTCGAATTCTGGAGTATGGTGTACAATTTTGGTCGCCTAATTATAGGAAGGATGTCAACAAAATAGAGAGAGTACAGAGGAGATTTACTAGAATGTTGCCTGGGTTTCAACAACTAAGTTACAGAGTAAGGTTGAACAAGTTAGGGCTTTATTCTTTGGAGCGCAGAAGGTTAAGGGGGGACTTGATAGAGGTCTTTAAAATGATGAGAGGGATAGACAGAGTTGACGTGGATAAGCTTTTCCCATTGAGAGTAGGGAAGATTCAAACAAGGGGCTTGAGAATTAAGGGACAGAAGTTTAGTGGTAACATGAGGGGGAACTTCTTTACTCAGAGAGTGGTGGCTGTGTGGAATGAGCTTCCAGTGAAGGTGGTGGAGGCAGGTTCGTTTTTATCATTTAAAAATAAATTGGATAGTTATATGGACGGGAAAGGAATGGAGGGTTATGGTCTGAGCGCAGGTATATGGGACTAGGGGAGAATACGTGTTCGGCACGGACTAGAAGGGTCGAGATGGCCTGTTTCCGTGCTGTAATTGTTATATGGTTATATGGTTATATGAATGTCCACAATTCTGTACACTAGTCACCACCAGTCTTCTTACATGCGGTTTGTTCCACAATCTTGCTACCAGGCAAGCCTGGCCCTAGTTAGAGGATACACTGAGGGAAGAGACACAGGTTACAGAGGAGAATGAAGGGAACAAGAAAGAGGATAGGGCAGACCTGACCTCAGCTCCCACAAACCAACAAACAGACAGCACATTTAAGAGCTTATTTCTCAATTTGTTGCACAAAACCTTTTCTGACAAAGAGACAAAAAAGGTTTGTGGATCAACCTTGTTCTCACTTAGTCATAGAGTGATACAGTGTGGAACCAGCTCCTTTGGCCCAATTTGCCCACACCGGCCAACAATGTCCCATCTACACTAGTCCCACCTGCCTGCGCTTGGTCCATATCCTTCCAAACCTGTCCTATCCATGTACCTGTCTCATTGTTTCTTAACAATGTTATAGTCTCAACTACCTCCTCTGGCAGCTTGTTCCATACACCCACCACCCTTTGAGTGAAAAAGTTACCCCTCTGAATCCTATTAAATCTTTTCCTCTTCACCTTGAACCTACAGTATGTCCCCTGGTCTTCGATCCCCCTACTCTGGGCAAGAGACTCTGTGCATCTATTCAATCTATTCCTCTCATGATTTTGTACGCTATAAGATCACCCCTCATCCTCCTACATTCCAAGGAATAAAGACCCAGCCTACTCAAGCTCTCCCTATCACCCACACCTCTCCCTAAAGCAACCTCTCCCTATAGCTCACACCCTCTAGTCCTGGCAACATCATCATAACCTTTGTTCAAATATTACCATATTCATGCAGAAGACTACAGCCTTTAACCACCATTTATATCCATCATATCATTTGTTCGTATTCAGCCATATAATTATTCCGCCACATGTTTCTGAAAAGAACTTATCTTCAACTGGAGATTTTGGTTACCTTTACAAGAGAGACACTTCCAGCTTTCCCATTCAGATCTGTTGTACGCACAAACAGAAACCAGATTGACTGATCATTTAACTGTCCTTGTTTTGACCTGACCACTATGTGGCTTCCTAAAGTATCAGGTTGAGCACATACCATCTGATAATCATACACTTAATCCGATTATTGGTTGAGTACCCTATGGCTTCTTCCATTGACCAGCCCCACAGGTGGTAATTGGAAGGTCCACTTACGAACACTTGGAGTCAAGTGCCCCAATTGATCTTCTAGCTCTGTGAAAACCAAAAGCGTAGGATAGTCAATGACCTGTGATGTAATAGCACTTAAACATCTCAACTAATTTAGTGCCATGGTGAGCAATCGTGGACAAATGCGATATTTTAGATTGATCAATATTTCATCTCATTGACTGCACAGAATCATATAAAGGTGATGATGGTGATGACTTCAGATTTAAAGTAATATTGCTATTCAATTTCTGCATTCATTAAAGAACAGAACTCACATGTGATACAAAGACAGATGGGCACAAAAATACACACACACAATCATACATATGCACACACACACATAGTTGTGTTCATAAACAAAGAGGCTAATAAATAGGTTCATTGGTGTTCATTTCTGATGCGGTTAAAGTAAGTCTATATATTGTCACACTTCTGTTTAAGGATCTGCCGTTAATGCCGTACAGCAGCACCATGACGCTACTGATAGAGCTGCGGCCTCACAACACCAGAGTCCCGGGTTCGATCCTGACCTCAGGTACTGTCTGAGTGTAGGTTGCACGTTCCCCCTGTGACCATGTACGATTCCTCCAGGTGCTGCGGTTTCCTCCCACATACCAAAGATGTGCGAATTAGTAGGTTAATTTTCCTCTGTAAATTGCCCTAGGTGGAGTTGGGAGTGGATCAGAAAGTGGAATAGCATAGAACTAGTGCGAACAGGGTCATCATTGGTCACCATGGATTTGGTGGGCCGAAAGGCCTGTTTCCATGCTGCATCTCTAAACTAAAGGGTCTAACATTTCACAAGAGAAGGTAATTAAATATGGCATATTGCAATGTTGCATGATGAAGATGGGTAGGAGCATTGAAAACGTGTTTTTACTGCCTCCCTACATGTGGAGAACTGTAGGAATTCGGATGTAGAGGAAGCCATGATACCAATTTCTAATCATTGTTCAATATCCTTGATGTACAGTCTTCAATGCTGGACAAGAGCAGGACTGAGCACTTCTCTGATGTTCCTTATTTGAAAAAATATTTATATTGGGCAGGAAGAATACAATAGTCCTAGTATCCTTTAGATAGACATAAAATGCTGGAATAATTCACGGGATAGGCAGCATCTCTGGATAGAAGGAATGGGTGATGCTTCAGGTCTTCAGACCTTTGCCTTTATTCGTATCCTTAGTAGCCTTTGCCTGTGCCATTCATTTCTGTGTTTCTACAATATAACTACTAATGGTTCCAGTAGAGTTCTACGCCAGTAAACAAATGTATACCTTCAAAGAAAGTGGACGGTGAGGGAAAACTAACACTTTCATTGGTTTACTCATCTATAAAGGAAATATTTCCACAATTACTATAGTCTCAAACCCTCAATATAAAAGCAGGCCTGTCTTCCATTTCTTTAGACAAAAAAAATTAATTAACCTGAAGGAAAAAAAATGTTCATTGTTAACTACCTCTTTGAGGAATTTGGGTTAAGCCTGCATAATTCCTTTCATTTTCTTCTGAATAGCGCATCCCACAGAACTGAAAAACCACATTGTACTTCTCTTACATATAATTGATGAGCTCCTGCTGATCATTATCCTTTATGCGAACTCAATGGCTTTGGTGGTTCCAGGGCAATGTTTCCTCCCCCTGCTCCCGCAATATTATTGTCCATAACTTGAGAGAGTCATTCACGCTTAATGTATTTTCTCCTGAATATAATTTACGCATTGTCGTTTCATCCACAACTGGTTAGCTGGCGTTTATAAAATTGGCTTCTTTTGTTTCTTGTATTATTATTAAGAGGCCTTCAGCCACGGATCAGTAATCTCAGCACAACTGCATTGCTGTAGCATTACTCTGTCTCTGAGCCCTGTCTGGCTTTCTCTCAATTGATTCTTCTTTGGCTGAGCAGTGCATTTTTTACACAATGGTAATTGTTAGTTTATTCTGGCAGTGATATAAAACTATAGGAAATGGTGGCTTGGTTTTAGTCATGTAGCTTGACTCACTGTCTGAGCATTGCAATCCGCTCCTGTCATATAATTGATGTCACACTCTCCCTTTAGCTTTTACTGCAAAAGGTCTGGTCCAAAACAGGCAATGACTGCACAATTTTTTTGTGTGTGGATTGGACTAGATGAAATAAACAGTTTATGGCTCATAATATGGGTTTAGAATGAACATGTCAAATACCATTCACCACAATCTCAGAGCTGCATTTAATTAAAAGTGTTGCATTTGACACCAGCTTTCATTACCGTAGAGAAATAATACTTCAGACTTAACATTTCTGTGTGCAGCTATTTAAATGCTAATGAGGGGCCACACATCAGCAGCTACCTATTCTGGCCATGGCTTTGCTATTTTACATGTTCTTTTGGGAGTGCAGCAAAGGACATTACAATTGCTTTTCACATATTTCCACTTCAGAATTTTATTAACCTTGTGGCCAGCTGGAAGGTTTCTGTTCCCCCCCCTCCCCTCCCCTCCCCCCACCCCCCTATTCATTAATTCCATCCTCCAAAAATGTGCACAATTGCAATTCAATCCTTGTTACACTCAAAGTGGAAACAAGACTTGAAATATTATTCCACCTCTGACTCTTTTCTCTCCCTCTCCACTTGTTTAAAGCCTGTTACACCTGACATTCGCCAGTTCTGATGAGAGGTTATTGACTTGAAAAGTTCCTTCTGTTTCTCACTCCATGGATGGTGCCTGACCTACACAGGAAGAAATGTTTTCACCCAGACTGGTGTGGGTCTGGAACTCACTGTTAAAAACAATAGTCAAACACATTAAAAAAATAGTAGCTGTAAGTTACTGCTTGACAAGCCATAACCTACAGACTACAGCCAAGTTAATCATTTGCTGCCTCTTGAGTGGACACAGCAGGTGGATAGTTTCCTTCTGCACAGTTTAGTTTAGTTTAGTTTAGTTTAGTTCAGTTTAGGGATATAGCGCAGAAACAGGCCCTTTGGCCCATCGAGTCCGTGCCGACCAGTGATCCATTCCCATTAACACTATCCTACACACACTAGGGACAATTTGCAATTTTACCAAGCCAATCAGTCTACAAACCCGTACGTGGGAGGAAAGCGGAGCACCCAGAGAAAACCAACAAAGGTCACGAGGAGAATGTACAAACACCGTACCGCCAAGCATCGTAGTCAGGATTGAAAACGGGTCTGTGGCACTGTAGGGCAGTAACTCTACCACTGCACCGCCATGCCATTTTGTTTTGTATTGTCTTCTAATTATTTCCAGTGTGTTTTTGTTTTATTTCTGTTTTGCCCTCTACAGTATCTTACTATTGATGCTATTTTTTCAAATATTCCCCAATTAACGTAAGGTGCCATTACTGAAAAGGCAATTTTGTCATTTCACATTCCTTTACAACACTGACTAGATGCCATACACTAACTCATAACTTTCAATGTTTTCTGAGATTGAACTTGTAATACTTTTAATGGAAAGTAAAGAATGTTGCATCTACATCATTTGTTCGCAACTTATGTTCTACTAAAACAATTTGCAGTTAATGAACTACTATTGAATGTAGTTACAGTGGTAACATCGAAAACCCAACCACCATCTTATACAGAGTCTAAGTAACAGTCATAATCACCAACAATCCATTGATTGATAACCCAAATATAATTAATGGCATCTCAGATTGATTCAAATTCCAGCAACGTTTTGTTTGTTCAAAGTCAAACATTCAATTTAACAAACATAATCCTCTTTTAAATGTCAGCACTTCTTCCATCCCTTTCACGTATTCCTTCTATCCAGAGATGCTGCCTGTCCAGCATTTTGTGTCTATCTTCGGTGCAAACCAGCATCGGCAGTTCCTTCCTACACAAGTTATCATCCAATATCAGCAATCATCGTAACAATCTCTCTGTATTTGTATTCTTTATTTTGTTAGAACATAATCTTGATACATTCATTTATTCGTAGTGCGATGAATTAATTAATGACTTCTTATTTATTTATATGGCATTAGAACTTGCAAGACGTGTGAGTGGCTCAGTGGCTCACTGATAGAGTTGCTACCTTGCAACACCATGAAGTCTGTGCTATACACGATGCAAGGTGAAGCAGCCATGGAAAGATTCCGTTATTTGATGTGTTCCCAGATAATAAAACAAAGCTCCGATAATTTAAAGTAGATGGTGCTTTTAAAAAGATCTGCAAATGGAAGAGCAATACGTGGGATGAAGTCATAAGATTTCTCTTTCTATTGATATTTTATTTAGTGCATTTCTCAGTGCTTGGAATCTATAATGAGCATCTGCAAATAAATAAGCAGATTAATTGGAAAACATGTCAAGATCAAACATGATCACTTCATAACCATTCATTTCAAAATTTGACCCGAGGCTTTAATATTGAGCTTTCAGCCCAAAAGAGATTTGCTGAAGGACAGAGATACCAGCAAATTGTGCTTTAAAATTAAACTAGAAATAAACTAAACATTTACAGAGATGAACTGAGAATGTCAATCTGACAATGTGCTTAAATTCATGGGTCTTGACTTTAATTGCCATCTTTTGATGAAAACTGGCTTGGATGGAATAATTAAAATAATGAATATCCCTGTTCCTGTCCCCCTCCCCACCCCCCACCCATCCCACACCCTGATTCAACTTATTTTCCATATTATCTCTGCATCGTCCTTCTGATCAGGCATGCAACAAATCCACAGGAAATAAATAGAATCCAGTAGTAAATATGCTCACCGGGTCTGTTAAAGGCACTTAGATTAATTTAGTTTAGAGATACAGTGTGGAAACAGGCCCTTTGGCCCACTGTGTCCGCGCTGACCAGTGATCCCCATACACTAACATCATCCTACACACTAGGGACAATTTATAATTATACCATGCCAATTAACCCACAAACCTATATGTCGTACAGACAGTACCTGTAGTCAAGATCAAACCGAGCACTGGCGCTGTAAGGCAGCAATTCTACCACAGCGCCGCTGTTAAGCGTTAAAAGCATCCTTCTTCACCAAGGAAGTGAGTGCTTCCAAAGTAACAGCAAAGGAGGAGATAATTGAGGCGCTGGATAACAGCATCGAGATATTCGTAAAGTTGGCAGAACTGAAAATAGGTAAGTCACCAGGACTTGGTAGCCTGCATCCTAGAATTTTGATGTCAGTACAGGAGGAAATCTTGGAGGCACTGAGCACAATCTTCCACTGTCTTTTAAAAATGGGAGTGGGACCAGAGAAGTAGAGAGTAACACTTATTACTCTGGCATTTAAAGAAAGGAGTAAGAATTAGCCCAACATCTCCAGGCCAGTCAGTTTAAACTTGGTGGTGGGAGAGCTTTCAGAAACATTGGTCTAGCATAAGATCAAAAGTCATTCGAGGAAAATGGATTAATTTAGGCAAACCAACACAGATTTATTTTGGTCAAATCATATTTGTCCAATTTAGTCGAGTTTTTGATGGGATTACAGTTAGAGTTGATGAGGGTATTGCAGTCACGTAACATACGTGGACTTCCACAAGGCCTTTCACAATGTGTGAAGTAACATTATTTATCAGCGAAGGTTTATCATCAAAGTTGAAGCAGATGGTACAAATGAGATACAAATGAGAAGTTGGCTAAGCTGCAGCCAACAACAGGTGGCGGTGAACAGTTGTTTCTTCAACTAGAGATAGATATAAAAGGGCGGCACAATGGCACAGCAATAGAGCTTCTGCATTACAGCGCAGGGACCGTGAGGGTGGGGGGGGGGGGGGGGGGGTGTTATCCACCTATCACTTATCAGGCTTTGTCCCTACCCACCTCGCTTTCTCCTACCCTTTCATTCAGTTTGAAGTACAGTCCTGACCCATCACAGATGCTGCCTGACCTGCTGAGATCCTCCAGAACTCTGAGCTTTAATTAAAGGCATGCTTGAAGAAATACCCTGCTACTCCACATAATCATCTCCCGGATAGCCACAGTGGCTCCTGCCATTTGCATGTGGTCTTTGCTGAGGTTGTCATCCTTGGCCATGTTCAGGGTAGAGATAAATGTTACTGAAATTGCACTCATAGTCATAGAGTCATATAGCATGGAAACAGGCACATCGCCCAACTTGCCCCAGCGACCAACATGTCCCATCTACACTAGTCCCACTGTGTTTGGCCATTATCCCTCTAACCTGTCCAATCCATGCAGAGAGTCATACCCCCAGCCTCTTAAAATTGTCAGGCTGTTCGTTTGTCTGGCATATCTGGGTTTTCTGTATTCTACTATTCGCCTCACACCTATTAATTTGCATTGAAGGTAGACACAAAAAGCTGGAGTAACTCAGCGGGACAGGCAGCATCTCTGGAGAGAAGGAATGGGTGACGTTTTGGGTCAAGACCCTTCTTCAGACTCTTTTGCATTGTTATACTACACAAAAATACACTGAATGATCATTGCTGGGAAAATACTGGAAATCACTGCATACCAATGCACTCTCGACTACCTACTGCCAGGTTCACCCCAGTTAAAACCATCCAGGACAGTTCAACAGGATGATTCTGATTGAAGCAACCTCTTATCTGGGGAATTTGCACCGTGAATCAAATAAACAATGTTTAAAAAAAAATAAAAGATCAATGTTGATCTTATTAAATGGAGTCTGGAACAAATAAAACATTTTGAAAATTTGTTGACAAGAAGTCGGCCTTTCATACAGCACCTAATGGAACAGAAATATCTGAGGATCTTCACCGAAATGTCACCTGACCATTCCCATTCCCAGATGCTGCCCGACCCATTGAGTTCCTCTAGCACTACTGTCTCTGTCTGAGGATCTTATATGTTACAGATGGGTCCGGCTTATGTGACATGGTTCATCAGCCCTCTACTGACAGAAAAATAATTGTGCAAAGTTCCAAAGTCCTCAGCTTGACTTTACTTTGCAGAAATTTAGGCCATCAAAATACATCTGTATGTTCCTTCTGCGATCTTGTTTTTCTTATGCAGTTCCACTGATTGAGAACGTCACATATAAACGTGTAGTCGGAAGGAACTCCAGATGCTGGTTTATACCGAAGATTGACACAAAGTGCTGGAGCAACTCAGCGGGTCAGGCAGCATCTCTGGAGAAAAGGAATAGGGTCATTCCTTTCACCAGCGATGCCACCTGACCTCTGAGTTACTCCAAGCTCTTTGTGCCTATCTCGTGTATAAACCTACCACGACTGCCCTGCTAGGGCCAGGATTGATTATCTGCATGAATTGAGATATCATCTCTATGTCTTTTTATAACATAGATGAACCTGACCCCATTGAGGCTGCAAAGAAGTAGCAATTTTTGAGTTTTGTGCGAATATTACATGAAGACATGTTTCACCGGAGATTCTGTAGGTGGGCACATATATAAGAAAGAACTGAACATTATATTCAAAATCAATAATCCCATGCATAAGATAAAATATAAAGACAACCTTTTCAATTTGTATTGTCAAGTGTGTGCTGACAATGCATGTTCTACCTACAATAGAGCAATTATGCAGAGTAATTTACTCAGAGTCTTTCCACTTATCCATTGTACCTGGTTCACCTGCGAAGAACTAAAGGCCCCCTTGATCTTTCCGAGTCAGTATACAGTATGTCTGCACAGTATGTGAATCTAGCAAGATCACCATTTAATTTCTGCTGAGCTCCTCCATCAAACTGTCACTTCTTTAGATTTACGGGCAATGATTTAAAATAAGTAAAAGCCGACTCTGTGGTGGAGGCTTTATTGCTATTAGCAATGAAAGAAAAATCAATGGTAAATGCTTCCTCAGAGAGCATTTCTGGAGCAGAGTCATCACCTTACAGCAATTACCAGCATTTGGCAAACAGCAATAACAGGCCACAACGTTGGAAAAGCTCTCCTTTGCTGAAAAAGGAAATATGTTTCCATGAAGAACCTGGAGCATAATATTCAGAGCAAGATTGCAATTGATGTTCAGGATGTAAGCAACAAAAGAGTCCATATTTTCCATTGCCTTAATATGTTTTATGGTCCTTCTTCCTATTCATCTAATGCGCTAGTGAAATACTTGACATTCAGAGAAGTGTGTTAAGGGCGGCACAGTGGTGCAGCGTTGGAGCTGTTGCTTTACAGCGCCAGGGATCCGGGTTTATCCCGATTACATAGAAACATAGAAACATAGAAAATAGGTGCAGGGAGTAGGCCATTCGGCCCTTCGAGCCTGCACTGCCATTCAATATGATCATGGCTGATCATCCAACTCAGTATCCTGTACCTGCTTTCTCTCCATACCCCCTGATCCCTTTAGCCACAAGGGCCACATCTAACTCCCTCTTAAATATAGCCAATGAACTGGCCTCAACTACCCTCTGTGGCAGAGAGTTCCAGAGATTCACCACTCTCTGTGTGAAAAATGTTTTCCACATCTCGGTCCTAAATGATTTCCCCCTTATCCTTAAACTGTGACCCCTTGTTCTGGACTTCCCCAACATCGGGAACAATCTTCCTGCATCTAGCCTGTCCAACCCCTTAAGACCCATTACAGATGCTGTCTGTACGGACTGTGACGAACGTTGTACATTCTCCCTGTGACCACGTGGGCTTTCTCTGGGTGCTCCGATTTGCTCCCACATTCCAAAGATGTGCAGGTTTGTAGGTCAATTGGCTTCTGTAAATTGCTCCTCATGTGTAGCATGTGAAACTGGGATAACACAGAAATGGTGTCGGGTGATCGTTGGTCGGCGTGGACTCGGTGGGCTCGGTTTGTATCACTAAACTAAACTAAACTAAACTTAACTAAACTGAATTAACATATTACAACATATAACATATAACATAGTTCACCATCCCCCCCTAACCTCCCCCTCTCGGATACCGAATGGTTTGTCCTCAGGCAGAGGCCTCACTTTGATCCCCTCCGTCCCCACCTCAATGAGTTCCGCGTCCGCCACGATGTGGAGCTCTTCTTCCGTCACCTCCGCATCAAAGTGTTTTCCATGGGAAGGAGTCCTCACCCCCCAGTGATGACCCCTTCTCCCATCTCCAATGGACCCCCTACTCTTGGACTCCCCCTCATGGCCTTCTACCTGCTTGACCTTTTTATTTTAAACTACCGGCGGGACATCAACTGCCTCAACTTCTCCACTCCCCTGTCTCACTCTAACCTCTCCTGCCCTGAACGTACAGCCCTCCACTCACTCTGCAACAACCCAGACTGGATGATCAAACCTGCCGACAAGGGAGGTGCCGTGGTAGTCTGGCGTGCTGATCTCTACAAGTCTGAGGCCACGCGCCAACTCTCGGACACCTCCTCCTACTTATCCTTGGACCATGACCCCACAGACGAGCACCAGGCCACTATCTCTAGCACCATCACTGACTTTATCAACTCTGGCTCCCTGCCCTCCCAAGCCTCCAACATCATCGTTCCCCAGCCCCGCATGGCCCAATTTTACCTTCTCCCCAAAATCCACAAACCTGACTGTCCTGGCAAACCCATTGTCTCTGCCTGTTCGTGTCCCACCAAACTTATTTCCACATACCTCAACTCCATCCTATCCCCCCTAATTAAATCCCTCCCTACCTATGTTCACACACTCCATCTACACTCACACCTCACACACTCTTCATCTACTCCATGACTTCCATTTCTAGGCCCCCATTCCTTCATCTTCACCATGGACGTCCAGTCACTCTACACCTCCATCAATCACCAGGACAGTCTTAAAGCCCTCCGTTTCTTCCTCGACCGCAGAACCAACCGATCCCCATCTACTGATACTCTCCTCCGCCTAGCGGAGCTGGTCCTCACCCGTAACAACTTTTCGTTTGACTCCTCCCATTTCCTCCAAATACAAGGCGTAGCTATGGGCACGCGCATGGGCCCCAGCTATGCCTGCCTCTTTGTAGGGTACGTCGAACAATCTTGTTCAAGGAGTACCATGGCCCTATCCCCGGACTCTACCTCCGCTACATCGATGACTGCATTGGTGCTACCTCCTGCACCCACACACAACTCACTGACTTCATCCATTTCACCACTAACTTCCTTCCGGCACTCAAATACACCTGGACCATTTCCACATTTCCTTACCATTTCTAGACCTCACTATCTCCATCGCAGGTGATAGACTACTGACCGACATCTACTATAAACCCACTGACTCCCATGGCTATCTAGACTACACTTCTTCCCACCCTGCTTCCTGTAAGGACTCCATCCCCTACTCCCAATTCCTCCGTCCATGCCGCATCTTCACCCAGGATGAGGTGTTCCACACCAGGGCATCGGAGATGTCCTCATTCTTCAGGGAACGGGGGTTCCCCTCCTCTACTATAGATGAGGCTCTCACCAGGGTTGCTTCTATATCCCGTAACTCTGCTCTCACTCCCCATCCCCCCACTCATAATAAGGGCAGTGCCCCCCTTGTCCTCACCTTCCACCCTACCAGCCGTCACATACAACAAATAATCCTTCGACATTTTCGCCAACTCCAACGGGATCCCACCACTGGCCACATCTTCCCAGTGCGTTCAGCTACTGCTGGACACCACTTTCAGGTCAGGCGATGCCCGAGCCTATAGTTCATCCAGGGCTAACCTGAAGAAGGGCATAAAGAAGGCCAAGCACTGCCATAAGCTCAGGATTGAGGAGCACTTCAACAACAACTCTGACCCCCGACGCATGTGACAAGCATCCAGGCCATCACGGACTTTAGACCCACCAACACCACCCCCACATCCAGCAACGCCTCCTTCCTTGAGGAGCTAAACCACTTCTATGGCCGTTTCAATAGGGACAATCGGCAGTTGGCCATCAAGGCGGTGCTCCCTGCCGATCACAGCCCCTCTCACCTCACCCCCTACGACGTGTACGTGGCACTGAGTAGGACTAATGCACGTAAGGCTGCTGGCCCCGACGGCATCCCCAGGTGCGTCCTCAGGGCCTGTGCTGCGCAGCTGACAGACGCCTGGACTGACATCTTCAACCTGTCACTTGCCCAAGCAGTTGTGCCCACGTGCCTTAAATCCACCTCCATCGTGCCGGTGCCAAAACACTCCACTGCGGCAAGCCTCAACCCAGTTGCACTTACTCCCATCATCGCCAAGTGCTTCGAGAGGCTGGTCCTGGCACACCTCAAGGCTGCCAACCCCCCACATTGGATCCCTATCAGTTTGCCTACCGCAAGAACAGGAGTACGGAGGATGCCATCTCAACGGCACTTCACTCCGCCCTCTCCCACCTCGACAACAGAGACACTTACGTAAGAATGCTGTTCATCGATTACAGCTCAGCATTCAACACCATCATACCCTCTAAACTGATCACCAAATTCGGTGACCTGGGCATCGACCCCTCCCTCTGCAACTGGATACTGGACTTTCTAACCAACAGACCCCAGTCTGTTAGGTTAGACAAGCACACCTCTTCAACCCTCACCCTGAACACCGGCGTTCCACAGGGCTGTGTGCTGAGCCCCCTCCTCTTTTCCCTCTTCACCTACGACTGCACACCTGTACATGGTACTAACACCATCATCAAGTATGCAGATGATACAACGGTGATTGGCCTCATCAGCAACAACGATGAGTCGGCCTATAGGGAGGAGGTTCAGCTCCTAGCAGCATGGTGCGCTGACAACAACCTGGCCCTTAACTCCAAGAAGACCAAGGAGCTCATTGTAGACTTCAGGAAGTCTATGGGCGGCACGCACACCCCCATCCACATTAACGGGACGGAGGTGGAACGTGTTTCCAGCTTCAGGTTCCTGGGGGTCAACATCTCCGGTGACCTCTCTTGGACCCACAATACCTCCAACTCTGGTCAAGAAGGCTCACCAGCGTCTTTTCTTCCTGATGAGACTAAAGAAGGTCCATCTGTCTCCTCAGATTCTGGTGAACTTCTACCGCTGCACCATCGAGAGCATCCTTACCAACTGCATCACAGTATGGTATGGCAACTGCTCTGTCTCCAACCGGAAAGCACTGCAGAGGGTAGTGAAAATTGCCCAACGCATCACCGGTTCCTCACTCCCCACCATTGAGTCTGTCCAAAGCAAGCGTTGTCTGCGAAGGGCGCTCAGCATCGCCAAGGACTGCTCCCACCCCAACCACCAGACTGTTTACCCTCCTACCATCCGGGAGGCGCTACAGGTCTCTCCGTTGCCAGACCAGGCAGGTCCAGGAACAGCTTCTTCCCGGCGGCGGTTACACTACTCAACACTGTACCTCGGTGACTGCCAATCACCCCCCCCCCGGCCCCGGACACTCCTCCCACCAGGATTTATTAGATTTATTTATTACTGCTCATATTTATGTCGCTCTTCTAGGGAGATGCTAACTGCATTTCGTTGTCTCTGTACTGTACACTGCACAATGACAATAAAGTTAAATCTGAATCTGAATCTGAATCTCCTCCCCTGTCTGCTTTCCACAGAGACCACTCCCTCCGTAAATCCGTGGTCAATTCGTCCCTTCCCACCTAAACCGCCCCCTGTCCTGGCACTTTCCCTTGCAACCGCAGGAAATACTACACTTATCGCTTTACCTCCCCCCTTGACTACATTCAAGGACCAAGCAATCTTTCCAGGTGTGGCAGAGGTTCACCTGCACCTCTTCCAACCTCATCTATTGCATCCGCTGCTCTAGGTGTCAGCTGCTCTACATCGGTGAGACCAAGCGTAGGCTTGGCGATCGCTTCGCCCAACACCTCCGCTCGGTTCGCATTAACCTACCTGATCTCCCGGTGGCTCAGCACTTCAACTCCCCCTCCCATTCCGAATCCAACCTTTCTGTCCTGGGCCTCCTCCATGGCCAGCGTGAGGCCCACCGTAAATTGGAGGAGCAGCACCTCATATTTCGCTTTGGCAGTTTACACCCCAGCGGTATGAACATTGATTTCTCCAATTTCAGGTAGTCCATGCTTTCTCCTCCCCTTCCCAGCTTTCCCTCAACACACTGTCTCCGCTTCCTTTCTTCTTCACGCCCCCCCACCCTCACATCAGTCTGAAGAAGGGTCTCGACCCGAAACGTCACATATTTCCTTCGCTCCATAGATGCTGCTGCACCCGCTGAGTTTTCTCCAGCATTTTTGTATACCTTCGATTTTCCAGCATCTGCAGTTCCTTCTTTAACATATTACAACCATCTTTCAAACTTAAGGGATTGTCCAAACAGAGTATAAATTTGGATCTGACCAGAGCATTTCTTCCTGGGGTACATTTAAATCACAATCATGGCAATGATATACATATGATACGATACGATAGGACTTTGTTTATCCCAGGAAGGGAATTGATGTGCCAACAGTCATAAAACACAACAAATTACATGAAACGTAAAACTGAAGTGACGGATAGGAAGTCCAGGATTGGGGATGTACAAAGGTTGGGAAGGGTGGGAGGAGGGGAAGGTGAGTCAGTCTACCCCACGACAGCAGGGGGAGGAGTTGTACAGTTTTATATCCACAGAGAAGAAGGATCTCCTGTGGCGTTCTGTCCTGCATCTTGGTGGAACCAATCTGTTACTGAAGGCATTCCTTAGGTTGACCAGTGTGTCATGGAGGGGGTAAGCTGTATTGTCCAAAATGCTCCGCAGTTTGAGGAGCATCCTCCCCTCCTAGACCACTGCCCATGAATCCAACTCCAACCGGAGCCAGCCTTCCTGATGAGCTTGTTGATTCTATTGGCATCCGCGGCCTTCGCCCGGACACAGATACGTGACACAATTTGAATCTGGAACCTCTGATTCCATCCTGAAGTGAATCAAAAATAATTTCTACTGAGCAGATAATTTTACTTTACCTCAAAATTGGCTTCAGTTTCAACATCTGTCTCATACAAAAATAGTTGGTTCTGATGAAAAATCTGAACTGTTTCGTAATGATGCATATTTTATTGTGCAAATTCACTACAGTGAATTCACTAAACTATTTATTTTCATAAAAAATGTTTTGTTTGCTTTTAATCCAGCATTGACTATATGTCACCAACTATCATAATATTTGGAGGTTCCATTATCAAATGGGGTTTTTGGGTGTATGGAACGAGCTGCCAGAGAAGGTAGTTGAAGTAGGGACTATTGCATCATTTAAGAAACAATTGGAGAGGTACATTGATAGAACAGGTTTGGAGGAATATGGGCCAAATTACAAGCAAGTGGGACTAGTGTAGATGGGGCATGTTAGTTGATGTGGGCAAGTTGGGCCGAAGGGCCTGTTTCCACGCTGTATGACTCTAAGACTCTACAAATGCACAGTGATAACTTTCACATCTAAATCATGTCAATGATGAGAGGATGGGTACAAAGTTAGTCAATAGTGCTTGTTCCTTCGATGCTGCAGCTGGACTCCTATGAAAACAAATATCATTGGATACAAATGCAGATAGTTATGGTGCAAATTGGGTCAGATTCCAAATTGGTGGAGCCATTAACACACGCACAACTGGATGACAGAGCAATAGTTAAAGCATTGCACGTCTCCCCGTTAAACAGCAGGCTGGCTTTAACAGGAACTGGTACGTTGCAATATTGGAAACCTTAGTGATGAGTCCAGCCTGTCAGGACCCAAAACGTCACCCATTCCTTCTCTCAAGCGATGTTGCCTGTCCCGCTGAGTTACTCCAGCTTTTTGTGTCTATCTTCAGAACACTGCTGAAACTGGCTGGACATTGAAATCATTATTGTTAGCATGGAGAACACAACTGGGAAGTTTACCTGCAATCACTGGCTCTGGTTAAGTGATTGTAATCCTCATTTTGTTTTATAAAGGCTATTCCAGTTTGTTTAGCACGGGCAAATTAATAAAATAAAGGCTTGAACAAATTTAAACAGGAATTGTTAATATAAATAGTTGTCTTTCCTCAGACTTTCAGTTTATTATTAAAATATGTGATATCAAAGATTACTATCACATTAAGGAACACTCTAGTGTTCAAGTCATATTAGAAACCTTCAATGGTTCAGCAGAATTACAGAGGAAGTCACACAAACCAAGACATACATGTTTGATCTCTAATCAGTCACTGACCACATGTTAAAAAAAGACAGTATTTTGCAGTTTGGTAAAATTACAATAATAACGTTACTGCTCAGGAGGTAGCTGTCCAGTTTACTCAACCCTCTTCAGCTGAAGCAGTCTGCTGTAATACTATTCCATCATTGCATTCATTTATATTCTTTTTCAATGACTTCTTTGTTTCCTGCATTTGTATTCTTCGCAGTGTTGGCCAACAACAATATGCATTAATACAGCACTTTTCATAGAACAGAATACTGATTTCTCTTTTATGCGAGGTGGGCGTGAAAGGAAATGTGGTGAGGAAGGCACATTTGTTGAAAGTTTGTACAGTTTTATTGTTTCTGCCTCTCAAGTCCCTTGAGATCAGAAATAGTCCAATAACTCCTGACGTGAAACAGGACATTTTCTTCCTTTTTCATTCCTCCTGTGGCACAATTCACAGTTTGTGTTCTCTGTTGCCGGTTCCTCATTTCTTCGGCAGGCTGTTGGAATCAAGGATTTTTCGATTCCAGCTCTGTGTATAAGTCCCTTCAACTTGATGTTCCCACTGAACACCAGCCACCTCAGAGGGTGGATATTGAAAGGACTTGTTCAATAGCAAGAGAGACCAAAAAATAATCTCCAACTGGAAGGAAATTTCAAGCTGACACTCGCCAATGCACCCAATGTACATTCAGAAACTGAGATCAACTGACATTTGGCACCCTCTTTAGTCAGAGGGTGGCAAATCTGTAGAATTAATTGCCACAGAAGACTGTGGAGGCCGTCAATGGATATTTTTAAAGCAGCGATAGATAGATTCTTGATTAGTAAGGATGTCAGGGGTTATGGGAGAAGGCAGGAAAATGGGGTTAGGAGGAAGAGATAGATCAGCCATTATTGAATGGCAGAGTAGACTTGATTGGCTTAATGGCCTAATTCGGCTCCCATCACTTACGAACTTATGAGCATGAAGATTCTCTTGAAGTTTCCTCAGAGAGGTATGGGGGAGGGGTGGGGTGTTGTCTGGACTATGTCTCATGCATCAGGCAGTAGTAGGGTGCAGCATGTATGGGACTGGGGTTGTTGATCAGCATTCCAAGTTAAGGAACTGCTAGCATCTAACCTTGGTAATGGTGGAAATGAAATCTAAGGTTTAGAAGGATGTGGGCCAAAGGCTAGTGTAGATGGGATATGTTGGTCGGTGTGGGCAAGTTGGGCCGATGGGCCTGTTTCCATGCTGTATAAATCTATCAGATTGTTGTAAATAAAAGTCCATTAATGTCCTTCAGGTGGGAACCGTGCATCCTTTCCTATTGTAAGTAACTGCACCCCATTCCCCTCTCTCTTTCGTGTTCCCCCTCTGTCCTGGTGCAAAGACATTTCTCCCACTATCCCCCCCCACCCCCCATCTTTTTCCCTTGTGTCACCGATGTGCAAGTGATCTAGTGCTAATTATCTGAAGTAGCAAATAATCCAAACAACATCAAGATAATGTACACACATTAAGTGAATAATAGTCTAATATATAATCTACTTTCCAAGACATTAATCTTGTTTGAAACCTTACTAAAAGAGTAATTAAAATCATATCGATTTTTAAAAATCTCTTACAAGATAATTGGATTATCAAGAAAAAAACACAAATAGAAATAATTGTTATTTTGTTAATGATAATGGTCCTAAATGGTTATTTAAATAACATCTCTAAATGTCAATTGGATAAAAGCATAAGAGAGATGTGTGTTGCATTACTATGGTACGAATAATTGGTTTACTTGTTTGGCTCAGAGTACTTCACAGAGTAATAGACAGTGGAGAGAGGAAGGAGAAAGAAAGACCCCAGAATGGGTGGAGTCCACAATGGTCCATTTTTGGTTGGGGAAGAAGTGCTAATGGCAGGGATACAAGGATGCAAACAGTGGAAATAGTAGGATGACCCGTGTGGGGGGGAGGGGGGTTGGGGAAGGAATGAAGGTGTGACTTGAAATTAGAGAAAACAATATTCATACCGCTGGGTTGTAAGATGACCAAGCAAAATATGAGGTGATGTTCCTCCAATTTGCGTGTGGCCTCACTTTGACAATGGAGGAGGCCCAGGACAGGAAGATCAATATGGGAATGGAAGGGGAGATAAAATGTTCGGCAACTGGGAGATCGTGTAGGCCAAGGCGGACTGAGCCTAAGTGTTCAGCGAAACGATCGCCAAGTCTACGCTTGGTCTCAGTGATATATAGGAGTGCACACCAGGAGCTGAATTATTCTGAATTACCATTCACTGAATGGTAATTCCCTGGGATTGTTTAAAAGACAATATTTGTTATGAAAAGCTAAACAATAATCTGCTCTGGTTTTGAAAATAAGTTTATGTCTCACTTTGGATTTGGACATTTTTAATGGTAAAGCCAAAGCTTAACCTGGAAATGGTCATCTGAGGAAGGGTTTCGGACCGAAACGTTGCCTATTTCCTTCGCTCCATAGATGCTGCCGCACCCGCTGAGTTTCTCCAGCACTTTTGTCTACCCTGGAAATGGTAACCTTGCTGTATTTTACTGGATCTTGAGCTGTTTCGATTGTTCTCACCAATTAGAACAAGGGCTGCACGTGCACCATGAGTGAATGAAAGGACAGCTTATGTTTAACACACTGACTGTAGTGTCTCACTGCTTCTCCAAGTTATCTGGCGTCCAGCCAGCTAAACATGTAACACGGTTCAGATCAGAGACACTCTTTAAAGTTGTCAACCCGTAAGTACCACTCAAAATACGCCGATGACAAGCTGTCAACATGTCGACTATTATGTGCATGCTGTTAGGTAGAATTCCCAGGGCAGAGTTCCAGAAGAAACCCTTAAACCATCTGCAGTTGCATCTGTGTTCAGAGACGTGAGCATACAACCTGGCCCCACACTGGAGGTCAGTCCCGAGGAAGTGTCGCAGAGGTTGTCTTTCATTAAATCATAGCACTGTCAGCTCTCTCTGGTAGGTGTAAAGATAATTGGTGGTGCTCTTTTGAGTTTTGTTTAAACAAAAGCTTTTGTTGCGTGCTAACCAGTCAGCGGAAAGACAATACATGATTACAATTGAGCCGCCCACGATGTACAGATACATGATAAAAGGAATGACGTGAATAACGTTTAGTGCAAGATAAAGTCCAGTAAAGTCCGACCAAAGAGAGTCTGAGGGCTTCCAATGAGGTAGATGGTAGCCCAGGTAGGATGGTTCCGCTGCCTGGAAACAGCTGGGAAGAAACTGTCCCTGAATCTGGAGGTGTGTGTTTTCACACTTCTGTACCTCATCAGATGGGAAAGGGGAGAAGAGGGAGTGGCCGGGTGCAACATGTCCTTGATTATGCTGCTGGCCTTGCCGAGGCAGCGTGAGTTGTCAAGATGAAGGTTTGAATTCTTCCCAATGCCTGGACAAACATAAGAGGGAAAGGGTGATTTAGAGAAGGAATTCCAGTTCGGCCCTTGGCATTAAGTTCATGACTGTCATTGATGGAGCAGATTTACTTGCAAACTTTTAGCTTTTCACAGTTTGATGCTTTGCTCAAATGTTGGACATGATGCCAAATATGCCTTGTATCATAGACTCTTTGAGAAAGCATGTCCATTATAGCTGAACAGATGCAATATTCAGGAAAACAAATTGTCATGGACAATCTGTTTTTTTTATTGTTATGGTATGGGTGGGTTCCACACAGAGTGGGTTCTCCTTTCTTTGGTCACACCTTCCCCATTGAGTTTGATGAAGAATGTGAATCATGAGTTCAATTCTTTCAAGCAAAGCATATAAATTATTAATATTGCATATACTCATCTGTACGCCAGTCAGGGACTTTACATATCTACTTTTTCTATTTACTATTTTAATTGAAAACTAAGCTCTGAAGATTTGAAAGAAGTTGCCACTGGTGACTGATTCACTAATCAATAGAAGTGATTTTCACCATTTATTGAAATAAAAAGTATGTACCGGAAGGAGAAACAAGGAACTGCAGGTGCTTGTTTACCAAGGAAAGACACTAAATGCCGGAGCAACTCAACGGGTCAGTCAACGGGTCATCCCTGGAAAACATAGACAGGTGAAGTTTCGAGTCGGGACCCACCTTCAGACTGATTGCAAGGGTGGGAAGAAAGTTGGAAGAGTGGAGGGGCAGGACAAAGCATGGCAGGCACAAGTGAACACAGGCGAGGGGACTGGAAGCATTTTGTTGCGATTCCCACAGATGCTGCCTGACCTGTTGAGTGTTCACAGACTTTTCCATTTTGATTTCGGATTTCAGGCATCTGCTGTCTTTTGATTTACATTTACTATTCATTTCTTCAAAATCTTTCATCAAATCATGAAACACGTTGATGACATCCACTATAAACCCACTGACTCCCATGGCCATCTGGACTACACTTCTTCCCACCCTGCTTCCTGTAAGGACTCCATCCCCTACTCCCAATTCCTCCGTCTACGCCGCATCTGCTCCCAGGATGAGGCGTTCTACACCAGGGCATCCGAAATGTCCTCATTCTTCAGGGAACGGGGGTTCCCCTCCTCCACCATAGATGAGGCTCGCACCAGGGTCTCTTCCATACCCCGCAACACTGCTCTCTCTCCCCATCCCCCCACTCGCAACAAGGGCAGAGTCCCCCTAGTCCTCACCTTTCACCCCACCAGCCGTCACATACAACAAGTAATCCTCCGTCAGTTTCGCCACCTCCAACGTGACCCCACCACTCGCCACATCTTCCCATCTCCCCCCATGTCTGCCTTCCGCAAAGACCGCTCCCTCCGTAACTCCCTTGTCAATTCTTCCCTTCCCTCCCGTACTACCCCCTCCCCGGGCATTTTCTCTTGCAACTGCAAGAGATGCAACACTTGTCCCTTCACCTCCCCCCTCGACTCCATTCAAGGACCTAAGCAGTCTTTCCAGGTGCGACAGAGGTTCACCTGCATCTCCTCCAACCTCATCTATTGCATCCGCTGCTCTAGATGTCAGCTGATCTACATCGGTGAGACCAAGCGGAGGCTTGGCGATCGTTTCGCCGAACACCTCCGCTCGGTCCGCAATAACCAACCTGACCTCCCGGTGGCTCAGCACTTCAACTCCCCCTCCCATTCCGTTCCGACCTCTCTGTGCTGGGCCTCCTCCATGGCCAGAGCGAGCAACACCAGAAATTGGAGGATCAGCACCTCATATTCCGCTTGGGGAGTCTGCATCCTGGGGGCCTGAACATTGAATTCTCCCTATTCTGTTAGCCCTTGCTGTCTCCTCCCCTTCCTCAGCCCTCGGGCTGTCTCCTCCCATCCCTCAGCGCTCGGGCTCCTCCTCTGCCTTTTTCCTTTCTTCTCCTCACCCCCCATCAGTCTGAAGAAGGGTTTCTGCCCGAAACGTTGCCTATTTCCTTCGCTCCATAGATGCTGCTGCACCCGCTGAGTTTCTCCAGCATTTTTGTGTACCATGAAACACTTTTCTTAGTTTGTAAAAAAGCTTTAATTTTTAAACTTTTCTCATTACATTAGGCTGCTAATCTTGGGATAACTCTAGTAAATCTCCGTCTCCGAGCTCCCTTTCTCTACTCTATTCATGACCTTCTCAATAGCCAACGAGAGGTTACCCCTTGCCTTTGTTTTAACTGCCTATAACCTTGTGTTCATTTATCCTGTTTGGAACATAGAATGTAGAACAAACCAGCATGGGAATAGGCCTTTCTTGTCCCTTCTACCTACACGTGATGCCTATCTCTCCATTCCCTCTATATTCGCATGCCGATCTAAGGTCATAAGGTCATAAGTGATAGGAGCAGAACTAGGCCATTTGGCCCACCAAGTCTAATCTGCCATTCAATCTCTCCCTCCTCATCCCATTCTCCTGCCTTCTCCCCATAACCCATGACACCTTTACCAATCAAGAATCTATCTATCTCTGCCTTAAAAAATATCCATTGATGGCCTCCACAGCCTTCTGTGGCAAAGAATTCCACTGATTCACCGCCCTCTGTCTAAAGAGATTCCTCCTCATCTCCTTCCAAAAGGAACGTCCTTTAATTCTGAGGCAAGGACCTCTAGTTCTAGACGCTCCCACTAGTGGAAACATCCTCTCCACATCCACTCCATCCAAGCCTTTGACTATTTGCTAAATTTCGAAATCTAAACGCTAATCTAAAAGCCTCTTAAACACCACTATCATAGCTGCTTCCTTCATGAGCCCTGACAGCATATCCTAGGCACCGACCACTCTCTGTGTTAAAAAAAAACTTCCTGTGTTCCCCACACTTCTGCTTTAAACTTACCATTCCGAAAGGAGATGTGCGGGGCTATATTTTTCCAAAGGCACTTCCATTTTTTTCCATAGGGACCTCTATTTCCTTGGTATCTTGGGTGAAGAATTTGGATACCAATGGAAATTGATGTGCGACTAACCCATGTATAATGAATCAAGAAGATAGACACAAAATGCTGGAGTAACTCAGCGGGACAGGCAGCATCTCTGGAGAGAAGGAATGGGTGATGTTTCGGGTCGAGACCCTTCTTCAGACTCAGAGTCAGGGGAGAGGGAAAGTAGAGATATGGAAGGGCAAGGTGTGAAAATGTGCCGCCCTTATGAGTATAGTCACAGGACTGCTGCCAAAAGGGACCAGGACTTGTGGGTTGCACGGTGGCACAGTGGTAGAGTTGCTGCCTTGCAGCGCTAGAGATCTGGGTTTGATCCTGACCCCGGGTGCTGTCTGTATGGAGTTTGTACATTCTCCCCGTGACCTGCATGTGTGTTTTCTCCAGGTGCTCAGGTTTCTTCCCATGTTCCAAAGACATACAGATTTGTAGGCTAATTGGCTTCAGTAAAATTGTAAATCTTCCCTAGTGCGTAGGATAGTGTTGGTGTGCGAGGATCGCTGATCGGTACTGACTTGGTGGGCTGAAGGGCCTGTTTCCGCACTGTATCTAAACTAAATTAAACTAGACTTAGAGAAACATGCTCTCGGGTAGTGCAACCAGTGCCCCGCAAACCACAAAGAAAGGTTGCTTATTATTTAAACGTAATTTCTTATATTATGACTTATGGGGTTTGAGCAGTTTACAGATTGATCTCAATATGTCTCATCTGACCTACGCCATTGATTGGGTCTGAAATGTAATAAGCTTTCATTCATTTATTGAGTGTAGTACATTTGCCACTGGGGCCTTTAACAAGATGTTCATAACTTAAGAGCTCAAACAATAGTTCCTAACAATGCTTCTAAGCAACAGCGCGGTGTTCAATGTAATAAGCCTGAGCATCAGATCTACAATTACATTAACATCATAATGAGACCAGATCACTGTTGGAACAGAAAGTCGAAATGTTACCCAAAGTGGCGTCATTTCTCTGCACAATACTGACTTCATTGTTCATTTTGAAAGACATAGAGGTGTGTGAAGTTGTTGCTCAGGAAGCTCTTCAGAAAATCTTGGCCATTTTAGGTGAAATAAATGATGTATGGTAAATCTTAAACAAATACCCTCTCTATTACTAAGAAGTACATTTGTCGATATTAGTTGCTCCAGCAACTTGTGTCTTTTCTTGTAAATCAGCATCTGCAGGTTTTTTTATCCACAATTTTAAATATGAAGTTTAATTCTTTCAGATTTTAATTACTGTAGAAAATTAAAAACATTTTACTTTCAAAAGATCTTTAATGATTCTCATTTAATCACTTCTTTTCTTTCCTTCCATTAGTTTGATTTTCTGTGCATGATTTGGGATTGATGAACTGGGCTGTACTGTTCTATGTTCTATTTATCATACTCAAGTGATGGCAATTGAGAAAAATATGCTGAATTAACTTGGTTTTCAGTTACAGGACGTAGCTCCTCACCATTACTGAATAGGACGTGGGTACGAAATGCAGGAAACTGAATGTATGGTAGCCCACAGGAGGAGATTTTGTTTAGTTTAGAGATACAGCATGGAAACAGGCCCTACGGCCCACCAAGGCCATGCCAACCTCAGAGATGACCAACCAGAATGGAGGAGATACACAGTGGAGATTTCAAGCACGACAAATGCATCTCTGCAGCGGAGAAAGTTAGTTAAAAATAGATCAGTGGGTTGATTGAATTTAGGATAAGTTGAGTTGGTGACTGTATACATACATAAATATTAGATACATTTATGTTTGTATTCATGTGTGCTTTTATTTGTTTACTTTTTAGAAACGGGGGAATTATGCAGTGCGTGTAAGGGTAAGGTACCTTTATGAACCAAGTATATCATGAGGTATGATTGTGTTACATTGGTGCACCAGCCACTGCTGTTAATTAATTGGTGGTTTACTGCCTTCAATAAGGAATGTTGGTGTCCCTACCTTTGTTATCTACTTGATTCAAGTAGGCTCAATGTCTAGGACGATGGACAGCCACTATTGTGTAAGGCAAGCAAGTAAAAATCACGTCGTCAAACCAAGTCAAATTTACCATCCTTAAACAAACATTTCAACAAAATCAGATTGTTGCTGAATGTAATTTTGTGATTGAAGGCAGATTACAAGCGAGGAGAATAGAATTGAAAGTTATGTTTCGAAAGGAACTGCAGATGCTGGTTTATACTGAAAATAGATATAACATGCTGGAGTAACTCAGAGGGTCAGGTGGCATCTCTGGAGAAAAAGAATAGGTGACGTTTTGGGTCGGAACACTTCTTCAGACTCTTCAGGCTGCAGAAGGTTTCCAACCCAAAATGTCACCTATTCTTTTTCTCCAGAGAACTGAAAGCTATTTTGCATTGTTTCGTATATTTTTTAGTTTAGAGATACAGCGCGGAAACAGGCCCTTCGGCCCACCGAGTCCGCACCGACCAGCAATCCCCACACAATAACACAAGCCTACACACACTAGGGGCAATTTACATTTATACCAAGCAAATTAACCTACAAACCTGCATGTCTTTGGAGTGTGGGAGGAAACTGAAGATCTCGGAGAAAACCCACACAGGACATGGGGAGAACGTACAAACTCTGTACAGGCAGCACCAGTGGTCGGGATCAAACCCGGGTCTCTGGCCCTGCAAGCCCTGTAAGGCAGCAACTTTAGATGGTAATGTTTTTATTGCACACAGTTCTGTTAGTATGACTTATGTTTACTTAGCTAACTGATTCTTGTCAGGAGCCCTTAAACGTTGGTTGTTAAGGTGTCAGGAAACATTGTTGGTACTTCCCTGGAACAGGAGTGTGATCATGCCTGAAGATGCCAACCACCCTCGGGAAAAATCAATTTCTTTTTGTTCTTTTATATTTCCACTATCGGCATTTGAACATATAAATCACGAATGAAAGATAAAAAAATTCGGAAAGAAAAATGTTGACAGATATTCAACATACCAAAAGCATCAGATGATATTAATTAGAATAGGCTTTTGGTAATTATTAATATAGCCCAAAAGTGTAATATTGGAGATCTCAATTATAAGATTGCAAAAAGCTTTACAAGCGTATTTACATCTGAAAAAGGTGCAAGATTTTCTCTGATGTCTGGATCCAAAATGTCAGTCATACCATCATACACCACAAACACAGGCCCTTTGGTCCATCATATCGATGCCAACCATTGTACTTATTTAAACTATCCCTACTGTAAGTTATGAGAGGCGTAGATAGGGTAGATGTTCAGAATCTTCTTCACAAAGTGAAAATGTCAAAGATTTTTCATAAAGGCAGAGCTTTATGGCGGGAGGGGCAAAGTTGAAAGGATTTTTTTTTTTTTTGGTTAGTTTTTTTTTTTGCACAGAGGGTGGTAGGTGCCCGGAACGTGCTGCCAGAGGTGGTGGTGAAGGCAGACACAATAGTGACGATTAACAGGCTTTTAGATGGGCACAGAAATATGCAGAGAATTGATATGGATCATGTGCAGGCAGAGGAGGTTATTTTATCTTGGCACAAACATTATGGGTTGGATTCAGTTCTGTACTGTTCCAGATCCTTTTGACCCATAGATAGACACAGAAACCTGGAGCAGCTCAGCAGGTCCGACAGCATCTCTGGAGAAAAGAAATAGGTATTTGATCAATGGGATTCTAAATTAGACAAATTGTCCAAACCGATGCTTGGAATGAACAGAGGAAAAATTCAATAAATTAAATTGTTGAATTCCTCAGAATTGTTGTATATGATTCAGGACGGCGCGGTGGCACAGCGGTAGAGTTGCTGCCTTATAGCGCTTACATCGCCAGAGACTCGGGTTTGATCCTGACTATGAGTGTTTGTCTGTATGGAGTTTTACGTTCTCCCCGTGACCGCGTGGGTTTTCTCCGAGAGCTTCAGTTTCCTCCCACACTCTAAAGCCGCACAGGGTTGTAGGTTAATCGGCTTGGTCTAAATGTAAAGTGTCCCTAGGATAGTGTGTAGGATTGTGTTAATGTGCGGGGACCGCAGGTCGGTGCGGACTTGGTGGGCCAAAGAGCTTGTTTCCACGCTGTATCTCTAAACTAAATTGAACTAAAATTGACCATGTTGAGAATGTGCATCTTTCCTTTATTTTATCTTCTGAGGAAAGTATTAAATGATCATCTCAGAATGAATTCCCTCCCTAATTATTATTTGAAACACATTATAACTGAGTTACATTAAACTAAACATTATATTTATTCTCAAGGATTATCCACTCAGACAATACAACATTGTATCCAAGCCTCTTGGCACTCGCTGCTAAATGACTGATAGAGAGCGAGTTTTAAGTAAGAATTATATCCCGGGATAAAATAACGTATAATTTCTCAAGTGACTTTAAAAATATAGTGTCCATCGTCGACCGTTTTGGGATCAGTGCGAATGAATGGAGTGACTGCATGGTAAAATTGTTACGTTTGTCAATGTCACATTCTTGTGGGGAATTATGCACTCTCAGACCCAATGTAATTCAATAAAGACTTTTACCAATTTCTTTTTCACATCAGCTAATTCAAAACAAAAGTGAACTTGAAACGCACGCTTACAGCTGCCGGTTCTAGTGAAGCTGTACGGAACATAAGACCCTCAGAGGGCACAGCAGGTGGTTGAATGAGTTAATGATTCAGGGGCAAAGCTGCACGTTTTCACTGTCAGGCAGCCTCAGTGGCACAAGCTAATTGTTTTATTGTGTTTATGACACTGTATTTAAGATAAAACACTTCTGTTAAAACTATGATATAGTTTTATCACTCTGGCACTCAGCCAAAACGTCACACAGCCTGCAATGGCAGCTTGCCACAGTCACAATGGGGGGGCCAGAGTGTAAATGTTGTGTCCTTTAAAAAAAAATAGTTTAGCTAATCTGTCACATTTGTGTCAGAATTTTCAATGTCCTTCAAAATATACAATGAAATCTAGGGAACAATCACTTTAAGCTTAAACCCTTAAAGGCACCAAAGCAACCCTGGTTATTATCTGGCAGATCATCTGTAAAAGTGATAGGCAAAGATTACTCATGCTAGAATAATTGTGGAGTCACAAACAATAGGCAGACAGATCTCACAGAATGTCAGAGAGATTTTGGTTTTACTGATGTCTGCAAAACTGAACTGCTTCCTATTCTTATGCTGATGAGTTGCAGTTCACATCAATGCAGGGGCCTAGACTAACAAAGAAACACTTCTAATTAGTTCTGAAAGAATTAAGGATTAGCATGGATGTTAATCTATGAAAAATCGTACACTGTCTTCCATTAATTAACTCTTCAAAAAGTTTCTCGAGTTGACCAAAAATTGTTTGCTTTATCGATGTATCTCTAAATGTGTGCATATTTTCTTTTACTTCCATGTGTACAAATTTAAACATTCTCAACATTTTAGGAAGTAATTCTCACACATGGTTTTATTGTGTTTTAACATCGCTTTGGAAGCTGGTTTCCTCTTGGTCCCCAACAATGGTGAAACTCTCTACGAAGTAGTAAGTGGATGATAGCACCAGTCGTTGGGGAGACCACACTTGGAGTACTCTGTGCAGTTCTGGTCACCCAGCTAGAGGAAGGATGTCATTCAGATGGTAAGGACGGAGAAGAGATTCACCAGGTTGTTACGATATGATACGATATAACTTTATTTATCCCAGGAGGGAAATTGGTCTGCAACAGTCATAAAACACAACAAGATACATGAAACGTGAAATTAAAGTCCAAGATTGAGGATGTGCAAAGATTGGGGGGGGGGGGGTGGGTGGGGGGGGGGGGGGGTCAGTCTACCCCACGACTCAGAAGGGGTAGGAGTTGTACAGTTTGTTGCCTGGACTTGAGTAATAGGGAGAGGTTGGATATGCTGGGACTTTTTTCTATGGAGATAGGAAGCCGAGGGGGTGACCTTATTGAGGTGTGTAAGATCGTGAGGGGCATGGATAATGCAAATGCTCAGTGGGTAAAGATTTAAGAGGGACTTCAGGGGCAACGCTTTCACTCACAGGGTAATCCATTTTTGAATGAGCTGAGGACATATACAGTATATGAATGACATTTGGACATATATATGGATAGAGAGGGTTTGGAGGGACATGGACCAAATGCAGGCAAATGGGACTAACCCAGAATGTTAACTTGGTCAACATGTTTACAGGGGTCAAAAAGCCTGCTTCCGTGCTAAATAGCTCTATGACTCTATGACCAATCTGTACAGGTTCAAGTGTTCATTTGAAAATGTGTACGTTTTTCCCTTGTTGTTAAGCATTGCTCATTTCAGGCCATTCCTCTTCTCGCTGCTGTAACTGGCAGGTGTGAACCTGATGGTGTGGGACTTCACAGAAGCCTGAAGGCCAATACCACCAGGTTCAGGAATAACTACTTTCCTACGAATGTCAGGTTCTTGCACTGACCCTGATCTCACCTCAGCAACAGAACACGATGGACCACCTTTTGCACTACTATGGATATGTTTCCTAATTGTGTTTTCCACTAATGTCTGATTTTGTGTGTTGTTTTCTTTTCACTGCCTTGTAGAATCTGTGTGATTTATGCACAATTTATGTAAAAATTGTGTATAATTTAAGTATAATTTATATTTTGCATGTGGTCTGAGTCTATGTGCTTGTGATGTTGCTTCAGGCAAGATTTTCATTGTACCTGTATCTCACCGTACTTGTGCATATGACAATAAACTCAACTATACTTGGCTTGATGTGTAGGAAGGAACTGCAGACGCTGGTATATACCCAAGGTAGAAACAAAGCGCTGGAGTAACTCAGTGGATCAGGCAGCATCTCTGGAGGAAAAGGATGGGTGACATTTCGGGTCGGGACCCTTCTTCAGATTCAATAACCTCAAGTCGGAAGAAGGGACCTGAACTGAAAGGTCACCCATCCTTTTTCTCCCGATGTGCTGCCTGACTCACTAGAGTTACACCAGCACTCAGTTCAGTTTCAGTTTAGTTTATTGTCACGTATACCGAGGTACAGTGAAAAGCTTTTTTGTTGCGTGCTAACCAGTCAGCAGAAAGATAATACATGATTACATTTCATAAGGCACTTTGTGTCTAACTTTGGTATACTTGACTTGACGCCTCTAGAAAAAATAAGTAAAGCCCAATCAACAATCTAAAGAAATTGCATTTCCACAGTTAATAATGGTATCTCCTTTACCTAGAAACTCTAAATTGTTAATCACATCTGTCTATAGTATAGTGTCCGGCACTAGAATGCAGGGCAGCGATTTCTCTGGTTAGATGGCACAGTTGGAGTTATGTAATGTCATATTCGTGCTATACTTAAGTCAGAAGGCAATAAAGCAACTTGCATTTGTACACAATCTTTCATCTCCTTAAATCCTTCACAGTACTTTTAAACTGTTGACAAAGAGAAAAACAAATTATCTTTAAAAAGATCTCACAAAGATTTAAGGTGAAGGGGAAAAGATTTAATAGGAATCTGAGGGGTAACCTTTTCACACAGAAGGTGGTGGGTGTACGGAACAAGCTGCCAGAGAAGGTAGTTGAGGCAGGGACTACCGCAATGTTTAAAAAACAGTTAGACAGGTACATGGATAGGACAGGTTTGGTGGGATATGGGCCAAACGCAGGCAGGTGGGATTAGTGCAGCTGGGACTTGTTGATCGATGTGGGCAAGTTGGGCCGAAAGGCCTGTTTCCACGCTGTAAGCCTCCATGGCTCTAAGAGCAATTAATAAATAATAAATCAATGTTTTCCTAATGTTGGCTGAGATACACATGAGTCATGGTACAAAGCAAAGTCTTTTTTTTCCTCCCAAATAATATCGAGGGACCTTCTCGCTATCCACTTGAACAGGTTGCCAGAACGTTAACTTAACAACTGATCTGAGAGATGACAATTCTCAAAAATGCAGTAACTCTCTTGAAGGAACACTGAAGTATCACTTCTGGAAGCCCTGGATGTCATCAACTTCTTTAGTGAAACTTTAACTGTGGAGAACTCAGGTGGAAATATTGCTATTGTCAATATCTTCCATATTGTGTTTTTGATTTTTGTTTTTGGATTGAATTCTCTCTTTAATTTGTGTACTCGTGATGTCTTTACTATTTATTTCATTCCGCTTACATGTTTCTACTATTTGTTAAACTTTGTAAGGTGTCCTTGAGATTTTTGAAAGGTGCCCATAAATAAAATGTATTATTATTAATATTATTATTATTACTGGGGAAAAGCAGCATTGAATAAACAATTGAAAAATGTTTCTCCCTGCTGTAGAAATTATTTTTTTGTAATTAATCAATATTGGGTTCTCCATTTTAAACTTATCATTCGCAGATTGGGCCTCATTTTCCTGTGTCCTTAAATCACCTTTGACCTGTTCTTTCAGTGCAGGTCCTATGAAAATAATTCTCTCGGGGGGGTGGTTCTTAAATTCCACGAAATGAACAGATTTAATAAATCACCAGCTTCATCAAATAAAAGGTTAATTTTTAACTTTCAGAGAGCTTTCTGCCATTATTAGGATAATTCCCACTCCGGAGAATTAACCTGATGAACAAGTCTAACACGACAGCACCATGCAGTGGCAGGTGATGGATCTGCAGCCATGATCATTAACCAATTGTCTCACGTAAGAAAGCAGAGACAATTAAAAGCAACTTATCTTCAGCTTGGGCTATAGTTCATAATGCTACAGTATTAGCAGCATTAGTAGTCGCAGTAGTAGTGGTTGCCACATTGTTGTCACAGTACCTTCAGTCAAAGGGTTAAGAAAGAACTGCAGATGCTGGAAAAATCGAAGGTAGACAAAAATGCTGGAGAAACTCAGCGGGTGAGGCAGCATCTCTGGAGAAAAGGAATAGGTCATTCCTTTTCACCAGCGATGCTACCTGACCCGCCGAGTTACTCCAGCTCTTTGTGCCTATCTCGTGTATAAACCTACCACGACTGCCCTGCTAGGGCCAGGATTGATTATCTGCATGAATTGAGATATCATCTCTATGATTCTTTTTATAACATAGATGAACCTGACCCCATTGAGGCTGCAAAGAAGTAGCAATTTTTGAGTTTTGTGCGAATATTACATGAAGACATTTCGGGTCGAGACCCTTCTTCAGACGAAAAAGTAGGTATATATATGGAACAAGCTGCCAGAGGTGGTAGGTATATATATGGAACAAGCTGCCAGAGGAGATGTGTAGAAAGGTTTATACCAAAGATAGACACAAAGTGCTGGAGCAACTCAGCCGGTCAGGCAGCACCTCCGAACAAAATGGATGGGTGACCTTTCAGTTTGGAACCCTTCTTCCGACCAGAAATATCACCCGTCCAGAGATGTGCCTCACCCTCTGAGTTGCTCCAGCACTTTGTGTCTATCTTTGCCAGAGGAGATGGTTGAAGCAGGTACAATAACAGTGTTTAAAAGACTCTTGTACAGATACATGGATAGGAAAGGTTGAGAGCGATATAGGCCAAATGCGACAAATGAGACAGTGGACGATGGGGAATTTTGGTCAGCATGTACATGGCCCTGGTGAGACCACACCCAGAGTATTGTGTGCAGTTTTGGTCTCCTAATTTGAGGAAAGATATTCTTGCTATAGAAACAAATTATGAAGGGATTGGATACGCTAGATGCAGGAAACATGTTCCCGATGTTGAGGGAGTCCAGAACCAGGGCCCACAGTTTAAGAATAAAGGGTAGGCCATTTAGAACTGAGATGAGGAAAAAGTTTTTCACACAAAGAGTTGTGAATTTGTGGAATTCTCCGCCTCAGAAGGCAGTGGAGGCCGATTCACTGGATGCATTCAAGACAGAGTTAGATAGAGCTCTTAGGGATAGCGGAATCAAGGGGTATGGGGAGAAGGCAGGAACGGGGTACTGATTGGGGATGATCAGCCATGATCACATTGAATGGCGGTGCTGGCTCAAAAGGCCGAATGGCCTACTCCTGCACCTATTGTCTATGTATCTACTAGACTAAGTGGGACCCATTGGGTCCCAGTCACACGGGAGGCTTGGTCTCCCCCAACGCAACCCATTCCCCAACTCAATATTCCACCATTAACCTGGAGAGGAGGTGTGGGGAGGCAGAATGTGGGGAAGGGGGCATATTTGGGGGGAGTGGGGGAAGGGGTGGGCGGGGGAAGGGTGGGTGTGGGGAAGGCGGGGTGTGGGGGAGGTGTGGGATGTGTGGGGGAATGTGTGGGGACGGGGTGTGTGTGGGGGATGGGTGTGTGTGGGGGATGGGGGTGTGTGTGGAGGTGTGGGGTTGTGGGGGTAGGGGAGCATGGTGTGTGGGCTCAGCGGCTCCGGCTCCGACCGCACTCACCGGCTGCAGGTCCCACCTCCGGACTCACTCATCGGCACCGGCCTGTCGCACTCAGTGGCTCCCAGCCCCAGCTGCACTCATCGGCACCTGGCTCCTCGTTGCCACCCCCGCCCGCGAACACAGCAGCCCCCACCCACGAACACAGTAGCCCCTGCCCGCGAACACAGCAGCCCCCGCCCATGAACACAGCAGCCCCCGCCCGCGAACACAGCAGCCCTCACCCGTGAACACAGCAGGCCCCGCTGGGGAAAACAGCAGCCCGCGAACACAGGGGGGGGGGGGGTGTGGGAACAGCAGACGCAGCTCACCCCGCACCTTCAGCTTTCGGCCTTACGCACAACTCCCAGTCCCACTCCGACTTCACTCAGAGGCTTCCGGCTCAACTTGCGCTCTGCCCGCACGCAGCTCACAAACTCAGCCTCGCCTCCGGGACTTTATTCTCTGTGGGTGCCGGAAGGGTGACTGACAGGCAAGAAGACCAATCTGCGGATCTCACGATTTTTTAAACATTCATAACTTTTTTATTATTTCATCGACCGGAAAAAACCTTGGGGCGGTTGGAGGAGAGGAGGACGGTGAGTAAGGTGGGAAAAAAATCATAGCGATATAGGGTAGCATTTTTTCTAAAATGTATTTACAACGTAGACTGGAAGTGGTCAAGATGAGACTTTTAGTAATAGTATAGATAGACGAACGTATTAAGCCGAGGAGTCTGTTTCCGCGCTGCATGACTATGATTCTACGCACTGAAATGCTTTGTTTTGCATACAATCCAGTACAATCATACATAAGTAAAAGAATGCAACAATTTCTCGTACATCTAAGTCAGAAAGTTATCAGTTTTACCTATTTGAGTACATAACCCAGTGCATGCAATAACAAATTAATTAAAAATGTCATCTTTTCACTGATGGCATGGATCAGATTGTCGGTCACAGCTTTTAGGTTTACGTTAAAGATGCACCGAAACTTTTCACTGGTGAGGACAAACAGTCAATTGTCAAACAACATTCCTCACTTACATGAAGCCACAAAACAAAAAGTTCACAGGTTTTACTGCCATTTGTGGGAACTTGCAATGCATGATCTGAATACCTTTGCCTTCATAAAGGTGACTGCATTTCTTTGGTAAGTGATGACCGCTCACACAACCACAAGATTCTCCTCGTTCTCCTAGGCTATTCACCGGTGAAGCTGAGGGTTGGTATTCACTGGCCACATGGGATGTATAAATCCACAAACAATGTACAGGAGGACAGCTGGCATCCATAAATACAACTTTAGCTTCAGGCAAGAAGAATGGAAAGAAATGTAAGAGGGTATCATCAAAATTGTAGCAAGGTATCAAATATAGGAAAGTACCTAATTTCAAAAGAATCATCGTTTCAACATGATTTTAATAATAATAATAATAATAATAATAATAATAACTTTATTTATAGAGCACTTTAAAAACAACCACAGTTGCAACAAAGTGTTGTACATGACTAATCATGGACAAGAAATTATTACATAACAATAAAAACATTAAACGAAAGTAAAAACAATAAAATTAAAAACATTAAAAGCACTGAAAACAGGGGGCAAAGTCTCAAGCAGTGTCAAAAGCCAAGGAATATAAATGTGTTTTAATACTGGTTTTGAAGATGGACAGTGAGGGGGGCCTGTCTGATGTGCAACGGCAGGGTGTTCCAGAGTGCCGGAGCAGCAACAGAGAAGGCTCTATCCCCTCTGAGCTTCCGCTTAGACCTCGGTACCTCCAGGAGCAGCTGATCAGCTGACCTGAGGCACCGGGCAGGAACGTATGGGTGGAGCAGTTCAGAGAGGTAAGGCGGGGCGAGCCCATTTAGAGATTTAAAAGCAAATAAAAGAATTTAAAAATGAACTTGAAAGTGCACCGGGAGCCAGTGGAGGGAGGCCAGAATTGGCGTTATGTGCTCCCTCTTTCGAGTTCCAGTTAAAAGGCGAGCAGCAGCATTTTGAACCAACTGGAGACGAGCCAGTGAAGATCGTGCAACTCCAAAATAGAGTGCGTTACAGTAATCCAGCCTAGATGTAATAAAGGCATGGATTACTGTTTCAAAATGCTGCCGCTCGAGAATGGGCTTCACCTTTGCCAGCTTCCTTAGGTGAATTAGCTGGACTTAACCACCGCGCCTATTTGATGATCTAATTTAAAATCACTGTCCATCCTAAAACCTAGGTTCAAAACTGTTGGCTTCACGTACCGTGCCAGTGGACCCAAGTCAACAAGGGGAGGTTCACGGCAGCCATTGGGGCCAAACAATATCACCTCTGTCTTCTTTTCATTAAATCCTAGAAAGTTTAGGGCCATCCAGGACTTAATGTCCTCAAGACATGACAGAAGTGATTTGACAGAAAAGGCGTCTTCCTTCCTCAGCGGTATATATAGTTGGCTATCATCAGCATAACAATGAAAAGAGATGCCATGCTTTCTAAGAATGGAACCCAGAGGAAGTAAGTATAGTGAGAAAAGCAGGGGCCCTAAAATTGAGCCCTGTGGAACCCCATATGACAGAGGAGCGGAGGAGGATTCAAAACCAGCAAGGCTTACACACATGGTTCTGTCTGCCAGATAGGACCTGAACCATCCCAGGGCACTGCCACAGATGCCCACTAGGTGCTGTAACCGAGATATTAAGATACCATGGTCCACTGTATCAAAGGCGGCAGATAGGTCCAGCAGGACAAGAACCACATAATTACCAGAATTAACATGGAAACCCTTCAGATTAAAATGTACTTTATGAATTAGGTTATTTTATATTTAGTAAATAGCTCAGAAAGAACTCCAGATTAACCTGGAATGTGTCTGAATGCTTCCAATATTAGTGCATTGTTTTCAAATGCTAGTATCTAACTCCAATAAGATTACAGGCTGGAGCTAGTCCACATTCCAGTACTCGAGAAGCTGCACCATTGAATGTCATTCATTTTGTGATGGTTTCTCAGAAAGTTATAGATCGATGCACACAAATGTACATTTGGTACAGGATGGTAAAAATGAGGTAATCAGTTACATTTTTAAAAATTATCAAAATTTAGTACATTTATTGGCTTTGGTGCATTCTTGATATTTTGAATCATATTGTTCAAGCTATTCTTACATTAATTGTGACAAAAATCCACGGCCCGTCTTCTCATTACTTTACTACGGAATGCAGGAAGCAAACACTTCAACATTGACCTCAGTAATTGGTGGTCATTAGTTGAGGAATTAGTTGGTGCCTTCGTCACCAGGGAAGGAGAAAAATCTAGAGGAAGCGCATCATCTTGGATGAGTTAGCATCACATCCTACAACTTGTAATGTCGTTTTCTACATTTAACAGGCTTATCTGATGTAATTCATAATGATTCATCGGTCCTGATTTGTGGTGGAAATGGAAGGGAGGCTTTCACTGTTGGTAGTTGTTAAGAAGTAAATCATTAATAATTTATCCCTTCCCTCCCTTAATTCCACCTTCTCTCTCTCCTCACTTTATTCTATTTTCAGCATATAATGTCATTTAAATTGACCATATTTATAACACTTCCTAGTGTTGGGGATTTTTGATTCAAATTGTCACTTGCCTTAATCACACAAGAGCCAGATATCCTGTTAGGAGTGCTGCATTGTTTCAAACTCCTGAGGACTGCCAAAACATATAGAAGAGTCTGTGGGTGACAATAAACATTAAATATTGAGCACCATTTGCTCACCATTGACCACAGTGGGGCGGCACGGTGGCGCAGTGGTAGAGTTCCTGCCTTACAGAGGCAGAGACCCAGGTTCGATCCTGACTACGGTTGCTGACTGTATGGAGTTTGTACCTTCTCCCCGTAACCGTATGGGTTTTCTCTGTGTGCTCCAGTTTCCTCCCACACTCCAAAGACGTACAGGTTTATGGGTTAATTGGCTTCTGTAAATGGTAAATTGTCCCTAGTGTGTGGGATAATGTTAGTGTACGAGGATCGCTGGTCAGCGCAGACTCGGTGGGTCGAAGGCCCTATTTCCACGCTGTATCTCTAAACTAAAAAAAAGTGTTTGAACCATTCACTTTGTACTATGTAAATGACAGCAAGGCAGTATGAATGTGTTGTGAAAATGTTCTGCAAAATGGGCTGCATAGCATTGTTTTCTCCACAATATAGCTACTGATTCACTTTCAACCTATTGGTCATATTGCAACTGCACAGCATTTGAGTAAACTTGTACAAATCCACAAGATTAGATGACACAACAGCCCATGTAACAGGTATGACACAAAATGTCACCCATTCCTTCTATCCATGATGCTGCCTGTCCTGCTGAGTTACTCCAGCATTTTGAGTCCATCTGCAGAGAAAACAGCTGTCTGAGTAAGGGCCCCGACCCAAAACGTCACCTACCCCCGGTATTCCATTGCTTCTCCTGATCACTGGGATTGTTATATTAGGTGGCATACTGATGTATCGAGGCTGCCTTTATTTCAATCTATGAGTGTAATGTGGAAAGGCCTAAAGCATGGGCATGGTCATGGTGCTCTGTGGTAAACCTACAGTATGTCTATTGACATTACAAGCAGTCCACCAATGTCAGGATGCCTGTTCATTTTATTAAATTATTTGGCATACCAGTTCTAACCACATTGTTTTGTAAGTGAGGGCTGGTATCATGGGTTGCTGGCTTTATTTAATGTTTTGGGCTGTTTTATTCTAGCCTGCACCTCTCCCACACAGGGCAGCAAAGAGTTGCTGCCTTACCGCGCCAGAGACCCAAGTTTAATCCTGACTACGGGTGCTGTTTGTATGGAGTTTGAACGTTCTCCCTGTGACCATGTGGGTTTTCACCAGGTGCTCTAGTTTCCTTCCCACATTCCAAAGATGAACAGGTTTGTAGGTGAATTGACGTCAGTAAAATGGTAAATTGTCCCTAGTGTGTAGGATAGTACTGGTCAACATGGTGATTGCCGGGCGGCATGGACTTGGTGGGCCTGTTTCTACACTTTTACTTCTAAAGTAAAGTAAACTAAAACGCTTCAAGTTAAGAATACTGAATTGCAGAAGACCAATATTGGTGGGTTGAGAACTGATCTTGCTTGTGCAACAAGAATTAAAGATGTGAATGCAAGCTGTATTTGACGAATAAAGTGGAGATAATATCAGTACAATTTAAGTACAACTAAAGCCAGAGCTCCCAAGAAAACAAAGAGATAGGGAAGGAAGCAAAGCAGAAAACTAGTGTATGTTATTGAAGTAAGATAGAAATATGAAGAGGGAATGTGAAAATAACTTTTAAGCTAACATAAAAGAGTCCAAAAACTTTTGACAGGCATGTAATGGTAAACGGATAGCCAGAGTGGGAGAGAGAGGAACTGTTTTGGGACCAATATGCCAAAAGCAAACTTTGGGATTAGTGTAGATGATGGCTTGATGGTCAGTGTGGATTTGGCAGGCCAAGGGCCGGCCTGTTTCCTCTTTGGATCCAAACAGGGACATCTACTAATGGATGTAAAAGGTATAGATGAGTACATGTATTTTGAACATAACTTCATCAATAAAGAGGCTGACTAAAGTAAAAGTGGTAGTTGAGATGCTGAGTGGGCCAAAAACGAATAAAAAGGAAACATTAGTAATGCTGACTAATCTATCTATCTATCTATCTGTCTATCTGTCTATCTATCTATCTATCTATCTATCTCTATATAATATTAAAACTCCGTGTGTGTGTGTGTGTGTGTGTGTCTGCTTGACTTGTGCCAGCCAGCCCCTTTGATACCGCGCTACGCCAACACCGCACGCAGAAACGCCGAGATTTTTTCCATTTCGGTAGAGATTTCATTTTTCTTTACGATTAACCACTCCTGATTACATTTCGGCGTATTGATGCACATTTAAAAATAAAATCCATCACCCCCCCCCCGCCCCACTCTCTCATTTTGTCTCCTCCTGCTGGTCAGCCACCATAACGGCTGCTGTCGACCGCCTCTGCTCCGAAAATGACGCCATCTTTTTTTCGCTAGCGATTTTCACCCCGGTGTATGAATCACGTTCGGACTCTAAAACCCCGGGTTCTGAAGCACGTTCAGTGTCCAGGGGTCTGAAGCACATTCTGAATTTTCACCCCGGGGTCTGGAACATGTTCTGGGTTTTTTTCGCTAATGATTTTCACCCCGGGGTCTGAAGCACGTTCGGGATCTCACACCCTTAAGCACGTTTGGTGTCCAGACCCAACGGGTCTGCACTTGGTCTAGTATACTATTAAAACTCTGTGTGTGTGTGTGTGAGTGTGGGTGTGTGTGTTTGTGTCAGATTTGGCCTTTGATTCCTTGCTCTGCCAAAACCACACGCGAAAACTCCGAGATGTTTTACATTTCGCTAGACATTACACTTTTACATTATTAGATTTAGACATTTTTATGTACACATTTTTAAATAAAATCCATCCTCTCCCCCCCCCCCTCACTCATTTTGTGGCCTCCTGCTGGCCAGCCACCATAATGGCTGCTGCCGCCCGGCTCTGCTCCAAAAACGCCGACATTTTCATCTTTAGCTAGCGAATTTAGCTGCTGCTGCCCGCCTCTCCTCCACTACACCACCCCCCCCCCCCCCCCCCGGGCCGGCTCTCTCACGCTGGCTCAAGCCAAACATCGGCTCTTCCCCCTCTGCTTTTCGCCGTCCTCTGTGTCTATGCCGTCATGACGCTGAAGCACGTTCGGGAACCAGACCCCGGGGTCTGAAGCACGTTCGGGGTCCAGACCCAACGGGTCTGCACTTGGTCTAATTACATTTAAAGTTTAAAGTCATGGCAATTGTTAACCTAATTTGTAACTCAAGAGGTTTCAGAAAGGTAATTTGAAACATTTTATGCAGCCGATTAGCAGGTTCTTTTAAATTATTAAAACTTTTTCTGTGCCTGAAACAGATCCTGAAGAATCTCTGCACACCTACGTTAATCCATCACTATTTAAGTACTGCATCAATCATTTATGTTCCCTCTCCTCCCCTGGTGTCTGTTCCACATGATGCATTACTGATCTATCTGATCCTCTTGAGCTTCATCCACATCAAATTCTTCATGTGCGAGCCCGAATAGTGAGCATCGATGAGTTGTTAGTAGATCAGCGAGAAAAATCTAAGTCCTGTCACAATGCAACATTCACCCATTTGTTTTCCAACACGATTGAGATGAACAGTACGAGTAAGAACTTACTCGTCAAAAAGGCTTTTGTGCACTTTGGCCTTCATCAGTCAGAGTATTGAGTATAGAAGTTGGGAGGTCATGTTGCAGTTGTATAAGATGTTTGCGAGACCGCATTTAGAAAATTGTGTTCAGTTCTGGGCACCATGTTATTGGAAAGATATTGTCAAGCTTGAAAGGGTTCAGAAAAGATTGCGAGGATGTCGCCAGGACTAGAGGGTGTGAGCTGGAGGGAGAGGTTAAGTAGGCTGGGTCTCTGTTCCATGCAGCGTAGGAGGATGATGGGAGATTTTATAGAGGTGTACAAAATCATGACAGGAATAGATCGGGTAGATGCAGAGTCTTTTACCCAGAGTAGGGGAATCGAGAACCAGAGGACATAGGTTCAAGGTGAAGGGGAAAAGATTTAATAGGAATCCGAGGGATAACTTTTACACACAGAGGGTGGTGGGTGTATGGAACAAGCTGCCAGAGGAGGTAGTTGAGGCTGGGACTATCCCATCGTTTAAGAAACAGTTGAACAGGTACATGGATACAAGAGCGGAACTCGCTATCAAAACATGGAGGGGACGGGGGACACAATTTTTTGGCGGCCGCGCGCGCATGCGCACTCACACACACACACGAGTGAGGCTTCGGAGGCTCAATCCAGCGCTAAATGGAGCTCAACTCTGCTTGTCTCACCGGGTTAAACTACAGCCCTGCCTGGACACTAGCGCTGCTTCTCCGCGCTGGCCATATTTCCCGCAAGCCCAGGCAGGTTCACCTGGCGGGACAGGCTGAGTTGAGCTGGGTTTAGTGCTGTTTCTCTGCGCTGGCTGTGGGCCTGGGGGCACAGCTCGCGTCTGACTCCCGACCTCTCTGGCCACCCATGGGGGAGGGGGCACTCGGGTGGGGACGGGACAGTGCCGGAGACCCGGCCGGGATCGATCCTGCCTGCGGATGAGGCGCAAGTCTGTGCCACGTCTCCCTCCTCCAATCGCCGCGCTCTATCCTCAGTCCCACCTCCCCCCCACTCCTCCCTCCTCCAATCATCGCGCCCTCGATCATCAGTTCCACCCCCACTGTCTCGCGGAAAGCGGAGATTTTAAAATACGGATCACAAAAACTTGGGGAGGGATGTCCCCCACCACTCAAAACATGGGGGGGGGGACATGTCCCCCCTGCCCCCCTGGGTTTTCCACCCCTGCATGGATAGGACAGGTTTCGAGGGTTACGGACCAAGCGCAGGCAAGTGAAACGAGGATAGCTGGGATATTGTTGGCCAGTGTGGGCAAGTTGGGCCGAAGTGCCTGTTTCCACACTAATACAAAAAGAAAAGAAAAAGAAAACTTAAGCACATATTTTCCCTTTGCCCAGGCACACCAAATGTAGACTCTGCAATTGTTTCAAATGCAAGTGGTCTTCCTTGGTACTTACAGCTCAGAGGCACGAAACAAGTAGGATTCCACCTGCAGCATTTATAGTCAGAAAGGCAACTGGAAGGTTAATGGCTAGTGTGCAATATCCAAAGCAAATACAGGTAACAGCAATTATGTGTGGCAAAGTGGCACAGCGGTAGAATTGCTGCCTTGCTGTACCAGAGACCTGGGTTCGATCCTGACTACGGCTGCTGTGTCTACGGAGTTCGTACATTCTCCCCGTGACCGCATGGGCTTTCTCCGAATGCTCCGATTTCCTCCCTCATTCCAAAGACGTGCAGGTTTGTAGGTTAATTAGATTCTGTAAATTGTCCCTAATGCGCAGTACAGAACTAGTGAACAGGTAATCATTGGTGGACGTGGACGTGGACGTGGACTTGGTGGGACGAAGGGCCTGTGTTCACTCTGTATCTCTAAACTAAATCTAAACTAAACAATGAAGATGCAAATGAAGGAATATTTATTTCTAATTTATATGATGCTGAAGGGTGGGGGGGGGGGGGGGGATTGAAATCAAAGGATAATTTACAGTAAGAGGCCTCAATATCAGTTTGCAGTCAATTTGGATGTGATTATTTAAGTGAGCATTTGCTTTACTTTTTGTTGGCAGCAACTGATTGCTGAGCTGAACTATTTTCATATCTGAAAATTTACTTTACATTCCAAATTTTGAAATGCAAAGCCATAACTCTTTGCGCCCATATCAAATTATTTTGCAGAATTAGCAACTTTACTACCATTAAAGAAGTTGCACAGGCAAATTGGCAGCAACCCCAGCAGCAATTATATACATTAAAAAAAGCAACATCTACAGTCTAGTTTAGTGATACAGCGCGGAAACAGGCCCTTCGGCCAACCGTGTCCGCACCAACCAGCGATCCCCGCACATCAACACTATCCTACAACCACTAGGAACAATTTTTACGTTTACCATGCCAATTTACCAACAAACCAGTACTTCCTTGGAGTGTGGGAGGAAATCGAAGATCTCGGAGAAAACCCACGCAGGTCACGGGGAGAATGTACAAACTCTGTACAGACAGACTCCGTAGTCGGGATCGAACCCGGGTCTCCGGCACTGCATTCGCTGTAAGGCAGTAACTCTACCGCTTCACAACCGTGAGCGCCAACAACGTGCAGATCAGACATGGCCAGCAGCTGCACGGAGCAGGGGAGCGTTGGTGGAAAACATCAACCTTACCTGGCCAGGCCAACCCCTGCAACTACGACCCAGTGCCACTGCCAGGGCAACAGGTCTTAATGCCCGAGTTACGACTCCACATTTTTAACAAGACTTGAGTAATACAAGATGGCATCAGAAACGTGGCGACACTTGTATACTGCTAGAGTGATCTGCGATTCTTAATTCTTGTACTTAAGTATGATTTCGCCAAAGTGTGATTTTATTGAACTATATGCAAAAAAGGAATTCCACTGTACCAAGGTATATGTGACAATAAAGTACCATTGAACATGCAGTCCAGGTGCACTCTAGGTGTCAACGTGGTGCAATTATTTTAAAGCATCCACCAGCACGTTTGCAATACAATGTCTTATGTGATACGTAGCAAAGAACAGAGAGAACGTTCTGATCAAATTATACAATGAAGGTTTGAATACAATGTGCACTTTTAATGATTGAAGCCACAGAGAGAGTTTTTAGGAGACACGATTTCCCTAGCTACACTGGGAGGTAAGGCTCTGTCTTACGGTGTTGCGGTCATCAGCGGTAAAGCACGGCTTCGCCTGTAAAGTGGACCGCACGGCAATGGCGAGAGCGCCGAGACTATGCCATGGGAGCGCCGCACGGGTGCTGCGCGGGGTCCGAGTGATTTAAATACGGCTGGTCCCACGTGCTTGCGGTAAGTAAAAAAAAAGGGGGGGGCCGACTGCGATGATGTCATTTTGGATCTGTGGGGCTGTGGCGGCAGTCGCCCTGATCGCGGCGCGGTAGTGGTGGCTGTGGCGGCGGCCGTGCCGCACACGTGACTCACTAGCAGGGGCTGTGGTGGCGGCCGTCCTGATCGCGGCGCTGTAGCGGTGGCTGTGGCGGCGGCCGTGCCGCACTCGTGCCTCACTGGCGGAGGCTGTGCAGTAGGGACATATTTTTGAACAGTGTTGGTTTTATTTTAGCACCGTGCGGTGTTGGGAACAACGCCGCACGGCCCCGGAATTGTGCGTTTGACCGAGTGCCCGGTCTATGGCGGCCCAGGAGCGGTAGATTCTTCCCGTTTCGCCGCCAATGACCGCAGACTCGTGAGACAAGCCTTTAAGTGAAGTGGGGTCATTACACGTAAAATTATGACTAAAAGCCCTGTCCCACGGTACAAGTTCATTCCAAGAGTTCTCCCGATTTTGCCCCGATTCGAACTCGGAGATTTACGGTAATGGCCACTCGTCGGTACTCGGGCTCTCGTGGACATTTTTCATCATGATGAAAAATCTTCACGAGTCTTCCCGTTCTTACCTGCCATTAGCGAGTCTTCCCGAGTACCTGCCGTTAGCGCTAAGAGACGTCCCCAAGCTCCGACGTACCCGCTACGTTCATTTTCCGTGCTTATCACGAGTTTGATTTTTTTTAAACTCGGAGAGCTCTTGGAATGAACTGGTACTGTGGGACAGGGCTTTAAGAATGAGATAGAGGGAGAATGCCATAGAGGGAGTACAGAGAAGGTTCACCAGACTGATTCGTGGGATGTCAGGACTTTCATATGAGGAAAGACTGGATAGACTCGGCTTGTACTCGCTAGAATTTAGAAGATTGAGGGGGGATCTTATAGAAACTTACAAAATTCTTAAGGGGTTGGACAGGCTAGATGCAGGAAGATTGTTCCCGATGTTGGGGAAGTCCAGAACAAGGGGTCACAGTTTAAGGATAAAGGGGAAATCTTTTAGGACTGAGATGAGAAAAAACATTTTTTACACAGAGAGTGGTGAATCCCTGCAACAGAATGTAGTTGAGGCCAGTTTATTGGCTATCTTTAAGAGGGAGTTAGATGTGGCCCTTGTGGCTAAAGGGATCAGGGGGTATGGAGAGAAAGCAGGTACAGGATACTGAGTTGGATGATCAGCCATGATCATATTGAATGGCGGTGCAGGCTCGAAGGGCCAAATGGCCTACTCCTGCACCTATTTTCTATGTTTCTATGTTTCTATGAGAAGGGAGCTACAAAGAAATGAAGATAGTGAAGATAATGAAGAAGAAAACGAAGATAGACCTTCTTCGGACTGAAGAAGGGTCTCAACCCGAAACGTCACCTATTCCTTTTCTCCAGAGATGCTGTCTGACCTGCTGAGTTACTCCAGCTTTTTATGTCTATCTTCAGTTTAAACCAGCATCTGCAGTTCCTTCCTACTATCTGGGCCACAAAGAAAAGGTTCTATAAAGAGAGAAGCCAGGGCAGGGAACAGGTTGCCTGGGGAGTTAGCTGAAACCACAAACATGCAAAATAAAATCATTGAACCATCAAGTTCCATCTGCTCCCACCTCTCTCTCTTCCCTTTCCAAGACAGTGTATACATTTTCTTGGAAGAGGGGGGAAGCGTCTCTACATCTAACCAAATAGCTAATTTAGGAAAGAAAAATCTTAAAGACATACATATGGGATCCCTGAAGGCAATCTTTCAAGATTCAGGAAATTGTGGTTACAGCTGCTCTAGTCCCAGTTAAACCACCTTTTACTATTCAGGGTTTTTACTTCAGACTTAGTTTAGTTTAGAGATAGTTTAGACGTACAGCGTGGAACCAGGCCCTTCGGCTCACCAAGTACGCGACGGCCAGCGATCCCCGTACACTAGCACCAGCCTACGCACACTAGGGACAATTTACAATCTTTACTGAAGCCAATTAACCTGCAAACCTGTATATTTTTGGAATGTGGGAGGAAACCGGAGCACCCGGAGAAAACCCACGCGGTCACAGGAGGAATTTACAAATTCCGTACAGACAGCGCCCGTAGTCAGAATCGAACCCGGGTCTCTGGCACTGTAAGACAGCAACATTACCGCTGTGCCGCCCAAATTTTTTCATTTACCTGGCTTACTTTGGGGGGAGCCAGAAAAAATTTCACTCACTGGGCCAATTGTTCACGAAGTCAACAGCTCTTTCAGAATTCACTGCACTTAAAAAAATCTAAAATATTTCTATGGTTGATTGTAGGAACAAAGAACTGCAGATGCCGGTTAATACACAAAAGGACACAAAGTGCTGGAGTAATTCAGCAGTTCAGACAGCATCTTCGGAGAACATAATTAGGTGACGTTTCGAGTCGAGACCCTTCTTCAGACAGTTTGTAAGGGGAATGGACCAGGGGCGGAGAAGAAAGTTGGGAAAGGGTAGAGGCAGGATATAGCATGGCAGGTAATAGGCCCTGTGGATGGTAAAATCGGGAGCTCGCAGGTCCCTGGTAGGAGACCGATTTTCAGGAGCTCCCGCAACGCCAATTTCGCCCGCCCCGAATCGCAGGGTTTGAATCGGCCCGTCGCATGGGCCTTACATCGCCCGGTGCGGCTTAATCGGCCGCGGGACTTACCATCGCCCGCCGGGGGCTTTAACTTCAAGAGCCTCGATCGCCTCGACGCAGCAGTTTGACTGCCTGACCGCGGGAGAAGAACAGGGAAGAGATAGGACTTTTGCCTTCCATCACAGTGAGGAGGTGTTTGGAGGTTCACTGTGATGGATGTTTGTGCGGAACTGTGTTAATTGTGTGTTATGTTTATTTTGCTGTTATGACTGCAGGGAACGAAACTTCATTCAAACCTTTGTATGCTTGAATGACAATAAAGGCATTCTAATTCTAATTCTTCCAAACCATAAGCAACGGGGTGTTTTAATAGGTAGATGATTGGAACAAAGGCCAAAGATAAGAAAGGAAAGTGTGAGACAGGTTTAAAGAGTTGCGGCTTGTAAAGCCAGAGGGAGTAAAGTGGCAGAGGGGGGTACGTGGGAAAGTGAGTGGAGGAAATAGGTGGGGCACAGGGGGGAAAAGAGGGAGGGGGTGTGAGGGAGAAAGGGAGGGGCAGTTGGAGAGGGGGGTTTAGTGAGAGGTCAGTGTAAGGCCACATGCAGACTGATGGAACAGTGCCTCCTATTCTGTTTGTGTAGTTTACATCTCAATGGTATGAACATTGAATTCTCCAATTTTAGGTAACCTCTCACCAACTCCCCCCAAACCTA
>CM075982.1:61372451-61682392 GCA_038087875.1 Malacoraja senta | reverse complement strand
GAATAGATCGGGTAGATGCAGAGTCTTTTACCCAGAGTAGGGGAATCGAGAACCAGAGGACATAGGTTCAAGGTGAAGGGGAAAAGATTTAATAGGAATCCGAGGGATAACTTTTACACACAGAGGGTGGTGGGTGTATGGAACAAGCTGCCAGAGGAGGTAGTTGAGGCTGGGACTATCCCATCGTTTAAGAAACAGTTGAACAGGTACATGGATACAAGAGCGGAACTCGCTATCAAAACATGGAGGGGACGGGGGACACAATTTTTTGGCGGCCGCGCGCGCATGCGCACTCACACACACACACGAGTGAGGCTTCGGAGGCTCAATCCAGCGCTAAATGGAGCTCAACTCTGCTTGTCTCACCGGGTTAAACTACAGCCCTGCCTGGACACTAGCGCTGCTTCTCCGCGCTGGCCATATTTCCCGCAAGCCCAGGCAGGTTCACCTGGCGGGACAGGCTGAGTTGAGCTGGGTTTAGTGCTGTTTCTCTGCGCTGGCTGTGGGCCTGGGGGCACAGCTCGCGTCTGACTCCCGACCTCTCTGGCCACCCATGGGGGAGGGGGCACTCGGGTGGGGACGGGACAGTGCCGGAGACCCGGCCGGGATCGATCCTGCCTGCGGATGAGGCGCAAGTCTGTGCCACGTCTCCCTCCTCCAATCGCCGCGCTCTATCCTCAGTCCCACCTCCCCCCCACTCCTCCCTCCTCCAATCATCGCGCCCTCGATCATCAGTTCCACCCCCACTGTCTCGCGGAAAGCGGAGATTTTAAAATACGGATCACAAAAACTTGGGGAGGGATGTCCCCCACCACTCAAAACATGGGGGGGGGGACATGTCCCCCCTGCCCCCCTGGGTTTTCCACCCCTGCATGGATAGGACAGGTTTCGAGGGTTACGGACCAAGCGCAGGCAAGTGAAACGAGGATAGCTGGGATATTGTTGGCCAGTGTGGGCAAGTTGGGCCGAAGTGCCTGTTTCCACACTAATACAAAAAGAAAAGAAAAAGAAAACTTAAGCACATATTTTCCCTTTGCCCAGGCACACCAAATGTAGACTCTGCAATTGTTTCAAATGCAAGTGGTCTTCCTTGGTACTTACAGCTCAGAGGCACGAAACAAGTAGGATTCCACCTGCAGCATTTATAGTCAGAAAGGCAACTGGAAGGTTAATGGCTAGTGTGCAATATCCAAAGCAAATACAGGTAACAGCAATTATGTGTGGCAAAGTGGCACAGCGGTAGAATTGCTGCCTTGCTGTACCAGAGACCTGGGTTCGATCCTGACTACGGCTGCTGTGTCTACGGAGTTCGTACATTCTCCCCGTGACCGCATGGGCTTTCTCCGAATGCTCCGATTTCCTCCCTCATTCCAAAGACGTGCAGGTTTGTAGGTTAATTAGATTCTGTAAATTGTCCCTAATGCGCAGTACAGAACTAGTGAACAGGTAATCATTGGTGGACGTGGACGTGGACGTGGACTTGGTGGGACGAAGGGCCTGTGTTCACTCTGTATCTCTAAACTAAATCTAAACTAAACAATGAAGATGCAAATGAAGGAATATTTATTTCTAATTTATATGATGCTGAAGGGTGGGGGGGGGGGGGGGGATTGAAATCAAAGGATAATTTACAGTAAGAGGCCTCAATATCAGTTTGCAGTCAATTTGGATGTGATTATTTAAGTGAGCATTTGCTTTACTTTTTGTTGGCAGCAACTGATTGCTGAGCTGAACTATTTTCATATCTGAAAATTTACTTTACATTCCAAATTTTGAAATGCAAAGCCATAACTCTTTGCGCCCATATCAAATTATTTTGCAGAATTAGCAACTTTACTACCATTAAAGAAGTTGCACAGGCAAATTGGCAGCAACCCCAGCAGCAATTATATACATTAAAAAAAGCAACATCTACAGTCTAGTTTAGTGATACAGCGCGGAAACAGGCCCTTCGGCCAACCGTGTCCGCACCAACCAGCGATCCCCGCACATCAACACTATCCTACAACCACTAGGAACAATTTTTACGTTTACCATGCCAATTTACCAACAAACCAGTACTTCCTTGGAGTGTGGGAGGAAATCGAAGATCTCGGAGAAAACCCACGCAGGTCACGGGGAGAATGTACAAACTCTGTACAGACAGACTCCGTAGTCGGGATCGAACCCGGGTCTCCGGCACTGCATTCGCTGTAAGGCAGTAACTCTACCGCTTCACAACCGTGAGCGCCAACAACGTGCAGATCAGACATGGCCAGCAGCTGCACGGAGCAGGGGAGCGTTGGTGGAAAACATCAACCTTACCTGGCCAGGCCAACCCCTGCAACTACGACCCAGTGCCACTGCCAGGGCAACAGGTCTTAATGCCCGAGTTACGACTCCACATTTTTAACAAGACTTGAGTAATACAAGATGGCATCAGAAACGTGGCGACACTTGTATACTGCTAGAGTGATCTGCGATTCTTAATTCTTGTACTTAAGTATGATTTCGCCAAAGTGTGATTTTATTGAACTATATGCAAAAAAGGAATTCCACTGTACCAAGGTATATGTGACAATAAAGTACCATTGAACATGCAGTCCAGGTGCACTCTAGGTGTCAACGTGGTGCAATTATTTTAAAGCATCCACCAGCACGTTTGCAATACAATGTCTTATGTGATACGTAGCAAAGAACAGAGAGAACGTTCTGATCAAATTATACAATGAAGGTTTGAATACAATGTGCACTTTTAATGATTGAAGCCACAGAGAGAGTTTTTAGGAGACACGATTTCCCTAGCTACACTGGGAGGTAAGGCTCTGTCTTACGGTGTTGCGGTCATCAGCGGTAAAGCACGGCTTCGCCTGTAAAGTGGACCGCACGGCAATGGCGAGAGCGCCGAGACTATGCCATGGGAGCGCCGCACGGGTGCTGCGCGGGGTCCGAGTGATTTAAATACGGCTGGTCCCACGTGCTTGCGGTAAGTAAAAAAAAAGGGGGGGGCCGACTGCGATGATGTCATTTTGGATCTGTGGGGCTGTGGCGGCAGTCGCCCTGATCGCGGCGCGGTAGTGGTGGCTGTGGCGGCGGCCGTGCCGCACACGTGACTCACTAGCAGGGGCTGTGGTGGCGGCCGTCCTGATCGCGGCGCTGTAGCGGTGGCTGTGGCGGCGGCCGTGCCGCACTCGTGCCTCACTGGCGGAGGCTGTGCAGTAGGGACATATTTTTGAACAGTGTTGGTTTTATTTTAGCACCGTGCGGTGTTGGGAACAACGCCGCACGGCCCCGGAATTGTGCGTTTGACCGAGTGCCCGGTCTATGGCGGCCCAGGAGCGGTAGATTCTTCCCGTTTCGCCGCCAATGACCGCAGACTCGTGAGACAAGCCTTTAAGTGAAGTGGGGTCATTACACGTAAAATTATGACTAAAAGCCCTGTCCCACGGTACAAGTTCATTCCAAGAGTTCTCCCGATTTTGCCCCGATTCGAACTCGGAGATTTACGGTAATGGCCACTCGTCGGTACTCGGGCTCTCGTGGACATTTTTCATCATGATGAAAAATCTTCACGAGTCTTCCCGTTCTTACCTGCCATTAGCGAGTCTTCCCGAGTACCTGCCGTTAGCGCTAAGAGACGTCCCCAAGCTCCGACGTACCCGCTACGTTCATTTTCCGTGCTTATCACGAGTTTGATTTTTTTTAAACTCGGAGAGCTCTTGGAATGAACTGGTACTGTGGGACAGGGCTTTAAGAATGAGATAGAGGGAGAATGCCATAGAGGGAGTACAGAGAAGGTTCACCAGACTGATTCGTGGGATGTCAGGACTTTCATATGAGGAAAGACTGGATAGACTCGGCTTGTACTCGCTAGAATTTAGAAGATTGAGGGGGGATCTTATAGAAACTTACAAAATTCTTAAGGGGTTGGACAGGCTAGATGCAGGAAGATTGTTCCCGATGTTGGGGAAGTCCAGAACAAGGGGTCACAGTTTAAGGATAAAGGGGAAATCTTTTAGGACTGAGATGAGAAAAAACATTTTTTACACAGAGAGTGGTGAATCCCTGCAACAGAATGTAGTTGAGGCCAGTTTATTGGCTATCTTTAAGAGGGAGTTAGATGTGGCCCTTGTGGCTAAAGGGATCAGGGGGTATGGAGAGAAAGCAGGTACAGGATACTGAGTTGGATGATCAGCCATGATCATATTGAATGGCGGTGCAGGCTCGAAGGGCCAAATGGCCTACTCCTGCACCTATTTTCTATGTTTCTATGTTTCTATGAGAAGGGAGCTACAAAGAAATGAAGATAGTGAAGATAATGAAGAAGAAAACGAAGATAGACCTTCTTCGGACTGAAGAAGGGTCTCAACCCGAAACGTCACCTATTCCTTTTCTCCAGAGATGCTGTCTGACCTGCTGAGTTACTCCAGCTTTTAATGTCTATCTTCAGTTTAAACCAGCATCTGCAGTTCCTTCCTACTATCTGGGCCACAAAGAAAAGGTTCTATAAAGAGAGAAGCCAGGGCAGGGAACAGGTTGCCTGGGGAGTTAGCTGAAACCACAAACATGCAAAATAAAATCATTGAACCATCAAGTTCCATCTGCTCCCACCTCTCTCTCTTCCCTTTCCAAGACAGTGTATACATTTTCTTGGAAGAGGGGGGAAGCGTCTCTACATCTAACCAAATAGCTAATTTAGGAAAGAAAAATCTTAAAGACATACATATGGGATCCCTGAAGGCAATCTTTCAAGATTCAGGAAATTGTGGTTACAGCTGCTCTAGTCCCAGTTAAACCACCTTTTACTATTCAGGGTTTTTACTTCAGACTTAGTTTAGTTTAGAGATAGTTTAGACGTACAGCGTGGAACCAGCCCTTCGGCTCACCAAGTACGCGACGGCCAGCGATCCCCGTACACTAGCACCAGCCTACGCACACTAGGGACAATTTACAATCTTTACTGAAGCCAATTAACCTGCAAACCTGTATATTTTTGGAGTGTGGGAGGAAACCGGAGCACCCGGAGAAAACCCACGCGGTCACAGGAGGAATTTACAAATTCCGTACAGACAGCGCCCGTAGTCAGAATCGAACCCGGGTCTCTGGCACTGTAAGACAGCAACATTACCGCTGTGCCGCCCAAATTTTTTCATTTACCTGGCTTACTTTGGGGGGAGCCAGAAAAAATTTCACTCACTGGGCCAATTGTTCACGAAGTCAACAGCTCTTTCAGAATTCACTGCACTTAAAAAAATCTAAAATATTTCTATGGTTGATTGTAGGAACAAAGAACTGCAGATGCCGGTTAATACACAAAAGGACACAAAGTGCTGGAGTAATTCAGCAGTTCAGACAGCATCTTCGGAGAACATAATTAGGTGACGTTTCGAGTCGAGACCCTTCTTCAGACAGTTTGTAAGGGGAATGGACCAGGGGCGGAGAAGAAAGTTGGGAAAGGGTAGAGGCAGGATATAGCATGGCAGGTAATAGGCCCTGTGGATGGTAAAATCGGGAGCTCGCAGGTCCCTGGTAGGAGACCGATTTTCAGGAGCTCCCGCAACGCCAATTTCGCCCGCCCCGAATCGCAGGGTTTGAATCGGCCCGTCGCATGGGCCTTACATCGCCCGGTGCGGCTTAATCGGCCGCGGGACTTACCATCGCCCGCCGGGGGCTTTAACTTCAAGAGCCTCGATCGCCTCGACGCAGCAGTTTGACTGCCTGACCGCGGGAGAAGAACAGGGAAGAGATAGGACTTTTGCCTTCCATCACAGTGAGGAGGTGTTTGGAGGTTCACTGTGATGGATGTTTGTGCGGAACTGTGTTAATTGTGTGTTATGTTTATTTTGCTGTTATGACTGCAGGAACGAAACTTCATTCAAACCTTTGTATGCTTGAATGACAATAAAGGCATTCTAATTCTAATTCTTCCAAACCATAAGCAACGGGGTGTTTTAATAGGTAGATGATTGGAACAAAGGCCAAAGATAAGAAAGGAAAGTGTGAGACAGGTTTAAAGAGTTGCGGCTTGTAAAGCCAGAGGGAGTAAAGTGGCAGAGGGGGTACGTGGGAAAGTGAGTGGAGGAAATAGGTGGGGGCACAGGGGGAAAAGAGGGAGGGGGTGTGAGGGAGAAAGGGAGGGGCAGTTGGAGAGGGGGGTTTAGTGAGAGGTCAGTGTAAGGCCACATGCAGACTGATGGAACAGTGCCTCCTATTCTGTTTGTGTAGTTTACATCTCAATGGTATGAACATTGAATTCTCCAATTTTAGGTAACCTCTCACCAACTCCCCCCAAACCTAAACCCGCTACTTTTCTCCTCACAACGTGCCCCCCCCCCCCCACTCTTTACCCTCCCCATTGCCACACCTGGACTCTCCTATTTCTCCCCTCTATTTACATCGACCCTCTTTCCTACATTCGCCCTACAAACTGCAACTCTTCAAACCTATCTCACACCTTCCTTACTTATCCCTCGCCTTTGTTTCAACCCATCTGCCTATAAACCCCCCACCCCTCGTCTATGTTGACCTATTACCTGCCGCACTTTGTCCTGTCTCTCCCCTTTTCCAGCTTTCTTCTCCCTCCCACAATCATTCTGATAAAAGGTCTCGACCCGAAATATCACCGATCCATGTTCTCCAGGGATGCGGCTTGGCCCGCTGAGTTACTCGAGCACCGCATGTCCTCTCTGGCTGATTGGCCTTCTTTTGTAATCCATGTTGGTACGAATCTATCATATTTGAAAGAAAGCTGTGTGAAAAGAACATGAATATGAATTCATTTTAGATCGGTCCAACAAAGAGCCAGGACAAACACTACAGACCTCATGATGTTTTTCTGTGCTGCAACTTTCAATGATTCAACATTATCACAGGGGAAAATGCAGCATTCTATTATAAAAGGGTTTGTTAATACTTTGTGGATGGAATGTCAGCATTTTAATTCACCAAAATAACAAAGTTTATTGATAGTGATGGAAAATTGCTACTATAAACTTTAAATAGTAAATATTATGCAAGTCGGACCCAACTATAAAGCTTTTAACTTACGGTAATGCATGTGAGCCAGACTTACATAAATCTCAAGAGGTATGAGTCAGTTAAATGGTCCATAAAGTTGCCTAACTGGAACTGGACATGGCAGCAAGCCCACCCTAGTGAAATTTTATTCCAGGAAACAATCTGGAAAGAATTTAAGAAGCAATGTCTCATCAACTTAATGTCATGGCTTGTATTTCAAAACGATCAGGTTAAATTAATAGCCGCCTAAATCCTGAATGATGATAAGGTGATTTTATAGTGGCTAGGTTTATTTCTACTGAGCAGGTTAAAAATGCCTAAGGATTGCATTGTGGAGTGCTGTTTACTTAAGGATGAACGCACTTAAAAATCAATTTTACCTTGAGTAAACCGCACGGCCGATCATTTGCTGGTGAATGCACACCAATCATGAAAAAAGACCCGACATTTTAGTTTGCATATCTTTCATTAATGTGTTCCATGTACCTCTTCAAATCTATTGTTTCCCATCACCCCTGACTCTCAGTCTGAAGAAGGGTCTCGACCCAAAAATGTCACCTATTCCTTGCTCCACAGATGCTGCCTGACCGCTAGGTTAGTCCAGCTTTTTGCCTCTATCTTCTATATAAACCAGCATCTGCAGTTATTTCTGACACAATTGAGTTTGCAAACCATATAAGTAAGTCCATGCCTCTCCAGGAATCAAGGACTGGCCTAATGAGTGAATCATTTGTAGCTCAATTCTGTCCCCTGATCTATGTGCATCAATAAACAATAGACAATAGGTGCAGGAGTAGGCCATTCGGCCTTTCGAGCCAGCACCGCCATCGTGTTCAGCTCTTGTTTTTCTCACTGTGGACACTGCTGATATCAAGAGAATTGACTGTAGAAACGAGGAGCTGCAGATGCTGGTTTACAAAATAAGACATAAAGTGCTGGAGTGCCGCAGCAATGGGTCACGCAGCATCTCTGGAGAACAGAGAGATCACCAGAGATGCTGCCTGACCCGCTGAGCTGCACCAGCACTTTGGGCTTTTCTTTTAACAAGAGAATTGACTGGGCAGCTTCAGAAATGTCTGCACTCAGAGGGGAGTGCAACAACCAAGAGGGAGCTTCTTGCTGGTGAGCTTGACCAAGTGTGGAATAAGCGACACAGGTCAAAACTGAAATAAAGAGCATTAAGGAGTAAAGGCTCCAACGTTGTAAAATCATACCTTTACAGAAGGGTGGGCTGTTATTACTGTTGTTATCCCAACCTGTCACTGCAGTAGTTCCAGAACCGAGTCCACCTCTGCTGCTTATCATTGATCATCCTTCTGCTACGATGAGATCAGAAATGGGGATGTTTGAGAGTGATGATGCAATGTTTAATTCCATTCATGGCCTTCAGCAAATAATCCAGTCTCTGTAGGCATGTAATGATACCCAGGCAACATTGAAGCCATGGGTTGATAAGTGGCAAGTCATATTTAGTTTAGACGTACAGTGCACAAACATGTCCCTCGGCCCTCAGGGTCCATGCCGACCAGCGTTCCCCAAACACCAGCACTATCCTACTTTACTGGCTTTATCTTGCACTAAATGTTATTCCCTTATCATGTATCTGTACATTGTGAATGGCTTGACTGTAATCATGTCTGGTCCCCGCCACTGACTGGTTCGCACGCAACTAAAACTTTTCACTGTACCTCGGTACACGTGACAATAAACTAGACAGAACTATCAGGACTGAAATCCACAAGATTTAGTTTAGTTTAGTTTAGAGATACAGTGTGGAAACAAACTCTTTGGCCCACCAAGTCCGCGCCGACCAGCTATCCCAGTACACTAGCTCTATCCTACACAGCCCACTAACCTGTACGTCCTTGGAGTGTGGGAGGAAACCGGAGCTTCCCAGAGAAAACCACGCTGGTCACAGGGAGAACGTACAAACTCCGAACAGACGAGCCCCCGTAGTCAGGATCGAAGACAGGTCTCTGGCGCTGTGAGGAAGCAAATCTACCGCTGTGCCACCATGCCGCCCTTGGTACCAAGATGGTACCAATCATTCCCCATTCAAACAAGGGGACACGCTATTTTACTGCCTGCCCCAGTTTTCTGCAGAAGAGCCTGAAATGCCTTTGCACAAAGGATTTGATGGATAGGCACTTTTGACAGAAGTATGTAGTTCTACAGGTAATTTACATACACTCAACTTTTCTAATCTTTGAAGATAATTAAGTAATTTATATCCAGCTTAAATAATGATTTAAATAAGGATGCTGAGGTAACTCCCAGTGAATATACCTATACCAATTAGTCGGTGACACAAATTTCCATTTCTCTTGCAATTGGTCTTTGATAATGCATTTTACATTGATTACAGTAAAGCTCTAATTTCAGAATGATGCTTAACTGATGTGGTGGCACTCACAAGATTATATTTCTTGCACTGGTTAACTTTCATTATCTGCTTGAGTTGTGCGACTGCATTCAGAAAATAGCAAAACTCAACATTTACCAGATCTATCTTAATTAAAGTGTAATATTATTTGTACATTGTTCCTGCACTTTATCCGACTCCAGCCTACCGATACATTACGTAATTGATCCTCTCTCAAGAATAGTCAGATGGTTGGTTGCTATAATTTACCAGTTAATTAATTTTAAATTTAAATTAAATCTATGAGAGAATGATTGTGTTCAACTGAATTATTAGATTCAATTAAAGATTGCACAAAATAATTAAGAGAAACAAAATCATGACTCTTACCCTGCCTGCTGCAGACTCTTAATTTTCTGCACTCTTTATCTCTTCTGCTTTAACTTCATCTTCCTCCAGGTGGTGCAGTTGACATTGGTTATTTAGGTACAATCATTTGACACCAGTTACTATGATCAAATGAAAAATCATTGTTTTTGCTGGAAATTATTTGCTCCTGAAGGACCCTACCCTGAGAGCCAAGACAGCAAAAGATTATGAAGATATACCATATGACAAACACATACCTACAGAAGATAATGATTTAATTGTTGGATCTCAATTGTCGCAGCACTTCTAATGTTGATTTAGTTTTACATTAACTAACTCCACAGGGATCAAAGCTGGAAAGGCTCCCAAACCCATACTGCTTCTCCCCAATCCTACTTAGCATCCTCCTTTTCTCAATCAATATGGTTTAACAGCAAACTCTTTGATCAAAGGAACATAATGTGATTCAATGTGGATTTTGCATCTCCTCCAAGTCTGGAGTGTTCCCTTGCAATGAGATATTAAGTATAGGACTCACCGAAGAACAAAGTAGTTCATGTTTTGAAATATCAATTAAGCAGAAGATTTGTATCTGATCTCTGCTAAAGGCTACAAGGCAAGTTCAAGATCTGAGGTGACATTAACTGAAATAATTTATCCCAGCAGTGGTCCCACCTTAAAGCCTCAAAGCAGAGTTGCCTATGGAATACACCAAACACCACGCTGTATTCTACTTCATCGCTGCATTTTAGTCAATGATAGTTGGTCTATGTTTGATTTTTAGATTCCACTCGGAACTCATTGATAAAGAACAATTTTTTACACAGGGCTTCCAACATAGTCCACCTTTACTACATTGTCCATCCTTGACTTTCATTTACAGAACAGGTAGGTTGAGTGCTATTTGCTCCAGAGGTGAGGTGCATTGATTGTCTATCAGAGAGCTGTGAGGTGTCCTGTAGGACTAAGGCTGAGGGAGCTCTGGATTCAGTGTAGAAAGCTCTTTGGGAGAGCTGATCGTCAGATGGCTGTTGTTGTGCCGTGGAAACCATTGGCAGACTCTGTATAATCACTCCCGAAGTGCTGATGCCAATGCTGGATACCAAAAGACTGTTCGTTTCCTCGGATTGGGAGGGAAATCCGGTGGCTGAAGAGTTGTGAGATGGGATTTGTAACACTGAGCAAGTAACACTGGATGGACCCGCTGCTGGAACAATAGAGTAGGTTTGCTTAGATCCTTGCATCTGAGGTGATGAGGAAGAGAAGATGGGTGACGTTGAGGATGAGGGGACGGTTGCAACAGTCTGGGTACAATCGCTAACTACAGTGACTTCTCTGCTTTCCTCTTGAATGATGGCATTGAGGCCATCCAGATCTGAGCAGTTGATGGTAGAACCAGTGATAAACGACTGGCTGCTTGAAGAACCCTGACTAGCAACTGTGGTGGTCTGCATTAGAGCCTGATGGAGGGTGTCTGTAGCACTGGAGTCCATGGGGCTGAGCAAAGGGCCTTCCTGCTCCAAAGACGAGTTAGCTTCAACTTCATTCTGGGATATTGCCTGTTGGGTTGGGGCAATCAAGTTGATCTGTTGTAACAGTTGCAGCTGGTTGCTGGAGGCTACGTCATCCCTGACTGAGTTTGGTTCAGACACAAGGGAATCTCTTACTGTGTGATGTTCATTTACCGCTGCTTGAACAATGGAGTTGGTCGGATTTAGTTGGTGGCTAACTATAATATTCACCTCTGCTTTGCTAAAGGATGCGACTGATCTTGATTGAAGGTCGCTAGGCATTGAAGAATTGCTTTGGCTTTCGTGATGCATCTGCAGTTGTAGAACTCCGAGTTCACCGCTTTCAGTGCTGTGGGACAAATCACGATGCTGGTTCTTATGGCTGCGTAGCGAATCTTCTCGGACAAAACTTGCTTCACACAGGTCACACCTGAAAGGCTTTTTGGCGTCTAGTTTGACCACCAACCTTGAACTGTTTTGCTTTTGCCCATCAATATCTTTCTTCCCTGAACCCATCTTGTCCTTGCCTACATGATGTTTCTTTACGTGCATGAGCAAGTTACTCCGTTGCTTCGAATCAAAACAGCAAAATTTGCACCGGAAAGGTCGATCTTCGGAATGAATTCTTTCATGTACCTTCAGCGATCCTTTACTGGAGCAGGAGTAGCTGCAATGCAAGCATTTTATCGGCTTATCCGGCTGGTGAGACCTTATGTGCTGCCGCAGTGTGGATTTATTGCCACATTGGAAGGCACACTGCGGGCACTTGAAAGTGTTCTCCATGCTGTGTTTCACACGGACATGAGACCGGAGGTTACCCTTCATGGCACAGCAGTAGTCACAGTAGTCACACTGGTAGGGCTTCTCACCAGAATGGATGCGCATGTGCCTCTTTAGGTCAGAGTTGATTTTAAACTTGGCATCACACAACTGGCATTGGAAAGGAGCATCACCTAGATGGCAAAACAGAAATGTGCATGCAAGGTTATGCAAGGCACACTATAACATAAAGTTAACTGTACAAGATGAGCAATATGAAAGTCACCAGCAGATTAATTCAAGTCAGATTTCACAATTAATAATTTAATTATCTGTGGCTAATGGTAGTTAATCTATGATTTGATTTTTAGCTTCTGCTTGGAAATCATTGATAAGGAACAGATTTCTGTTTCTTGATACATTTTTTAAATGATGGCAGTAGATTGGAAGTAACCAATGCAATAGATCTGAGTTTGAAGAAGGGTCTCGACCCAAAACATCACCTATTCCTTTTCTCCAGAGATGCTGCCTGACCCCTACTGAGTTATTCCAGCTTTTAGTGTCTGTCTTCAATGCAATAGATTCTTCTGGCCCAATATAATGTACCAAATAAAAGAACGTGTTTTTCCCCTCTATTTCAGCATTCTGGTGTCTCAAATGTTCTTAAGCCATCAAACTGCACGCTCTACAAGCAGCATTCAAATACCGTCAGCAGAAAATTTACACTGGTCTCTCTAGGAGACAGTGAATATCGAAAGATAAATCACTAGACAAGAAAATGCGATTTGGATAGATCACAAATGGAAATGGAAGAAATAAGATTCCATTAGGTTTGTACAGAGGTGGGACTTCGCAGTACATGAACAAGGAAGAAACAACAATCAATGATGTCAAGTAAGACAGCATGCAGCACTAACAGAAGCGAGCTCAAGGCATAATCTTTCTGCAAGTGAGTATATCAGGGGATTGATGCTTTCAGAATCAGCAGATAACAATCTTAGAGAATGAAACCCATTCCTTCTATCCAGAGATGCTGCCTGTCCCGCTGAGTTACTCCAGCATTTTGTGTCCATCTTCGACTTTCTGATTCATGCACGCTTACCTGTATGAGAACGAAGATGGATAATGAGCTGGCTGGAACTATGGCTGGCATATGGGCATATCTGGCATTTGAATGGACGCTCATCAGAATGGATCCTGAGGTGCTTTTTCAGGCTGCTGCTGTCAGCAGCGGCATAGTTACAGTGCTTGCACTTGTGTGGCTTCTCTCCAGTGTGTGAACGATTGTGCATCTTCAGCTTATCCAGACGACTGAATCTCTTGCTGCAAATATCACATTTGAAAGGTTTTTCACCTGAAAAAACAGGTTAAAATTACATGTTTGGAAAAGAAAACATGCCTATCTAGATAAAGTGCACATGTCTTATTTCATGCTGTATGCTCTTATGATGTAGGGAAAGCACATTTTATTAACTATTAGAATGAAATTAGAAGTAATTAAATTCACAGACGTTATCATTAACAATTCAGTCTCAGCGTTATGCTCGATCCAATACATAAGATTCCCCCACCTCCCACATAAAACAGACCAAGAAACACTAAATCATATTTTTAAAACATACTTAAAATAATAAAAACAGAGAGGGGACAGACAGACTGTTGGAGAGGCAGCCATCCAGTGTTACGGTGTATCCTATTACCATAAAGGTAAGTCATAGAGTCACACAGCACAGAAACAGGCCCTTCGGTTATATATAAACAACAGAGGAACAGAGGTTCCAGCACTGATCTTGCAGAACACAACTAATCATAGACATCCAGTCAGTATTACACCCCTCCACCGCTAACCTTCATATTCTATGGCTAAGCCAATTTTGAAACAATAGGTACTGTAGCTAAACATAAGGAAGACAATAAGAAAACCTCCGGAGAACTTTAAAGCAGGTGTCAATTCCTCCTAAATCACGAGCTCAAGTTAAAGGGTCAAAATAAAGTGGCTTACTTACTTTAGAGATACAGCGCAGAAACAGGCCCTTCGACCCGCCGAGTCCATTCCAACTAGTTATCACCTCGCACAGCAGCACTATACTGCACACTAGCAACAATTTACAATTTTACTGAAGCCACTTAACCTACAAACCTGTGCATCTTTGGAGTGTGGGAGTAAACCGGAGCACCCAGAGAAACCCACGCCTTCACAGGAAGAATATACAACCACTGTATAGACAGCACTCGTGGTCAGGATGGAACCCGGGTCACTGGTGCTGTAAGGCAGCAACTTTACAGTTGCACCACTGTACTGCCCTACTTAATGATTAGATACCCCTCATAATTAAAGTCATAAGATTTAATGCAATCTGTGACCATTAGAGCAATTAAGCTACAATAAATAAAAAACAAAAAATGCTGCAAATGCTCAGGTGGTGAGACAGCATCTGTGGAGAGAGAAACCGGCGTTAACATTCCAAATCGATGTTCAGTTCTCAATCCAAGCTCCACAGATAATGTCTGACCTATTTTCAGCATTTTCTGCTTTTATATTAGATTTCTAGAATCTGAAATGTTTCGCTTTTCAAACAATATACACGTATATAATCTTACCTGTGTGAGTTCTTAAATGACGATCTAAATCTTTATTTCCATGGGATGTTTTAAAAGCACAACCTAAAGACAAAAGAAATAAAATTTTCATAAATTACACGAAATCCTTTTTTGCTTCTCCCAATGACTCGGTAGCTAAGCATTGAAACATATAAGATTATTAAAGGATTGGACACGCTAGAGGCAGGAAACATCTTCCCGATGTTGGGGGAAGTCCAGAACCAGGGGCCACAGTGTAATAATAAGGGGTGGGCCATTTAGAACGGAGATGAGAAAAATCTTTTTCACCCAGAGAGTTGTGAATCTGTGGAATTCTCTGCCTCAGAAGGCATTGGAGGCCAATTCTCTGGATGCTTTCAAGAGAGAGTTAGATAGAGCACTTAAAGAAAGCGGAGTCAAGGGATATGGGGAGAAGGCAGGAACGGGGTACTGATTGTGGATGATCAGCCAAGATCACAGTGAATGGCGGTGCTGGCTCGAAGAGCTGCATGGCTCCTATTGTCATTGCTTGGGATATTTTGAAGCATGCGAGACTTTAAGTATCTTATGTTTCCTTTATGATTAAACTGAGCTAGCTACAAGCAGAAAGGTGGAGTGACACAATTGTCCTTGGCATCCATTGTATTGAATATTTTAAAAAATGTTTTGTTCATTCTTGCTTTCTCCTACCCTAGCCATGATAAACGCCAAACACCCCTCTCTTAACACCCACCCCAATATCCCTTCTTGAATGAGTGTAACTGGTATTCTCCCATTCTGAACTTCCACCTAACTCTCATTTCTATCATTCGAGCATTGGTGGCTTTGTTTCCAACTGCCTGGACAAACTGTTCTGTATTTATGAATGATTTCCTATGAGCTTCATTTAAGATACTCCTTGTGTCTTTCATAAGCTTATTGTAACATTTTGAATGAAACACCTTGAAAATTGTAATATGTTCAAGGTGCTGTTTAAATTCAGGTTTGAATCTGAATTTATGAATGCTAATTACTGTGAGCAAGATCAGAAATGGCTGTGATGGACAAGCAATAAAATAGCCTGATGGTATTCATTGTGATGGTTCACATTAACCTGAGGGAACTGGCCAATGTTTATAACCATAGAAATGCCCCGAGAAGAAAATAAACAAAACAAATTCAAACAAAATCAACAGGATCACAATTTAATTTAAAATATACATTTCAGCGACCAGGGGCGGAAATCCCGGGGGATGTCCCCCCCCCCCCCCCTGTTTTGAGAGGTGGGGGACAATCCCACCCCCCCAATTTTTTGTAATCCGGATTTTAAAACTCGGTGAAATCTCCGCTTTCCGCGAGACAGTGGAGGTGGGACTGCTGATCGAGGGCGCCGATTGGACGAGCAGGCAAAGGGGGCGGGACATGATAATACAGCGCGATCATTGGAGGAGGGAGGTGTCAATCAGAGGCAGAAGTAGAGGGGGTGGGACTGAGGATAGAGCGCAGTGATTGGAGGAGGGAGACGTGCCAAAACACTCTCGGCAGCCCTGGACACAGACCTGCGCCTCATCCACAGCCAGGATCCATCCCGGCTCTCCAATCGCTGCCGCACCACCACTGGACCATCCCCGTCCCCACCCGAGTGCCCCCCCCAGGGGTGGCCAGAGACGTCGGGAGTCAGACGGAGCTGTGCCCCCAGGCCCACAGCCAGCGCAGAGAAGCAGCGCTAAACCCAGCTCAACTCTGCCTGTCCCGCCGGGTTAACCTACAGCCCTGCCTGGACTTACGGGAAATATGGCCCAGGTTTACAGCCAGTGCGGAGAAGCAGCGCTAGCTCCACGGCTCCAGGCTGGTGTCCCGTAAGTCCAGGCAGGGCTGTAGGTTAACCCGGCGAGACAGGCAAAGTTGAGCTGCATTTAGCGCTGGATTGAGCCTCCGAAGGCGCGCGCGCGCGTGCGTGCGTGCGTGCGTGCGTGCGTGCGTGCGTGTGTGTGCGCGCGCGCGCGCATGCGCTCGCGGCCGCCAAGAAATTGTGTCCCCTGTTCCCCCCCCACATTTTGAAAGCGGTTTCCGTGCCTGTCAGCGACACAGTGGCTCAGTTGGTAGAACAGGGCCAGAAAACCCGGGTTCGATCCTGACCTCGGGTATTGTCCGTGTGGAGTTTGCACATTCTCCCTGTGACCGCATGGGCTTCCGCCAGATGCTCCACTTCCCTCCCACATCCCAAAGATGTACAGGTTTGTAGGTTAATTGGCCTCTGTAAAAATTGCCCAGAGTGTGTAGGGAGCGCTTGCGAAAGTGCGATAACATAGAATGTGCTGGAAGGAACTGCAGATGCTGGACTACACTGTAGACACACAAAAAAGTAACTCAACGGGGCAGGCAGCATCTCTAGAGGAAAAGAACAGGTCGACACCCTTCTTCAGACTGAGAGTCAGGAGAGAGGGAGCCGAGATATATGAACAGGTACACAGAGCAAATTAATGAAAGATATGCAAAAAGACAGATCAAAGCCAGCAACGATGATCAAAGAAAGATGTTGCCCACAATGGTCCATTGTTGGCTGTGGGGAAGGTGATAACGAGTAATACAAACAGTGAAACAGCAGGACAAACTGACGATTGATGGTCATCTTGGACTCATTGGGCCAAAGGGCCTGTTTCCTTGCTGCATCTTTCAATTTTATTTCATCATTCCTCTGCAACTCACATATCTTGAAAGCGTGGCCATAATAAATATATTTGGGGAGAACAATTTGGGGCAACCGCAGGAAATGCTACACTTGTTCCTTTACCTCTCCCCTCAACTCCATCCAAGGACACAAGCAGTCTTTCCAGGTGAGGCAAAGGTTCACCTGCACCTCCTCCAACCACATCTATTGCATCCGCTGCTCTAGGTGTCAGCTGCTCTACATCGGTGAGACCAAGCATAGGCTTGGCGATCGCTTTGCCCAATACCTCCGCTCGGTTCACATTAACCAACCTGATCTCCCGGTGGCTCAGCATTTCAACTCCCCCTCCCATTCCAAATCCGACCTTTCTGTCCTGGGCCTCCTCCATGGCCAGAGTGAGTCCCACCGCAAATTGGAGGAGCAGTACCTCATATTTCGCTTGGGTAGTTTACACCCCAGCGGTATGAACATTGACTCCAATTTCAGGTAGTCCTTACTTTCTCCCTCCTTCCCCTCTCCTTCCCAGCTCTCCCACAGCCTACTGTCTCCACCTCTTCCTTTCTTCTTCCCGCCCCGCCCCACCCCCACATCAATCTGAAGGGTCTCAACCCGAAACGTCACCTATTCCTTCGCTCCATAGATGCTGCCTCATCCACTGAGTTTCTCCAGCATTTTTATCTACCTTCGATTTTTCCAGCATCTGCAGTTCTTTCTTAAAAATCTCATACCTACTGTAGAGTTTCCATTTCCTTACAGTTATATTGAGCATCTGGATTGGACAAGCTAAAAGGAAGCACTGTACTGTGAGAAAACTATTCCAATTTTGTAGGTGACAGATTTAAGCCAAAGCTGAGTTTTCAGTTAACGCACATAAATACATGTATAGGTCCACCAGGGGGCGCCGCACGATGGCAGCCTCTCCAACCGTCTGTCTGTCTTTTCCTCTTTTTTTTGTTATTTTTAGTGTGTTTTAAAAGTATATGTTATTCTCTGGTTTGTTTTATGTGGGGGGTGGGGGAGGGGGGGTCGGTGGAAACTTTTTATAATATGTTACCTTGCCGGAGATGTGATTGTTTCCTGGATCGTATCTCCGGTCACTCTGCGGCCTAACATCATGGAGCTGGCGGCCTTGTTCGGGACTGACTTTGAGCCCCACCGCGGGGCCGTGGACTTACCATCGGAGCCAATCCCTTGCCTGGGATCGATGCTCCAAACGCGGCCTGCGGATTTCACCATCGAGGAGCTCGCTGTCTCGGGTAGAGATCGATGTCGAGAGCTCCAAACGACGCAGAAGGTTTCGACCAGCCCTGACCCGGGGTCAGATTGCCCGGCGCGGGGAGCTGAGAATCCCCCCGATGCGGGAGCTTGATCGCCCCGATGCAGAGAGCCCAAACGCCGCTGGCTATGGGAGTCAAGATCGCCCTGTCAACGGAAGGCTCGAGGCCCCCGACCGCGGGAGAACAAAGAAGGGAAGAGATTGAACTTTTTTTCGCCTTCCATCACAGTGAGGAATGTGGAGGAGTCACTGTGGTGGATGGTTATGTTAAAATGTATTTAGTGTATTCTGTTGCTTTTTATTGGTAGGACTGTATGGCAAATGAAATTCCTCGTATGTTGTAAAACATACTTGGCTAATAAAGTATGATTATGATTATTGTAATTATTATGATTATGAGAATGATCAGAAATGGGATTTTATAATATCAATATCCAATCCAGATGATGAATCTTTTAAGAAGGCCTGTACATACCTGGGTAACAGCATGTTAACTTCTTCTGTGATGTCGAATTTGATTTTGATCTTTTTGCAGTTAGTCTTGTTAGACCAAGGGATAAATTGGCAATTTGACCCGTACTGCTGGTGCTCGGTAAATAAGTCTGGTAACCTTGTTCAAAGCCAAACTCCGACATACTGTTGGAAACTATGTAGACAAAATTAATATGATTTATAATTAAATGTTCTCCATTTCTTGGAAATCTTATAATTTACAATAATAATTCTATTTTGCTCTGTACAAGTAAATGTTAACATCAAGTTATCAGCACAATATAAATGTAGGAAGCAGCTGACACCCGAAATTTGCTAAAAAACCTAATGGCAAAGCTCACTGCTTTCTCTGCTGCAAATCATTTCACTTGAGGCGGCACGGTGACACAGCACTAGAGTTGCTGTCTTACAATGCCAGAGACCCAGGATGCTGCCTGTACTGAGTTTGTACATTCTCCCCATGACCTGCGTGGGTTTTCTCCAGGAACTCCAGTTTCCTTCCACATTCCAAAGACATACAGGTTTGTAGGTTAATTGGCTTGTCCCTAGTGTGTGTAGAATAGTGTTAATGTGCAGGGATCGCTGGCTGAAGGGGCTGTTTCCGCGCTGTATCTCCAAACTAAACTAAACTTAAGACCATCTATACATTCTGAGAAAGAGAGGCAATCTTATCAGGATAGTGTTTGAATAATGTTTTATAAAATATGTCTCCCTCTAAACCTCAGATCTACTTTGTTGAATTGCATAATAATGAGAGCAGTACAATAAAGGTTACAAAGCTATCAGGTGGAGAATATAAACAGCGTACAGTATTTGGTTTACTCTTTTTGTCCCAAAGCAAATCTACAAAAGCCAACCATATTGTCTTTACAATTAAAGGAAGAAATGGTGGCTCATTCTGGTCTCTACATTTTCTCCAAACATGGCATTCATTTCCAGAGAAATATCACAAAATGCCACTTGCAAATTACTTATTAATCTAACAGACCCAAAATGATTACTGCAGAGCTGATCACAATAAATGTATATTGTTATCAACTTCAATGTGTCACCATGAAAGTGTAGGCACAAGGAACTGCAGGTGCTGGTTTGCAAAAAAAGACTCAAAGTGCTGTCATAACTTAGTACATCAGGCAGCATCGCTGGAAACATGGGTGGGCTTAGGACCTAAGGGTCTCAACATAAAACATCGCCTACCCATGAGCTCCAGAGATGCTGCCTGACCCACTGGGTTACTGAAGAAGAATCCTGACACAAAATTTTGCCTATCCATGTCCTCCAGAGATCCTACCTAATCTGCTGAGTTACTCCAGCATTTTGTGTCTTTTTGTTACCAAGAAAGGCCTCCTTCACATCTATTTGCCTTTCTTCAAACCTTCTGTCCCTTCTCAAGAACAATGAAGCTCACTGAAGTATTGTTTGATAGGTTCAGTCAATTGGCCACTTTTCATGGACAAGGATATATATCGATCATCAACAAGCTCTTTAGTTTTGATGCACGGCCATTCGCAAAACTAACCAGTCGTCAATGCTGCACAGACACTCAGAGAAATGCACAGATTATCCATCAGTCAGTATATCAGGGGAAAGAAGCATGACTGATACTTCCCCTCGTTTTTTCAGCGCACAATCATAGAATCCCAAGGGATCCTCGGAGTACTCTCTCCAAGGATCATATTGGCTGTATAATGCCTTCAATGGAGTCTAAAAGAGACGTATTAAGCACCATCCAGAAGAAATGATGACACCAGACAGAAAGTACTTCTGTGATTGCTGAAAATTTGGTATAGGATCAGTCTTGACTATCGTGAGATTGGAATCAATGGCTTGTTCATATCATAAAAATCCCATCTTTCTTTTTGATCTTTAAAATTGAATCTTACTTAGGCATTTCCGTCCCTCGCACTCGAGTCTTCTTGCACTACTAACAGTTTCTGTTCTATGACAGGAATAATTGTCATTCCTGGGCCATTTTTGGTCTACATTCCTCTGGGATGAGGAATTACGTTATCCCACGCACAACTGATCCTGTTAAGAATGCAAGGGAAATTCATTCTAGGAATTTCCAGGATGAATGTCTCGAGAGCATGAAACGACCCTAACACAATCATTACTGAGTTACACTCCATCTAAGGTCAAGTTTCAATCATGTAACACTGAAAAAGACTACATTATGCGATAACTTTCATTGGCTTTTGACTCCACAGTAGGCTTTAAAATAGGTTTCCAATTTTTTGGGGTGAAAAGTTTTTGTCAAAACATGGACGAAGGGAGTTCAAATTAGAATTATTCTACATGAATGGCAAACGTACTCAAATAGGACAAAACTGATCATAAAGTAAAATCGCTGTCTTAGTGTCTGCTGAATGTCATTTGTATGTCGGAAGGAAGACAGTCTTCCAATCCAGAGTGATCATCTGGAAAAATATCAAGTCACCAGTTTGTTGCATCCTTGCGAAAGAAGTATAAAATAACAAATCATCTTGATTTATGTTTAATGTCTGCAGTCTCAAAATTCAGTGATTAAGGCCACAGAATTAAAGAAGTGTTTCCTTACTGACTATCTTTAGCAGCTAAACACCCGAGGATGTTCAGACCTCCGTTTCAGACCTTCTCAGACTAATTAACCTAGGCCACTGGGTTTTTCTTGTGTGCATGACATCAGGCCCAAAGGACCTAAGTTTCAAGTATATATTCAGTCAGCCAAATGGAAAACAACATCTTGACAATAAAATCAATTATCAAAGAGGATTTCAGAGATAATGCTAACGTGATTCATGTGAACTGTTTTTTGTAAACATTAAATTCAGGAAACCAGCAATAAATTTGCCAGCAGGAAAAAAAAACTGTCGTACTATAGATCACCAACAATGAAAATAAAGATCAATACCAGGATTAGCGATGTACTACAACAAATAAATAATTCAGCTTGCATCAAAAAAAAGAACGACACGGCGCCCAAAGCACAGTCATAGTTTTTAAACTGGCTTCTTGGATTCACTAAGTGCAGTCAATCTTCAGCACAATGTCTTTCCCCTTGGGAATTAAGTCCGAGATATTTTCAGCATGCCCCTCATTCCCTGCTTCCGAAGACCTATTTAAGACCAGTCTTTTGGAGACACTTCCAGTGAACCATGTCATTTTCTGCTTCTTCCAACTGATGGTCTCTGCTTATTTACCTGCTTGTTCACTAAATATGCCGAGATAACTTTACAGTATTCCCAGTGCAAATGCTAGACCGCGTCAACGTTAGAGTCATTTTTATCACAACCATTGGGAGTTTCCCCTCTATTTTCTCCCAAAGACAATAATTCTTGCAAAGATATTGGTCTACAAATACGTTCTACAAATGACAATCTTGCAAATATAGAAATAGGCTGAAGGCAACCAATAACACCTAGAGCTCTTGGTAGATTACTTATCCGTTTCAGACCATGAACATCTAACCTCAATTTGGTTCTAATTCTCATCGGATATCTATATTTAACAGATCAGGCAGCATCGTGGAGAGAGGAGGAGGTAATATTTCAAGCTATAGAACCAGGAAAGAAAGAACACCTTCCAGCCTCTGATGTTATCTCCAATCTTCTCTCCGCCACCAGACCCTCCTAACTGTATCCAGCTAGCTCTTGCCCCCCCCCCCCCCCCCAGAAGGGCCTGGATGTGAAACACAGGTTGTCCATTTCCTCCCACTATTCTCGCCTGACCCTCTAGGTTCATCCAGATCCAGGTTCAGATTAATTTCTCTCATTTCAGTTAGCCCCGGCATTCCCTCTCTCTCTATCCCTCACCCACCCAATTCGCATTAACATATCTTTGTCATTGTTTTTTATCTCTCCACATCATCGTCTATATCTCTTGTTTCCCTTATCCCTAACCAGTCTGAAGAAGGGTCCCGTCCCAAAACGTCACCCATTCTTTCTCTCCAGAGATGCTGCCTGTCCCGTTGAGTTACTCCAGCTTTTTGTGTCTATCTTCGGTTTAAACCAGCATCTGCAGTTTCGTACATAACACACTTAACATTATTTTTACACAATATCTCAAATGCCTTCCAGTTACATTCTTAGCTTTTGTATCCTATTCATTCTCGGATAAACCTGACTGCACTATAGATATTGGCATTATACCAAAATAGTCACAAAGATCAGTTTTAAAAGGATCCATTAATGCCACTTGAAGCAAGTGTATTGGTATATTTATATTGGTATATTTATATTGGTATATAGTGATATTTTTCTTATTTTGGCTGGAGTTCCAGAAGTCTCATTACCCCATTTATCAAAGGTGAGAGGAGAGGATACAAAGCACAAACACAACAATGCACAGTATGTTGCAGCTTACTGTTACTGCAATTTAGGCTCAAAGTGAATTCAATAACTCAAGTCTTTTTGTAATCTTTTTTAAAAGATATCTGCGAGTGCCAATTCTATTGAATTCTATTAATTGTAAAAATAAATGAATTAGTTCCAATCAAAAGGTTTTAGGTGAGGGAGAAAAGATTTAATAGGAACCCGAGGGGTAACTGTTTCACACAAAGGGTGGTGGGTGTATGGATCAAGCTGCCGGAGGAGGTAGTTGAGGCTGGTACTATCGCAAACATTTAGACAGGTACATGGATAGGACAAGTTTAGAGGGTCGGATATGGGCCAAATGCAGGCAGGAGGGATTAGTGTAGATGGGACATGTTGGTCAGTGTGGGCAAGTTGGGCCGAGGGGCCTGTTTCCACACTGTATTACCCTATAAAATTAATTGACTGATTATGTGAAGGTTGCTTTATCGGCAGATTTGGTACAATACTGCCCCCTAAAGGAACATTTTGCAAAGTGTTACATACATTATATTGGCCCATGAGCAACATCTTACTTGCATAGAGAACAGATGTGCGTGAAAGGGAGAGCGATGCCAATCATTAAGCAAGCATTTTATTTTGACTCTATGCTAATCCATTTTATTCTCCCCACATTCCTATCTACTCCCTCCAAATTCTATCACTCATTTACACACTGGGGGGCAATTTACAGTAGGTAATTAATGTGGTGTACTGGTCAGGATTCTTCCACCCCCTCCTCCATCTCCCACCCCCTCCTCCATTGCCCTTCTGTCCCCTCTCCCATTCCCTTTCGGCCCCATGGTGTTGCTGTCACCAGCACATTTTCACCAGTGCCATCCATTTCCTTCAGTAACCACATTTTATCTTGAGCCCAGTTGAAAGCTCTTGTTTGATGACTCTGCAAGAGCCAAGCAGAGGTTACAACATGGAACAGTGCAGCATAGGCACAGGCTCTTTGCCCCTCAATACATGATGCTAAAGTAATCTCCTGTGCCTGCAGAAATCAGCAAAAAAAGTTTAGAGCACTTTAGAAATAAGCAAAAGTGTTTAAGACAGGAACAAGAATGTGAGAAAAAACATGCAAGAAACATAAAAGTGAATTGTAAAAATCTCTACAAATATGTAAACACATAAAACATTTTTAAGGTGAGTATAGGTTCATCAGAGACAGAAATGTAATAATATATGAGGGATTTTATAATACTGCAATAATATTATATTAATTGTATAAATGTTTTAATATTATTTAAAATTTCACTAAAAGATGACATGTTAACCACGACTTTTATTCTGTTGATATGGTGACACAAATTTCAGTTCAGCTACAACCAAGACTGTACTTCAGACAAGCATTGCTAATAATGAACACCATGCCATCATTATTCTATTTCATATTCAAGTAGAAATCTGTTTGCCTCATCCGTACCAGAGATGGTCTGTGTCTGTGCAGTGATGGTACTTATAGCCATCGGAGTCTGATTAGCTGGTGGTGCTGCCTCTGTCACAAACTGGACCGAACTAGGACCTGTGGCTGTACCCAGGTGGCAGCCATTTTGTTTGTGGGCCACGAAGGTATCCAACGTGTTGTACTGTTGCTTGCAGATGCCGCAGATGTGGATATCAGCACTCACCTCCACTAACACTGTGGCCCCTGGAGAAACTATGTAAAAAGAAAACATTAGGGTACATTGCACGACAAAGGAGTTTATTCACCCTCTTCTATAAAGTTGTTCTTATTGTCTAAGACAACATGAAAAACAGCAGTCTTTTAAACATTTGTTGTCTTTAAGAATATCATATTTTGTTAGAAAATGTAATTAGTACAAGACATGATACTCAAAAAAATCTAGAACCTAAGAAAGGCAAAACAAATTTCTCCTGCGGTGATAAGATGTGCTGGGATATGATTGCATAGTAAGCTTTAGCATCAACCAGTAATACACAGCTGAGCTCAGTTTAACATCCTTTTACAGGCTGTCCTTGGATTACATAAGGGTTCCATTCCAGGGAACTATCCATAAGTCAATTTCTCAATAAGTCAAAAATTTAGAGTTTGCGAATAAGCAATAAGTCGCTTATTATATATGCACTCATTTTCTATCGCTGTAAATACACTTCTTGTAACTCTTTCATTTCATGTAATAATCATGACAACAGCACCCATAATTAAACTAATGGAGTATCTACCATGTGCAGTCACCATTGAATACCTTGAAATATTTTATCATTATTGCTATTACTAACTTGAAAAATGCATGGGAGAATTTGAGTAAAGTTCGTCCTACTACTTCTACCATTGATCTTGTGAACCTTTCTAGTGTTGCCATCTCAATCAAATGTCATGGAATACAACAACACTAAGCATTTTTAACTTAGTGAACGATCTATTAAGTCTAAAATTGTCACGACTGTTCACTTCAACCTTTCAATCCACAATTTCTCACCTTGAATCTGAGAAGTCATTAATAATCTGAAAAATAAAAATTAGCTCCTTGGAAGTAAAAAAAAAGTGTGCAATCATGTGACAGCAATGCTTCCTTTGTGTTCCAAACTTAATTTCTTAAACTTTTCTTAAAATACCTTTTTTTAAAAAGAAAACATGGGTTTGCAAGATCAATGTTAGAAGCAGAAGAATGAATGTCACGAAATATATCCCATGCACTTCTCAAGTTATAATAGCAATAACAATAAAATGTTATTTTGCAACAAAAATGTTTACAGCAGTGGGTTCTTGTCAAGTATTGTGCTACCATGGACAATTTGCAACATGACAAGTGGTACAATAATGAGCTCTGAGCCTTCCGTGGCCAACTTGAGTATAAAATATGCACTAATGGTGGGGCAAATATACCATCGAGTGGCAAGAAATCGATGCGATCCAGCACCACACTCAGATGGCTGCTAGGCACTGTTCCCCAGAGCAGTTACTGTGAAGGTCAGAGACCCACAGCTAAATAGATCGATGGACTTACCTTGAGATGGACACATTCAACACCAGCCAGCTTGATTGAAGGCATCAATGCTCCAGCCCACTCAAGAACCCCAGGCTAGGTAAGTGTTGCCTCGGTAATTGATGCCTGAGCAGATTGTGAACCGCCAGTGACAAAGGTATGCTTCATTCCAAGACCTACTGTTTGCAAACTGCACCCGTGTGGTAGGATTTCACAGCAGTGATGTCAATTACACAGAATACACTGAGTGGAATCACTGCCGTGCCTAGCGGCCTTTGTGTCCAAAGACACTGTCCACATAGAAACATAGACACTGTCCACATAGTCACCCGTTCCTTCTCTCCAGAGATGCTGAGTATCCCACTGAGTTACTCCAGCATTTTGTGTCTATCTTCGGTGTAAACCAGCATCTGCTGTTCCTACTTACAATATCCCACCTCATTCGTGGAAGAGCCGATCTCATTTAGCAACTGAATTTTGCATAACCTTCCATTGTGTAGCATATAGAAATATTGTGGCTCACATTACATCTTTTAGCAATTTCTCATTCAGCTTAGCATCAGCAATGTTGTGAAAGTTTGTCTATAACTTATTTTTCCACATAGGATTTAAATTGCACATAAACACAATTTAACTGTTCAGTGTACCCAAAAGACAGTGAACAGCTTCAGCACCCTATTTTCTTCTAGCTTAACACATCATCTGAACTCTGAAAAAAATAGTGGCCTGACATAATGTGTAAGGAGGAACTGCAGATGCTGGTTAAACTGGAGACAGACACAAAAAGCTGTAGTAACAGCAGGTCAGACAGCATCTCTGGAAAAAAGGAATAGGTGACATTTTGGGTCGAGACCCTTCTTCAGACTCTTCAGAAGGGTTCTTCAGACTCTGAAGTCTGAAGATGGGTCTCAACCCGAAACGTCACCTATTCTTTTTCTCCAGAAATGCTGCCTGACCCGCTGAGTTACTACAGCATTTTGTGTCTGTTAGTGTCCAGAAGTGTTCTGCTTGTGAATTGCACATGTACAAACCATAAAAACTTATAACAACATAAAACATAGCCCACAGATTCCAATAATTTGCATACAACTCAAGATACAGAAGAACAAAGAAAAACACAGTATCGAAATAATCTGCAATCCACTTCACAGTCATCAAAACAAAATCCTAATGTCCTGAAATGCTCATCCAATTTTCATTATAATTTTTTCAATATTTGAAATATTCAGATATACGAGTATTTATTCTGTTTCAGCGTTATATAATTCAATATGCATCACTAATCCAGTTTTTGATCCTTCAGTCAAGGTCAATGACCCCCCCCCCCTGCAATACACATCTTACTGGGATTCAATTTACGATTTTTTTAAATGTAAGTTTTAGACATTTGAGTGCAGATAGGAATATTAGCTTTTTCTTTTTCATTTTACACCAACTCAGGACATCAAGTTACCATTCCTAAACTAATCACCTCTTTCACATCTGCTTCCCAGAGGAACTGCCTCCTACTCTCAGTCTTTAACTCTACCTTGTTCTATTGTTATATTACTGTACTTCAATACCTTTTCCCACAATTCCCCCAACCCACCACTTCCACCAAAAATCCTTCAACAAGCTTTACAGATCACAGCGATGTATTTCTTTTGAACTCACAACTTTCTCTATCCAACAATCTGCCTATCAGGGAATCCCCTTGCCTGAGGTCATCTGTTGCCGGCCGTGATTTGCTCAGTCCCCTCTTTGCTCCCAGTCTTTTTCCCACTCCCAATAGACAATAGACAATAGGTGCAGGAGTAGGCCATTCGGCCCTTTGAGCCAGCACCGCCATTCAATGTGATCATGGCTGATCATCCACAACCAGTACCCCGTCCCTGCCTTATCCCCATATTTCCTGACTCCGCTATCCCATCAGCAATCAGTCTGAAGAAGGGTCCTGACCTGGAACATCACATCCATTTTCTCCAGAGATGCTGCCAGACCCACTGAGTTACTGCAGCTTTTTGCGTGTATCTTTAGTATAAACCAGCAACCGCTGTTCCTTGTAATTGGAACATAAATGGGTCTTTGATCTTTCTTAAAAGAGAAATTCATCAGCTTCACTTCTATCTATGAATTGAATTTATGAAATTATTTTTTTGGCACCATTCAAAACCACAAGACGTCTTAAAGTGTTTTTTTCTGCCAAATAAGAATTTTTCTGAATTACAGTTATCCATTCTTGAAAAACATAGTTATCCAGTGTGAATAACAATGTTTAACTCACTTAGTGCTTCTGAACACTGCGCTATTCACACAAAAACACAGAAGGCTGTGGAGGCCAAGTCAATGGATCTTTTTAAGGCAGAGATAGATTCTTGATTAGTACGGGTGTCAGAGGTAATGGGGAGAAGGCAGGAGAATGGGGTTAGGAGGGAGTGATAGATCAGCCATGATTGAATGGCAGAGTGGACTTGATGGACCGAATGGCCTAGTTCTGCTCCTATCACTTATAGCTTCCTTCATGAGTGAAGAACAATTAATTAAAAATTATACCAACCTTATATTTCACCATTATTTAAGTGCTTTCTAACTTTAGAGATATGAAATTAACAAAAAAGGTATAAAATTATAAAATTAACAACTAATTTGTTATCACAGTAATTGTGAAATTGTCCTTACTCTGCATCAAAAGGGGCAGTTAAACTTCCCATTGTACAGACTTTTCACCATGACAGAATTAAGAAGGTATCTAGTCCAACACCAGAGGGAGCTCTTCACCTTCCTCAGACATTTTCATCAATAGTAGGACACACAAGTACGTTTAAGAATCCATGTTGGCATTCTTGTCTGAATTGGAAAGTCAATGAAGTGGATATGTCACGAAAAATACAAAGGGAATTTATAATGCAGCTTTCATATCAAACTGCATTGCTCTTCACGTTCAAATTACTGCATTTAAATCCAGTCGTACTTATGCACTAATACGACCATGAAACAAGTACATGTATTTTTATCTCTCGTTTCCCTTTCCCCAGACTAGTCTGAAGAAAGGTCTCAACCCAAAACGTCACCCATTCCTTCTCTCTAGAGATGCTGCATGTCCCACTGAGTTACTCCAGCTTTTTGTGTCTATCTTCGGTTTAAATCAGCATCTGCAGTTCCTTCCTACACATGTTTTTTTAATGATATTGGTTAAGTGCAGCTTTTAAGAGTGATAGAAAAGTTATCTCTGTTGAACAGTGCCCCACAGGATCCTTTACTTACACCTAAAATACTATCACAATATATGAGACCATGTAATAAAAAGGAACTACAGATGCTGGTTTCTACTAAAGATAGATACAAAATGCTGGGTAACTCACTTCAATTGAACATCTCAGTGGGATCCAAGGAGAGCTAGCTAACTGGATAGTGAATTGGCTTCATGGTGGGAAGCAGAGGGTGGTGGTAGTTGGTTGCTTTTCAGACTGGAGGCCTGTGACTAGGTGTGCCTCAGGAATCGGTGCCAGGTCAGTGGATGTTTTGTCATCTACTTGTCATTTGTTTACGAATGTACAGTACAAAGCATGATCAGTAAGTTTGCAGATGCAGATAGGTGGTATCATAGACAATGAACATGTTCATCAAGAATTACAGCAGGGTCTTAATCAGCTGAGCAAGTTGGCCAAGGAATGTATCTTGGAGTTTAATTCAGATAAGTGCGAGTTGTTGGTCGTGAAATCAAGAACTAGAAGACATAGGATTAAAGTGAGAGTAAAAGATTTAATAGGAACCTGAGGGGCACCTTTTTAAGAGAGAGGATGGTGGGTATATTGGAAGGAGATTCCAATGGAAGTAGTTGAGGCAGATGCAATAACATTTAAAATACATATGGGCATGTACATGGATAGGAAAGGCTTAGAAGGATATGGACCAAACGTGGGCAAATGGGACTACTTCAGATGGGGCATTTTGACTGCCATGATGTGTTACACAATATGACTATGACTAGAATTGGACGTACAAACAGCAAGTAGTGGAAATGCTCAACAGGTCAAAAATCCCAATCCAAGAAATCAAGAAGTGGATAAATCGAATTGCCAAAGGATAATGGTTCACATCTTACATAACAAAGGTCTCATGCAGCAATGTACAGAACCATCATACCTTGAGTTTCAAGTATATGTAATCACTTTTATCACTAGAAATAATTATAGAATTACACTCTCTGCATTGAACTTAGAAATGAATACAGTATATGCAAACTGAAGGTGTGACATTTAGTTTATATTTATACATTTTTCATTTTTAAGTGCTGATTAACCTTCTTGACTTGAAATCACATTTTTGTGCAGAATTCTTCAAATAACTTTGATTAAGATTTTAAATTCATTCGGTTTCCTGTTTGCTTCTGAAAGCTGATCCATGTGCTTCCTTGTAAAATTCCTGGGGCATAAATATGATAAATTCCCCAAAAGCAGTTGCATGGTGTTGTGATGCATAGTTGGCCTGTGTGTGTGTGTGTGTGCCAACTAGCCAATTTCCTACTGTAGGTTCAATAGCATGATTGTTGCATGCAGCCAGAGCTACCTCACTGTTTGCTATTTCCCAGGCTAGGCTTTAATTCTCCTTCCGATTCCTACACAGACCTTTCTGTCCTCGGTTTCCTCCATTGTCAGAGTGAGGTTCAACCAAATTGGAGAAACAGCATCTCATATCTCGCTTGGGCAGCTTGCAGCAAAGTGGCATTAATTTTGATTTCTCTCACTTCAGGTAAGCCCAGTATTCCCTCTCTCTCTCTCTCTATCCCACCCCCACCCAAGTAGCAGTAGCTTCTCATTTTCACCCTGCAAACACCATACAATGACATGTTTCCTTTATCATCGTAACTTTTTGCATATCTTTCATTCGTTGTTCTTTATCTCTCCACATCACTGCCTACATCTCTCGTTTCCCTTATCCCTAACTAGACTGAAGAAGGGTTTTGGCCCGAAATGTTGTCTATTTCCTTCGCTCCATAGATGCTGCTGCACCCGATGAGTTTCTCCAGCACTTTTGTCTACCTACCAGCATCTGCAGTTCCTTCTTAAACACTACAGCTAACAATGACCTGTTTCCTTTATCATTGTTACTTTTTTGCATGTCTTTCACTCAATTGTTCTATATCTCTCTACATCATCATCTATATCTCTCGTTTCCCTTTCCCATGACTTTCAGTCTGAAGATGGGTCACGACCCGAAAAATCACCCATTCGTTTTCTCCAGAGATTGTGTCTGTCCCGCTGAGTTACTCCAGCATTTCGTGTCTATCTCTGGGATTTTTACAAGTTCCTTCCTGTTATTTGTTAATCCATTTGTTATGTTACTGATATTTACTGTGGCCTCCATGGCAACGATCATGGCATGGGAGACATGGATAGGACAGTTTTGGAGGGATATGGAGCAAACGCGGGCAGGTGGGACTAGTGTAGCTGCGACATTTTGGCCGGTGTGGCCAATGTTGGGCCGAAGGGCCTCTTTCCAGAATGTATCACTCTATGACTCTCTGACTCTAAGATCAATGCAAAAAAATGTACTTAACATATCTGACCTTAGATACCACCTTCCTATTTAGTTTAGAGACAAAGCAAGCTCTGAGTCCACATCGACAACTGATCACCCGTTCATACTAGTTCTATGTTATCCCACTTTCTCATCCACTTCCAATGCATCAGAGGGAATTTTCAGAGGCCAATTATCCTACAAACCCAAATGACTTTGAGATAAGAGAGGAAACCTGGAGCAGCATGGTGGCACAGCGGTAGAGTTGCTGCCTTACAGCGCTTGCAATGCCAGAGACCCAGGTTCGATCACATGTACGTTCTCCCCATTACCGTGTGGGTTTTCCCCGAGATCTTCGGTTTTCTCCCACACTCCAAAGACGTACTGGTTTGTAGGTTGATTGGCTTGATATAAGTGTATATTGTCCCTAGTGTGTGTAGGATGGTGTTAATGTGCTGGGATCGCTGGTCAATGTGGACTCGGTGAGCCGAAGGGCTGTTTCCACGCTGTATCTCTAAACTAAACTAAACACCCGGAGAAAAATGACACGGTGACAGGGAGAACGTGCAAACTGCACACAGAGAGCACCCGAGGTCAGGATTGAACCCGGGTCATAGAAACATAGAAAATAGGTGCAGGAATAGACCATTCGGCCCTGTGAGCCAGCACCGTCATTCAATATGATCATGCTGATCATCCAAAATCAGTATCCCGTTCCTGCTTTTCCCCCAATATCCCTTGATTGGTAGAGCTAAATCTAACTCTCTCTTGAAAACAGGGTCTCTGGCCCTGTGAGGCAGTAGCTCCACCAGCTGAACCACCGCATCATTTATGTATGCATAGATATTTTAACTGTTTGTTTTGAGACTATACGCAAAGTTGCCTCAAAATTAATTTTCTCTCTTCTTAAGAGCTTTTAAGATTTTCACTGTTGAATCCAGAAAACCTCCCGGTCCACTTCCCTGTCACCAACCCTGGCCACTTTGTCACCCTACTTTTCAATTTAATATTATTACTGACTTCTTTAATTAACCACAAAATGTGCTTCTTTCATATGGAATCTCTCTTTCTAATAGGGATAAATTCCTGCTGAGTGTTACAGACCAACTGTTTGAATATCTGCCGTTGTTCATTTACTACATTCTCTTAGCTTATTTGCCTGGTCCACCCGAGACAAACGCACTTTTGCACCATTATAGCAACCTCATTTATACTGAAGGAGTGGTTTTATTCCTGTGTTTTATTCACCTACATCCTCAAATGTTAATTATCTATAAAGTGCTTCAGACATCTTCAGGTCATGAAAGGTGCTACATAACAACACACTTTTTGTTTCTTCTCAAGTTTTTAGTTGGCATAGAATTCAAGCTAATGCTCCTCATTCAAAGTCTGAATACAGCTAGGGCATATTCCTGAGGATTAACAGAATCAAGGGACATGGGGGGAAAAGCAGGAACAGGGTACCAATGTTGGATGATCAACCATAATCATATTGAATGGTGGTGCTGGCTCGAAGCACCGAATGGCCTACTCCTGCACCTATTTTCTATATCTATACCCAAACATCAACTCAATGGAGACACAAGGAACTGCAGATTCCTTGCAGGAACTGCACCAAAACACTAGGTGCTGGAGTATCTCAGCTGGTCAGGAAGCATCTGAGGAGGGAATGGAAAGGCAACATTTCTGGTTTCAGCCTGAAGAGAGGTCACGATCCACAAAGGACCGATGAATTTCTGGTTGCGAGCCTTCTTCAGCCTGAAGATCACAATCTGAAATGCCACCTATCCATTTCCTCCGCAAATGATGTCTGTACTGTTGAGTCTCTGCCGCATTTTGTGTCTATCTTTGGTGTAAACCAACATCTGCAGTTCCCTCCTACACACTTTGTGTTTTGCTCTATATGTCAACTCAACATAGATTGCACCCTGGACCCTGCCCATTGATACAATGGGCCCCGATAGTACATTTTGTTCTACCAACAGCTATCAACAATTTGGTTTGCTCATTTACACGAGTATTGTATTACTGCCCTGCCCAGCCCAATTGGCAGCAATGTTTCTTTGAATGGGTGCATTGTCAGTTCATATAACATAAGAAACTCTCTGGGTACTTTGTTGACTACTCACCTGCCAAACTAAAATTACAATGTGTTGTTTTTTAAAGTAGCTGTTCAGATTTCACTGAAACAACAAGATATAATTTGAAGAGCAGGTACAATTGCACCATTGAAACACCAACTTTAATTGGACACTAATGCATTAATTTGCAGAAGCTGCTAATATAATTTGAAGAGCAGGTAGAATTTGAAGAGCAGTTACAATTTGCACCATTGAAACACCAACTTTAATTGGACACTAATGCATTAATTTGCAGAAGCTGCTAATATAATTTGAAGAGCAGGTACAATTGCACCATTGAAACACCAACTTTAATTGGACACTAATGCATTAATTTGCAGAAGCTGCTAATGCAAATTGTTATCGAGTTAAAAAAGGACATCGTTTTTAGGTGCAGTGTGCTTGGAAAGTTGTAATTTCCAAGGGTGGTGTTGACTAGAGGGAACCCCTAACTTTGTATATCATATACTGCCTTGCAAAGCCCTGGAACCTGAGTAGTTCACCTCCCCGCCTTCCGATAGCCAGGTTCCCGGGTGGGACACTACTCAGGTTCCGGGGCCGCCCCAGCGGCTCATGCAGCAGCGCCACTCTCGGCCTCGGCCCTTCCCCCGCCGCCTGCAGCCGCCCCGACCCCTGCATAGAGAACACGGCCGACTACTCACACGGCACCGGGCCGAAGTTGTCGCTCTGCCCGCCCGCGTTCATGGCGCAGCGGCGGAGTACAGGAATGGCGAACAGGACCGGGAGACCCGCAGCCCGCCTCCTCTCCCCGTGTTTTATTGACAAACAAACGGGTCGGAGGCCGAGGAGCAGCTCGGGCCTTGAATGAGGGCGGCGGAAGCGGGCACGCAGCACTTCCGCCTGGTGTAGACCTGAAGACCAGTCAACCTCAAGCCTACACAAACCTCAACTAATTATATGCTGGTTACTCCTCTGCACAATGTGCAGTCCAGGCTCCTATGTTAAAGTGATCTCTGAAAATACTTGTTTTAAATGCCTGGCCATCTCAACTGTCAATTTCTCAAATGTTTATCCCAATTAGAAAGGTCAAGGAAGGAACTGCAGATGAAATGTGCAAGGAGGAACTGCAGATGCTGGTTTGAACTGAAGATAGACACAAAGAGCTGGTGTAACAGGCAGCATCTCTGGAGAGAAGGAGTGGGTGACGTTTTGGGTCGAGACCCTTCTTCAGACTGGTTAGGGATAAGGGAAACGAGAGATATAGACAGTGATGTGGCGAGATAAAGAACAATGAATGAAAGATATACAAAAAAGTAACGATGATAAAGGAAACAGGCCATTGTAAGTTGTTTGCAGGGTAAAAATGAGAAGCTAGTGTGACTTGGGTGGGGGAGGGATAGAGAGAGAGGGAATGCCGGGGCTTCCTGAAGTGAGAGAAATCAATATACCACTGGGCTGTAAGCTGCCCAAGCGAAATATGAGATGCTGTTACTCCAATTTGTGTTTAGCCTCACTCTGACAATGGAGGAGACCAAGGACAGAAAGGTCTGCAGGAATGGGAAGGAGAATTAAAGTGTTCAGCAGCCGGGAGATCAGGTTGGTTCATGCGAGCTGAGCGAAGGTGTTCCGCGAAACGATCGCCCAGTCTGCGTTTGGTCTCGCCGATGTATAAGAGTCCACATCTTGAACAACGGATAGAGTAGATGAGGTTGGAGGAGGTGCAAGTGAACCTCTGCCTAACCTGAAAGGACTGTCGGGGTCCCTGGACAGAATCGAGGGAGGAAGTATAGCGACAGGTGTTGCATCTTCTGCGGTTTCACGGGAGGTACCCGGGAAGGGGGTGGTTTGGGTGGGAAGGGATGAGTTAACCAGGGAGTTGCGGAGGGAACGGTCTCTGCGGAAGGTGGAAAGGGGTGGAGATGCTGGTTTACACCAAAGACACAGAAAATGCTGGAGTAACTCAGCGGGTCAGGCAGCATCTCTGGAAAAAAGGAATAGGTGATGTTTCGGGTTGAAACCCTTCTTCAGAGTGAATAAGTGACGTTTCGTGTTGAATGTATTGATGTGTTTAAGAGAGTTAGATTTAGCTTTTAGGGCTAAAGGAATCAAGGGATATGGGGAGAAAGCAGGAACGGAGTACTGATTTTGCCATGATCATGTTGAATGGCGGTGCTGGCTCAAAGGGCTGAATGGCCTACTCCTGCACCTATTTTCTATGTTTCTATGAAATCCTTCTTCAGACCCAATAGTCTGAAGAAGGGTTTTGACTCAAAACGTCACCTATTCCTTTTCTCCAAAATGCTGCCTGACCCGCTGAGTTACTCCAGCATTTTGTGTCTATCTTTAAGGATAATATGTCAACTGTTTCATTCTTTTAGCTATTAATTTCATATTGTCTAGCATATCAGTAAAATGAAATATAATGTAAACTCTATATGTTTTTCAACAGTCCAGACTGCCCTGCCACTGGGGTTATCGATTTGAAATTCAAACCATTTAGTTAAAATTAGAAAAGCATTACAGACGAAAACTATGAGAAGTCAGGAGGAAACTCGGGAAGGTCTCTATGCCTGAGTTCATACAAGCATGCAAGCAAACAAGTGTAAATGTGCCATGAGGCACCAACGCATCTACCCATCAATATGTGAACATTAATACTGATGTAGCAGAGGCTGATCTTCAATTAACTTGGTAGATAAAAATGCTGGAGAAATTCAACGGGTGAGGCAGCATCTATGGAGTGAAGGAGATAGGCAACGTGGGGCGGGAAGAAGAAAGGAAGAGGGAGATAGTGGGCTGAGGGAGAGCTGAGAAGGGGAGGAGAAAGCAGGGACTACCTGAAATTAGAGAAGTCAATGTTCATACAGCTGGGGTGTAAACTGCCCAAGCGAAATATGAGGTGCTGCTCCTCCAATTTACGGTGGTCCTCACTCTGGCCATGGAGGAGGCCCAGGACAGAAAGATCAGAATGGGAGGGGGAGTTGACGTGCTGAGCCACCGGAAGATCAGGTAGGTTAACTTGGTCTCACTTGCTACTGACTGCAGACTTTGTCATGCAACAATGCACAGGTAACTTCCAAACCATAATATGAAGTTCAGGACATGGAATGTCAAGAACATCATGGACAATCCCAAAGCAGCCTTGAACGTTGGTCTGCTATCATAATTCAGGAGTCAGATGTTTTGGCATTGATATGATGACATGTCCAGGCCTCAGATGCAATGGTGACATCTCAACGGCAGCACCATCAGTTTAAAGCATAAGGTGGTTGTTATTCCTTAAGGATAAGCACATTGGAAAATAAATATCATCTTCATGAAGTTGACTTCACCATGAAGAATTATCTATCCAGTATTATGACAGTGCCCCTGCAGAATTAATGAATGGCTCATGACCCATCAATTCAGACTAAAATGCAATGGCCATCAGTGCAGACACCCATATCTTAGTAACTTCACATGAGGCCAAGAAGGACTTTTACTCCCAAACTTGGAAATATCCTGGTGCACACTTCAAAGAGAAAACAGATCTTTCCAGGCACTTTCAGCACCAGGGTGGGTTAAGAGACACAACACAATGGCAAGGCATGATCGGCAAAGAATGATTAGGAAACACCAACTCCATCAGGAATCTCCACTTGACAAAATACTTGGAGTACAGCTTTATCATAACGAATACCCTTATTTATTAGAGTAACAAGTGCAAGAAGTTATGGCGGTGCTGGTAGTACCAAGGTTTGCCACCTGCTAGATTATATTCTCATGCAGGTGAGGAAGTACAAAGATGTCTGCATCATCCACAACCTACCGGTACCTACTGATTGGCCAGTGGCTAATCTACTGTCCAACATGGCTTCAAAGCAGCAGCTTCAGCATAGAAGGTCAATAACAAAGCTGCCAAGAACACTACAAAGATAGACACAAAATGCTGGAGTAACTCAGAGGGTCAGGCAGCATCTCTGGAGAAAGGGAAAAGGTGACATTTTGGGTTGAGACACTTCTTCAGACTGAGAGTCAGGGGAAAGAGAAACTAGAGGTATGAAAGGGTACAGAACATATCACAGACAGCACCGATGACTCAAGAAAGGTGGAGCCCATAATGGTCCATTGTTGGCTGTGGAAGAGGTGGTAACAAAGGGATACACACAGTGAAACTAGTATGATGACCAGGGTGGGGGAGGGACCTAGAGAGAGGGAATGCAAGGGGCACCACAAAGGCAATTTTTCTCAAAAATACTGCACATTCAAACTGTTGACTCCAAGTGTCAGGAGCCATACTCTGTAGCTTAAAGGCTGGCTTGAAGTCTGCCATACTTGGCACTTGTGAAGATACTCTAGGTTTTTTTCTAACAAGAGGAACCAGGACTGGTTTAATAACCATGAGATCAAGGAGCCAACTAACTGCAAATGTGAGAAATTGTTGGATTGGAAGGTTATAAGGAAATGAAACAGCTCTGCACCCTACTGAGGGCAGAGGACAAGCAGAAAACCCATGATCTAAAAGACATGGTGAATGGAGATTGAAGAGGAGATTTGTTAAGACCCATGTCATATACGGGTTCTTCAATGACCTATGACCCCAACAATAAATGCTCCACATTGAATCATAACTAGGTCCTTATAAAGGACAGAGATGACTATAACATGGACGACAGATGGTCAGAGTAAATTAGTCTTTTTCAGGCCTGATGTAACGTGAAGTGTCCCAAGGATTAATCCTTAAACCCACAGTTATTTACTATTTATATCCATGATCTGAAGAGTATATTGCATCCAGGTTTGCTGATGATATGAAAATAGGCGTGAGGGTATGGTGCAGTGAGAATATTTTGACTCTACAACAAGATATACATAGGATGAATGAGTGGTTAAAACCATGGCAAATGGAGTTTAATGTCGGAAAGTGAGTTCATGCACTTTGGTAATTGGAATCTAAATGCAGACCGTTCTCTATATAAAGAAAGAGAAAATTAACTAAAACGCAGGGGGAAACAACATTTTTGTGAGCATGAATTGTAAAAGGTTAGGAGGCAGGTGCAGCAAATAGCTGGGAAGGCCTGTTTCCGCACTGTATCTCTAAAATCTAAAGAGTTCTACAACAGCAGACTCTGGCTCAATGTCAACTAAACCAAGGAACTAACTTCAGAAAGGAACTCAGGAGACCACGTTACTGGTCAGTGATGGAGAGAGTCCACAGCATCAACTTTCTGATGGCCTTTTCTGGTCCCAGCATATAAACATAATCACGAAGAAGGTGTGCTACCATCTCCACTTTCTTACAACTCCTCCGTAGATGCCTCAAGAAGGCACATCTTTTATCAAGGATTCCCCACCATCTGGGCATGCCCTCTTCTTATTGCTGCCATAAGGCAGGAGGTATAAAAGCTTGATGTCCCACACCAAGTTCAGGAATAGTTACTTTCCTATAACCATCAGCTTCTTGAATGGATGTGCACAACCCGAATCCTACCTCAGCCACGCAAGACTACAGACCACCTTTTCCACTATGATGGACTTGTTTTCTAATTGTGTTTTGCACTACTGTCTTTTTTTTTGCACACTCTATTCACTGTCTTGTAGAATTTATGTATCGTTTATGTTTTTGTGCGTTGTTGGAGTTTGAGCCAGTGATGCTGCTTCAAGCTAGACTTTCATTGTACTGGTACTTCACCGTGCTTGTGCACATGAAAATAAAGTTGACTTGACTTGGGGAACTGGCACAGAAAAGAAGGTAGGGCCATATTAAATGGCTTGAGAGGCCAGGTTACCTACTCCTTCTCCTGGTTTCTTATGTCCTTCCTATGTTCAATTCAATTCATCAATCTAATATGCATTGTACTCAGTAGGTTGATTATCTGTGCTTGTGTGCGCACACATTTAAGCGTGTATGTGCGTATGCATAGTGTGTGTCTACATGGGCACACACGCATGTGTCTTAGAATACACTCGGTCAGGAATTTATAACTCATTGGCAGTAGATCAAATAAAGAGATTAGATGCTATCCATTGCATTTGGTGAGTAAATAAAACATGTCTAGGTCATGGAGGGCAATTTGGCTCATCATGCTTTTAGTAATGACGCTGGTAGTAATTTCACAAACCCCTCTTAGCAAACACTTTCTGATAGTGCAACTTACTGGAAAGAATCCGGTGACCTGATTGAATATCTTCTAAACTTGCTAATCTGCTTTGTCTTGCCAGATGGAAAGAATGAAAGCACAGACCCCTTCATTCTTTCTAGATTTTTAAAATATATAATTTAGGAAATAATATACACCACAGAATTAATGAATGTCCACATCATAGTATGCAAAGTTTGCTTACAGAAAAAGTAAATAAAATACTTTGGAAGTTAACTTGAATAAGGAATTGCAAAATCCCCATTCATTGTTTTAAATGATTGCTTCACATAGCCAGAGCTAGTACGCTTTTGTTTGGCTAGAGGCATCGCCAAAACTTACAATATTGTTAGAGATGAGGTACTACTGGAGAAAGTATGCATTTCTTAAATTGTAGCAGTTCTTACACTACCTTGCAGCAGGATATGGTGGATTTTTTCAATGTTAATGTTCAAAGAATGGCTAACCAAGACAGTGAGCTGCAGGTAACAATGCCCTGCACACTTCGATGCAAATAATGAAAACAAAAGGTGATTTGGAAGGTGTACGGGTGGTAGAAGGCCTCTAGAAATGTGCTGTTTAAGAAGGAACTGCAGATGCTGGAACAATCGAAAAGGTCTGAAGAAGGGTCTCGACCCGAAACGTCACCCATTCCTTTGCTCCATAGATGCTGCCTCGCCCGCTGAGTTTCTCCGGCATTTTTGTCTACCTTCTAGAAATGTGCTGGTAGAATAGAACAAAGAAAGAGGTTAAAGCCTGGAGTAAGGCTCCAAGACCATAGATCAAGTGCAGGAAGAGTTGAACAATCCAGAACATATAAGAACACCAAACCGTAGACTACAGGATCAGTCTGTTTGACCCATCATATCTGCACAACAATGATGCCAATCTAATTAATCAAAATTGCCTGCACATGGTCTGTATCCCTCTATTCCCTACAGGTTCATGTGTCTGTCTAAATGCCTCTTAAGTGTTACTATCATATCTGCTTCTACCACTTCCCCAGGCAGTATGTTCTGGCACACACAACCTTTTGTGTAAAGAAATTTTACCTTGTAAATGACCTTTAAACATTCCCCTCTCATCTAAAACCTAAGGCAGTGAGAGTGTCCGCACACTATAGCATCCTCTCTTTTTACATTTATTCCTAATTCCACAATATCCTCTAATTTAGAATCTATAAATTGTGGATTAATTCTTACTATCTCCACTTCCCTTACGATAATCCAATCTTTTAATCTTTTTCGTTTAATGTACTCAAAGACTAGAACATTCCTAGTCAGCAGGTGAAGAGCAAGAAATATATTGAAAACAAGATTATTTGAGCACTCAAGGGCAGCACGGTGGCACTGCTTTAGAGTTGCTTCCTTTTGGCCCTGTCCCACTTGCCGATTTTTTAGGCAACTGCCAGCGACTGTCATAGTCGTAGCAGGTCACCGAAAAACCAGCGACAACCTACGACAGCACCTACGTCAGGAGAAGTCAAGCTACGCTCATTGGTGTCAAACCCACTTTTTGCGCAACTGAGAAGACTACTCCCAGCGACCACCGGCGAACATGTGGTAACAAACTAGTTGCCTAAAAAAATCGCCTAAGTGGGACAGACCCATTACAGCGCCAGAGACCCAGGTTTGATCCTGACTACGGGTGCTGACTGTACGAAGTTTGTACATTCTCCACGGTGACCATGTGGGCTTTCTCGGGTTGCTCTGCACTCCAAAGACGTACAGGTTTGTAGGCTTATCTGCCTTCAGTAAAGATTGTAAATTGTCCCCAGTGTGTAGGATAGTGCTAGTGTACGGGGATCACTGGTTGGTGCGGACTTGGTTGGCCGAAGGATCTGTTTCCATACTGTATCTCTAAACTAGACTAATAACAGCGAACAGTTTTATAATTGAAACTTATATCATATTTTACAGGCTAAGATGGAGGAAGGGTCTGAGAATATACAGGCAAGCTCACCAGATTGTGCTTTTTTGGGCAGGTGCGTCAGTTGTGTTTTTTGGAGCAGACCACAGAAGAATGTTTGTTGTGAATAATCAAATATTTGATGGACTGGAAAGCCTGCCAAAATGTTTCCGCGAAAATAAATGAGTATGGGATATTCCTGCACTAAATTGGCATATAGTTTTGTGCAGTTGTAGAAGTGATTCTTTCCAGCAAGCAACCAGAGGCAAAACAGTGGCACAGCGGGTAGAGTTGCTGCCTTACAGGCCCAGAGACCCGAGTTCGATCCCGACTATAGGTGTGGTCTGTTCAGAGTTTGTACATTCACCCTGTGACCTCCTGGGTTTTCTCTGGATGCTCCGGTTTCCTTCCACATTCCAAAGACATAGGTTAAATGGCTTCTGTCAATGTTCCCTAGTGTGTAGGATAGAACTAGTGTATGGGCGATTGTTGGTTTGCATGTTCTTGGTGGGCCGAAGGACCTGTTTCCACACTGTATTTCTAAGCTAAACTAAACAATGTCCATCTCCAGTAACAAACTTATAGAAATCACCATGATATAGTGACAAGTAAATAATGTCACAAACTCTTTGAGCTTCTCTATGAAGTCTAAGCATTACAGTAGCAGTTTAGACTGATATCTAACAAACTTAAGTTGATCTAGTCATAGGCCTGAATACCACTGTTCAAAGGGACTTACAGGACATCACAGCAATCCTTTATACTGATTTTGTTGATCACTTTAACAATTGATTATTCTTCCTGAGATACCTATGATAATGCATTCTGAAGCTCTTCTCAGTTCTTCTGGGCCCAGAGCTACTCATGGTTGTCCTCTAAGATAGACACAAAATGACGGAGTAATTTGGTGGTTCAGGCAGCATCTCTGGAGAAAAGAAATAGGTGGTGTTTCAGGTCGAGACCCTTCTTCAGACTGAGAGTCAGGGGAGAGGGGAACTAGAGGTATAAAAAGGTACAAAGAACAAATGCATCAAAGGTACGAAAAGAACAAATCAAAACCAACAATGATGATCAAGGAAGGTGCACCCTACAATGGTCCATTGTTGGCTGTGGAAAATATGATAAAGAGTAGATACAAACAGTGAAACTAAACAAGACGTCAATGTATCTAGTAGGACAACTAGGGCGTGGGAGGGATGGAGAGAGAGAGAGAGAGAGAATGCAAGGATTACTTGAAATTAGATAAATTAATATTCATATCGCTGGGTTGTAAGCTGCCTAAGCGAAATACGAGGTGCTGTTCCTCCAATTTGTGTTTGGCCTTACTCTGACACTAAGATAGTCTTCACCCATGCTGCAGCCATTTGGGAAACCCCTTTGAGGCAACAGAGATTGGCAAAGGCATACAGAAGACAGACACTGAAGGAATGCACAAGGATGATCTTTTTATTGCTGAGGTAATGAATGAATTTACAAAAGTTGATAGCAATGTGCATTTTTTATTGGTTTTATTTCTGAGTTGCTGAAAAGGAAACTGATAGACTGATATAATAAACAGTGATAGAGAAAGGGGGAATTTGAATGGTTGGTGATCGGGAGAGCGCTGAGATTAATGATGTTACTTGTAGATCTAGGCAACAACGCTATTTTTCTTTTGTTCCTTAATCATTGTTCTTTTTGCTGATTCTTTTTTTTCAATCAATTTTATGGTAGCAACGGTAGTTGTATTTCAATAGTAACTTCATGCTACGTTCTTACATTGTAATTAATCTTAATAGTTGCTTGGCTAAACCTTGTTGGACTCATCCAGAACAATCTGGACACAAACTTGCTATGAAGTTATCATGGTTACTATAGCATTCCAATGGCATGTTTTTTTAAAATTATTCCTTGCAATATTTGACTGGTTGCATCGTGGCTTGGTTCGGCAACTTGTGCGCCCAGGAGCGGAAAAGACTGCAAAAAGTTGTAAACAGTGCCCAGTCCATCATCGGCTCTGACCTCCCTATCATCGAGGGGATCTACCACATTCGCTGCCTCAAAAAGGCTGGCAGCATCATCAAGGACCCACACCATCCTGGCCACACACTCATCTCTCTGCTGCCTTCAGGTAGAAGGTACAGGAGCCTGAAATCTGCAACGACCTGGTTCAGAAATAGCTCCTTCCCCACAGCCATTAGACTATTAAACTCAACTCAAACAAAATCTGAACTTTAATTAGCCGACTGCACTTTATATGTTTATTTATGTGTGTGTATATATATATCCATTGGTATATGGGCACACTGATCTGTTCTGTATTATTTATGCCTGCAATATTCTGTTGTGCTGAAAGCAAAGCAAGAATTTCATTGTCCTATCTGGGACACATGACAATAAACTCTCTTGAATCTTCAATCTTCAATCTAATATTTGTAGATCTGCTGTTCCTGAGTGCAACAGTATGATGAACCATACCAATTGCTGATAACCCTCCTCCCTCTTTACCTACAGTGGCTTGCAAAAGTTTTCATACCCCTTGAACTTTTCCACATTTTGTCACGTTACAACCACAAACGTAAATGTATTTTATTGGGATTTTATGTGATAGACCAACACAAAATGGTGCATAATTGTGAAGTGGAAGGAAAATGATACATGGTCTTCAATTTTTTTTACAAATAACAAACTGAAAAGTGTGGCGTGCAAAAGTATTCAGCCCCCCTGAGTCAATACTTTGCAGAACCACCTTTCGCTGCAATTACAGCTGCAAGTCTTTTGGGGTATGTCTCTACCAGCTTTGCACATCTAGAGACTGAAATTTTTCCCCATTCTTTGCAAAATAGCTCAAGCTCAGTCAGATTGGATGGAGAGCGTCTGTGAACAGCAATTTTCAAGTCTTGCCAGAGATTCTCAATTGGATTTAGGTCTGGACTTTGACTGGGCCATTCTAACACATGAATATGCTTTGATCTAAACCATTCCATTGTAGCTCTGGCTGTATGTTTAGGGTCGTTGTCCTGCTGGAAGGTGAACCTCCACCCCAGTCTCAAATCTTTTGCAGACTCTAACAGGTTTTCTTCCAAGATTGCCCTGTATTTGGCTCCATCCATCTTCCCATCAACTCTGACCAGCTTCCCTGTCCCTGCTGAAGAAAAGCATCCCCACAGCATGATGCTGCCACCACCATGTTTCACAGTGGGGAAGGTGTGTTCAGGGTGATGTGCAGTGTTAGTTTTCCGCCACACATAGCGTTTTGCATTTAGGCCAAAAACTTCAATTTTGGTCTCATCTGACCAGAGCACCTTCCTCCACATGTTTGCTGTGTCCCCCACATGGCTTGTGGCAAACTGCAAACGGGACTTCTTATGGCTTTTTTTCAACAATGGCTTTCTTCTTGCCACTCTTCCATAAAGGCCCGATTTGTGGAGTGCACGACTAATAGTTGTCCTGTGGACAGATTCTCCCATCTGAGCTGTGGATCTCTGCAGCTCCTCCAGAGTTACCATGGGCTTCTTGGCTGCTTCTCTGATCAATGCTCTCCTTGCCCGGCCTGTCAGTTTAGGTGGACGGCCATGTCTTGGTAGGTTTGCAGTTGTGCCATACTCTTTCCATTTTCGGATTATGAATTGAACAGTGCTCCGTGAGATGTTCAAAGCTTGGGATATTTTTTTATAACCTAACCCTGCTTTAAACTTCTCCACAACTTTATCCCTGACCTGTCTGGTGTGTTCCTTGGGCTTCATGATGCTGTTTGTTCACTAATGTTCTCTAACAAACCTCTGAGGCCTTCACAGAACAGCTGTATTTATACTGAGATTAGATTACACACAAGTGGACTCTATTTACTAATTAGGTGACTTCTGAAGGCAATTGGTTGCACTGGATTTTATTTAGGGGTATCAGAGTAAAGGGGGCTGAATACTTTTGCACGCCACACTTTTCAGTTTTTTATTTGTAAAAAAATTTGGAAAACCATGTATCATTTTCCTTCCACTTCACAATTATGCGCCACTTTGTGTTGGTCTATCACATAAAATCCCAATAAAATACATTTACGTTTGTGGTTGTAACGTAACAAAATGTGGAAAAGTTCAAGGGGTAAGAATACTTTTGCAAGCCACTGTATGTTAGGCTTGATATGACAAATATAAGCAATACAGAAAAGAGTGGTGAAGATGTCGCTGTTTAGAGCATATCGCACACCACTCTATACAGCGCACCTGTGGTCTAACTACGGAAAGACAAGTTTGCAGAGACTAAAGGTGGCCTATAATGATGCAATGAGAACACTGCTAAGGAAACCTAGGTGGTGTAGTGCTTGTAACATGTTTGTGGCTGCAGCAGTCAGTACTTTAGAAGCTATCCTACGAAATTATATGTATAAATTCATTTGCAGGATAAATGACTCTAAAAATGTGATTATTGTGGCCTTGTCAAACATAAGGTTTAGCACTACACGCTACGAATCCCTGTTGTGGAGACACTGGTATCGCTGTCTCGTAAGACATTGATCATTCTTTTTTATTCTGGATTTTAATTCATGTATTGTGTTTTTTTCAATATATACTTTATGATGCTTTTATAAGTGATATACTAAGATTTTATATGTATTTTATGATGTTTTTAATATGCAATGTATTTTTATGTAATGTCCCTTGTCTGGAACTTGAGTCCGAAATAAAGTTAATTAATTAATTAATTAATTCATTAATTATTCATACACCATATCTGCAACAAGGTCCTTAGAAGGTTGATACTTGGATTACTTTTCAAAGATATAAACTTTGAAAGAAACATTCTATGTCATGTCAACATTCTAAGCTAAAAGAATATTCCTACAAAAACCTATTCAATTATTTGGCCAATCTAAAGAATTCTGCAATTAGTCAATAGACAATAGGTGCTGGAGTAGGCCATTCGGCCCTTCGAGCCAGCACCGCCATTCAATGTGATCATGGCTGATCATCCCCAGTCAGTACCCCGTTCCTGCCTTCTCCTCATATCCCCTGACTCCGCTATTTTTAAGAGCCCTATCTAGCTCTCTCTTGAAAGCATCCAGAGAACCTGCCTCCACCGCCCTCTGAGGCAGAGAATTCCATGGACTCACCACTCTCTGAGAAAAAGTGTTTCCTCATCTCCGTTCTAAATGGCTTACTCCTTATTCTTAAACTGTGGCCCCTGGTTCTGGACTCCCCCAACATCGGGAACATGTTTCCTGCCTCTAGCGTGTCCAAACCCTTAACAATCTTATATGTTTCAATGAGATACCCTCTCATCCTTCTAAACTCCAGAGTGTACAAGCCCAGCCGTTCCATTCTCTCAGCATATGACAGTCCCGCCATCCTGGGAATTAACCTTGTAAACCTACGCTGCACTCCCTCAATAGCAAGAATGTCCTTCCTCAAATTAGGGGACCAAAACTGCACACAATACTCCAGGTGTGGTCTCACTGGGGCTCTGTACATCTGCAGAATGACCTCGTTGCTCCTATATTCGATTCCTCTTGTTATCAATTGCTATCAAGTTACTATTAAGTTGACAAGCACCACACCCAATGTTGCCTACTTCAAAGAGTCGCTAGAATAAATATGATGGTTCTTTAACATTGGTAAAGAATATTGCCTTAGATATTGTGTAGGAAGGAACTGCTGATGGTCAGGCAGCATCAAAGGTAGACACGAAATGCTGGAGTAACTCAGCGGGACAGGCAGCATCTCGAGAAAGAATGGGTGATGTTTCGGGACGAGACCCTTCTTCAATCTGAGAGGGGAGAGGGAAACTAGAGGTATGTAAACGTACAAAGAACAAATGAATGAATGAGAGATGTAGGAAAGAACTGCAGATGCTGGTTTAAACCAAAGATAGACAAAATGCTGGAGTAACTCAAGGGGACAGGCAGCATCTCTGGAGAGAAGGAATGGGTGTCATTTTGGGTCGAGACCCTTCTTCAGTCAGAAGACTGTCCCAAATGAATGAAAGGTATGAAAAGAACAAATCAGAACCAGCACCAATGACCAAGGAAAGGTAGAGAGCATTGAAACTATGAGAAAGAGTATTTCACGCTAAATACACTACACAACTAGCAATCTATATCTTCTAGTCCCAAAGTACATAATCACCAATTTTAATATCGACGGTTTTAAAAAGATATAATGACAACTGTCCACGTCAAATGTGCATTCTCGGAGCCTGATTTTGGGGGTGACTTTCTTTTCTCGGGGACTTCCAAGATACAGCACAGAATTTGCAATGGTAATATATTCAGATTAGATTCAATTTATTTGATGTGGTATTTCAAAATAATAAAAAAATTATAGCCATCTGTTTGCATGTTCTGGACTTCAAGTATTAAAACAAAAGTGTTAATCCCAGTTGAGGGTTCCATCGCGATTCTCTTTTCTACTCAAAACGATTGCAAACTGCAGTGCCCCATGTTGACTGAAGCTACAGCCTGGAGCACTCCGAGTTAGGCGAGACGGCCAACTTGGAGAGGCTCAGAGTGTGCTTGAGTTCATTCCCAGAATCTGCTAGGCTCCGCACGTGTTCGCGAAAAAAATCCATAAATGAATGGTAGGCTCGGCAACCACACCAACCAAGTGACGCCTTTGATTGGACACAGGTTGAGAGCTGTACCAGCCAATGCATCTATATATTGGATGAGAAAATGCCATTGCAAAATACAGCCGTCGAGACTGCTAATTTGTTGTCGGGGTTTATCATTGGAGATTTTGGTGTTTTTTTTAAAACAAAATGCGATTTCAGGTTAAAAACGCAAACGTGTTCCTGCAACTTTTCAGGAAAGGTGACAAGTTTAGGCACACCATTCCGATTTCTACACACGGCGGTGACCTCGAAAGAGCCCTGGTACCGTGTGAGCACAACTCCATCCCGGGCCCCATCAGGTGGCCGGTGGTGGGGAGTTTGCTGGAGATCATGAGGAAAGGAGGGCTCCAGAAACAACACACAACACTGGTAAATGTGGCGATGCAGCCGATTAGTGCGAGAGTTATCAGCGGGGTTGTAGTATGAATGAATCATTATCATCTGCAGAATATACGGCGGCTAATGCACAGGGTCAACACCAGTGTGTTCTTAAAGTTAAAGTGAACAGTAGCAATTTGTGAATAGAAGGTTGAGGAGCACCCAATTTCACCGCGCGTTTCCCAAGCGAACTCTAGCGCCCGTTTTCTGTTGCAGGTGGAATTTCATAAGAAGTTCGGGAAGATTTTTAAGATGAAACTGGGTCCCTTTGAATCCGTGCACGTCGGGGCCCCGTGCCTCTTGGAAGCTCTTTACCGCAAAGAAAGCAACTACCCGCAGCGCCTGGAGATCAAACCATGGAAAGCTTACAGAGACTACAGGAATGAGGCGTATGGACTGCTCATACTGTGAGTACAAGCAAATCGTCGCTGCCAATGAAGATTACGACTCATGTTGGAAGTATATACAATTATAGGAGGCATAGATAGGATAGATAGTCCGAACTCTGTCTCCCCCCCCCCCTCCCCCCAAGTTGGTGGGTCGCTGCCAGATGGTGTTGGCGGAGGAAGGCACTATAGTGGCATTTAAGAGGCTTTTAGAAAGGTCAATGCTGGGAATGGAGGGATATGGATGATTTGCCGGCAAATTAGATTATTATAATTTGGCGTTATGTTCCGCACAGATATTGTGGGCCGAAGGGCCAGTTCCTGCGCTGCACTGTTCTACACACAAAACGCCGGTATAACTCAATGGGTCAGGGAACATCTCTGGAGAAAAGGAATGGGTGATGTTTCGGCTCGAAACCCATCCTCACACCCAATAGTCTGAAGAAAGGTTTCGACCGAAACGTCACCTCTTCCTTATCTCCAGCGGTGCTACCTGACCCGCTGACTTTGTATCTATCTTCGGTATAAACCAGCATCTGCAGTTCCTTCCAACACACTGTACTGTTCTATGTTTTATTAAATTATTCCTCGCAAAAAATCCAAATACAACGAAACACCTTATATATTTTGTAAAACGTATTTCTTTGTGAAATAGTAATCATCGACATGTAGCATTGGTTTAATCATTAATCCACATATATCGACATGAAAGCGCAACTGAGCCTCGTTTATTGCGAATAGATGCAATATGTGATGCCGCATATGTATTGGAGAATTCAGATGGAAGTTGAAAAAATTCAGACCGATACCTGCCACGATTAATCAGTTATATATAAATCCTTCCTATGTTCCCAAAGGCAGGCAGGCAGGCAGACAGGGCGACATGTTTAATAATCGCGAGCGACTGTGACTAGATTTCCTCCGTTTTATTTCGTTATCTTGGCTGCCTTTAGGGAAGGGAAGGAGTGGCAACGAGTGAGGAGCATATTTCAAAAAAAGTTGATGAAGCCAACAGAAATAGCAAAACTGGACGGAAAAATCAATGGGGTAAACACACTTTATTGTGAGCACCGGTCGCGCTCTCTCGCATCACCACCTACCTCCGCGGGTTCATCCACAAGCTGAACGCAAAGTGCTGGGGGGGAACTCAGCGGCTCAGGCGGCATCTGTGGAGGGAATGGACACAAGATGCTGGAGTAACTCAGCCGGACAGGTGGCATCTCTTGATAGAAGGAATGGGTGACGTTTCGGGTCGAGACGCTTCTTCAGACTGGACAGGCGACGTTTCAGGTCTGGGTCAGTCTGAAGAAGGGTTCCGACCCAAACGTCACCTGTCCATTCCTTCCACAGATGCTGCCAGACCTGCTGAGTTCCTCCTGCACTTTGTGCTTTGCTCCAGATTCCAGCACCTGTGTCTCTAGATTTATTCACAATATCTCCTGCTACCCTCAAATCATGTCTCGATATGTATTCGCGCGAATCAAATAAGAAAGACCTGTCCGTCCTACGATGGCATGCAATACAATGTAGTACCCAAATATCAACAAGAAAAATGTTCTATTGTTACTTTATAAATGTTAAATAATTTAAACGGGAGAGCTGTAGAACCGTCTTCAAAACACATCGTTGCTGCCTACACAGACATGCATTTATTTAATCAGGGCATTTACCTCGAGACATTTCTGATTTCAGTGTTTATTAAAGTGGTGTACCTCAGTATATTTAACCCGGCACCCGGTCAATGTTTAGACACGGAGGCAAAGTTGGGTAGCGGTGATGTGAACAGCTATAGCAGTCACTCGACCAGCAGAGTGCAGCGGTTTGATATCGGAGTTAAACATTCCCCAAGAAATCTCCTTTCTACCAAAGCGGCGATTAAGGAAATGAATCAAAAGGAGGGTTAAATGAGAAGATAGACACAAAAAGCTGGAGTAGCTCAGTGGGATAGGCAGCATCTCTGGAGAAAAGGAATAGGTGACGTTTCGGGTCGAGACCCTTCTTCAGACTCTTGCGAGTCTGGGTTAAAACGTGGTCTGAGAGTCAGGGGAAACGAGAGGAGGAACAAGTTAAATGAACGTCCAAAAACAGGATAAAGGGCTGCATAGAAATATGCGGCGAATCTGGATCAAATATGGGTTGGGGCAGAATGATATGGAGAAGGCTCTCTAACCCCAGTTGACTGTGACGCAGCGGAGTCGCGTTCGTGCTCGGAGAAACACACTTTGCGCTCTAAATCGACGACCTAAATCAGTTTAAATATCAGACTGACAGAGACCCAACAAGGGCCAGGAATCCTAAAATAGGCACAGAATGCCGGATAAACTCGAATCATCACCCCTGGGATCTATAATCCCGGAACTGCCAGGTGGAATATGTGCTTTAATTTGTTCTTTTAACTTTGCTGCTTTCATTGTCAGATTCTGAAAGATTTTATCCGAAGATTAGAGAGGCTTCGCGACGAGACAGGCAAAGTTGACGATTTATATCAGGAGCTGAACAAATGGTCCTTTGAAAGTAAGTTCTTTAAAGAAAGTGCTACATCGCAATTGTCTTTGATTTTTGGCAACAAATTAATATTGTTATTACTCGTTTTATTCATGGAATAGTTGTTTAGATAATATTATTTAGACATTAATCTCGATAAAATTAGAGTAAACGATGTTAGTTAAGATTGTTTAACAACTTGTAGTCTATTTTATGGTGAAGTATTCTAGTTATACACAAAAGCTGGAGTAACTCAACGGGTCAGGCAGCATCTCTGGAGGAAAACGTTCGCAAATGAAACAGTTAATGATTCGAGCTCAGTCACGCCATTTAATCATTACTATAGATCTGACCACTGTTGACACGCAAGTTTTTTTTAAAGGCGTAGAGGCAGAATGTGAAAAGGTTTGCTTAATTCACGAGCAGAATACTGCGTTTCTGGAAATCTCAAACGAAAAAAAAACCCGCTGGAAATATTCAGCAAGTCAGGCAGATGTTTTTCAGTGCAAAAAAATCAACCTGAAACGTCAGTTCTGTTTCTCTCTCGCACAGATGCTGTCTGGGTATGTCCAACAAACTATGTCGCAAATGCTTTATCCGAGCCTCTATTCCCGGCTGTGGAGAAGAGTTTGTGATTTATACTGAGGTCACTGGTTTCTATTCAGTTATCGATCGCACCTGTGCTGCGAGAGCAAATTAAATTCATTTGTTTATTATGAAGCTTGGACTGAATCTGCCATAAACGGCACAAAAGTGTTTAGCGTTAACCTCGTCCCTTCATTTGGTATTGCCTCTCCCTACAAACTCAAGATTACCCAGGACATTCTCTATTCCCCGGAAATGACGGTCTCTCAAACTCTTTTTATTAGTCAGTGATCAACTAATGAAAATTGTGTGATGGGCAAGAGCGTGATTATTTCTAACTATCCTTCCAACTTATACCTGCGGTTACCAAGTGTTCTGGGAAAGCAGTTGACCTCTGTTCAGTACCCCACCCACGGTATCTGAACAAGGAGCTTATTGCTCCAAATAAGTAACTATGTACTATTAAATATTTTTCATATCCTGTCAGGCAATTTTTGTTTTGCATAGGTTGGAAACTATATATAGCGGTACTAGTAATCCTTTGCAAGTAAATATTTTTAGCCTTTGCTGAATCATTGGGATAAAAAAAATTGTAAAAGGCACAGTGCAATATAATAGATTGTGTATTTAGTGATGCATCTGAGAATTGCATTATGCACTTATCAACAACTTTCTAATTATAGCTATTTGCTTGGTGTTGTATGATAAACGATTTGGTCTTCTGGAACAAAACGTGGGCAAAGAATCTTTGAACTTCATTCAGGCAATTAAAATTGTAAGTGCATTGCAGGAAATGATTTTAACTTAGTTTGACAACCTGTAGTAACAAAATACTATTTCTATAAAACAATCAGTTTCTCAAGTGAAGTATCAGCTTCATTAAATATAACATCCATTTGATATTCATAATAGTTCTAAAATTATTGACTGATGTATTCAAGAGAGAGTTAGATATAGCTCTTAGGGCTAACGGAAACAAGGGGTATGGGGAGAAAGCAGGAATGGGGTACTGATTTTTAACGATCAGCCATGATCATATTGAATGGCGGTGCTGGCTCGAAGGGGTGAATGGCCTACTGCTGCACCTATTTTCTATGTTTCTAAAATGATTGTATATTGATCGGCCAAATCTTTGTTAACATGAACACATTGACACAAAAAGAACATATGTAATGAGATGCACATATTTCAAGACGAATAATGTATTTTAGAGGTACAAATAATCAAATGAAAGCAGAGAATGAAACGCAACTTTCCTAATTGCCACTGCAGCACTTCTGGTAAAGGTACCACTCACAATACTCTTGGGTAGGAAGTTCCTGGATTTGTCCACAAAATGCAGGACAAATCCAATCTAGTTGAATGCTGCCCAGTCTATTCGCAATCATCAAAAAGTGATAACTTGGTGACTGAAGCTTATTGAGGTTTTGCCAGGATGACTGTCACTGGACTGCATTACAACATTGGACCAAATTTGAAACAAAGCTCTACCAATATTCAAGGAACAATGTCATCTAATAAATCAAGATGATTTGTCTTGACTTACTTGACCATCATCACCTTAAAGATTCACTCCTTTCTACCATTTAGCTGCAGTGTATATCATCCACAAAATACACCACAGTTATTTGTTGACAACACCTACCAACCCATGAGCTCTAGTGCTTTAGAAGCTAACAATATCATTACATGCTTGGTGCTCTATATGATAACATATAGTGTATAAAATCATGAGTGGAATAGATCAGGTAGATGCACAGAATCTCTTGCCCCGAGTAGGGGAATCGAGGACCAGAGGACATAGGTTCAAGGTGAAGGGGAAACGATTTAATTGTAATCTGAGGGGTAACTTTTTCACACAAAGGGTGGTGGATGTACGGAACAAGCTGCCAGAGGAGGTGGTTGAGGCTGGGACAGCTACATGGATAGGACAAGTTTGGAGAGATATGGATCAAGCGCAGGCAGGTGGGACTAGTGTGGCTGGGACATGTTGGCCGGTGTGAGCAAGTTGGGCCGAAGGGCCTGTTTCCACACTGTATCACTCTGTGACTCTATGACTCTACCATTACTTGCATACTCCTTCCAAGTTGCAGGCCATTCCAACCTCAAAATATATTGCCTTCCTTTCTTCTTCTTCTTGCATATGGCGTGCACAGCCTAAAGTTGTAAGACAACTTGTTCTGCTTGATCTTCTGTTTGTGCACGCCAAGTTGATTGCATTCGTTGAAACAGGGTGGACCACGTGAAGGTTGCAATCTCCCACCCCGCCTTCCTTTCATTATTGCTGAGTCTAAATCCTGGAACCTCTTACTCATAGTATTATATTTGCAAAGGAACTACAGGGATTCAAGTTGGTAGCTCACCACTAACTTCGTAAGGGCATTAGGGGATGGACAATAAATGCTAGCATTACCACTGACACTCACATCCTGAACAGACGAGTAAAAAAATAAAAATAAATAACATTCAATAAAAATAAGGCAATTTAATCATTGTATGTAATTTGGCTTTTCTTTAAATCTCTACATATTTTAGATGATGAATACATTTGGTAAAATGATGGTGACTCCAGTAGAATTTCATAAAAGATTTAATACGAAGATTTGGAAGGACCATACAGAAGCTTGGGATAACATATTCAAAACAGGTATATACTGAATTAATAATACGTTTGGATAAGTATTTTTTTGCGGAAGCAATGTTGACTGGTTGATTAAAAGATACAGCATGGAAACAGGCCCTTTAGCCCACTTTAGCCCTTGACTTGACGACTTGACTTGACTTGACTTGAGTCCACATCAACCATTGCTCACTCATTCACACTATCTGTTTTATCCCACTTTTGCATTCGCTCCTATACACTACAGTTAATTTATAGAGGTCAATTAACCTGTAAACTAGCATATCCTTGGATTGTGGGAGGAAACTAGAGCACCCGCAGGAAATCCACGGAGGAAATCCCGCAGGAAATCCGGGAGAATGTGCAAACTCTACACAGAGGGCAGCTGAGGTCAGGATCATACCTGGGTATCTGGGCTGTATGGTAACAGCTCTAACAGCTGTGCCACTATGCCGGCCATACATAAATGCCAACATAAATGTTCCGAAAAATTAATGCTCCAAAGCCTAAAAACTGGAACATATTTCTGGAACAGATCAGCCATGACCACAGTGAATGGCGGAGCTGGCTCGAAGGGCCGAATGGCCTACTCCTGCACCTATTGTCCATTGTCTGTATTTCAATTTAAAAAAAATTATGCAGCTACAAATAGATGAAATCACAATTTCAAAGCATTGTCATGGAGGTTTTGTCTCAACTGTCAGTGAATTTGAAATATTTGAAATTAGAAGGAATTACAGTAGGTTTAAATTCTGGACTTTTAGTTCAAATCTTATTGTAGATTGGCTTAATATCGCTCACTCTGCTCTCCCATAAGTTGATCCTGTGGAGAAAATGAGGACTTTCAAGGCAACTTAATGTGTTGTTGGCAACTTGATCAAGGATGGGAGTACAATTTTCATATGCTGTCAGGAATCATTTCTAACAACAATTATGACTTGAGTTCCTTACTGTTTCTCATTTAACAAACCTTTTACCTATGATTTTCTTTCATTAATGATGTGATAATTTAATATTTTTGGTAATAATAATAATAATAATGAATTTTATTTACGGGCGCCTTATACCGAGGTCTCAAGGACACCTTACAGAGATTTATAGGAAACATATAATCAGAATTTAAAAAATAAGTTATAAAGACCAATACACAAATCAGGGACAGAATTCCTTCCAAAAAGACAAAAAAAGAAAATCAGAAGCACAATTTGAGGAGAGAGCAGCGGCAACGAAACCGCGCCAGCGTCCACTCTCCCCTCCGACCGCCATCTTGAACACAGACTAACAAATACAATTACAAACAATTACATACAAAAATCATCCCCCCACAATGATTTCCACTGTGGGGGAAGGCACAATGTCCAGTCCCCAGCCCCAGTTCACCCCAAAAAACTAAAGTTCCTTCTCAAACTGTTACCCGACAGGAATTGCTGCATCTTGCAATGTTTTTCTTATTACATGTAATGCCCATAGGTGGTATGTGAGTTACATACCCTGTTATTTTCATGAAGCTCATTGAAATTCCACCTTAATTAGGCACCAAATCAGTTTGGCCTGAATGCCATGATCAAGGTGGTGTGCAGTAAGCAGCATTGCCTGCTCTGGATGTAATAGTTAATTTAGTTTTTAGTGTCACATGTACCAAGGTACAGTGAAAAGCTTGTTTGTTGCGTGCTTTCCAGTCAGCGGAAATATGAAATAAAAGCAGAAAATGTTGGGAACACACAGTTGGTCAGGCATCCAGATATAATGTATCGAACCATTTACACTTGATCCGGATATTTCATGACATACCATAACGTAATGGATTGAACTATCTATACATACATAGGAAAACTATATTTCTTCCAGTAAGTTAGTTAGTTTAGTTTATTGTTACATATACCGAGGTACAGTGAAAAGCTTTTTGTTGCATGTTATCCAGTCAGCAGAAAGGCTGTACATGATTACAATCAAGCCGCCCACCGTGTACAGATGCAGGATAAAGGGAATAATGTTTAGTGCAAGATAAAGTCCAGTAAAGTCCGATTAAAGATACTCCGAGGGTCTCCAATGAGAGGCATAGATAAGGTAGACAGTCAGAACCTTTTTCCCAGAATGAAAATTTCAAATGTAGCTTTAACGTGAAAGGTGACAGAAATGTAAAGGTGATGCGCGGGACAGAGGTTGGAGAGTGTCTATGAAATATCACCTATTATCAAAGCATCAAGGTTTTAGTTAGTATTGAATTTAAGAACAGTATTTTTTAGGATATCATGCCTTTTATTCAGTTCCGAAAGAGAAATTTAGAGTCACCTGTGTCATGTGGTTGACGACTGGACCTTGTGCCACTTTACTGGAATGGCACACATGGGGTCAGTCTAGATTTGCACTAATAAACTGCATGAACTGGAACAAGGCACTGGAGCCAAGTGTTTATAATAGTCTGAGGTTAACATGAGGTATTGGCTGGGGTCACTGAACTGGCAGGGATATGCAGCTCTTGTTACGCACAAAGCTTATTCATTCGAGGTACTATCGACTGACGCACCTACTTTCCTGTTTCAGTAGTGAAAACAGCTGAGGCAGATTAGTGAGGATAAAACATTTTCAACATAACGAGCTGTAGATATTAACCCTCCAAAGTCCATCTGTTTTGCTTCCAGAGTAAACAACAGATTGCCGTCTCAACCCTTGTTTGCTTCTTTTATATGTCATGCAACAATGATATAACAAGACTAACAACACCTAAAAACTTACCTGACTGTACAAAATGAACAAAATATTTTTAAAAAGCTTCCTGGTCAAGATTATCTCAGTTTGTAAGCCTATGACGTAGGAATAGAAATTAATGGCAGCCATGTTTCATATAGATCATAGAACAGTACAGAACAAGAACAGGCCATTCAGCCCATAATATCTCTGCTGAACATTATGCCAAGACCAACTCTTATCTGCCTGCACATCATCCATATCCCTCCATTCCCTGCATATCCATGCCTTTTGTCTATCCAAAAGTCTCTTAAATGTCACTGTCCCATCTGCCTAAACCACCACCCCTGGCAGCATGTTCCAGGCACTCACCAACCACTGTGTAAAAAAGCTTGCCCTACACATCTCCTTTAGATTTCCCCCTTCACACTTTAAATATGCAGCCTTTCTTCACTGTTGGTGGAAGGAAGCATAAAATCCCCAAGGGGAAAATAAAATATTGATGGCCATGCATTTCCTGGTGAGAACATCCAGGGATCTGATCCCAGAGATATATATTTTTACGGGGTTTGTCTTAAAATAAAGCTTCATCAATATTTCTTCAGATTGAAGGCCGTTTGCTAGAACTGGGAATGGATCTTTGATCAGAAGTGTAAACGCATGGATGCTGCTTGACTGCTGAGTGTTTCTAGCAATTTCTGTTTTTATTTCAGATTTTCAGAATCTGCACTTTTTAAATTTTCACTCTTTGGATGGCAGAGGCTGGGATGAAGATGTGGAGATTGGGGATAGGTTAAAAAGGCAGACATGAAGATATGGAGATGGGGTAGGCTCAAGGAGGCCGGCGTGAAGATGTTTGGGGTGGAGATGCTCAGAAGTAAATAAAACAGGGATCGTAGATCAGAGTTTAGAGATGTTTGCAAGTGGTTCACTGTGGGATGGAAAGATTGGCCGGAGGTCCTGGGTAGGTTTCGCTCTTCACTACTGGTCTCACAAGCATTGTCCTAGGATTTCCCCACAGATATGCAATTTTCCATCATTGTTGAATGAGGTTATCATGTGTGAGCTTAATGTGGAAATCACGTTAGATTGCAAGGTTGACTCATGACAGGAAGTGTCCCGGTGAATTTCATGATCACCTCAATTTGGCTCAAAAGTGATGGCAAAAGCGATTCACACCTGATTGAATTGATTTTCAGTTGCACATTATTGAACAGAAAAAGTTCTGTGCAATCAAAATTACACTGTAGATGTGAACGAAGGCCATTTAGTTGAGCAGTTGCATGACTGTGTGTATACTCCATAAAAGTAACCCTCCCATTTTACTTCATTAGAAACATAGAAAATAGGTGCAGGAGGAGGCCATTCAGCCCTTCGAACAAGCACCGCCATTCATTGTGATCATGGCTGATCGTCCCCAAACAAAATCTCGTGCCTGCCTTCTCCCCATATCCCTTGATTCCACTAGCCCCTAGAGCTCTATCTAACTCTCTCTTAAATCCATCCAGTGATTTGGTCTCCACTGCCCTCTGTGGCAGGGAATTCCACAAATTCACAACTCTCTGGATGAAAACTTTTTTTCTCACCTCAGTTTTAAATGGCCTCCCCTTTATTCCAAGACTGACCCCTGGTTCTGGACTTGCCCAATATTGGGAACATTTTTCCTGCATCTAGCTTGTCCAGTCCTTTTATAATTTTATATGTTTCTATATGATCTCCCCTCATCCTTCTAAACTCCAGTGAATACAAGCCTAGTCTTTTCAATCTTTCCTCATATGACAGTCCCATCATCCCAGGGATCAATCTCGTGAACCTACGCTGCACTGCCTCAATCACAAGGATGTCCTTCCTCAAATTAGGAGACCAAAACTGTACACAATACTCCAGATGTGGTCTAACCAGAGCCCGCAACAACTGCAGAAGAATGTGGTCTTACCAGTGCCCTTTACAACTGCAGAAACCTCACAAAATAATTTTCAGTTGATCGTTCCTCATTAACTTGTCCTTAAATGCAACTACATTAGTTGTTTCAATTAATGACATGACAGGTTATATCATCTGAGATGTTTTCCCTAAATTCATTCATGGATGTGTTGCTGACAAACATTTATTGATGACTCTTGTGGTTGGACTTCCTCTGCTGCTGTGTTGCATAATATTTTACAAGGAATTTATTATTCATCCAGATAACTTTATCAAATTGTTGATTCCATGAAACAGTTCAAAGTCAACTTATTTGTCTTTTTAGATCTGGGAGATGTAAACAGTTGCCATGATCAGGAAGGCAAAAAAGCAATAGAATTTATGCAGATGTTAACAGATTTGCATGAATCCAAATGAATAGAGAAAACCTGGAATTAATTGTTGCCCATTAATCAGTAGCATTGTGTTATTCATTTATGCAATCAGTTCATAAGTTCGAGGAGCAGAATTAGGTAATTCTGCCCATCAAGTCTACTCCACCATTTAATCATGGCTGATCTATCTTTGAATTTCTGCATCACATGAAAATAATGACATTACTTGAGAAGGTATTCTGTCTAATTTATTTTACCTCAATGGGTAATAATCACAGATTGATAAATGCGCTTGCAAAAGACCATTACTTCCGCAAGCAGAATAAATTAACTGAAAAGAGAGACTGCTGAGAGATTACTCTGCAAGGAATAATTTTAACATTGTTTCCTACAAGGTACATTCATAATTTATGCTTTCTCTGTGAATAACTTTGCAGCAAAATCCCACATTGATGGAAGACTGAACAGAAAGTCGTCTTGCCCTGCCAATGATTTTCTCTCAGATATTTACAATGGCAGTGAACTATCGAGAAAAGAGCTGTATGCTACCATCACTGAGCTCCAGATTGGAGGAGTGGAGACGGTGAGATACTGACCAAAATCCATAGCTGATTCTGAAAATGATTCTGAAAGATTCAGCCCAGAGCTAAAATGGGAGAAAGCTTTTAATTACAGTTATTAATTATTATCTTGATCCACTAGTAGCTCTCACACTTTGGAGGTAGAACAATGATCATGTCCTTTCCCAAGCCTTGAACACAAAACATAAACATGACCATTTAAAATGCGGCACATACCATATAGTTGAAAGTCATCTTGATTGGACATCAATCACCTTGACTGGGCATCCATCTCATTCCCTGCAAAATACCTTGGTCAAATAAAGTCAATGAACTGCCAATGTCACCGAAGCAAATATCCGGGAGAAACAATGAACTGCAAATGCTGATTTTCAATAAAAAAACATACAGACTAGTGAAAGGCTTGGATAGAGTGAATGTGGAGAGGATGTTTCCACTAGTGGGAGCGTCTAGGACTCAGAATTAAAAAATGTTCTTTTAGGAAGGGGATGAGGAGAAGTTTATTTTGCCATAGGGTGGTGAATCGGTGGAATTCTTTGCCACAGAAGGCTGTGGAGGCCAAGTCAGTGGATATTTTTGAGGCAGAGATAGATAGATTTTTGATTAGTACAGGTGTCAGAGGTAATGGGGAGAAGGCAGGAGAATAGGCTTAGGATGGAGAGATAGATCAGCCATGATTGAATGGCGGAGTAGACCTGATGGGCTGAATGGCCCATTTCTACTCCTATCACTTATGACCTTATGTCATTAGGTCTTCTTCTTATCGAGTCCTCACACAAGATTAGAAGTTGTTCAACCAGAGCTGAATACACTTCTCTGCATCTGCATACAATGGTGTCTGTCTTGTCGCTTCTTGTGCTTCTTGTGCGTGGTGGTGGAAAGATTGGTGGAAACAGGGCCGCGGCGTGAACGCTCTTTCCTTGACCCCATGTCCTTAGGTCAGGCATCCTGATATAATGTATCTAACCAATGACACCCAATCAGGATATTTCATGATATACCATGACATAATTGATTGAACTTTCAACATATGCCTCTACCTGACATCTATTGTTAAAGTATGTGTGAGTATGTAGGAAAATTATATTTCTTACAGATGAAATCTTTATTTGGTTGTTAAATATATTTTTGTGCGGGGACTCAAAATGGCATTGGTAATTTTCGTCGCAGCATGAACAACAATGCGGAGAGTTTGTTATAGATCAATCCCTTGCAACAGTAATTTGTTTGCTACATCTGAAATGTTAAACAACATTTTGAGTTTGTTCACCATCCATCATCTTGTATCTTGAAATTAAATTGAGGTCAACTGCAATTTGCTTCAGTTTTTAGAGCCACTCTGCTTTAGTTCCAGCGATTATTCCATTCCCACAAGGTCAAATTATGAATTGAAAGTAAACCAACTTAAGCTATCTGACCTAGACAGTGGTGAACCATAAAAGATCAATATAATAAATCCTACAGTAATATCGGGAAAGTAAATTTATCAAATTAATTTAAATAGGATCTGATTATACCATAGGTGGGAAATGTGAGAACAGAATGCATTACATGATGTGACTTTTGATACATTGTTGGACTAGATACTGGACTTAATCAAGTGTTACTGCCTTCAATAAAGGATAACTACCTCTGTAATTTGGTTATGCAAGCATCAACACAAAAGAGTTCACAGATATTAAACACAATAAAATTAATGATTTTGTGATGTTTAATTTGAAAGACAGCTCATGAATTTCACAAATATGTAGCATATCCAATTCATCCAATATTCATATCCAATATTTCTATCAATTCATCTAAGCATTATTACATTTTAGGAGGAAGTTAGAAGGTGGCTTTCACATATTTAATGCCTCTAGATAAAATGGGTCATATTTAAACGAGAAGATCTCCCCTTAAAATATTTGTAAATGGCAACAATTAATTAGATGAATGAGAAGTCTGCAAAAGAAAATTAACACTCTCTCGTTTCTGTTATAACAGACGGCCAACAGTTTGCTCTGGGCTATCTTCAATCTCTCTCGCAATACTAAAGCACAAGAAAAACTTTATGAGGAACTGCTGCATGTGCTACCTGAAGATCAGGCCCCATCTGCAGAAGATATTAAGAACATGCCCTACCTAAAGGCTTGTCTGAAGGAGTCTATGAGGTTAGTTTGACTTAATAATTTTGAGCTTTCTCTTGAAATTTTCAAAGTCAAATCACTTTTTCAATTTTGTTTGTCAGTATTACTCCCAGTCAAGAATTTCCTTAATACTATTAGCAACTGCAAGAGAAATCACACCTCTTTCCTAAATCAAGTTAACATTCAATAAGCCCCTTTATTAATCTAGTTTAAGACTGGGAACTTTGCAGAATTATGAATGGAAGTAATTTTATAGGATAGTTTACCATTCTAAAGCTTCCACAATAAATTAGACTATTAAATAACAGAATTGGTAGACCATCAGGTTATAATATATGCAACATTTTGGAAATATATTTGAATTGAAAATCAGATTTATCTAAGTAGAAAAAGGAAATGATTTGCCGTATATTGTATATACGGTTATAATTATTTGCATTCAATTTTTAATAGAACTACTAATTGAAATTAAATATTTTCATCACAGGTAGCCATGACACAGGGCATTTTTGAAGATGACACCTTAATCTGTACTCCATTATTTTATTACTTAGATTAAAATGTAATAATAGTTTTTAAGCTTTGAAAATTTAACATACTTGGTACATATTCTGATATAACTAAGCACCTTAAAAAGATAATTACTCATGGCAAATATCTGTTTAGAATTACTCCTTCGGTTCCCTTTACAAGTCGGACCTTGGATGAAGAAACACTCCTTGGTGATTATCTACTGCCTAAGGGAGTAAGTATTCAGCAAAATTGTAGTTATGCATCAAGGATATATAGCTTCATTTGGCCTTGTCGTTTGCCACCCATTCTCAAGTAAAACCATGACGTCTAGTTTATAGTGTTGCAGTGTGTATGAAGATGGCAGATTGGACCAAAGTAGGCTTGCACGCTTTCAACACAGGTGACAGATGGATAGGGATGACTTACCATGGTTATACATGGTCTTGTTGAAACCATGCTTGGAGTATCGTGATCAGTTTTGGTCTCCTTTTCAAAAAAGATACTTATCATCAACGAAATGCAGCTAAGGTTCTGATTCTTGGGATGACAGGTCTGCCATATGAGGAGAGGTAAAGTGACTAGGTTTGTATTTACTGGACCTTAGTAAAATAAGGTGGTTGGGGAGAATCTAATTGATTCTGATAAAGCTAGAGAGACTGCAAATATCCTCTGGCTGGGGTATTCATAATCAGGGGGTTACCGTCTTACTTGATGATACAAGGAACTGCAGATGCTGATTTATAAATTTTATAAGGAACTGCAGAGGGTGGTTTACACATCTTACAAGGACTCCAGCATTCTGTGTCACAGCTTTACATTGCAGGGCAAGAGATATGGGACAGAAATGGGAGAGAAATTTCCTCAACAGAAAGTGGTGGGACTGGGGAATTTGATACCACAGAGAGATATGGAGGCCAAGTGAACAAATAGATTTAAAAAGGAGATATTTAAATCTTTTGTCACGAAATGCATGTGGAGAGATGGTATTGAGACAGATGACCAGTTATGATCATATTGAATGGTATAAGCTAAAATGTCCAAAGAGCCTACCTGTGCTCCAGCTTTCTCTGTTTCGCTGTTTTAGTTCTAGTTCTAGAAATACACCATGGAAACAGGCCCTTTGGCTCACTGAGTCCATGCTGACCATCGATCACCCATTCACACTAGTTCTATGTAATGTCAGTTTCCTATCCACGTCTGACAAATTAGGGAAAATTTTACTGAGGCCAATTAACCTATAAACTGCATGTCTTTGGAAAGTGCGAGGAAACCAAAGCACCCGGAGGAAACCTACCCGGTAACAGGAAGAACGTGCAAACTCCACACAGACAGCAACCAAGGTCAGGATCGAAGCCGGGTCTTTGGTGCCGTGAGGCCACAGCTCTACCAGCCATGTCACTGTGCTGCCATACACTCCCCTAACCTGTTCCCTACCTTCCCCACCCCATAAGGAAACACTGTGGGGCCCAGTTAGACATATGGACAGCACATTTTACATTGTGTGCACCCTTTCTGGATCAATCTAACCACATTTCAAAAGGAGAGAAAGTATAACTGCCATTATAATAATGTTTTAGTACGACTGATGGTGGGTGATGGATGAGCTTCCAGGCAGAGTTCTGTTTATGTCATGGAACAATTTTATGTCAAATATAAGAGAAAAGTGCCCATTCTTTTTCTTACAGACTACTTTAATGATAAGCTATCACGCATTAGGATGGAATGAAGAGCATTTTGATGACGGAATGCAGTTTAAACCAGAGCGCTGGCTGCAGGATAAGGATAAGATCAATCCCTTTGCTCACATGCCGTTTGGTGTTGGGAAAAGGATGTGTATTGGCCGGCGACTGGCTGAGTTACAGCTGCAGCTGGCCCTCTGCTGGGTAAGTTGTGTGTGCTGAACGTTGACATTCTCCCAAACCTTTGTTTCAATGCAACAATTCACCATGGCCCTGGACTTTTCTAATTTGTAATGTTTTTCACTGCAGTTGGTACGAAAGTACAAAATAGTGGCAACCGATGAAGACCCTTTAGAAGCACTGAACTCTGGGATAATGGTGCCAAACCGCAAGATTCCCGTGGCCTTCCACAACCGTTAACCGTACGTTCACAATTGTTTTCAATTCAATGAGCATGGGCATGGGTGGCACAGTGGTGCAGCTGGTAGAGCTGCTGCCTCACAGCGTCAGAGACCGGGGTTCGATCCCGACCTCAGTCTGTGATTACTTTGCACATTCTCCCTGTGACTGTGTGGGTTTCCTCTGGTATCCTCCCACACCTCAAAGATGTGCGGGTTTGTAGTTTAATTGGCTTCTGTAAACTTGCTCCTAATGTGTAGGAGGTAGATAAGAAAGTGCAGGGGCGGAAATCGCTATCAAAACATGGGGGACACACAATTCCTTGGTGGCCCCGCGCATGCGCACACACACACACGCGAGGCTTTGGAGGCTTCAGCCGTGGGCCCTGTGGACGGTAACATAGAGAGCTGACCCGTGTATGGGGTTTAGTTCCCTTTGCTCCACTTCGGGCCCAACTGCCCGAGTGATTCTCTCCCTTGTCGGTGGGTCAAACGGCCACCCCGGCCACCACTTCACTCGAGCGGTTCCCAAGAGAGAGAATACAAAAAAGGGATTCCCCTGGGTTCTAGACCTCGGAATTATGGTGGGATGTGATAAAAGGTTGACTTGACCAGAGCGTGCTGATGAGAGAAAACAGAAACCAAGACGGACTCAAAGCAAGTCTAAAATTTACAGGCTTTATTAAACAAATGAAAAATTGAATCTCACCAATACTACATAATACGTGACTAAACTTATGCTTTAAACTAAGACTATGGAAAGAAAATTATCGGGCATGTCGTAAAAACGTACTTTACACAATTTTAATTACAAATACACCCCCCTTCCCCTTCTTCTCTCAACCTCTATCCTATTTCGGGAACTTCACCAGGTCGTCTGGGGTACTTACAGCTAGATCGATGCAGGGTCAGGAGCCGTCCAACAGAGCAAAAAAGAAGGCCGCCCACCCCCTTGCTTGCCTGCTCCTTTTTATACCCGAGAGTTTCTCCCTTGAAAACTCCCAGGTGATCCTCTGGACAAAAGGGTCTTTCGATGACTGCCAGTTTCAATCTGGCATGAACGATAGGCTTCCGATGATAATGGGTTTGCTGATGTCACGATGCATCGGCCTAATCGTTATCCCATCACCTGGATGGGCTCCCATTGTCCAGATGGATGGGCCATTTACGACCCAACGTGACCCCACCACTCGCCACATCTTCCCATCTCCCCCTATGTCTGCCTTCCGCAAAGACCGCTCCCTCCGTAACTCCCTTGTCAATTCTTCCCTTCCCTCCCATACCATCCCCTCCCCTGGTACTTTCCCTTGCAACCGCAAGAGATGCAACACTTGTCCCTTCACTTCCCCCCTCCACTCCATTCCAGGACCCAAGCAGTCGTTCCAGGTGCGACAGAGGTTCACCTGCATCTCCTCCAACCTCATCTATTGCATTCGCTGCTCTAGATGCCAGCTGATCTACATCGGTGAGACCAAGCGGAGGCTTGGCGATCGTTTCGCCGAACACCTCCGGTCGGTCCGCAATAACCAACCTGAACTCCCGGTGGCTCAGCACTTCAACTCCCCCTCCCATTCCGTATCTGACCTCTCTGTCCTGGGTCTCCTCCATGGCCACAGCGAGCAACACCGTAAATTGGAGGAAATGCACCTCATATTCCGCTTGGGCAGCCTACATCCTGGTGGCCTGAACGTTGAATTCTCCCAATTCTGCTAGCCCTGGCTGTCCCCTCCCCTTCATCAGCCATCTGGTTGTCTCCGCCCCTCCCCCAGCCCTCGGGCTCCTCCTCCTGCTTTTCCTTTTTTCCTTTCTTCTCCCCACCCCCTATCAGTCTGAAGAAGGGTTTCGGCCCGAAACGTTACCTATTTCCTTCGCTCCATAGATGCTGCTGCACCCGCTGAGTTTCTCCAGCATTTTTGTGTACCTTCGATTTTCCAGCATCTGCAGTTCCTTCTTTAACACCATTTACGAAGGTGATTGTCTTGCTGCTGGGCTCTTTACCCCCGTCTGCTGGGCTCAGTTCCTTCCTTTGTCTTTCCAAGATAATCTCGTTATCTCTGTCCTGGCCTTTCCTGTTCTCACCACTCGCATAGTCATGTGGCTGCCCAGGCCCACAGACAGGCTTTGAACTTGTTCTTCCTTTGTGATCCCTTGGGTTTTTTTCTTTTGCAGCCAGCATGTCCATTTTAAAAATGTCCAGGTCCTTATCCCTGAGTTCTTCCATAATTTTGGAGGATTTGCCCCAATAACTTGCACTTGTTTAAGAAAGAACTGCAGATGCTGGAAAAATCAAAGGTAGACAAAAATGCTGGAAAAACTCAGCATGTGAGGCAGCATCTATGGAGCGAAGGAATAGGAGACCGTTCCTCAGACCTTCTCCAGATGGCATTCCAATCCCATCTGGAGAAGGGTCCCAAACCCAAAACATCATCTGTCCATCCTCTCCACAGATGCTGCCTGACTAGCTGAGTTCATCCAGCACTTTGTGTTTTTCATGGTTCCAGCATCTGCTGTCTCTTGTGTTCCTTCCCTCCCCTTTTTATGCATCGTAAATCACTCTTTTCCAGACCAATATATACACAGTGACCCAAGCTCTTATACTCCTCCCTTAGTGAATTAATTCCTAACCCACCTCTCCCTGTATGGTGCAACAAGCCTTCCTCTCTTTCCTGTGTGTTATGAACTAAGCCATTGCACTTCCCTCTGTGCAATAAATCAATTCCTGACACACCTCTCTATGTGTGTTATGATTGAATCCCTCACACCTCTCTCTGTATTGTGAACCAATTTATGATATTTCTTTCTGTGCATTGCACGTCAATGCATGACATCCCTTCTGTCTATTGTTAACCAACTGACTCACAACACAGAAATGAATATAATAACTTGGCTCACAATACACAGAACAATGCTAAGGATTCAATTAAAACACATGGAGAGGTGTGTCAGAAAATGATTTGTTGCACAGAGTATAACAACTTAGATCACAATATACAGAAAACCAAACCTTTACTGTCTGAAATTTTGGGAACCAATCCCTGGGACACCTTTGTGTTTGTTGGGCAACAATGCATGATGCGGTTCTAAATTTGCACCAGAAAGCATAAAGGTGATACATTTTATTTCTCTTTTCAGCTCACTTTCTCCAAATGGGATCAGAAAACCACTATAAATATTTTTTCTCTTTGTTAATATTGAAGTGAATATGATGGACAGATCACTCTCAAGCTTTCTGTACATTTTGCCTTAAAACCTAGCAATGTAGCTGAGCATTTGGTCATCCGCTATTACATCTTGGGAGAAATCATCAAATATCATATTCATACACTCCCCGACTTTTGCAATAGGCGACTTACATAAACTCGCGCTTCTGTAAACAACTCTGTACTCGGTCCCTAGGTCAATCTAGTCAATTTATAATTTCCATAACAGTGTACAACCACTCAAGTTTGCATCATTAACAAGCCAGCAATGGAGGTAATGCTTACCCAGAAGGCCGCATGCCGTAGAAAGTGCCCCAATGGTGAGACAGAATTCAAGCCGGCAATGGCGGCAGTGCTTACCCAGAAGGCCACGCGGTGCAGAAAGTGCCCCAACAGCGAGAGTCAGTGATTCTGATTTGCATAAAATCTGACCTAAATCAGGATTCACGGAATTAAACCCTTACATAACTCAGGGAGTGCCTGGAAAAACATTTCTCAGAAAGGTTATAATGCTTTTCTCACTAGATTTAAAACCACCACATGAATGAAAATTATTGCTGTTATTATATGTCAGATCTTCACTTAATGGCCATGATCTCAGTAAATGATTGAACAGGCTTAAAAGGCCATTCGCATGTTTTTGTCCTTGCAAAGGACAGATGATCTGGTAATAGATCAGTGGGTGAGGAATATAGACGAAAAGCAACATCCACAATTCAATATATAGGAAGGAACTGCAGGTGTTGGCATACACCAAAGATAGACACAAAATGCTGGAGTAACTCAGTGGGTCAGGCAGCATCTCTGGAGAAAAGGAATAGGTGATGTTTCAGATTGAGACCCTTTTTCAGAAGAACCTATTCCTTTTCTCCAGAGATGCTGCCTGACCCACTGTTACCCCAGATGTATGTCTATCCTCAATTCAATACAGTGAAGATATCTCAGTGTTCTGATACAGTAACTTAAGATGCTGCTATTCCCACATCACACCTACACTTGTCAATTAAAGCTGCAAAATATCATTAAAAAAATTGTTGCAACCATAAATTCCAAAGATTATATAAATTGCTTATTATCCAGATTTGCAAACAGATGCACTGATAGGGAGGTTTTTCACAGATGCCTGGTATGCAGCTGACATGACAAGAGAATAGAGAAAACACTCAAGAGAGTTTACTTTAATTAAAATAATTCACTGCAAAATAAATATTTCTCTAAAAATTCATCTCTGGTGAATGAGATTAAACACATCATCAAGTGGACGCACTGACCAAATTCTGACTTTTTTGAGTGGCACCATGTCAATGCAACTGTAGTATTGTTTTTAGTATTATTGATCAGGATTCTAGGTAATTACCTCATGAGCACAATTAGAAGGCATTAAATAATGGAATTTGTAAATTGGAAATATTATGTGCATTTTTCTCTCTATTATTGGTATAGATTGCATCAGCTAATAGACTTTTTCCTTTTCAGGAGCACTGCGATTCTTCGAGAGCAGAGCCCAACCTACACTCTTGTTAACCTCAGCATTTTATAATCAGTCAAAAAGGTACCACAAGGCCAAAAGAATGTTGTGGGAATGGAAGGATTTCAACACATTTGCTGACCCACAGAGGATTACAGTCTACGTTTGGCCTGATAAGAAATTAAGTCATTGCAACCTTATTTTGACAGAACCATTCACTGAGCAATAGACTTACGAGTAAATAGTAAAACAACACTCTGTGTGACATTTGATGCTTAATATCTTGTAAGGTTGAAATGCATTATATGTAAAATCATGTATCGTGCAAAAGTAAGGGTTTTTCAAATAACCAGAAAAAACTCGGACTCCACGAAAACCTGACTATGTCAATGCACTGTAACCGGAGCTTTTACAGGTAGCTGCTGGTCCACAGAAGCTGGGTTGTTTTGTTCTGTTACTGTGACCTGCTTCAGGTAGAAAATCTGCCCACTAAAAGCATCCACATACCTGAAAGGTGAAGGAGAGATTCCAAGTGGATTAAAGCTTCTGTTTTTTTTCTATACTAGCTGGAACAATTACACAGTAAAATATAATTGGTATAGAAATTAATCTTGGAAGATAGTGGAAAACTGGATGCATCACATTGACTGCTTATTTTTACATTTATCCTACATTCAATTGTGTAAAAACAAAAAATAGTGGTGTACAATGTGCAATCTCCTGTTCTTCTCTCCTGTGTAAAATTAATCCCTACTCTGTTTTCCTTGTTGCATATAGTTATGTAAATAATTGAAACTAAGTTAACTGTATATCAATTCATCAACAAGGTCAACAATAATGTTTACATCTTGAAAGCGATTGATAAATTGACATTTGCAGAAAAATTAGCCTGTTTGTGTCAAATGTAAAGCTCCACATTCATTTAAATGGATTTTACTTAAATTCAATTTAAAAATTAAAGGCACTTTGTAATGTATTAGTCAATCTGCACAGCTGAAGCAAATTTTACTACCTGACTTGTAAAAAGTTTTTTAATATGCTAATAAAAGGTAATACGAACAATTTAACGAGTGATTAATAATTGATTCAATTCCCTTTTCCAAATCATTCATAATATTACTCATAATCATTGGGCCGTACATCACAGCAGCGGGCCCTGATTCACGTTGAACAACAAGCGCCATTTAGAAGCCCACAATTGTCAAGGGTGTTTGATTGTCAGATATACCAAAACTGAACGAAAAAAATATCTGCAGCAGAGCATAACTGGTCTGTAAACACAATACTTAATAGATAACATAATAAAGCAAACAAAATTTCAATAAATAAGAAAACAATATTGGTGCAAAACAAAAAAAAAGTACCTAGTCCACCAAGAGAGTTCGTTGTTCGAAGTTTAGTACATGTTTGTAGTGATCAATACTAGCCTGATGGATGTTGAGAAGAAGCTGTTCCCAAATCCATTTTATTCTCCCCACATGCAAGTCAGTTTAGTTTATTATTGTCATGTGTCCTGAGGTACAGTGAAAAGCTTTTTGTTGCATGCTATCCATTCAGAAAAAAGTCTGTAAATGATTACAATCAAGTTGTCCACAGTGTACAGATACATGTTAAAGGGTATGACGTTTAGTGCAAATTAAAGTCCCGTAAAGTCTGAGTAAAAATAGTTTGAAGGTCCCTAATGAGGTAGACGGGAGGTTAGGACCACTCTCCAGTTGGTGAGAGGATGGTTCAGTTGCCTGATAACAGCTTTCCATCAGCTCCCCAAGGTTCTACCAATCACCTGCACACTGGGAGCAATTTGCTGTGGCAAATGAATCCATTAACCCACAAGTTTGCGATGTGGGAGGAAAGTGGAACATCTGGAAAAAAACTTAACAGTCACACGGAGTCACGTGCAAAAGAAAATTAAACAATATTGGGCTCTTAAGCAACTAATGTTGAGGGTTATAAGTGCCCATGCACTTCAAATGTTTGCACTTGCCTCTGTTGCATGTTGTGAAGGTATTAGCATCTTCTCAGAGAGCTACAATAGAAATATGCGGAACATGAAGATATGCATAACGTGAAGGCCTTCAACAGACAATGTTGATTTGATGGTAATAGTTGTTTTTTGAGCTATGTGCTCCGCTAGCTCCCTGCTAAATGTGGGTAACTAAAGTTGAATTTATCATCATGAAAAAGTTTCCATTGCGGCTATTTCAAAGGATAGTCAGATCCTAACAGGTTAGTTACTGATTGATTTATTTTTCCAGTTGCTGTGGTTCACCAAGTGTATGGTAGTTTCAGAGATCAGTGATCACCAAACAGCCAAACCTTTGAAAACCTACTCACCCGCGATGAGAGTACCTTGCTTGTCTCTTGCTAAGCCACAGAGGCCTAACTCAAACCTCCTGACCCTTCCCTCAGTGGCTGGGCTTTTCCAACAATGCGAGTTGTACTGAGGATTTTCAGCACACCTGGACCATTGAATGTCGAGAGGATTCAGATGGAGTGAGACACCAGATTGGAAAGGAGTCGGGCTCAGTCTGTGACCCGGATTTGGTGCGGTGAATAGCGATGATCATGGGAAGTTGAATCATTGCAAAAAATGTTTCAACCTCGTGGGCGGCATGGTGGCGCAGCGGTAGAGTTGCTGCCTTATAGCACTTACTGCGGCAGAGACCCATGTTCAATCCCGACCACGGGTGCTGCCTGTACGGAGTTTGTATGTTCTCCCTGTGACTGTGTGGGTTTTCTCTGGGATCTTTAGTTTCCTCCCACACTCCAAAGAGATACAGTTTAGTAGGTTAATTGGCTTGGTACAAGTGTAAATTGTCCCAAGTGTGTGTAGGATGGTGTTAGTGTGCGGGGATCGCTGGTCGGTTCAGACACGGGGCCGCAGGGCCTGTTTCCGCACTGTATCTCTAAACTAAACACTTTAAATAATGCCAGCAACTTCCCTTCTACTGCACTTCCAGACAATATTTTCAGATACATAAAGATGTACCTCCGCATGTCTGAATGCACATTCTATTGTCCTGCATCCATGGAGAATCTGTTCCGAGTTGTATTTCTTTGTACCAATTTAAGTATCTGTTACATCACCACCATAGCAGGGATATGCAAGCTCTTGTATTGAAGACAAAATAATTTTCTTTAACTTTGAATCTTTTACACTCAATTTACAAATGCTTTACAAATGGTTGTGTTTCTAAGAGTCAATCTGTGACAAAAAAAAGATAATGAAATAAAATGGTTAATTCATTAATTATTCTTCAGAACTCAGCTCCACAAAAAGCCAAAAAATTATGGGATAAAAAATTTAAAACAGAAATAGTCAAATAAAATTTCACAGCATTCACATCAACAGTACAGCATGGAAACAAGCCATTTAACTCACAATGTCTGTGCTGACCATTATACCAAATTAAATTGGACCCATCGGAGATTGACAGATTCTTGATTAATAAAGGTGTCAGGGTTGTGGGGAGAAGGCAGGAGAATAGGGTTGAGAGGGAAAGAATTAGCCATGATTGAATGGCGGTTTAGACATGATGGGCCAAATGGTGTAATTCTGCTCCTATAACTTATGAAATTATGAACTCATCCTACCTTTCACACAGCTGTCAAAATGCCTCTTATAGACTATTTATCTCCTTCCACCACCTCTCCTGGCAGCGTGATCCAAGCACCCACCTCCCCCTGCGTGCCTCTCAAATCTCCTTATACATTCCCCTTCTCTTCTTAAAGCTATGCACTCTAATCTTTGACATTTCCACCCTGGGAAAAAGACTCTGACTGTCTACCCTGTCTATGCCTCTCATCGTTTTATATACTTCTATCAGGTGGCCCCTCAGGTTCCAATGCTCCAGAGAATTCAAGTTTGTCAAACTTCAGGTAACATTCTGCTGAACCTTTTCTACATCCTCTTAAATTAATCAATTTCTATTATGTTGTTTATTCAACAGGGTTTAATTATGATAGACAAAAAAAACCATACATGTTTTAAGCCAACTGCACATCAAATGGATGCATTAAAAAATGACACAATGTTAAAATAGAGCATAACCGCAAATCATCTTTGGTTCAGGTGAAACTCCGTCTACAATCATAAATATACATGTTCGCAGACTTTACATAGAAACATAGAAACATAGAAAGTAGGTGCAGGAATAGGCCATTCGTCCCTTCGAGCCAACACCGCCATTCAATATGATCATGGCTGATCATCCAGAATCAGTACCCTGTTCCTGCTTTTTCCCCATATCCCTTGATTCCATTAGCCCTAAGAGCTATATCTTTTTTTTTTTTTTTTTTTTTTTTTTTAAATTTTTATTTATTAGAAGTACATTACATCACAGCCACATACATTAATACTCGTCATTTATATCTTCTTACAATTAATGTACTCCCTTTATTTTTTTTTTACGCTAAAGAAAGAAAAGATTGAAAGAGAAGAAAGTGAAGGAAAAAGTGCAAGTGTAGAAAAGTGTAGAAAATGTAACAACAAAAAAAAAAAAGGACGAGGACCCTATGAAAGCGAAATTAAAAACAAAAAAAAAAAGAGTTAAGAAATAGGCCCTAAGAAAAGAAAAGAGAGAGAGAAAAAAAAGAAAAACAAATGTTTTTTTTTTGAGCATCACGTAAATAGGACATACCAACTCTTCAACTATCATCCCCCCTTACCCGACCTCAATTTTTTATTTTTTTAAAGTACTTTTGCACCCTATGTTTGTAATAATTCTATAAATGCAGACCACGTCAGGTGGAAGTGATCTGGTTTACCTGCTAGGAGGAGTCTTATCTCTTCAAGGTGTAGTGTTTCAAACATATTTGAAATCCACATATTTATAGTTGGTATTGGAGCCTTCTTCCAAAATTTTAGAATTAGCTTTTTTCCAGTTATTAACCCATAATCCATTAATTTCTTTTGAAACACATTTAGTTCTGGATCATCTTCCGTTATTCCGAAGATAATCCATTCTGCTTTGGGTATCAGTCTTGTTTTAAATAACTTTGTAAAGATTTCAAAAATTTCATTCCAAAATTTTTGAATTTTTGTACAGAAGACAAATGAGTGCGCTATAGTTGCTTCTTGGGATTGACATTTATCACAAATAGATGATACGTTTGGGAAAATTTTATGAATTTTAGTTTTCGAATCCTAAGAGCTATATCTGACTCTCTCTCTTGAATACATCCAGTGAATTGGCCTCAACTGCCTTCTGTGGCAGAGAATTCTACAGAATCACAACTCTCTGGGTGAAAAGGTTTTCCTCATCTCAGTCCGAAATGGCCTACCCCTTATTCTTAAACTGTGAACCCTGGTTCTGGACTCCCCCAACATCGGGAACATTTTTCCTGCATCTCGCCTGTCCAATCTCTTAAGAATTTTATATGTTTCTATAAGATATCCTCTCATCCTTCTAAATTCCAGTGCATATAAATCCAGTCCATCGTGTCCTTTTATAATGCTCAGTTAATATGAATATGTTCCTTGTTGAATGTGATCCTTCTTGTGGAGTTCATTCTGTTTTACAAAACATGACTAAGAATCCCATTTTGGCACACCACACTGTGCATTGTGCACAGTGCTTTCGTTGATATAAATAGGCCTCGGGAATTTGTCACTTAAATTATGAAGTTATTCTGGTTATAAAATGAGGCAGAGGTAAATTTTCTAGCATGTTGAAAGTTGGAAAACAGGCTTTTGGGAGGGGTAGTGGTGGGTGCGGCTCTAAAACTGACATGATCAGTACACGTGATGGTGTGTCACATAGCACTGCCCACATGGCATTGCAGGTGATGGAGAATGACAGCTAGTCAAACAAAAGCCAAGGTTTGGCAGGTTGGCCCACTGTTGCATGTGTGGCCGTAAATAAATGGTGAATATTGGGTGAACAAGCCGGCACCATTTTTTTTTGCTTAATACAATTGTACTTGGATGACTTACCAGGGCCCAGATTTTGGATGAGTGAATTATGAGAACAGGCTAAATATAAGGCACAAATTGCTGGGGTAACTCAGCGGGACACGCAGCATCTCTGGATAAAATAAATGGGTGAGATTTTGGGTCGAGACCCTTCTTCAGACAGATATTTCAGAGAAATGTAAGGATTTCTGATAGTGAAAGATTAGTCTAGTTGCAGGAATATAAGATTTCAAAGGTGCTGGCTGAATTTGGCACACTTTTATCATGACATAGGAGCAGAATTAGGCCATTTGTCCCCTTCGAGTATGCTCTGCCTTAAATCAAGTAATTTGGAATTTTCTCCTGCAGGTGAATGAGGATTCAAAGGTGCCAAAGATTACGAGTAGAAGGAAGGAAAATCGTGTTGAGAGGGTAAGATCGATCAGACATGGAAACATAGACAATAGGTGCAGGAGTAGACCATTTGGCCCTTCGAGCCAGCACCGCCATTCAATATGATCATGGCTGATCATCCAAAATCAGTACCCTTTTCCTGTTTTTTCCCCATATCCCTTGATTCTGTTAGCTCCCAGAGCTGAATCTAACTCTCCCTTGAAAACATCCAGTGAATTGGCCTCCATTGCCCTCTGTGGCAGAGAATTCCACAGATTCGCAACTCTCTGGGTGAAATTTTTTTTCCTCATCTAACTCCTAAATGGCCTACCCCTTATTCTTAAACGGTGACTCCTGGTTCTGTATTCCCCACAACATCGGGAACATTTTTACTGCGTGTAGCCTGTCCAATCCCTTAAGATTTTTAAATGATTGAATGGCAGAGTAATCTCGATGGGCTGAATGACCTAAATCTGCTCCTTTGTCTTGTGAAATTAAGACTAAGATAAAAGGGTGCCCAGTACAGCCAGCACCTCTCAACTCTTATGTTCCCCTTGGCGAGACTAATCTTACTATCAGGATGCCTTTTCCATTGATTCTAAATGTTTCTGATAATTTGGGACATTTATAATTTAAAGACATAAAATAAATTCCAGAAATAAATACATAAATTCATCAGTTGGATGGCATTGGAGAGAGTCAACAGGCTCAAGGTCCTGAGTGTTCATATCTCTGAAAGCCTGTCCTAGGACCAGCACATTGATGCAATCACAAAGAAAACCCATCGACACCTCTACTTCCTCAGAGATTCGGCACATCACTGAATACTCTGTTACATCTCTACAGATGCACGGTAGAGAGCAGGCTGATTGTTTGCACCAAGGCCTGGTTCGGTAACTGGAATGGCCAAGAACAAAAGATCCTGCGGAAAATGGTAAACATTCTCTGGTCCATCACGTGTATCGAGCTCCCCACCATCGAAGAGATCTACAGGAAGTGCTGCTTCAAAAAAGCCGCATTTGGAATATTGGAGCAATTTTGGGCACCATATCTGAGGAAGGATGTGCTGGCTCTGGAGAGTGTCCAGAGGAGGTTTACAAGAATGATCCCAGGAATGAGTAGGATAGCCTATGATGAGCGTTTGTTGGCACTGGGCCTATACTCACTGGAGTTTAGAAGAAAGAGGGGGGCCCTCATGAAACATACAGAATAGTGAAAGGTTTGGACAGAGTGGATCTGGAGAGAATGTTTCCACTAGTGGGAGAATCTAGGACTATACGTCATAACCTCAGAATTAAAGGACGTTCTTTTATTGAAGGAGATGAGGAGAAATTTCTTTAGTCAGAGGGTGGTGAATCTGTGGAATTCTTTGCCACAGAATACTGTGGAGGCCAAGTTAGAGGATATTTTTAAGGCAGAGATTGATAGATTTTCGATTTGTACAGGTGTCAGAGGTTATGGGGAGAATGCAGGAGAATGGGGTTAGGAGGGAGAGATGGACCAGCCATGATTGAATGGCAGAGTAGACTTGATGGGCCGAATAGTCTAATTCTACTCCTACCACTTATGACCTTGTGACCATAATATCATCCAAGTCTCACACCATCCAGGGCACGCCCTCATCAGGCTACTACCATCGTGATGAAGGTACAGGAGCCCGAGAACCTCTAAGTTCAAAAACAGCTTCTTCCCTTCAACTGTCAGGCTCTTGAAGCACACTGCACACCCCTAAGCACAACCTTACCTCTGCACCAAACTGTTATGGACTTTGAAGATAGACACAAAATGCTGGAGTAATTCAGAAGGGTCTCGACCCAAAAACATCACCCATTCCTTCTCTCCAGAGATACTGCCTGTCCCGCTGAGTTACTCCAGCATTTTCTGTCTATCTTCGGTGTAAACCAGCATCTGCAATTCCTTCCTACATACTATGGACATTGCATTGGTTGCAATACCCACTTCATCTTGCACTATTATGGTCTGGTTACTGAGTGTAACTGTTAATTTATTGCATTAATTTTTATTGAATATTTATTTATTATGCTGTTGTGCTAACGTGCCTGTAAAGCTGCAGAAGGTACAAATTTCATTGTGCTGTCCTGTTGCATTGACAATTAAATACTCTTGACACTCGAGGTGTATAAAACAATTAAAAAATTAAAACATATTTAACTTATCTGAATTAATTAAACACCAATATCACATTGGCAATTCTCTCTGGAGAATTCTCTTGTTTGCTCACTATTAAAATGATTTTGTCTATTATATGATATTATATGATATTATATACAATATGATATAATATGATATAATATGATATTATATTATATGTAATGGTGTCACAAGACACGAGGCTATGATGGGTAAATGGCATTGAGGGACGGCATGACTAGGTTTTGTCTCTGTACTCAAATTGTTAACTCCTTACAATGTCAAAATTCCCTGAAAACAGATGTTTATATCAGAGATCACATTAAAGTGATTTTCTACAGAAAAATCTTCTTATTCCATTAGATTATGCATATTGAAAGAAGACTAACACAGGAGTAATGAAAATATCATACTTTAAACACGAATCAAGGTAAAGTTTCTGCACCTGTAACAAATTAATGTTGGTTCAATTTCTACTTTATATTTTCCTCGATGTTACTACAGCAGAACATCAATCTTTGCAAAAAAAAATGTTGTTGGGAAAACCGAATAAATGTCATGGGGTTCAAACAATGATAAAAGTTCAATGTTCCCCTGGTTATAACATAAGACAGCAATGGGCATTTAAGTTCCTCCAGTGACCTTGTCCTTGTTGAACCATAAAAATAACAGAATAAACAGGATAAATTGAATTGGGTATAGGTTATCTAGGAGCTCAAACTCCATGACATGCTCATCATTCCTATTAGTAAAATCACGCAAATAAACAAATAAACTGATCTAATTATCTTTGCAAATTATCAGTGATTTATTTCAAACACACCTTAAACCTAAGTTGCAGAGAGTAAGCTATGAATTCATAAAAGAGAACGTGACTTTGTTAAACTCTATTCACATTTCTTATGTATGAAATGTCAATCGTCATGACCTATGGCAATGTGACCGACTTAAGGACAAACTGACATATGAACAAGCTCCCATGATATTAAATTCAAAGTGTGACGAATATACATATGTTCTTTCCTATGAGTGGTGTAGCTAGTTTCCTCTCTCTCTCTCTCCACTATTAGCAGTTGCTCTTTCTCATCTGCCTTGTGTACTTTTGATGTCATTTGTTACAATATTATGAAGGCATGGTTACCGTAAATAATGATTTTTGTACATTTTCTGACTTTTGTACTAATTTGATTTATTAACACCTGTCAAGCTGGAACCTATTCATTCCTACAGATGGACAGTAGTTTGGCTCTGTGATTATATTATTGCTTCTGACTCATAAATTAGAATCTACCTCAAAACCTAAACATGGAAATTAGTCTGCTACTTCATTGTAATATCAGGGAGTGTTGCAAGTGTTGGAGGCGTGTATTTTGGAGTAAAATTTTAAATGAGCACCTGGCACATGGTTTAGCTAAATATAAAAGAGCTTCAGAATAATTGGAACAGGAGTATAGAACCACTATTATTGGATTAGAGATTCAGGCTATGTGAATCTCATTGTGACACTGACCAAACCTGATAACTTGTGGGCTGGCACAATAGAAATGATCACTAAACAGGGCAGATTGTTGTAAAACATTCAATGTTTTTCAGTGAATGCTCCCATTCCTTTGCTGGTCCAAGTGTAATTCAAACAAGCAACATGTGGTGACTCCAGCTCCAAGTGACAGTGGCCCAGTAAAAAGGGGCGGCAAAATGGTGCAGTGGTAGAGTCGCTGCCTTAGATTCCCCAGAGACTTGGGTTCAATCCTGACTACAGGTGCTGTCTGCACGGAGTTTCTACGTTCTCCCTGTGACCAAGTGGGTTTTCTGTGGGTGCTCCTGTTTCCTCCCACATTGCAAAGACGCACAGGTTTGTAGGTTTACTTGGCTTCGGTAATTGTTGGTCGGTGCAGACTTGGTGGGCCAAAGGGCCAGTTTCCACGCTGAATCTCTAAAGTCTAAAGTCTAAAGTAAATGGTGCAAATCATAAGATTAAGAAAAATATGAGACATGAACAACAATAACTAAGAAATAAGTAGCACTTTCACTGCTGAAAGTTGCCTAAGGCCATCAGAACTTTTCTGATAAAAGATCATCAACCTGAAATGTTAACTGTTTTACCTCTCCACATGTGCAATCTCACATGTTGAATATATCCAGCATTTTCTGTTTCTATCTTATACCTAACGTACCAACTTGATCAAGTTAAACCACTGGGTGATCTTTTCAAAACATCTAAAGTAAAGCTAAAGATAGACACAAAGAGTAACTCAGCAGGACAAGCAGCATCTCTGCATGGGTAACATTTCGGGTCGAGACTCTTCTTCAAACTAATTTTATCTAATCTTATCTCAGCTAATCTTGGGTAAAGATAATACTTCCATAATCTATTGGTGAATCGACAAAATAATAGAAGTTAATCCTAGAATCTGCCTGGATTATTAGTCTAGCTGTTTTTTTACCCACCACAATCTTTTAATTTAAGCAATCAATGGTCTCAGATCTCCTGAAAGTAAGGAATTCGGGCAGAAGAGAGCTGGATCCAATGCTCACAGATTTCAAGGGCAGAAACAGCTCTTCCAAAAGACTCATGATGTTCTCAAACAACCTGGTCAACAACCGAGGGCCCTTATCATGTTTCCGAGGTAAGCTGGTAATTGGATATTTTCAGTCACTCCTCCTCTTCACTTGAGCTTTTGCCATATTTTTTCTACTCAATAACACTCCATAAGCACCAGCAAGGCAACTAATGTAGTCAGCACTGTTAACATGTTCCTGTTGTGAAATTCAACTAAATGACGGATTGAAAATGAATAATTTAATAGAATTCTGTTGCATTGTTAAAATATAATTTTGAACAGTGAAACATATTTCATTAAAGGATCACTGTTAATGTAATCAATATCCATTTATCATAGTCATAGAGTCAATAGGCATGGAAACAGGCCCTTCGGCTCTCCTTGCCAATGCCGTCCAAGATGCCCCATCTACATGTCACACCTGCTTGCATTTGACCCATATCCCTCTAAACCCTTCCTAGCTATAGACCTATCCAAATGTCATTTAAAATATTTTAAATGCCTAAGTTGAAGAATTATTATTATAGTTATAAGCATTTTTTTTTACAAATTGAAAGGAAAAATATTATAAAATAAGGGTTAAAGAGATATATCCGGCCTTTGAGTGGAATGACAACTTTTCTATTTCTTTCACAAATCTATGAGTCAGGATATGCTCAACTCTAGTTGTCATTTTTAAAGTGGCAAATAATCATATAAAAACCTGAAACACTGCAAATAACTATTTCTCCTTAAAAATAACAACTTTGTCCACAACTTCAGACAATATTTAATTTTTTAGTTTTTACAGCATTTACAGCTTTTTCTTTGTACCTCTATGAACATAGACTGTTAACGTTGTTGGTGGGAATTTACACTTCTCTCATCTTGAAGAACTACATGGAAGAGCAGGAAATTCAGGCATTAATACTTTTAACTTCACTGTATTCAAGATTGATTTGTAGCATTTAATGTGTTCAATGCGTGGACTGGTCATGTATAGTCTGGAATTGCCATTATCAATTAAATTGATCAACTATTGTTCCAGCCCCCTCCATCATCATCCTGCATCACTAGCTGGATAGACCAGTCAGAGTGGTCACATGATGAAATAGAGTTGGGAGGAAGTAGTTCTGGGAGATCAAAACATCGACTATGTACCCAGAGATGATGGAATTAGACGAAACTACCGACTCCCGTTCTCCCTCACCTGATGTAATATTGCTCCTTCAGGTTAAACATAAACCAAAAGAAACATTGAAGACAGAAAGTGGGCAGAACTTAAACTGGACAAGCACTATAAAGCCTGATACCAAGAGTGGCTTGATGTACCACTACTGACCATGTGAGTTAAATTTTGAAAGGTGGAGATGCCAGATTGTACTTGCAGCAATTGCTAAGAGAAGCAATACAAGGTTAAATCGATCTGGTCATATCCTCACAAATCTACCTCTTACAGATTAATCTATCTACATTGATGTTGGTTAGAGGAATACCACATTGTGCCAGTGGACATTGTCACCTTCAAGATTAAAAATTGATTTAGCTGTTCAACATTTTAAAAGCTCTAGACACTGTTGGCTACGAACAGCAGCTGGATTTTATTCCACCATAATCCTGACATGTTGGTGGGGCCACATTTGGAGTATTGTGCTCAGTTTTGGTCAATAGACAATAGACAATAGGTGCAGGAGTAGGCCATTCGGCCCTTCGAGCCAGCACCACCATTCAATGTGATCATGGCTGATCATCCCCAATCAGTACCCCGTTCCTGCCTTCTCCCCATATCCCCTGACTCCGCTATCTTTAAGTCATACTGCTGTAGCAAAGATTGTTAAGTTGGAAAGGGTTCAAAGAGCATTTATGAGGATGTTGCCAGGAAGTGAAGACCTAAGCTATAGGAAGAGGTTAAGCAGGCCAAGAATGCATTTCTTGGAGCGCAGGAGGATGAGGGCTGATCTTAAAAAGGTCATGAGGTGAATAGATAAGGTAGATGTCTTATACCCAGAGTAGGTGAATCAAGAACCAGAAGACATAGGTTTAAGGTGAGATGGGAAAGATTTAATATGAACCTGATGAAACAACTATTTCACACAGAGGGTAATGGGTATATGGAATGAGTTGCCAGAAGATGTAGCTGAGGCAGGTACTATAACAACTTTGAAAAGACATTTGGACGTAAATGGAAAGGAAAGATTTAGAGGGATGTGGAACAAATGCAGTGAGGTGGGACTAGTGTAGATGGGGTATCTAGGCCAAAGTGCCTATTTCCATGCTGTATGACTCTATGACTATGAGAAGTGATGTACCACCTGAATCTCAAAACTCTTTCTACCATTAACAAAGCACGTTATTTACAAGAGGAAATGTTCTCCACTTTCTCACAAAAGGTTCTTACTGAATCCAGACCAAAACCACCTGGGTTGAAATTTAAAAAATGAATTTGCGCTTGGCAAGACCAAACGTAGACTTGGTGACTGTTTTGCTAAACACTTGGGTTCGGTCTGCCAAGGCCTGCTGGATCTCTAGGTTGCTAACTGTTTTAAATCCCCTCTCCATTCCCATACTGATATTTCTGTCCTGGACCCCTTCTATTCCCAGGGTGAGTCCACATGCAAACTGGAGGAACAGCACCTCATATTCCGCTTGAGTGGCTTGCAACCCAATGGTATGAATGTTGAATTTTCCAATTTTAGGTAACCTGCAACTAACCGCCCCCCCCCTCCCCCCTCCCCATCTCTTCCCCCCTTCCCATTCCTGGTCTCCCACCTATTTCTCCTCTCCAAACCCCCCCCCCCCCCACCCCACACCTCTGCTAATTTCATCCTTCTGGCTTCACAATCTACACCTTTTCAAACCTGTATCACTCCTTCCTTTCCTATCTCTGGCCTTTGCTCCAACCATCTGCCCTACAACCCTTCCTCACCTACGTCGACTTATGACATGCAACACTTTGTCCCACCGCTCCCCTTTTCCAACTTTCATCCCCCCTCCCACAACCACATCCCTCTAAATCTTTCCTATCCATGTACCTGTACATCTACCCATGTTCACCAGAGATGCTGCCTGACTTGCTGAGTTACTCCAGCACTTCGTGTCATTTTGTGTATTAACCAGCATCTCCAGTTCTTTATTTCTACTAGGTTTGCAATTACAACATTTACAGTGCATTCAGAAAGTATTCAGACCCCTTCACTTTTTACACATTTTGTTACGTTACAGCCTTATTCTAAAATGGATTAAATTCTTTTTTTTTAATCATCAATCTACACACAATACCTCATAATAAAAAAGGGAAAACAGGTGTTTAGATATTTTTGCGAAGTAATTAAAAAGAAATAACTGAAATATCACATTTACATAAGTATTCAGACCCTTTGCTATGACACTCCTAATTGAGCTTTGGTTCACCCTCTTTCCATTGATTATCCTTGAGGTGTTTCTACAACTTGACTGGAGTCCACCAGTGGTAAATTAAATTGATTGTACATGATTTGGAAAGGCACACACCTGTCCATATAAGGTCCCGCAGTTGACAGTGCATGTCAGAGCAAAAACAAAGCCTTGAAGACAAAGGAATTGGCTGTAGACCTCTGAGACAGGATTGTGTTGAGGTACAGATCTGGGGAAGAGTATAAAACAATTTCTGCAGCATTGCAGGTCCCGAAGAACACAGTGGCCTCCGTCATTCTTAAATGGAAGTACTTTGAAACCACCAGGATTCTTCATAGAGCTGGCCGCCCAGCCAAACTGAGCAATCGGGGGAGAAGGGCCTTTGTCAGGGAGGTGACCAAAAACCCGATGGTCACTCTGACAGAGCTCCAGAGTTCCTCTGTGGAGATGGGAGAAACTTCCAGAAGGACAACTATATCTGCAGCACTCCACCAATCAGGGCTTTATGGTAGAGTGGGCAGACAGAAGCCACTCCTCAGTAAAAGGCACATGACAGCCCACTTGGAGTTTGCCAAAAAGCACCTAAACAAGAATCTCTGATCTGATGAAACCAAGATTGAACTCTTTGGTCTGAATGCCAAGTGTCATGTCTGTAGGAAACCAGGCACTGCTCATCACCTGGCCAATACCATACATACAGTGAAGCATGGTGGAGGCATGATGCTGTGGGGATGTTTTTCAGCGGCAGGAACTGGGAGACTAGTCAGGATCGAGGGAAAGATGAACGGAGCAAAGTACAGAGAGATCCTTGATGAAAACCTGCTCCAGAGCATTCAGGACCTCAGACTGGAGCAGAGGTTCACCTTCCAACAGGACAACGACCCTAAGCACACAGCCAAGACAATGCAGGAGTGGCATCATGACAAGTCTGTGAATGTCCATGAGTGGCCCAGCCAGAGCCTGGACTTGAACTCGATCAAATATCACTGGAGGGACCTGGAAATGGCTGTGCAACAACGCTCCCCATCCAACCTGACAGAGCTTGAGAGGATCTGCAGAGAAGAAAGGGAGAAATTACCCAAATACAGGTGTGCCAAGCTTGTAGCATCATACCCAAGAAGACTTGAGGTTGTAATCGCTGCCAAAGGTGCCTCAACAAAGTACTGAGTAAAGGGTCTGAATACTTATGTAAATGTGATATTTCAGTTATTTCTTTAATTACTTCGCAAAAATTTCTAAACACCTGTTTTTGCTTTTTTATTATGGGGTATTGTGTATAGATTGATGATAAAAAAAAAGATTTTAATCCATTTTAGAATAAGGCTGTAACGTAACAAAATGTGGAAAAAGTGAAGGGGTCTGATTACTTTCTGAATGCACTGTAAGTAAACTCAATTAACTCAACTTTTAAAGAAATCATAAAAGGTAATTTTTTCTCAACATTTATTCTGGTTTCTCACACCTGTTCCTCTCTTTACAATAGCACCACCAGCGGATCTAATCTGGCACAGATTCAATGTACATATTCTCATTCATAAGTGTTGGGGAACTACAGGAAGTTTGTGCTCCCTCTGTGAAGCGTCCATCAACAAAATATAGATGGGGATATCCTACTAAATAGCTATGTGGAAATTCTAGACGTCTATGTGTGTGTGTGTGTGTGTGTGTGTGTGTGTGTGTGCGGCATACCTGACAATGAAGGGAGTATGTCAACAATTCCATTCACCATTGCTAGCATCTCTTGAGAAAAATCTAAAGCGCTATTAGGAAGTTAATTATATCTATCAGCAATTAAAATTCAACATTAGATGGGATATGGGCCAAATGCGGTCAGGTGGGACTAGCATAGATGGGGTATATTTGTCGACCATGAGCAAGTTGGGCTGAAGGGTCTGTTTCCATGCTGCATGTCTCTATGACTCTATTAAGATAAATTGTGTTTACATTCATACAATTACTTTGCTTTCGACAGACAACAAAGAGTCACTTTTAGAGCACTACTGTGGATATTAAAATGATTTGCTAGATTGTTCACAATTTGGTCAACATGTTTTTTAAATTAACCTCTAAAAGCAAGGAAAAATACTTTACAAAGGTTAAGCCCTTGAGTTGAACTGAAATGAAAGAAGAACGCAAGGTAAAATAAATGTGGAGCAGAATGTTATCCAGTTTTGTTAATGCTTTCTCTAAGCTGACCTTCAAAGGAGAACTTAAAAAGTTCTAGATAATGAAAGTTGCAAAAAGATAGAACATTGCAGGATAAAAGCAGAGGCTGTTGGGTTTATTCCAGGGAGGAGCAATGTAAAAGAGATGCTGGGTGATGCAAAAATGCATTTCCAAATAGACAAAATGAACTCAATGACCTGGGCAGCTTCCTTTCAGAGCATGTTTTTCACAAATATATATGTATATTTTTACATGATCAGCAATAAAGTGTATTAAGGGAAAGCATCTAAAGAGATGTCCATTATAGAATCACACTTTTTGGTTTTGTTTTATTTGATGCCATTAATGTTAATTCCCCGCAGTGCAATTAGGTGAACATGAAAGAACTCATGAGGTATTTTGTTGAGAAACCAAGGTGAAGGGCCAAGGCCCATAGTTGCCGACTGTGAAAGAGGAGACAACACAAATCAGATATTAGGGATCTGGCCATTACCAACCTTGGCTTTATTTTAAAACACAAAGATAACAGACACTAAGAAAGATAGCAGGAGCAATGAAGATTGAGTTTTGATGACTGGAAAAGTATGAATGAAATGAATGAAAGAAGCATTTATTATTTATCCCTAATTATTCCTGAACTGAGGACCCACTCTAGAGGTGTGTACAGACCAGGCCTGGTAGAGGCGACACATTTCCTTCTGTAAAAAACATCAGTGAACCCCATATGATTTTATAACACTTTGGTAATTTCAAATCCACCATTTCCAAGGCCAACCCTTTTGAAATACCAAGTTTAATTCAATCAGATGGATTTAAGTTTTCTGGTTGCCAGGGTGGGATTTGAACTCATATCTTTAAATCAGTAACCCTGAACACTGTGTAAGAAAGAACTGCAGATGCTGGTTAAGATCGAAGGTAGACACAAAATGCTGGAATAACTCAGCGGATGAGGCAGAAGGAATGGGCGACCTTTCTGGTCGAGACCCTTCTTCAGACTGCTGATGTTTTGGGTCGAGACCCTTCTTCAGACTGCTTCAGTAGCCCTGAACACTGGCTGCTTGAACAGTAATTGAAACACCATGCTACCATACACTGAGATAGTTGTACAGTGCAACTGTGGGAATGAATGAGCACACAGGATGGTGCATTTGGATCCAAGAAACTGTGCATGAATCCAAGCTCAAAGACCAGATTGCACCCCCTCTTTGATTCCGCCTGCTCTCTGACTTTATGACCATGTTTTAACGCAGACACACAAGAGTCTGAAGAAAGGTCTCAACCCAAAACGTCATCCATTCCTTTTCTCCAGAGATGTGGCCTGTCCCACTGAGTTACTCCAGCAATTTGTGTCTTTCTTCAGTGTAAACCAGCATTTGCATCTCCTTCCTACATTCAAAGCCCAGTTAAATGATAATACAGGAGGAAATTACTAAAACAGTTAGAAAGGAAGCGAGAGAAGCTGAAGATAAAGGATTTATCTTGCATTTATATACTGATTTTAATGGAGGGAATATTCCTGGGATAGTCAAGATACAGAAGAGTGATAAAACTCTATCCTTGCATTCAAGTCTTAAATAGGCTGGGAGGTTAGTACAGAAGAGAGAGAATCAAGTATTTGAAGGTCCATTTACTGGTTGTGGATATTTACATTCCATTGAAGATCAAGGAAGACAGTGAACAATGGGTGAACTATGTGCAAAGGAAGAGGATGGAGCTATCAAGAAAATTAACAATGCTGAAAGTCTAAAGTCTTTTGGTTTCAACTTAGGAGACAAACAAGTAGGTGTAGATTGTCAGCTGGTGTGGTTGTTTGAAGCAGAGTGGTTCACCCCTGGTGGTAGCCAACATCCAAAAACATAACCTAGTTTGGATTGGTTGGCCCTGAGGTACAAAACGCCTGGGATGCAGACAGTATGTCGATGGGGGTCTGACAAATGATGGGTGTGGTATACCTGGAGGTCGCAAGGCTGGTTTTGTGAAAGAATATTCCCAGCATCAAACATTGCATAATTCAGCTTCAGCTGAACTACCAGGTTATACTGATGCATGCTATGAGACTGTACACTCTCCCAATAGGAACTAAAATGCTAAATGTGTCCGAAGTGTTTTTTTATCATTGCACTTTGCAATTTAAACTTAGTCGGCTGTGGGTGAGGGTGTGTTCTGAGCATTGTGGAGGGCCAAGAGGATTGAGAAAGCAACAGGGATATAATTTATTTCCCAGTATCCACTATTCCAGTCCATTTCAAATAGTCAGAAAAGTTCCCCGTTGTGTTAGAATTGAAATAAACCAAATTTGTATTGTTGAACTGAAAGACAACAGAATATTAAGATTATTTAGGAAGGAACTGCAGATAATGTTTTGCACCGAAGAGAGACTCAAAATGCTGGAGTAACTCAGCAGGTCAGGCAGCATCCCTGGAGAACAGGAATAGGCGTTGTTTCAAGTCGAGACCTTTCCTCCAATGAAGGAAGGATCTCGACCCGAAACGTCACCTTTTCCTTTTCACTGGAAATAAAGATACATTGATTCAGCCATTGAACTGTGGATTATATGCACCAAGGGCACTCAATATGAAGAAAGTTAATGATGGAGAGTTGGATTGTCAGCAAGTGTATTAATCAAACTAAAGGATAACTGGAATTAATTACGGTGTCATTTGAATTAGAGGGAAAGTAAGGGCCTTTTCGACTTTAAACAGCGGGTAACCTTTGAAACAATTATTCCAGTTGCCTGGGTGATTATAGATATAATGTGGAATAAAGATAAATGTAATAATCATTATGAAAGTGAGTCATACAAACAATCCAGCAAATGTCAGGCTCAATCCCCGATATGTACAATCAGAAGAATGCAAACTCCTAAACGTTCTTAAGGTAAACATCCCTGGAAAAATGAGCACCACCGGGGTTCCTATTGTAGATACCCTGAGTGGTGCTCATGTGCAGACAATTAAGATGATAATGTTAATCTTGCATCTTGCCCCTCTATCTGCCAGACTTAAATTAGACTATTGCTTAGTTGGTCAAGGGAGCCATCCCATAGTACATTAGGAGAGGCAAAAAAATATATATTGCTAAAAAATTGCAAAAGATGGTCTTTTGGCAATATATGGGCAGTCTTGTTTCATTCTCACAAATCTGTCAGTGACATATACAAACCTAATTTATTGCCATCTTCAATGACAAGTGGAAACATTCGGTATCGTTTGGTTTAGTTTGATTTAGAGATACAGTACAGCACGGAAACAGGCCCTTCGGCCCACCGAGTTGGCACTGACCAGTGATCCCCGTACACTAACACTATCCTACACACTAGAGAAAATTTACAATTCTTACCGAAGACAATTAACCTTCAAACCTGCACGTCTTTGGAGTGTGGGAGGAAACTGGAGCACCCAGAGAAAACCCATGTGGTCACGGGAAGAACGTACAAACCCAATTCAGACAGCACCCATAGTCAGGATCAAACCTGGGTGTCTGGCGCTGTAAGACAGCATCTCTGCCACTGCGCCAATGTGCCACCCCAAGCTTTCGGTGTGGTGATTCACCCCTGACTGAGAGAGGTGGAAGTTATGTACGTGAGGACATTCAATTTGAAGAAAGTGCTGAACCTAGGTTAAATAATCCATGATCAATCGTGCAAATTGTGCCTTATTGAGGATATTTGATTTCTGATTGACTGCAAAATTCAGAAAGATTATTTTAGTTGACTGAATTGAAATGAAAACAGGGATATAATTTATTTCCCAGTATCCAGTATTCCAGTCCATTTCAAATAGTCAGAAAAGTCCCCCATTGTGTTAGGAGAATTGAAATAAACCAAATTCCTATTGTTGAACTGAAAGACAACAGAATATTAAGTTTATGTAGGAAGGAACTGCAGCTCGGAAAAATGCTGAAAAGCAGGTCCTCCAGGGTTGTTATCTCCGGTTTGCTTCCAGTTCCTCGTGCTGGCAAGAGCAGGAACAGGGAGATACGGGACCTGAATGTGTGGCTGAGGAACTGGTGCAGGGGGCAGGGATTTAGTTTCTTAGATCACTGGGATCTGTTTTGGAGTAAGGGGGAACTGTACAAAAGGGACGGATTGCATCTTAACAGGTGGGGGACCAGCATTCTGGCAGGCAGGTTTGCCACTGCTACACGGGTGGTTTTAAACTGAATGAGGGGGGTGGGGTGTCAAATGGGATAGTCGAGGATGGAGTTAAAGGGAAAGAAAGTAAAGGGATGGTTAATGACCCCAGAATTAACGGGAAAGGAAGCTCACAAAGGGATAGGAGTGTATGGCCAAGTGTAATAGGGATCGATGTGAAAGGTGAGATGCGTAAGGAATTAAAAGTATTGTATATGAATGCGCGAAGTATAAGAAGTAAAGTAGATGAGCTTGAGGCTCAGTTAGAGGTTGGTAGATATGACATTGTGGGGATTACTGAGACATGGCTGCAGGAGGATCGGGCCTGGGAACTTAATATTCAGGGTTATACATCCTATAGAAAGGACAGGCAGGTGGGCAGAGGAGGGGGGATAACTCTGCTGGTGAGGGATGGAATTCAGTCCCTTGCGAGGGAAGACATAGGGACTGATGAGGTAGAGTCACTGTGGATTGAGTTGAGGAATTGTAAAGGCAAGAAGACACTAATTGGTGTTATTTACAGACCCCCAAATAGTAGCCGGGATGTAGGGTGTAAGTTGCAGCAGGAGTTAAAACTGGCATGTAACAAAGGTAATGCCACTGTGGTGATGGGGGATTTCAATATGCAGGTAGACTGGGAAAATCAGGTTGGTTCAGGACCCCAAGAAAGAGAGTTTGTAGAATGCCTCCGAGATGGATTCTTAGAGCAGCTTGTAATGGAGCCGACCAGAGAAAAGGCAATTCTGGATTTAGTGTTGTCTAATGAACCAGATTTGATAAGAGAACTCGAGGTAAAGGAACCGCTTGGAGGTAGTGATCATAATATGATTAGTATTAATTTGCAATTTGAGAAGGAGAAGGTTAAATCGGAAGTGGCAGTGATGCAGTTGAACAAAGGGGACTATGAAGGCATGAGAGGGGAGCTGGCCAAAGTAGATTGGAAAGGGATCCTAGCAGGAATGACGGTGGAACAGCAATGGCAGGAATTTCTGGGCATAATCCGGGAGACGCAGGATCATTTCATTCCAAAAAGGAAGAAAGATTCTAAGGGGAGTAGGAGGCAACCGTGGCTGACAAGAGAAGTTAGGGATAGAATAAAACTAAAAGAAAAGATGTATAACACAGCAAAGAGTAGCCGGAAGCCAGAGGATTGGGAAACTTTCATAGGACAACGGAAGGAAACAAAATGGGCAATACGGGCTGAAAAGATGAAGTAGGAAGGGAAACTGGCCAGGAATATAAAGGACAGTAAAAGCTTCTTTAGATATGTTAAGGGAAAAAGAGTAGCAAAGTCAAATGTGGGTCCCTTGAAGGCAGACACGGGTGAAATTATTATGGGCAACAAGGAAATGGCAGAAGAGTTGAATAGGTACTTCGGATCTGTCTTCACTAAGGAAGACACAAACAATCTCCCAGATGTACCGGAGGACAGAGGATCCAAGGGGGTAGAGGAACTGAACAAAATTTTCATTAGGCGGGAAATAGTATTGGGTAGGCTAATGGGACTGAAGGATGATAAATCCCCTGGGCCTGATGGTCTGCATCACAGGATCCTCAGGGAGGTGGCTTTAGAAATAGTGGACGCATTGGTGGTCATTTTTCAATTTTCAATAGATTCAGGATCAGCCCCTGTGGATTGGAGGATAGCTAATGTTATCCCACTTTTCAAGAAAGGAGCGAGAGAGAAAACGGGGAATTACAGACCAGTTAGCCTGACTTTGGTGGTGGGAAAGATGCTGGAGATGTGAATAGCAGTAACAGGATTAGTCCAAGTCAACATGGATTTATGAAAGGGAAATCATGCTTGACAAATCTTCTGGATGTTTTTGAGGATGTGACAAATAAAATGGATGAAAGGGTACCAGTGGATGTAGTGTATCTAGACTTTCAGAAAGCCTTTGATAAGGTCCCGCACGGGAGACTGGTGACTAAAATTAAAGCACATGGTATTGGGGGTAGGGTGTTGACATGGATAGAAAATTGGTTGGCAGACCGGAAGCAAAGAGTAGGAGTGAACGGGTCCTTTTCAGGATGGCAGGCAGTGGCGAGTGGAGTGCCGCAAGGCTCGGTGTTGGGGCTGCAACTGTTTACCATATATATTAATGATTTGGAAGAGGGAATTAGGAGCAACACTAGCAAGTTTGCGGATGACACAAAGCTGGGTGGCATTGTGAACTGTGAAGAGGATGTTAGGAGGTTGCAGGGTGACCTGGACAGGTTGCGTGAGTGGGCAGATGCGTGGCAGATGCAGTATAATATAGATAAATGTGAGGTTATCCACTTTGGCGCCAAAACAAGGGGGCAGATTATTATCTCAATGCGATTAGGTTAGGTAAGGGGGAGGTACAGCGGGACATAGTTGGCGTGCAGGTACAGCAGGCAGTGAAGAAAGCTAATGGAATGTTGGCCTTCATAACAAGAGGATTTCTGTCTAGGAGTAAAGAAGTTCTTCTGCAGTGGTATAGGGCTCTGGTGAGACCACATCTGGAGTATTGTGTACAGTTTTGGTCTCCTAATTTGAGGAAGGACATCCTTGTGATTGAGGCAGTGCAGCGTAGGTTCACAAGATTGATCCCTGGGATGGTGGGACTGTCATATGAGGAAAGATTGAAAAGACTAGGCTTGTATTCACTGGAGTTTAGAAGGATGAGGGGGGATCTTATAGAAACATATAAAATTATAAAAGGACTGGACAAGCTAGATGCAGGAAAAATGTTCCCAATGTTGGGCGAGGCCAGAACCAGGGGCCACAGTCTTAGAATAAAGGGAGGTCATTTAAGACTGAGGTGAGAAAAAACTTTTTCACCCAGAGAGTTGTGAATTTATGGAATTCCCTGCCACAGAGGGCAGTGGAGGCCAAGTCACTGGATGGATTTAAGAGAGAGTTAGATAGAGCTCTAGGGGCTAGTGGAGACAAGGGATATGGGGAGAAGGCAGGCACGGGTTATTGATTGGGGACGATCAGCCATGATCACAATGAATGGCGGTGCTGGCTCGAAGGGCTGAATGGCCTCCTCCTGCACCTATTTTTTCTATAATGGTTTGCACCAAAGATAGACTCAAAATACTGGAATATTTCAGCACGTCAGGCAGCATCTCTGGAGAACAGGAATAGGACTCGTTGTTTCGAGTCAAGACCTTTCCTCCGACGAAGGAAGGATCTCGACCCGAAACGTCACCTCTTCCTGTTCTCCAGAAAATTAAGATACATTGATTCAACCATTGAACTGTGGATTATATGCACCAAAGACACTCGATATGAAGAAAGTTAATGATGGAGAGTTGGATTATCAGCAAGTGTATTAATCAAACTAAGGGATAACTGGAATTAATTACGGTGCCATTTGAATTAGAGGGAAAGTGAGTGCCTTTTCGACTTTAAACAGCAGGCAACCTTTGAAACAATTATTCCACTTGCCTGGGTAATTATAGATATAATGTGGTAAAACGATAAACGTAATAATCATTATGAAAGTGAGTCATACAAACAATCTAGCAAATGTCAGGCTCAATCTCCGATATGTGCAATCAGAAGAATGCAAACTCCTAAACGTTCTTAAGGTAAGCATCCCTGGAGAAGTGAGCACCACCAAGGTTCCTTGTGGTGCTCACTTGTACCCTGTGTGGTGCTTATGTGCAGACAATTGAAATGTTAATGTTGCATCTTGCCTCTTTATCTGTCAAACTTAAATTAGATTATTGCTTAGTTGGTCAGGGGAGTCATCCCAGAGTACATTAGGAGAGGCAAAAGAAATAATATTGCAAAAAAATTGCAAAAGATGGTCTTTTGGCAATATATGGGCAGTCTTGTTTCATTCTCACAAATCAGTCAGTGACATATACAAACCTAATTTATTGCCATCTTCAATGACAAGGGTAAACATTCAGTATCGTTTGGTTTAGTTTGGTTTAGAGATACAGTGCAGCACGGAAACAGGCCCTTCGGCCCACCGAGTTGGCACTGACAAGTGATCCCCGTCCACCAGCACTATCCTACACACTTGGGAAAATTTACAATTCTTACCGAAGACAATTAACCAACAAACCTGCACGTCTTTGGAGTGTGGAAGGAAACTGGAGCACCCAGAGAAAACCCATATAGTCACGGGGAGAACGTACAAACTCCATACAGACAGCACCCATAGTCAGGATCAAACCTGGGTCTCTGGCGCCGTAAGACAGCGACTCTGCCACTGCGCCACCGTGCCACCCCAAGCTTTCGGTGTGATGATTCACCCCTGACTGAGAGAGGTGGAAGTTATGTACATGAGGACATTCAATTTGAAGAAAATTTCTGAACCTAGGTTAAATAATCCATGATCAATCAAGTGCAAATTGTGCATTATTAAAAAGAGTGAGGATATTTGATTGCCTGCAAAACTCAGAAAGGTTATTTCAGTTGGCTGAATTGAAATGAAAATAATGCTAAATTAGAAGGAAAGAAAAATGAACTATCTGAAATGAATTTATTCCATTGGGCAATATGCGAAACAGAACTTCTTGCCACACTATAATCAAACACAATACATGGTGAAAATACAGAGGTGAAAAATATTCCACTTTTAATTACCAGACAGTTTGTCCCAGGGGCACACCCTGCCATAGTAGCTACCGCTACCACTACTACTACAGCTTAAGCAACCCAGATTCAATTCTGACTTCAGACTATGTGGAGTTTGCATGTGCTCCCTGCGACTGCATTGCTTTTTTATGGGTGCTCTAGTTTCTGATTCCTTGAATTTCTGCACTGACTCTTTCAATTTATTTTTGTTACATGTGTTACTTGCAGAGAAGGGGGATGGACAGGAATATGATGTCCCCTGTGTTCGAAAAGCCAACAATAATAGCTGTGATTTTTAATCGGTTGCTTAAGTAGTTGAGAAGAGGGAAAGATGGATCAGCAGCCATGGAACTGAACTTCAGATATATCTCAAGTTAAAATAGTACAGCAGAGGAATAGGCCCTTTGGCCCACAATGTCTGTGCTGAACAAGGAGGTGACAGGTTAAACTAATCTCCTCTGCATGCATGTGATCCATGTCCCTCAATTCCTTCATATCCATGTTAAAAGCTTCTTAAATGCCACTATTTTATCTGCCTCCAACACCACACTCTACGTTTAAAAAAATTGCCCCAAAAAGTAAAATGTATTTGAAATTTTAAACAAATTTTTAAAAATTATTTATTTAAATTTTGCCCCTCTAAACTTAATGACAAACAAGTTAAGTTTTAGCAAATAATATGACAAGTAGTATTTCAGTATTATTTCAAGAATCATACAGACCTCATTAAAAGGATAAATTGAATTTAATTCACTGATCCTATTCAGAAACATTTGCAGAATAAAGCAAATTGATGTATACTCATGATACAAAGGCAACCTATTCCAAATGATGGAAATATAAAATACAAACAAAAACATGATGGAGAGAGAAACCCCCTATATAGTATCTATAGTTATTTATAGTAACCCCCAATACTCAAGACAAAGATACAAATTCTTGATTTACTTTGATGACCATCAATCATAATGGGAAATGGTGGAGATAAAATAAAATTAAGTTGCAGAGAAAGAGGTAGGGATGGTGGGGTTGCACTTCCATCCTGGGATAAAGGGTCTGACTGTCTACCTGATGAATGAGACATATAATTCCATCAGATCTCCAACATTCCAGAGAAAACAATCCAAGTCTATCCACCCTCTCCCTGGAGCTGAATCCCTCTAATCCAGGCAGCATTCTGGTAAACATCCTCTGTACCTTCTCCAAAGCCTCCACATCCTCCCTGTAATGGGACAAAGAGAACTACACACAATACTCCAAATGTGGCTGGGCCAAAGTTCTGTAGAGCTCAATATATTGACTTGTATCTTGCAGGATTTGGCCATTGCTCTGAGTTGATGTGAACTGGCTGCAATAAGCCAGGTAGTCCATTTGCAGAAGATAGACACAATATGTAGGGTAACCCAGTGGGACAGGCAGCATCTCTGGAGAAAAGGAATAGGTGATGTTTCAGGTCGAGACCTTTCTTCAGATTGAGAGTCAGGGCCAGTTTAATGCTGGAGTCCAAATGCAGAAGGCCAATCTCACCCTCCCTGCCACATGTAGGTCAGGCACCAAAGTCTATGCAGCATCAACTTCTCGGCTTACTTGGCACATGAGCCCTGATTCTAAACAAAATTTGACTAGACGGCAGTCAGGGAGAGAATTTTATTTTCTGTCCAAATTGCGAAAAAATGTGACGTTTAAATGAAACAAATAATTAGAAAAGCTGTGTAGGAAGGAACTGCAGATGCTGGTTTAAACCAAAGATAGACACAAAAAGCTGGAGTAACTCAGCGGGACAGACAGCATATCTGGAGAAAGGAAAAGCTAATTGACCACTCATAAATATTTAGTAATACTAATAATTAAAAACAGCAAACCAGAGTGAATACTTCTTTAAAAAAAACACGTGTCCTCTTACCGCCTCATCCACAGAACTGGATTATCCATTGAAATCAAGTGGCGTTCCCCCCACCCCCCCCAATCCTCCATCTGATTTCAGTGTAGTATAGTTTTAATTTAGTTTATAGATACAGCACGGAAACAGGCCCTTTGGCCCACCAAGTCCGCACTGACCAGCGATCCCCATACTATCCTACACACTAGAGAAACATTTTACAATCTTTACCAAAGCCAATTAACCTACAAACCTGTACGTCTTTGGAGTGTGGGAGAAAATTGGAGCTCCCAGAGAAAACCCACTCGATCGTGGGGAGAACGTACAAACTCCACACAGACAGGATTGAACCCGTGTCTCTGCCGCTGCAAGGCAGAAAACTCTACCGCTGTGCCACCGTGCTGCACTTGGAATAGGTTTCAGGCGATTTCTTATCTTAGTGCTGGGATACCACAGCAAGACTCGGCTCCACCATTGGTTTCCGTGCTAAGTCTCGTTACAGAATGTAAGGGCAGATGTGGCATCATCTGACAGTCACTCAGTCCCTGACATCAATATTTGGCATTGGGAAACTTAAAGAAATTACAATGGCTTAATGTCAGAAATTCTATTCAAGGCTGTCAATTCCAGCTGGCAAGCACAGTCGCAAAGTACGTGGATAAACAGAACAGAATGCATTGTTGAGTAGAATTTTATGGAATGTGACTGAGTTCTGAGAACGATAGCATTGGAAAAGCAGAGCATTAAAGTTCAAGATAGAGACAGAGGCTGTTGGGTTTATTCTGGGGAGCGGTGAACTACAAGAGATGATGGGTGATGCAAAAATGCATTTCCAAATGTCAAGATGAACTCAGTGAACCTAATGCCCTCGTCTCACCTAAACGGTATGTTTCTGGATATTCTGTATCACTATGTAGAGAATGTGTTTCCATGAGGGAAAATGCTTATAAATGTTAACTTTAAAATCAACGTTCTCTTTTTTTCTTTTAATTAGCTCTCGCTGTTGTAATTGCAACATTAATTTAATACCATTGAATTAATTGTGAAAGAGCCAGGAACATTGTTATTGAAGAAACGAAGTGCAAGATCAAAGTGATCACTACAACGTGCTCCAAGGCTGATGAAAATAAAAATATTAATAAGGTAAATAGAAGATAAAATAAAGCAGAAAGTTGTGAGAGATGCATGAGTTTCATAGTTTGTATTCACATCAATGGTGGCATTAATGGGCATTGCCAGCTGCAGTATCAGATCTGAAATAAAAAGTTTATTAGTTACTCAATAAAGCATTTTACTTAAATTACAATTCAGATCAAAGTTACATCCAAAGACCATCAAGTCCAAATATTTGAGCAAGTGAAACTGTTCACAAAAATAGTTTGAAAATCTGCATGGGCTCCAAAACTATTGTTCAGCTTTTGGAGAAGGCAAGTGTACAGAGAGCTTCCACTCGCAGGTGAGTTGACTATGTATTTGAGAATTATTTTGAAATATCAAAGCACCAAGATTTCACTGCATTAAAGACTGCTTAAAGGCATTGAAACCAAGACAAAACTCTGAATTTCAAACCCATGTTGCCCAAGCCAGACAGGGCTAAGTTGATGGAGGTGACACTACACATACAGCTAATTCCCTCTTCACCAGGGCTACTATATCCTGAGCAGTATGAGCATAAGTACGATCTTCATCGTTTTAAAACACATTAAATTAATCCTTTATGCTACTCTCTGCTCCCATGGATGCTCTCATTCAGAAACATGAGGCGATCTCACTACCTCAACTGCAATTACTTATATCATAGTCATAGAGTCATAGAGTGGTACAGCATGGAAACAGGCCCTTCGGCCCAACTTGTCCCAGCTACACTCGTCCCACCTGCCCGCATTTGGTCCATATCCCTCCAAACCTGTCCTATCCATGTACTTGTCTAACTGGTTCGTAAACGTTGGGATAGTCCCAGCCTCAACGACGTCCTCTGGCAACTTGTTCCATACACCCACCACCATTTGTGTGAAAAGGTTGCCCCTCAGATTCCTATTGAAATTTTTCCCCTTCACCTTAAACCTATGTCGACAAACTTTAAGTTCCTTCCTCCACTGTTACAGCTGCACATCTCCATTGGCACTGCACTGCTCTGCAGTTATTTACCTTGCCTGCTTTGTCAGCACCTCCTCAATCTGCATGATGTGGACGGAAAAGAGCCGCAGGCAAGTGAAGGCAACAACCTGTATCTTCCCTTCCAAGTTGCTCACCTTCCTGATCTGGAAATATGTTGCTGCACCTTCTTGTTACTCGGTCAAATTCATGGAACTCCACACCCAACAATACCGTGCAATCACTATTAACAGAAAGACTTCCTCAAGGGAGGTTAAGAAAGTACAAATGATAAAATATTCCAGAAAATGAATAGTAAACAAGATCCCTCACTTAGCTCACCTATTTTCTTCAGATACCATCCACTGGCCTCTAGGGAACAAATTAACAAACAAAAAGACATAAAGTGCTGGAGTAACTCACCAGATCAGGCGGCATCCCTGGAGAATATAGATAGGTGACGTTTCGGGTCAGGACCATTCTTTGTTTCAACAAATTAACGCATTATGTCTGCAAAAGCAAGTCACCAGAAGCCCACCCCTCCTTCAAGCACCAGGCTATGGACAGAATACTTACATAAATGTCCTAATGCCATGAAGACACAGTCTTCTAAACTCATTGTTGTCATTTTAATCCTTGTGTGCCGCTCGATAATATCTTCTTTGACTGTCATTTCCTGCACATCCTAGACTGCAACATGGTGCAGGAGGGGACTGAGGATGATGATGGGGAGGAGGGATGCTATGGAGAGGACCACCTTGAATATGTAGCCGTATAATATCATTATTTTTAATCATCAGGATTGTCTTGGTTTCCAGCACATGTTCCAGTTAAAGTATTTCATCAATTTCATCATGCAAGATTAATAAAAAGTTGTCCAATAATCTGGATTTATAATACAGAGATTGTGAATTGAAATATTCCATGCTAATTGGAGAAAATGAATTAAATTCCAAATTATCAGGAGATAAAAATATTATTATTACAAGCATAATCCTGGAAATGTCAAATTATGGTTAAAATTGAATTGGTTGTAGAGAGGAATCTTTACCCAGTCCCAAACCAATTTGTTTGATTCTCAATTGCTGCAGCCAGCAAGCCACAGGGTTTTATCTATTCTACACGATTAAGGAAAATGGCCATGATAGCATAGAGGTAAAGTCAATGGACTAAATCAATATCCAGATGTATGAATTATTGATCTAGAAACATGAGGATAAACTCATTAGAGTAGATGATGAATTAAAAACGAGTAAAACGGGGAAGAAAAAGACCAGTATTAGTAATTGTCCATGAAATAATTGAATTAAAGTCTTAATCTATGTTTTAGCATTATTGGTTTGTTAATTGTTTGGCAATAATCCTCACTGCCAAATGAAAACATCAAACATGGTCAAACTGGCACTATTCCGCTTAGCAATAGAAACAAAGACCCAAGACCAGAGAGTTTGGAGGGAATTTGAAATAAAAAGTAGTATTATACATACATACTCATAAGGTAATAAGGTCGTAAGTGATAGGAGCAGAATTAGGACATTCGGCCCATCAAGTCTACTCCGCCATTCAATCACGGCTGGTCTATCTCTCCCTCCTAACCCCATTCTCCTGCCGTCTCCCCAGAACCCCTGACACCTGTACTAATCAACAATCTATCTATATCGGCCTTAAAAATATCCATTGACTCGGCCTCCACAACATTCTGTAGCAAAGAATTCCACAGATTCACCACCCTCTGACTTAAGAAATGACTCTGACTGCTTGGATTCTTGCATTATACATACAGAAATTGAAAACCAGAAGGGATAAAAATCTTTTAAAATAAGAAAAATTCTAGTCAAATATAACGGAACATTACTTATTAAAGCACTTCTGACATCAAACAATGATAAATCAGCAATATTTCGGAGCCGCACCCAGTATTGGAGCTGCAGTCAAAAACAGCTCAAAAGATACGTGGTCCAGTGTAGGTGCCTTTTTAAGCAGTTGACCAATGTCAATGTTAGTGTCCTACTTCATCTTGCAGCAATAAACTCATGTTTACATTTTCATTTACTAAATCACTCCACATGTCAGAGAGTGCAAAAAGGTTATCTTGTTACCAAATGAACTGTTCTACATTCCAAGCTGGAGATATACACCTTGTGACCTTCCTGCTAATGAAGCTGTTAATACATATCCAAACAAAAAAAGGCCTCAACACAAGGTTTCCCCATGCTTCAACCTCAGAGGTCCTAAAGTTCGGGAAACACAGTTATCATCTGGTAATCTACCATGTATGCTCTGAGACTCTTCTGAAATTGCTCAAAAAACACTTGTTGATTCCATCTAGAATATCGGAGATGCAAAATAATCCCTTTGCTGATAGCGGCACATAAAATGGATACCCTTCAGTCTGAAGAAGGGTTTCGGCCTGAAACGTTGCCTATTTCCTTCGCTCCATAGATGCTGCCGTACCCGCTGAGTTTCTCCAGCAATTTTGTCTACCTAAAATGGATACCTATACCAGTATTTCATACCATCACTTAACAATATGAATCACACACTCTTGCTTTTATTTTGATGCAATGGGCTAGAAGTTCCTATAGATCTGGGAAGGCATCTAAAGCACTGCTACATGGGGAACCCCTTGGAAATTTGTTGTGAGGCTGTATGACCATGGAATTCCCTCATAACCTGGCCCCATTGTTGTGTGTGATAAAGCTGGTCTCACACTAAGAGGCTCACTATAAATCCTGGCCTTTTACTGCCCAACTATAGCAAGGTGTAGGAAGTTCAGGGGTAGGGTCAGTGGGACCAGAGGCTCCATGGACAATCGATTGAAGAAGGTCTAGGCGCTTGGACATTTAATTGTGCTGAAGAGCAGCAGATTCGGGGAAATGATGGCCTGGTGTTCATCTGTGGGGTCATGGTCAAGGGGTAGGCATGAGGAAGTATCCGAGAGCTGGCACTTCGCCTCAGTCTGACGAAGGGTCCCACCTGAAACGTCACATTTCCATGCTTTCCAGAGATGCATTTGTGATACTCTAGCACCTTGTGTCCTAATAGTGTTGAGGTCTGGGATTTGGTCATGTAAGCAATTTGGAATAAAGATGGATTGGCTTAGCAGTGAGCAGGATCCCCAACAATATTGGTAGCAAGAGTTGATGGGGGACATTAATTGGGTGATGTAGCGAACCCTGGGAAAATGGATTGTGTACGTGGAACATGATGTATCGTACTCTACATCAACGGACCAGGAAAGGAATGAAATCATGCAGGTAGAATTTAAAGTACAATGGACATTTGTGTTTGCAAGTGTATGTGAGGGAATTGGGGATATAATACCAGGAATGAAATGACAGCTGGGCAGTTGGAAGGAGTATCATCATTTTTTTTGCGATAGGGTGATCATAATTCAGTTAGATTTAATATTGTTATGAAGAGGACAAATATAAAATAGAAGTAAGACTTTTAATTGGCATAAATTGGCACAAGGCCATTTTTACTATTCTTGGAAATGATTCTGCGAAAAATAGACTGGAAACAGCTGTTTATAAGTAAATCAGTTTCAGTATAAGTGAAGGCATTTTAGAAAGAGATTCAAAGGGTTCAGGGTAAATATTTCCGCAAAGAAAAAAAGTGGGATTGCAAAATCTGCTGTCCTCAGTATGACAAAGGACATGGAGGATAGAATAAGGCAAAACAGGAACGTTTATGCATTTGGGTGGCGCAATGGTGCAGTGGTAAAGTTGCTGCCTTACAGCACCTGGGACCCGGCTTCAATCCTGACTATGAGTGCTGTCTGCACAGAGTTTGTACGTTCTCCCTGTGACCACGTGGTTTTTCTCCGGGAGCTCCGGTTTCCTCCCACATTCCAAACACGTACAGGTTTGTAGGTTAATTGGCTTCAGTAAGAATTGTAAATTGCCCCTAGTGTTTAGGATAGAACTAGTATACGTGGATCACTGGCCGGTGTGGATTCGGTGGGCCAAAGGGCCTGTTTACCTGCAGTGTCTCTAAACTAAACTAAACTAAACTAAATCCAAGAGAGTGACGCCACAGAAAGCCTTACAGAGTGCAGGAGTGGTAAGGACAAAAAGAGGGCAAAAAATATTGGCCAGTAATATTAAAGAAAATCCACGTTTTTTTAAAGTATTTAACATCGACAATAGATAATTAAGAGTGGTTGTCAGTTAGAGACAAAGGGATAAAGTGTGTGTGGAAATGCAAAATGTGGATAAGGTTCCTCATGAATATGTATGTAGTGTTTTATTATCACAAGCACAAAATGGAACAATGAAATTGTTACTTGCAGCAGTACAACAGATAATCATAGTAATCTGTAAACATCATAATAAACAATAAAAATGTCTAGTACTGTATGTAAAAAACAATCAATAATACTTCATAGATTAAAACAATAAAAACAATGGCCCCCCCAAGACTATGTATTCGGAGCTTCGTTGCTTGTAGTTTGTAGTGTTTAATAGCTTGATGGATGCTGGGAAGAAACTGCTCCTGAACCTGGACATTATAGTTTTCAGGCTCCTATACCTTCTTCCCCATGGCAGGAGTGAATCTCCTCAATCTTATACAATGCCTATGGTGAGGTGAACGACCTAAGCCTCAACACAGACAAGACAAGAGAAATAATAATGGACTTCAGAAAAAATCCACCCCCCCTGCAGCCCCTCATCATCAAGGGGACTGTGGTGGAGAGGGCTGACAGTTACAGATACCTGGGATTACAAGTAACATCAGATCTGAACTGGACTTTGAACACTGCCGCAACAGTGAAAAAAGCCCAGCAGAGACTGTACTTCATCAGGCTGCTCAGAAAAGCTGGTCTGCACTGTCGCCCTCTCACCCAGGTCTACAAAGGACTGATAGAGAGCATCCTCACCACAGGCATTACGGTGTGGTATGGAAACACCACACAGACAGAGAGGAAGGCTCTGCAAAGAGTCATAAAGACTGCAGAGAGGATTATCAGAACGGAACTTCCCTCCATGGAAACAATCTACACACAGCGCTGTCAATAAAGAGCAGAGAGAATCATCAGAGACACACTACATCCAGCTCACTCCCTGCTCAAACACAAAAACTGCACATACAACCTCAGGCATAGACGAGCGGACAGCATCGTCACAAACAGAACACGCTTTTTGAAGAGCTTCTTCCCTGCCACAGTGAGACTCTTGGCCAAAACAAAATGAACTGATGTCCTGACCCACCTCATAACATATCATAGTATATGTGTTTATAGTTTATAGATTATGTGTTTTTCTGTGTGTCTTTTTAACTTGACTTGACTTGACTCTCTGAACAACCGCACAAGAGTTCCTATGTGTGTAAGCACAAATGGCAAATAAAGTTTTTGATTTGATTTGATATACGGAAGTAGAGGTGTTGATGTGCTTACTGTATGGCTGCATCAATGTGCTGTGTCTGGGACAGATCTTGACTTCAGAGATATGCAATCAGTAAGCACAGGCAGCAAAACATTGTCCAAGATGCCCCACATGGCTGCATTCTCAGCCCCTCACTATACTTCCCTGTAGACTCACAACTGTGCATCAAAATTCTGGTCTGCTGCATGACATCTGTCCATTCAGGATTTTATTCTGAATTTGCAACCATCAAAAATTAACATTCTCAGCCTAATCTGACACCAAATCCCCTACTCCCAAGTCCACGTGTCCCTGTCCCGAGTATTTTGTACACTTGAGCCTAATTTCCAATTCCTTGATACTTGTGTATCCATTCCTGGTTTGATCCCCTATCTAAATAACCCCACATACAACTAATACCTCTCTGACACTACGATCCCATCCACCCCACAAATCTTGTCTCAATACCCTCAGTCATCTTTCTATCGCCTCTATTCTTCCAAGCAGAAAAAATATGATTGTATATACAAGATCAGCAAAGCCTCTGCTGTTGTTCACAACATCTTGGTCCTTCTGCACTTTTGAATATCGCTGCTTGTGTCCTTGCACAAATCTAGCGAAAGGATCCCAAGCTATGCTGCTTTAACTTCCCTCTTCAGACATGTTTCGTTTAGTTTAGTTTAGTTTAGAGATAGAGCGCGGAAACAAACTCTTCGGCCCACCGAGTCCACACCTACCAGCGATCCCCGCACACCAGAACTATCTCTCACACACTAGGGAAATTTATATTTAAGCCAATTAACCTTCAATCTTGGACGTCTTTGGAGTGCGGGAGGAAACCGAAGGTCTAGGAGAAAACTCACGCGGGTTTTAGGGAGAAAGTACAAACTCCGCGTAGACAAGCACATGTAGTCAGGATCGAAACTGGGTCTCTGGTGCCGCCCCTGAGCATGTACAATTAATTTGTGGACCCTAAAGTCTGATCAGAACTTTTGCTTTCTATGTTGACTTGCTATGAAGCGGTTTAATGATACATATTTTGGTCACAATTTACCAAGAAATTTAACAGAAAAACTCAGAAGAAACCTGTTTACCAAAGAGTTGTGACCATGGGAAATTCCCTCCCACAGGCCTTGATTGCAACATATACTGTGCAAGCATATAAACTTTGGGTGGCTGGACAAGCAAATGGGGAAAACGGAAAAGAGTTTACACTGATTGAGCTGAGAGTACAGAGAGGAAGCCTTGGTGAAGCATGGACTAATTGGGCCAAATGGCCTGAATCTATATAAATCAATGCAACAATCTATCTTTAATATAAATAGCAAGACTTCCAAAAAATACAAATGTTAAGCTCACATCAAAGGATAATATCAGGATTACAAATCTCAGTCTTGCTAGAGTGTTGTTAGATTCAATACAATATGGTCTGACCTTGAAATGAAGGTTTTAGAAGCAACAAACATTTGTGCGCACTAGGAAATTGTAAAGACAAGCCACAAAAGGGCTACAATATTCCTGGAAAAACCTAACCAATTAACTACAAAAAGTCTTTACATACAGAATACTGAATTATTGAAAAGGACCTTCTTATGTAAACCATCTAATCTGCACCATTCTATTCATTTGTTTGTTTAATGTCAGGGCAATGATACATGTTAAATTCTAGGAATTTCTTCCTAGATTCCAAATAACTCTGAAAAGGTTGAGCCTATAGGCACACATTTCAAAAGCTATTTGTTTAAAGGTCACTCGTTTTTCAAAGATTCAAAAATGAAAATAATACAGCTAACTCAAGGCAAACCTGAAGACCCAGCGCTGTTTGGAATTCTTGTTAGTAATTTTAGCTAAAGAGTTGGCATTGAGCCCAGTAAGAGATCTCCTCATTTTGTACTTGGCAACAATTCACTCAAATGTCCAATTTTAATGTTTTCACCTTCAGGCTCCCGAGCTGATGAGTTCTCAGTCTTGACTGTGTCACTGAGTTCATTAACAAGATTGGGCAAGGCAGTTTGTTGACATGTGAAACAAGCAAACATTCTTTCCTTCAGCCCCATTTATTCCCTTTTCACACATCAGCATTTGCACTTCATTCAAATGTCTGTTAACTTTCTGCTCTGATAGCTGTTTATGGAGATTTCAGACGGGACCAACGTCAATTATACACAAGAGTCATTTATTTTTCTCTCAGTTAAATTCTTTTTTTTTTGTCAGAAATTCTCAATGCTTGGCTTCAGACCAGGACAGGAGTATGTTTTGCAAGGTACTTCCGACTGTAATTATTCACTGGAATGTAAGAGAATGAGAGGGAATCTTATAGAAGCATATAAAATTCTTAAGCGATTCGACAGGCTAGATGCAGGAAAAATGTTCCCGATGTTGGGGGAGTCCAGAACCAGGGGGTCACAGTTTAAGAATAAGTGGTAGAACATTTAGGATTGAGATGAGGAAAAACGTTTTCAGCCAGAGAGTTGCGAATCTGTGGAATTCTCTGCCACAGAAGGCAATGGAGGCCAATTAACTGGATGTATTCAAGAGACAGTTAATTTAGGCTCTCAGGGCTAATGGAATCAAGGGATATGGGGAAAAAGTAGGGATAGGGTATTGATTCTGCATGATGAGCCATGATCATATTGAATGGTGGTGCTGGCTCGGGGCCGAATGGCCTATTCCTGTACCTAATTTCTATGTTTCTAAGATTGGACTACCTAGTTGTAGTGGCAGCTTGCCAGCGATTATTTTGCTTGTAGACTTAGTGTCACAAGCTTCCATTACTTCCAAGAGAATAGTGTCGACTGGGATCAAATCCATGAGAGATAGATGGGGATGGTCATTGTGATACTGTTTGATCCACGGGACCAGTTAGGACAAGGGTTGATGGTGGGTGGTGATGAGATAACTGGTTAAAGGAATTGTATTTAATATGTTCCTTACCCATCTTTCAGATTGCATTTCCTTCCCAGATGTTCAATTAAGTAGTGGCCCATGTTTGGTCATGGCTCACATCATCAGTTGCTGAAATACCTCTCTGCCTCTATTTTTCCAATAGATTTACTTTCTTAAAAGGTCTCTAAACCAGCTTTCTGAATGAATGAATGATTGAATGAATTAATAAGTTTATTGGCCAAGTATTCACATACAAGGAATTTGCCTTGGTGCTCCACCCGCAAGTAACAACATGACATACAGTGACAGTTAGGAATGACACATCAAACATTAAACATTAATAATAAAACATTATTGATTAAACATATAAATTAAATTAAATATCAGAGCAAAAGGAGGCTACAGATTTTTGGTTATTGAGTAGAGCTACTACTCGTGGAAAAAAGCTGTTTTTATGTCTGGTTGTGGCAGCTTTGACAGTCCAGAGTTGCCTTCCAGAGGGAAGTGCTTCAAAGAGTTTGTGACCAGGGTGACAGGAGTCAGAGATGATCTTACCTGCTCGCTTTCTGGCCCTTGTAGTGTACAGTTCGTCAATGGAGGGAAGGTTGCAGCCTTCTCAGCTGATTGGACGATTCGCTGCAGCCTCCGGATGTTGTGCTTGGTGGCTGAGCCAATCCAGACCATGATGGAGAAGGTGAGGACAGACTCTACGATGGCCGTATAGAATTGGACCATCATTGCCTGTGGCAGATTGTGCTTCCTTAGCTGCCGCAGGAAGTACATCCTCTGTTGTGCCTTTTTGACTGTGGAGTCGATGGTAGCTCCCCATTTAAAGTCCTTGGAAATGCTGGTTCCCAGGAACTTAAAAGACTCCACAGATGTGACTGTGGTGTTGTTGATGGTGAGTGGGGTGAGGGGAGGGGGAGCTCTCCTAAAGTCTACTATCAATTCCACTGTCTTAAGAGCTTTGAGCTCCAGGTTGTTGCGATGGCACCAGGACGCCAGCTGTGTCACTTCCTGTCTGTAGGCAGATTCTTCCCCATCCTGGATCAGTCCAATCAGGGTTGGGTTGTCTGCAAACTTGAGAAGCTTGACAGAGTAGTCAGTGGAGGTGCAGTCATTGGTGTAGAGAGAGTAGATGTGAGGGGAGAGTACGCAGCCTTGCGGTGCTCCTATGCTGAGGGTTTGCGGGTCCGAGATGTGCTTTCCCAGCCTAACATGCTGCTTCCTTTCTGTCAGGAAGTTGGTGATCCTCCAGAGGGGTTCAGGCACAGTCAACTCGGAAAGTTTGGAGTGTAGTAGCTCTGGCACAATGTTGTTGAATGCAGAGCTAAAATCAACAAACAAAATCCTCGCATAGGTCCCCTGGCAGTCTAGGTGCTGGAGGATGAAGTGCAGGCCCAGGTTGACTGCAGCATCCACAGATCTATTGGCCTGATATGCAAACTGCAGAGGATCCTTCAAGGGGTTTGTGATATTCTTCAGCTTGGCCAGCACAAGCCTTTCAAGGGTCTTCATGACTACTGAGGTCAGTGCGACAGGCCTGTAGTCATTAAGACCAGTATTCCTTGCCTTTTTGGGTAAAGGGACAATAGTGGAGACTTTGAAGCAGGCAGGGACAGTACAGGTTTGCAGGGACTGGTTGAAAATGTCTGTGTAGACTGGTGCCAGTTGTTCGGCACAGAGTTTGAGAGTAGAGGGGGAAACATTGTCTGGTCCGGGAGATTTCCAGCTTTTCTGTCTTCTGAATAGCCTCTCCACCTCCTCTATTTTTATTGTTGATGATGGAGAAGTGATGTTGTGCAGCACGGAGGGGTGGGTAATTGGGTGTAAAGTGGCGATTGGAGAGGGGTGGATGGGAAAGGGTCCAGTCTTTTCAGACTGGAGTCTTGCTTTAAGTAAGGCTGAAGAAGGGTTTCGGCCCGAAACGTTGCCTATTTCCTTCGCTCCATAGATGCTGCTGCACCCGCTGAGTTTCACCAGCATTTCACCAGAGGGGGGAAAACAGTTGAAAAGGAGAGGCAAAGCACAGGCAGACTTTACTCAAAGCTGCTGTAGATTTGGAAGCAACAGCAGGAGATGATTAGCAAGAGAAAACACGGATTGGCTCTAGCCCAAGAGGGAGGAGAGAAGTGAGTCAAAGCGGGGAAAACAGTTGAAAACTGAAGAATTTGGATTGTAAATTGGTAAATTAGGCAATTTATCAGTCAATATAAGCAAGACTGCTCTTAGGGAGCAGCCTTGTGAGGGAAGTGCCCTGTGAGAAAAGTGTGAGTCTTTGGCTCGAGAGTCTTTGGCGAGGAGGCTGAGGAGAGGAGGCTACGCAAAACACTGCAGAGGGAGAGACGAAAGAAGGAGATGTCAGGCAAGCTGATTCAGTGTGATGCTTGCAGTATGTGGGAGGTCAAGGACACTGCTGGTGCCTCTGGCTGCTACAAATGTGAGAAGTGCATCCAGGTAGAGCTCCTGAAGGACTGTGTTGGGGAACTGGAGAAGCAAGTGGATGACCTCAGGTTTGTCCGAGAGACGGAGTCGTTCCTCGACAAGTCCTACAGTAAGATTGTTACACCTAAGGTACTGGAAGAGAGAAGGTGGGAGGCAGTGAGAAAGGGGGGGAAGCATGGAATACAAACGTCCCCGGGTGTTGTACCTCTTGTGAACAGGTTCACCCACTTAGAAGCTGTCGGGACAGAAGACGTTTTAACACTGAGCGGCAGACTGGCTTGCGATGCGAATAGGGCTGTTGAGCCAAAACCAAAAAGGCCAAAGTCCGGCAACAGGAGACTCCATTGTGAGAGGTACGGACAGGGGTTTCTGCGGCAACAGACGGTATTCGAGGATGGTGTGCTGCCTTCCTGGTGCCAGGATCCAGGATGTCACGGACAGAGTGCAGAAAATCCTCAAGGGCGAAGGTGAACAGCCGGAAGTGGTAGTGCATGTTGGCACGAACGATGTCGGAAAGAAGGGGATGAATATTCTGCAGCGTGACATTAGAGAGCTCGGAAAAATGAGCACATTCAACTCATCCACCTTATTACGAATGCTCCTTGCATTGAGACACAAAGCCTTCAGGCTTGTTTTTACAACACTCTTCCCCCTTATACAATTATGTTGAAAAGTGGCCCTTTTTGATTTTTGCCTTGGATTTGTCTGCCTGCCACTTTTACTTTTCACCTTGCTACCTATTGCTTCTACCCTCAGTTTGGCAAAAAAATAAATCAGGGAAGGTAGTGCATCCATGGATAACAAGGGAAATCAGGGATAGTATCAAAACAAAAGATGAAGCGTACAAATTAGCCAGAAAAAGCAGCCTACCAGAGGACTGGGAGAAATTCAGAGTCCAGCAGAGGAGGACAACGGGCTTAATTAGGAAAGGGAAAATAGATTATGAAAGAAAACTGGCAGGGAACATAAAAACTGACTGCAAAAGTTTTTATAGATATGTGAAGAGAAAGAGATTAGTTAAAACAAATGTAGGTCCCTTGCAGTCAGAAACAGGTGAATTGATCATGGGGAACAAGGACAAGGCAGACCAATTGAATAACTACTTTGGTTCTGTCTTCACTAAGGAAAACATAAATAATCTGCCAGAAATAGCAGGGGACCGCGGGTCAAATGAGATAGAGGAACTGAGTGAAATCCAGGGTAGCCGGGAAGTGGTGTTAGCTAAATTGAATGGATTAAAGGCCGATAAATCCCCAGGGCCAGATAGGCTGCATCCCAGAGTACTTAAGGAAGTATCCCCAGAAATAGTGGATGCATTAATGATAATTTTTCAAAACTCTTTAGATTCTGGAGTAGTTCCTGAGGATTGGAGGGTAGCTAATGTAACCACACTTTTTAAAAAGGGAGGGAGAGAGAAAATGGGGAATTACAGACCAGTTAGTCTAACGTCGGTAGTGGGGAAACTGCTAGAATCAGTTATTAAAGATGGGATAGCAGCACATTTGGAAAGTGGTGAAATCATTGGACAAAGTCAGCATGGATTTACGAAAGGTAAATCATGTCTGACGAATCTTATAGAATTTTTCGAGGATGTAACTAGTAGAGTGGATAAGGGAGAACCAGTGGATGTGTTATATCTGGACTTTCAGAAGGCTTTCGACAAGGTCCCACATAAGAGATTAGTATACAAACTTAAAGTACACGGTATTGGGGGTTCAGTATTGATGTGGATAGAGAACTGGCTGGCAGACAGGAAGCAAAGAGTAGGATTAAACGGGTCCTTTTCAGAATGGCAGGCAGTGACTAGTGGGGTACCGCAAGGCTCAGTGCTGGGACCCCAGCTATTTACGATATATATTAATGATTTGGACGAGGGAATTGAATGCAACATCTCCAAGTTTGCGGATGACACGAAGCTGGGGGGCAGTGTTAGCTGTGAGGAGGATGCTCGGAGGCTGCAAGGTGACTTGGATAGGCTGGGTGAGTGGGCAAATGTTTGGCAGATGCAGTATAATGTGGATAAATGTGAGGTTATCCACTTTGGTGGCAAAAACAGGAAAGTAGACTATTATCTGAATGGTGGCCGATTAGGAAATGGGGAGATGCAACGAGACCTGGGTGTCATGGTACACCAGTCATTAAAAGTAGACATGCAGGTGCAGCAGGCAGTGAAGAAGGCGAATGGTATGTTAGCTTTCATAGCAAAAGGATTTGAGTACAGGAGCAGGGAGGTTCTACTGCAGTTTTACAGGGTCTTGGTGAGACCACACCTGGAGTATTGCGTACAGTTTTGGTCTCCTAATCTGAGGAAAGAATTTCTTGCCATAGAGGGAGTACAGAGAAGGTTCACCAGACTGATTCCTGGGATGTCAGGACTTTCATATGAAGAAAGACTGGATAGACTCGGTTTGTACTCGCTAGAATTTAGAAGATTGAGGGGGATCTTATAGAAACGTACAAAATTCTTAAGGGGTTGCACAGGCTAGATGCAGGAAGATTGTTCCCCATGTTGGAGAAGTCCAGAACAAGGGGTCACAGTTTAAGGATAAGGGGGAAATCTTTTAGGACCGAGATGAGGAAAACATTTTTCACACAGAGTGGTGAATCTCTGGAATTCTCTGCCACAGAAAGTAGTTGAGGCCAGTTCATTGGCTATATTTAAGAGGGAGTTAGATGTGGCCCTTGTGGCTAAAGGGATCAGGGGGTATGGAGAGAAAGCAGGTACAGGATACTGAGTTGGATGATCAGCCATGATCATATTGAATGGCGGTGCAGGCTCGAAGGGCCGAATGGCCTACTCCTGCACCTATTTTCTATGTTTCTATGTTTCTATGTTTTTGTGTACCTTCGATTTTCCAGCATCTGCAGTTCCTTCATGAACACACATCTTGCTTTAAGTAGGTGTGAAGTGGTGATTGGGGAGGAGTGGGTGTAGAAGGGTCCAGTCTTTGCAGACTGGGGTCTGGCTGTGTTCATTGGGGAGGGGGTACCAGGGTTACGTTTCTGCTTGTCAAACCTGCAGTAGAACTCATTCAGGTCGTTGGTCAGCTGACGATTGTCCAGTGAGCGGGGGGCTTCTATCTTGCGGGGGGATTATGATTCTAACTTGAATCATAAGACTATAAGACATAGGAGCTGAATTAGGGCATCCGGTTCATCGAGTCTACTCCATAATCATTCCTGATCTATTTAATCCCTCTCAACCCCATTATCCTGCTTTGTCCCTGTAACCTTTGACACCCTTACCAATCAAGAATCTATCAACCTCTGCTTTAAAAATATCCAAGGACTCAGCCAACTGTGGTAATGAATCCCACAGAGTCACCACCCTTCATAAGCATGAGCTCATTTAACATTCTGTGACATTTCCAGTGGGGCAAATCCTGGCAAAGAAAAGGAAATTCAGTTGAAGTACGGGTCTGGATGAGAAGGAGTTTCAAGTGATGTGATGTATGCTAGTAAGCAATTTGCTACTAATGTGCTAACGTATGTGGTTCAATGAGTCTCACATTTTAAGTTGATGGTGTAATTTTTTAAATATCAAAATACACTTTGTTCAGAATTTTAAAAAATACACAAAACAAGAACTGTGCAAAAATTCTTCCGACATTCTCATCGACTATACATAGATTAATTAGCATTGTATTTGGTCGTATTCACAGAAATATCATTATACCCCGCACCCTTGCCAATAATTAACCCCCTGGGGTGCTTTCCCTTTCATTGTTTGAGGGACGCCTCCGTCACCCCTGCCCCCCAATGTCCAGCAGCGTAAGGATCCTAAACTGTGGTCCACCCCCACAGAGCCTTGGCATTGGCCGCACCAAGCGTCGGTGCGTCCCTCAGCATGTACTCCTGCAGACTGGAGCGAACCAGACATTCCCTGATGGATATTTTTTTTTGTTTAGTTTTAGTTCTAGTTTTGAGATACAACGCGGATACAGGCCCTTCGGCTCACCGAGTCCGCACCGACCAGCAATCCCCGCAAATTAACACTATTCCAACACACAAGGGACAAGTTGCATTTATACCAAGTCAATTCACCTGCAAACCTGTACGTCTTTGGAGCGGGGGTGGAAACCAAAAATCTCGGAGAAAACCCACGCGGGTCACAGGGAGAACGTACAAACTCCATACAGACAGCACCCGTAGTCGGGATCGAACCCGGTTCTCTGGCGCTGTAAGCGCTTTAAGGCAACAACTCTGCTGCTGCGCCACCGTGCCGCCCTTTGGTCTAATTTACCACCAAGATCCATTGTGAATGCTTTTAATTCTTTCTTCAATAACTGCAAAACTGTTCCCCAACATAACCACCCTCTTCCATGCAGATCTATCATTGCACTCACATTCTGCCTACCACATTACCCCTTTTTGTGTCTCCCCTGTCCTTGTTTATAAATCTGTTTTTTGTTTGTCCCATTCTACCTTGTCCCAGCCCACGTCCCACTGTCCTCAGAGGTTTGTGTGCATCCATGTATCAAGATAACAGTTTACACAGCAGCCAAGCGCAGTAGGTAAACGAGTTAACCTTGCTTCAGCCAAACATTTGGTTAGATGTAGAGCACACGAGCTCTCTGCTACTGATAATTCAGGACAATAATCAACCACATCTAATATTCCAAGCCAATTCAAGAGGTGAAATACTTTAACTAGATGTTTTCCCAGGTACTTAACTGTTGAGTTCACAAACGACAAGCAAATAACTGCTAAGTCATCCTATTTACTTTGAGATAAATATCTCCAATATGCTAGATGCAATCTTACCCTACTGAAGGTTAATGGGTGCATTTGTTAATTTAGTTAAACCCAGTTCAAGAAACAGTTCAACTCAGAAATCCTCTTGCCACTGTATGTTTTGGCTATTAGCTTTCATGGAAAAAACTATAAAATCAACAAGAGTAACTAACTGTACTGAGCGTTCATGATTATTGTTTTATAAAGTAATCGATCTCCTCTTTCTCTATATGTGACTAAAGTAAGAGAAGGTATATTTTATGAGCTAGAGTGAGGGAGGGTGATCCATTGGGTTTTTCCTACCGAGAATCATATTTCGCTTCGGTAGTTTACACCCCAGCGGTATGAACATTGACTTCATAATTTTAGATAGCCCTTGCTTTCTCCCTCCTGCCCTCCCCTTCACAGTTCTCCCGCAAGTCCTATTGTCTCCACTTACTTCCTTTCTTCCGCCCCCCCTCCCCCCGCCCCGACATCAGTCTGAAGTCTCATCAGTCTCAACCCGAAATGTCGCCTATTCCTCCTCTCCATAGATGCTGCTTCACCAGCTGAGTTCCTCCAGCATTTTTGTCTACCTTCGATTGCATCTGCAGTTCTTTTTTAAACAACAGAACAGAACATTTTTACCAAAAAAAAAGCACAGTCTAACTCAAAATATATTTTCCACATTTGCACTGTGGACATACTCAATTCAACAGATTGAATTTTGGAAGATACTACAGCAATTTTTTTAATATTCAGCTGTTTTAGAAATTGAGTTACAACATCTATATAGCAGTTAAAATCACATTCATTGAATTGCATGTAACAATAGTACAGAGAAGGAATTAACATGAGCTACTAATCCTTTGCATCAATGGAAATTCAGAGAAGAATATTGTGCACTGTCAGTTTACTCTCTCACATCAACGATAAAGTTAAAACCTGCATGCTTCGGCACTTGTGCTGTTTGGTAGTGATGAGATCATCATACAGTATCATTGCTCCATCGTACCCTGCCTCTGATATTCATACGAAGATAGACGCAAATGCTGGAGTAACTCAGCAGGGCAGACAGTATCTCCGGATAGAAGGAATGGGTGATGTTTCGGTTCGAGACTCTGCTTCAGACGGAGTCAGAGTAGACACAGAGATACAGAGATAAGGAAGTGTAAGGTGTGAAAACAAGACAAAGCAGATCAAGGAAAATGTAAAATAGATCATTGTTAGATAGGAGAAGGTAACAACAAAGCAAACAGAGATAAAATGTAAACGAGGACTGTCAGACTGGTCGGAGAACTGGGGGAAGTGGGGTGGGATGGAGAGAGTGTGAAGGCAAAGGTTACTTGAAGTTAGAGACGTCAATATTCATATTGCTGGTGTGTAAGCTGCCCAAGCGAAATATGAGGTGTTGTTCCTCCAATTTGCACTGGGCCTCACTCGGACAATGGAGGAGGCCCAGGACAGAAAGGTTAGTTTGGGAATGGGCGGGGTAATTAAAGTGTTGAGCAACCGGGAGATCAGGTAGGTTTAGGCAGACAGAGTGGAGGTGTTCAGCCTGCGCTTGGTCTCACTTAATCTCAATATTCATCCCATTAATGGAATTAGAGGCAGGTTACAATGTACTGATGCTCCTGTGGCAATCTTAGCACTTAACAAGAGAAAATTATGTTATATTAGGAAAATTGTAGCAAAATAACAAAAATAACCGTTCAAGTTATCTTCAAAACCACATGATTAATATTATAATATAATATTATAATAATATTATAATATTATATTATAATAACATAAAAAATATCCATACATCATTTCAAAACATTATCAAATGATCGTATTAATTGACACTGGATAAGCAAGGAACGTGACAGTACATGACAGCGTATTGAATTGATTGAATTGAATACTTTATTGTCACTGTACTTTACGCGACCAAACGTGTGCGTTTGGTCGCGTCCGTTCTGTTGCAGCCTCCTCCGTTCCGAGCCTTCCGACGATCGGGCTCTGGGCTGGTTCGACCGTCTGCCACACCTTCAAGGCCTTCCGGGTGGCATCGAGATCGCGGCGCCTCGATAAAGACCAACGGCCGCATTCTCAGTCCACAGCCGCCGACCAGCGGGAAGCCGTCAATTCAATTTAATTCAATTCAATTCAATTCAATTTAATTCAATTCAATTCAAAATTATGGTATTAAGGAATGTTATGATACTGCAGTTCCTTCCTGCAGCAATTCTCTTGCTTGATTCTGCCTTCATCCACCACCCACCTCCTTCTGTCTCCATCTCTCACTGATCCTTGGTCCACTAATAATCTCTCACTTCTGTCTCACTACTCCTCTTTACACGATTCACATCTCCCTTCTCCACTCTCAGGGTTTCGACCTGCAACGCCAACCCTTCCGTTCCACCCACAGATGCTGCTCGACCCACTGAGTTCCTCCAGGACATTTTTTCGTTGCTGATGTTCCACTAATTTGTTCTCTCTTTAGCCTAGCCTGCTAAATGTACCTTGCTAACTGATTCAGTCTGTTTGGATCTTAAATTGGGTGATATCAAATCAAGGCATGGCATGGCAACGTCCAATGTCATTCTTTGTTAGACAGAAGGAACTGCAGATACCGGTTCACAAAAGAAAAAAAGAAAAAGTGATGGAGTAACTTCGTGGGGTCGAGCAGCATCTCTGGAGAACATGGCTCGATGATGTTTAGGGTCACAAAACTTCTTCAGAATGATTGTGGTGGGGGGAGAAAGCTGGAAGAGAGGAGGGGAACTTAATGACATTTTGATTTGCCTTGTCTCTTTTAATCTTTTTAACCTCATGTGGCCCTCTGCCATGAGCCTTGGCCCTTCACCTTGGTTTCTCAATAAAAGATAGTCAAAACAAAGGTTCTGCAGTTCTTTGGCAATCATTTCACTTTGTATTTTTTTTGTAGGCATTCTAATCCAAAACAAAAACTGGCTAACTAGTACCACCATGTGGTCACATAGTTGTGAGTGTGGTGTTTGTAATACTTCAGCAAAGATTTATTCCTGTTGGTGGACATTCTGCCAGGAGTCAACTTTCCCCAGATTATTACCGCAATCCAGGAAAGAACAATTTGATGTAATTGCAGAATTTTCACTTTGTGCCTCCTTGAAGGATTTACTGCATTTCGTTGTCTCTGTACTGTACACTGCACAATGACAATAAAGGTGAATCTGAATCTGAATCTGAAGGATACAGCAGGAAGTTAAGTTGCAAAATCATGAGGGGAATAGATAGAGTGAATGCACAGAGTTTTTTTGCCTAGTGTAGGGGAATCAAATCAAGAGGGCACGTGTTAAGGTCAGAAGGACAAAATGTAATGCAAACCTGAGAGGCAACTTTTTTACCCAAACGGTGGTGGGTGTATGGAACGAGAGAAGAGCAGAGGTAGTTAAGCCAGATACTATAACAGCAACAGCAACTAAAAGTGCGGCACAGTGGCGCAGCGGTAAAATTGCTGCCTTACAGTATCAGAGTCCCGGGTTCAATCCTGACTCTTTATATGGAGTTTGTACGTTTTTCCTGTCACCTTGTGGGTTTTATCCGGGTGCTCCGATTTCCTCCCACAGTCTAATGATATGCAGGTTTACAGGTTAATTGGATTTGGAAAAATTGTAAATTGCCCCTAGTGTGTAGGATCATGCTAGTGTACGGGGTGATCGCTCATCGGCATGGACTCAGTGGGCCGAAGGGCCTGTTTCCATGCTGTCTCTCTAAAACTAAAAAAGAAAAAAACTAAAAAAAGCTTTTGTAGTTTTAGAGATCTAGGAAAGGTACAGGGATAGAAAGGTTTACAGGGATATGGGCCAAACATGGGCAAATGCAACTGGCTTAGATGGGGCACCTTGGTCGACATGGATGAGTTGGGCCGAAGGGCCTGTTTCCATCCTGTATAACTCTATGACTTTAAGCATCAGTAAGATACAATTCAGGAACAGGTTAAACACTATGAAATCTAAACATAGTCAAAACAGAACTAGTGAACAATCCAAATAAGTTATCATCATCCAAATGTCCACAATCACTCTGCAAATCATTTCAGAGGATTAAAAAAATGCATTTAGTACTTCCAGACGATGTACACGCTGTGCTTAAAGAGAACTGGCATAATTTACAATTCAATTCCTTTTCTTTCACCAGGATATGGATTTCTGGGAATAATAAAATAAAAAATGCTGGAAATACTCGACAAGTGAGGCAGTGTTGGGGAGAAGAGAGGACTGTATGTTATAGGTCAATCAGCTTACTGATACGCCCTTCCTTTTAAAACCTGTATATCACTAACTTTTATTTGTTCTGATGAACGGTTATTCATCTGAAATTTAGTTTAGTTTAGTTTAGAGAAACAGGCCCTTCGGCCCACCGAATCTGCACCGACCTGCGATCCCTGCACATTAACACTATCCTACACACACTAGGGACAATTTTCATTTAGACCAAGCCAATTAACCAACAAACCTGTATGTCTTTGGAGTGTGGGAGGAAACCAAAGATCTCGGAGAAATCCCACTCGGTCAAGGGGAGAACGTAAAAACTCTGTACAGACAGCACCCATGTTGGGATCGAACCCGGGTCTATGGCACTGCAAGCTCTGTAAGGCAGCAACTCTACCGCTGCGCCTCTGTGCCGCCCTAAATGTTAATTCTGTTTCGTTCTCTACAGTTGCTGCATACTTGCAACGTTTTCTGCTTTGATTTTGTATTCATCAATATTCCACATGCCTTCATGGTGTGGTTTCCTTTGACATTAAATGCCCAATGGTAGCCATAATGGACTTTTTTATGAATGAAGCTTAATAGCAGAAGTTGGTTGCAATGTTTATTGTCCAAAGGCAAGTACGAGGGCTTCTTTGTCGATGTCTCAGATCTCTGGACTTTAGACTTTAGAGATACAGTTTGGAAACAGGCCCTTCGGCCCGGCGAGTCCATGCCAACCAGCAAACAGCCCAGTGCCGAACAGCGCCAGAAACCCAGGTTCAATCCTGACCATAGGTGTTGTCTGTACGGACTTTGTATATTCTCCCTGTGACTACCTGGGTTTCTCCGGGTGCTCCAGTTTCCTCCCACATTCCAAAAATGTACAGATTTGGAGGTATGAACAAGAAAAGACTGCCGATGCTGGTTTAAATCGAAGGTAGACACAAAATGCTGGAGTAACTCAACGGGTCAGGCAGCATCTCTGGAGAGAAGGAATGGGTCTCTCTCCTTCTCTCCAGAGATGCTGCCTGACCCGCTGAGTTACTCCAGCATTTTGTGTCTACCTCAGATTTGTAGGTTAATTGGCTTCGGTAAAATTGTAAATTGTCCCCAGTGTGTAGGATATTGCTGTTGTATGGGGATCACTTGGTCGGCTGAAGGGCATGTTTCCGCACCGGAGTCGCGGCTCATTTTGCTGTTGTTCAGCCATGTGTGGTTAAGAAGGTGGGATGTTGAGAGTCAGTACAATTCAGTCCTGCTCTCAAATCAATATCATACTTCGAGTGGCTTTGTGAACTGTTAACTCTGCATACCTTCACTGGCAAGAACAGGACAAGAACTAAAGCTCTTAAGGATATTATTGAAAGGGAATGGATGCAAGTTTATGAGGATGTTACTGGGTCTGCAGGGTTTGACTTGTCTGGAAAGACCTGATGGTCTTTTTTCCTTGGAGCATTAGAGGTTGAGGAGTGACTTGATAGAAATATATCAAAGCATGAGGGGCATCAATAATGTGTACAGCCACAGTCTCTTCTCCAGTCTTTAGAAATCAAAAACCAGAGGGCATAGATTTAAGGTGAGAGGGGAAAGATTTATTACCTGAGGGACAACCTTTTCATTCAGTGGGTGATACGCACATAGGACGAGCTGCCAGAGGAAGTGGTGGAGACGAGTACAATTATGACATTTAAAAGACTCTTGGACAGGTACAAGGATAGGAAAGGCTTGGAGCGATATGGACTAGGCTTGAGCTAGTGGGAGAGACTAGTTCAGTTAAGCAACTTAGTTGGCATGGATGAGCTGGGCTACAGGGTATCCTTCCATGCTGTATCGCTCTGTGACCCACTGACTGGAGAGTTGATTTGACTCTGACACATACTGGCTGCCATGTTGAAATTGATTTAGCACGGATAAGAAAGTAGAAAGAACAGGGGCTTTAGCGTTAAATTTTGTAGCCAACGTCCCTTTAAGTGTTCTGAATTTACAGTATTATTGACAAAAAGGTAAGTAAATATGATCAGCTTAGTTCAACGATACATTTAAATAGTACAATTTGACCTGGCCATCATGCCGCCATATAATAATAATAAACAAAGTACTGAGTATACAATGCTGTTTTTGCCAATGGGGAGCCAAAGTACTGTCAAAGATATAAAAGAATAAGAAAGTTGGAGTCACTAATCTTTCTTATTACTGAGCTGTTACTCTCCCAAAGAGTAAATCGCTGCACAGCTTTGTTCTGCTCCAGTTGTATCTTCCATGTGTACTGTATCAGAGAACGCACTTGTGGCGAGAAATTGGATCAATTGTTGCACGTTTTATGTACAAATTATGTATAAAAGTAATCTTGCGCATGTTAGATCATATTCATGATCATTTCTATTAGCAAGTACCGGGAATTGGCCCAGGCACTTACAGGAGAATTTTTCTTATCGTACGATTGACATGCGCTTGATGTCAATCACACACCTAATGGCATTGTAGGTCACAGAGCCATTCCGTACAGCACAGAAACAGGCCCTTCAGCCCAACTCGTCCATGCCGACCAAGATGCCCAATCTAAAGTGGTCATTTGGCCCATATCCCTCTAAATCTTTCCTATCCGTGTACCTGTGCAAGTGTCTTTTAAATGCTATTATTGTACCTGTCTCAACCTCCTCCTTTCGCAGCTCGTTCCATAAACCCACTGACCCTCAGGCAAACATGAACTACAGCAATTGAGAGCATGTGATAAGATGACCATGTCTAAATGGATGGTTAGACATCCAAAATATCTGTGGATTTCTGGAGATATTGTCAAAAATAAGGGACTATTGATCTTCAAGTGGAAAATAGACAAAATCACATTCACATGGCCTCACTTCACCTTCCTAAAACACAAGATAATCAACAAACATTCTCTCAGATCAAGACCAAGGCACGGAGAGTGTCCATCTGCTCATGAAACTGCAGAGTCTGTTTCTAAGATAAGGCTAATGTTTATCCAGTCTCACCAGCGTCCATTATTCCTGAACGAAGACAAATTCTCTGGCAATAAGGGACACTGGAGACACCGGACTTTTACATTGGACAGAACTAACTGTGTTTTATTTTAGTTGGTTCCAAATTCTATAATACTTGGAAGTGCTGTGGTGTTGAACATTGAACTTCAGCCCAGGAGATGATCTCGACCATATTGTGTTGATGGGTAGTTATAACCTGTTTCCTCTTGTTAAAGGAAATTTGATTTAATGGAACAAAAATGAACTCAGAAAATAGTGAGTGAGTCAATCAGCATCTGTGGAGGCAAAAGGTATAAGTTGATGTTTCAAGTCGAGGCCCTGTATCAGGACTGTTGCAAAATCCTTATTGCGACCTAGAATTACTTCATTCAGTGTAAATACATACTAGTGAGAGTGGGCAATCATTAGCATCAACTTGAAACATTAATTTATATTTGTCTCCACAGAAGCTGATTGACCCACTGAGTTCTTCCAGTGTTCTGTATTTTTCTCCAGCTTCCAGCATCTGCAGTCTCTTCAGTCTTCATTTGATCTAATGCAGAAACAAGAAACTGCAGATGCTGGTTTACTAAAGATAGACACAAAATGCAGGAGTAACACAGATGGGTCAGGCAGCATCCCTGGAGAACATGGATAGATACTGCTGAGTTACACCAGCATTTTGCATCTTTCCTTTCATCTTTCGTGTCCATCTTCCATGTTTGAAATGTTGACATCGCTGTCATCGTCCGTCCTGAAAAGGATGCAAGCTTCCGGTGACAATCAGTGGGAGCCATCACTTGTTGTAATAAATGATGGTGGTAGCAGAATTAGCTCAGGATACTTCCAGTTTCCAGCCCCACGACATGTACGCTTCTGCTATGGGGCCGTCTTTCCTTTAATCTAATGGATTTGTCTGATTTGCTCCGCCCTGCTGCTGAAGTACCGGCAGAGGGAGCTGAGAGGCGATGAGTAGCTACACCAAGATAAATAGCACCAGTCTCATTCTCATTATTATTGAAATACAGTAATAACAGGTTGGTTAACTGTATGAAATTCATATATCCACAACAGTGATCCTGTAACGATGCCCAGAGTTAAATAAGACCAAGAACCGAGTCATGCCTCCTGCTTTACATTACAGTGGTATTTTGTTGTGAGGATACTTAAATATCTCTACAGATTGTTTTTGTAATACTGAAGGGAAAATAATAACTTTGGGTTGAAATAATTAATGTAATTTATCTGTGGCAATACCATAAAGTTTAAATGTGGATAATGTGGAAAGCTAGACTTATAAAAACTCTAATATAAATTCCACCGCGGTGTAGTTTGGAGATACAACGCGCAAATAGGCCCTTCAGCCCACTAAGTCCGCGCCGACCAGCGATCTCCGTACACTAGCACTATCCTACACACTAGGGACAATTTACAGAAGCCAATTAACCTACAAACATACACCTTTTTGAAGTGTGGGAGCAAACCGGAGCACCTGGAGGAAACCCACACGGTCGCAGAGAGAACGTACAAACTCCATACAGTCAGCACCCATAGTCAGGATTGAATGCAGATCTTTGATGATGTAAGGCAGCAACTCTACCACTGTGTCACAGTGCTGCCCCAATTGCAATTCCTTCTTTCTTTTTCTTACCGAAGTCTTCAAAATTATTAAAAGCTGTAATAGTCTTGTAATTGTTTGTTCTACTTGTGGGGAGTCCGAGCCAATGATCAGAAGTATTGGACTGTCACAAATATATCCAGAAGGGAATGATTTTATCTAAAAGATAATCTGGTTATATTTATTTAGGAATAATCTGGATAAATAAATGAAGGAGAAAAGAAAAAATTGCGGACCAACGACTGTGTGCTTTCTTAATCTATCAGATCAAAGGATTTTGAAATAAATAACATTAAGACTGAGTAGATGGCTAAATTAAAGCTGGTCGATTTAATGTCAACTCAGGCGTTGGAGAAATTAAAAAAATTGATCAAAAGGTGGAGAAGGAAAAGGAACAGGTAGGAAAAGTAAAACTAAAGTTTAAACATTTAAAACATTATCTTTTGACATTCTTCAGCAACAATTAAACTTCAATGAATGAGACTACACTTATAATTCTTCATTCCTAGTGGCAGTTTAGTTCCATTTTTCTCATGCTTATTGCATTGTGATAATGCCATTTGAAATGACGGAATTTCCTTAGACAGCATCTTCCAAACCCACAAACTCGACCAGCCAAAAAGACAAGGGCAGCAAATGCATGAGAACACCACAACCTAAACATTAACCTTCAAGCCATGCACCATCCTGTCTTGGTAATATATCGCCATTCCTTCACCGATACTGGGTCAAAAGCCTGGCTGCCGTGCATTGGGGGCACGGTGTGGTGGAGACACCCCTCAAACAAGGGAAGGGGTATCACCCCAGGGGGCCACATGAGTGGCAAAGGTGCCTGGTATAATGATAGTTTTGTGAACAATATAACAGGCTCGAAGGGCCGAATGGCCTACTCCTGCACCTATTTTCTATGTATCTATGTATCTAATGAATGTATGTACAGCCGCTGAGAATGTCGGAAGAGTTTTTGCACTGTTCTTGTTTTGTATTTATTATTTATTCTGAATAAGTTAATAATAATATAATGGTTATTAAATAATAAAGTTCCCTAACAGTAATGTGGTTGTAGACTAGGGTTGCCAACTTTCTCACTCCCAAATAAGGGACTAACGGTCAAAATAAGGGACAAATTCCCGATGGCAATTCGTTGACCGACTCAGCCATGGCTGGGTGAATGATGAGTTGGCCCCGATGTCTTGAAGAGATGCTGCCTGAACTGCTGAGTTAAATGCCAGCACTCGGTGTCTCTTGTATTGTGGCGATACCCACACAAGAACGACAGCATTTCAAGAGGACAACTCACCATTGCTTTCTGCCTAGGTGATCTCTTCTGTATGCAAAACAAATCTTTTCACCATACCTGTGACAATAAAGTATCATTGAATCATTGAATTGAATCATTAGTTCGGGTCAACATAATTTCACATAATTGTTTCTTTGAATAAGTAAGTTTATAAGTTTATAGTTGATAGTAGTGTAGATTAATAGTTTTTCGTTAATGTCCCATTGCTTCACCTCTGCTGAGGACTACATTTTCTAATTACAAAATGTGACTTAATTTCTCCCGCAAAAATGCAACTTTAGGAACCCCTCTAGCCCTGTTTAGCCACTCTATTGAGAGGCATTGCTCCTCTACATATTTGGAATCAGTATTTAAAAGTTCTTGAAGATTTAAAAAAAAACAGACCTAAACCTGATTGAACCAGTTTTGGATAATCAGAAGCCAAACAATTACACACCAAATAAAGACACAAGTTGCTGGAGTGACTCAATAGCTCAGGCAGCATCTCTGGAGAAAAAGCATGGGTGATATTTCAGATCGGGACCCTTCTTCACCCCCGAAATGTCACCCATCCTTTTTCTTCGGAGCACTTTGTGTCTATCTTTGGTATAAACCAGCACCCGCAGATCCTTGTTTCTAAATTTCACACCAAATTATATTTACAGAATGTACACAAAACTGCTGGAGAAACTCAGCGGGTGCAGCAGCATCTTTGGAGCGAAGGAAATAGGCAACGTTTCGGGCCGAAACCTTTCTTCAGACTGATAGGGGGTGGGGAGAAGAAAGGAAAAAAGGAAAAAGGCAGAGGAGGAGCCCGAGGGCTGGGGGAGGGGAGGAGACAACCAGATGGCTGATGAAGGTGAGGGGACAGCAAGGGCTAGCAGAATTGGGAGAATTCAATGTTCAAGCCCCCAGGATGTAGACTGCCCAAGCGGAATATGAGGTGCATTTCCTCCAATTTACGGTGTTGCTCGCTGTGGCCATGGAGGAGACCCAGGACAGAGAGGTCAGATACGGAATGGGAGGGGGAGTTGAAGTGCTGAGCCACCGGGAGTTCAGGTTGGTTATTGCGGACCGACCGGAGGTGTTCGGCGAAACGATCGGCAAGCCTCCGCTTGGTCTCACCGATGTAGATCAGCTGGCATCTAGAGCAGCGAATGCAATAGATGAGGTTGGAGGAGATGCAGGTGAACCTCTGTCACACCTGGAACGACTGCTTGGGTCCTTGAATGGAGTAGAGGGGGGAGGTGAAGGGACAAGTGTTGCATCTCTTGTGGTTGCAAGGGAAAGTACCAGGGGAGGGGGTGGTATGGGAGGGAAGGGAAGAATTGACAAGGGAGTTACGGAGGGAGCGGTCTTTGCGGAAGGCAGACATGGGGGGAGATGGGAAGATGTGGCGAGTGGTGGTGTCACGTTGGAGGTGGCGAAACTGACGGAGGATCACTTGTTGTATGTGACGGCTGGTGGGGTGAAAGGTGAGGACTAGGGGGACTCTGCCCTTGTTGTGAGTGGGGTGATGGGGAGAGAGAGCAGTGTTGCGGGGTATGGCAGAGACCCTGGTGCGAGCCTCATCTATGGTGGAGGAGGGGAACCCCCGTTCCCTGAAGAATGAGGACATTTCAGATGCCCTGGTGTGGAACGCCTCATCCTGGGAGCAGATGCGGCGTAGACGGAGGAATTGGGAGTGGGGGATGGAGTCCTTACAGGAAGCAGGGTGGGAAGAAGTGTAGTCCTGATAGCCATGGGTGTCGGTAGGTTTGTAGTGGATGTCGGTAAGGAGTCTATCACCTGCGATGGAGATAGTGAGGTCAAGGAATGGTAGGGAAGTGTCGGAAATGGTCCAGGTGTATTTGAGTGCGGGATGGAAGTTGGTGGTGAAGCGGATGAAGTCAGTCAGTTGTGTGTGGGTGCAGGATGTGGCACCAAAACAATTATCGATGTAGCGGAGGTAGAGGTCGGGGATGGGGCCCTGGTACATAGATACATAGATACATAGAAAATAGGTGCAGGAGTAGGCCATTCGGCCCTTCGAGCCTGCACCGCCATTCAATATGATCATGGCTGATCATCCAACTCAGTATCCCGTACCTGCCTTCTCTCCATACCCCCTGATCCCTTTAGCCACAAGGGCCACATCTAACTCCCTCTTAAATATAGCCAATGAACTGGCCTCAACTACCCTCTGTGGCAGAGAGTTCCAGAGATTCACCACTCTCTGTGTGAAAAAGTTTTTCCTCATCTCGGTCTTAAAGGATTTCCCCCTTATCCTTAAGCTGTGACCCCTTGTCCTGGACTTCCCCAACATCGGGAACAATTGTTCTACGTACCCGACAAAGAGGCAGGCGTAGCTGGGGCCCATGCGTGTGCCCATAGCTACGCCTTGTATTTGGAGGAAATGGGAGGAGTCAAATGAAAAGTTATTAAGTGTAAGGACCAGCTCCGCTAGGCGGAGGAGGGTGTCAGTGGCCGGGTATAGATTGCTTCTATGGTCGAGGAAAAAACGGAGGGCTTCGAGACCATCCTGGTGGGGGATGGAGGTGTACAATGCTTGTTTACAGAACAATGTTTTTATTCACATGTTTACACCGCATTCAATTTTTCACTTACTTAAACTGGAAAAATAATATTTTTACATCATAAACTTGACTGCTCTAACTTGTTTGCTGTAGGTATGCCATCTAGTGGTTGTAAACAGTTGCCTCTGCAAGCTGGTGGTATGTAAGCACATTATACTCATAGAGTATAGACTTCTTCTTATCGAGTCCACACACAAGATTAGAAGTTGTTCAGCCAGAGCTGAACACACGTCTCGGCATCTGCATACAATGGTGTCTGTCGTGTGCTTCTTGTGCGTGGTGGTGGAAAGATTGGTGAAAACAGGGCTGTGACGTGAACGCTCTTTCCTTGACCCCATAGAGTATAGTCATAAAGTCGTACAGTACGGAAACAGGTCCAATTCGTCCATGCTGACCGTATTGCTTAACCAAACTAGTCCCACACCAGGCCATGTCCCCCAACCTTTCCTATCCATGTGGGGGTCCGAGTGTATTTTAAATGTCGTAATTGCCGACACTGCTTCCTGTGGCAGCTCATTCCATGAACGCACCTCCCTCTGTGTGACAAAGTTGCTTCACTGATCTCCATTAAATCTATCGCCTCTCAACTTAAACTCATGTCCACTCGGATGTGGATATTCATTTTATCTATGCCTCTCATGATATCATAGACCTCTAGCCTACCCAGTCTCTCCTTACAGCTCAAACTCTCCACACCCAAAAATGCCATCCTAAACATTTTTTGAATCTTTTCCAGTAGAATGGCATCTAGAGTAGGGTGACCAGAACTGTGTACAGTAGTCCAAAAGTAGCCTTACCAACGTCTAGTGGAGCTGTAGCATGTTGTCCAAACTCCAGTAGTCAATACCGTTAGCGATGAAGGTAAGTGCTGCCGAAAGCCTTCTTCATCACCTCTCCAGATGTGTTTCCTTCCTCACGGAAATAAGTACTGGTATTGGTTTATACCAGTGATACAGTGAAAAACTTTGTCTTATATGCCATCCAGGCAACTTATACCATACAGGAGTACATCAGGTAGCACAACGGAGAAAATAATATGAGTGTAGAATATAGTGTTACAGCGACAGAGAAAGTGCAAATTAAAAAAAGTACAATGTCTGTGATGTAGTAGATCGGTAGATTGGGTATATCATTGGTAAGAAATCATATACCTGCGACCCTTCTTTATTTTTGACCATAGTCCCAATATCTCTTGTCATCCAGGGTTCCCTATTCCTGCCAGCCTTGGCCTTCACTCTACCAGGAACGCGTTGGCCTTCAACCTCCGCTATCTCCCACTTCCCAGACTTCTCTTTAGTTGTAAACAGCCTCTCCCAATCAACTTCTGAAAGTTCCTATCCAATACCATCAAATTTGGCCTTGCCCCTATTTAGAATTTGTGGAAAAGGGAATAAATACGGAAACATTTATATTCTGGAATATTGAGCTGTCAGCCCTGTCCCTCCCTAAGCCATGTTTTTAATAGCTATAACATCCCAGTCTCATACACTGAGTTCATCTGCCCTACCTCTTGTATTGAAATAAATGCAGACTTCCCTTGCTCCCAGCTGTGCTCATACCTGTCTTGTCCAGTTAACGTTCTCCTGAACTGAATTTGTCTAACCTTCTCATCTGCCTCACTGCTGTCTTGGATCCCAATCCTCTCCCAGACAGGTTTAAACCCTCCTGAGTAGCTTTATCAAATCTTCCTGCTCAGATATTGTTCGCCCTCCAGTTCAGGTGTAACCCATCCCTTTTGCACATCATCTCTGTCCCAGAAAAGCTTCCAATGGTCCAAAAATTTGAATCCCAATCCCCTACACCAACACCTCAGCATCGCATTCATCTGCTGTATTTTTCAAGCATACATCTCCAGAGGTAATCCTGAGATTATTACCTTTGAGGTCCTGATCTTTAATCTCCTGCCCAATTCCCTATATCCACTCTGCAGGACATCATCACTTTTTCTTGTTATGTCACTGGTACCAATATGTGCAACAATCTTTGGCTGCTCAATCTCCCCCTTGAGAATATCCTGCACCCATTCAGAGACATCTTGTCCCTGGCACCTGTGGAGCAACATACCATCCTGGTATCCCATTTACAGCCACATAATCTCCTGTCTGTCCCTCTAACTATCAAGTCTCCTACCCCTATAGGTCTCCCTCTCTCCATCCTTCCCTCTGCATCAGACCCAATAATGGTGCCACAGACCTGGTCACTGATAATGTTCTCCACTGAAAATGCCTAACCCCTTTACAACCCCAACAGCAACATCCAAAATGGTAGAAACAAGGAACTGCAGATGCTGGTTTATACTAAAGATAGACACAAAGTGTGGGACTGACTAAACGGGTCAGGCAGCATCTCCGGAGAAAAAGGATGGGTAACATTTCGGGTCAGGACCCTTCTGAAAAAAAAGGGTCCTGACCTGAAACGTCACCCATCCTTTTTCTCCAGTGATACCATCTGACCCGCTGAGTTACTCCAGCACTTTGTGCCTTTCCAAAATGGCATACTTGTGGGTGAGGGACTCACCATAAGGAAATTCTACACCCTCGACCATTCGTGATAGTCACCCAACTATCTTCTGGCTACATCCTAGCTGTGACCACCACACTGAAAGTCCTATCTATGATGTTCTCAGGATGCTCAGGAATGAGTCCATCAGCAGCTCCAGCCATTCAATGCGGTCAGTCAGGAGCTGCACCTGAACACACCTCCCACAGGTGTAGTCACCTGTAGCCAGGTGTAGGTGTACTGACATAGGAAGCTTCCTTGTTCACCCACCTCCTGCAAGAGAAACAAGCAATGGCCATCTCGACTACAAGAAGACTAAAGGTCAAAAGTTAGAAATACCTTACCTTTATTTTACTTTCCCACAGCTCAGCCTCCTCGCAATGCTAGTCAGTATAAAATAATGGAACGGAATTCATTTCATGAATGCCTCATAATACTTTTGAATGAATAAGTAAAGATCAAATACTTTATTGTGCCAAGTGAGAAATGTACATAGTTTGTTTTGAACAAGAGTTTACATATTAAACTTTGCAACAAAACATTATGTCTTGGCAAGAACCAATCCTGATTTTTTGTCAGTATAATACATTATAGAATAACAAATAAAAATACAACACTTATAAATGCTTGTTCCATTGAATACACCCGGTAATAATATGAACAACATTTGTGAGACCCGGTACAAGTAAATAAAGAAACGAAGAACAATGTTATACATTGCCGCACAATTACAGAATCCAATTAATAACCCTCAAGCATCTTACTGGAGTACATTATACATGATGGAGAACGCAGTCTGGAACCTGATCTAATTCTCCCATTGTATCAAGTCCTGAAGTCCAAGAATAAAGAAAGCAATTTTGAGGTAATTTATTGATGCAATGTAGTGTAACCCCATACCATGCGGCTATGACCTTCTCCGTGGAGTACACTTCCAATATTAGACCTCAATAAATTAAAATACTAATAAAGACCAAGTAGAATGTCCAAGCTAACAGGCTTTGAAAAATTAAATAATTCCCATCTCCATATCTTTTTGCAGGTGCATCACAGGACTTAGCTTGTGCAGGAAGGAACTGCAGATGCAGGTTGACACCGAAGATAGACACAAAATACTGGAGTAACTCAGCAGGACAGGCAGCATCTCTAGAGAGAAAGAGTGGATGACGTTTTGAGTTGAGACCCTTATTCAGACCTTAGCTTTGTGGATATCAAAAACTATAGCCTGCTGCCACTACAGACTATTGATCTGAATGATCCAACTTGGGTAAGGGGAGAACAGACGCCAGCTCCCAACTCCATCAAAAAAAAGTCGCAATGTGAAAGGGTGCTTTTACTCTTCTTGGGCCAATGTTTTTTAGGCAGCTTCAGGCCAGTATTTGGGGGGTTTAACATTCCTGGGAAAATGGGGAATGTTTAGGTTTAGGTTTTATTTTGTCTAGTGCACTGAAGTACGGTGAAATGCTTTGTTTTGCATGCTAACCAAACAGATCAGTTAATGCTACACAAAAATGCAATCAAATCAAACTCAAGTACAATAGGCAGAGCAAAAAGGAAGCTACACAGTGCAGCATATGGTTCTCAACGTCACAGCACATCAGTCTGCAATGGGATAGAGGCGAATCGGACAGTACTCTAGCTTTCAGAAGCCTGATAACAGAGGGGAAGAAGCTGTTCCTGAGTCTGGTGGTGCGCGCTTTCAAGTTTTCCTACCTTCTGCCAGACGGGAGCAGGGAGAAGAATGAATGACCGGGGTGGGACAAGATGAAAGAAAGTATTGTGTTCATTGAAAGGAAAGTGCTTCTACATTAGTTACCTACTCAAATGTGACAGATTGGACACGGAGATTTCCTGTCAGCTGTTCCAGAATCAGTGCAACATAATACACTGAACTTTTATAGAAGGATGTTAGTTCAAAGCACTTATCTTGCAATTCATCTGCGGAGCTGCAATCAAATGATCTATAAGTCTCAACGTAGTTTTCTATCTCCTGTCCATAATCCTTCTGAGAGCATCGAATCATTGCTTTTTCTACACTGTTCGAAACACAAAGTGGCTCTCAAAATACCTTTTTTTTTCTGGCAGCACATTTTGTTGCAAGGATAGACACAAAATACTGGAGTAACTCAGCATATCAGGCAGCATCTCTGGAGAAAATGGGCAGATGGCGTTTTGGGTCAAGACTCTACAACAGTCTGAAGAAGGGTCCTGACCCGAAACCTTACCTATCCATCTTAGAAATTGTAACTAAAGATATATTTCTTCTAAAAATGTCGTTTAGTTTTAGTTTTAGTTTAGAGAAACAGTGAAACAGGCCGTTCGGCCCACCAAGACTGCACCGACCAGCGATCACTACCACTATTCTACGCACTAGGGACAATTTAGAATTTTACCAAAGCCAATTAACCTATAAATCTGTAGGTTTTTGGAGTGTGGGAGGAAACGGGAGCACCCAGAGAAAACCCACGTGGTCACAAGGAGAACGTACAAACTCCGTACAGACAGCACCGTACAGGATCGAACCCGGGTCTACACCTCTACCGCTGTGCCACTATGTCGCTCTCAAGATATCTATCAATGTTTGCATTGAAGAATATTTGGTTAAAACTGACCCAAAACCAACCAACCTCTCCTGTTAAATTATTCCAAATTCCTCTCTGAATAATTTCCTTTCTTCTGCTGTTCTGTGCAATGACATATCCCTCGATACCTCTGTATCCCTTGGCCTCTTTTAATTGGAACATTTCCAGAACATTTCCAAAACGTTGGCTCTTTGTCCCATGAGTCTATTCCCCTGTATTTATTACGTGGTCTAATCATTTTGGTTATTCTTAATGCAGTATTTATCTTTAAGATACGTCCTTTCCATAATGAAGGTTGTAAAATTGCACAAAATATTTCACAGTTTAATTAAGTTGCCCAGCTACAGTGGTGCAGTTTGATTTTGTGACTCTGCATTGCTACTTTTGGCCTCTGAATTATGGGACATGGTCTTAAATCTCTGTTAAAATGCTACTTCAGCTATCTGAGCAGGACAGTAATGGGTATACAGTAATCTAAATAAAGCTTGTACAGTATGGCAGGCAAATAAGCAAACCACAAGTGGTGAATCAAAGAGATCTTTATTGTCAAAGCAAAGAGAACAACATACACACGAATGGGGGAAGGTTGACCCGGGGTTCATTATATATACTACGGCACACCCCTATACCTCGTGACAACTCCTTCCCGCCATTACCCAGTCACGTGACCCTACCCCCGACTGCTGAGGGTTTGCATAGTAAATGGCCTAACCACCGGGTGGCGCCACAACAGACTGATAGAGTGACCTCTCTTGATATTATCTTTGATCGTTTGCATTTTCCATTTCACATCTTTGATGGGGGTCTACAAGATAATGTGATATCTTAAGACATGAATCTCCTATAACTCTCAGATCCTATTTCTGATTCATATCTGTTGCCATTTTTTCAATGCATATGCTTATTTTGTTACTTTGCTATGAACAACTAATGTACTAATTGTCTATTTATGTACTCAGCCTGTTCCCTTTAGAAGTTTCCCCCCAGCTGTCAAATATCTGCAAACCTTCGGATAAAACATTGCAGGATTACTGATCAATCCGAAAAATACCAAGTCATCCCCAATGAGAAAAAAAGACTGGGGATATTCCAATTGGTCAGCCATCATCTGTGGAGAGAAATAAACAAAGTTAACATATCAGGTTGTGTAGGAAGGAACTGCAGATATTTGTTTACACTGAAGATAGACACAAAATGTGGGAGAAATTCAGCGGGTCAGGCAGCGTGTCTGGAGGAAAGGAATGGGTGACGTTTCAGGTCGAGACTCTCTTTCAGACTGAGAGTCAGGGGAGAAGGAAACATTCTGTCCTGTCAGAGTGAGGCCAAATGTAAATTGGAAGAACAGCACCTCATATTTCGTTTGGGCAGGGTTGATAACTGAAGCACTAGAATGGAGACTGCAACTGGATCTGTGAGTTATCTGGTTTACTGCCACATCATAACTTGTATTTATCCATGTGGTTTAGCGTCATGCTTGTTTAGGGTGAGGCATTCAGTTTCAATAAATCTCACTGTGTTGTAATTAATCCACCAGCTATACTTGACTTTATATATGAACTGACTAAGCATGACACAGATAGTCAAATGCGTTAATTTACACTGGTTTTTGCTGTAGTTATGGAGGATTGTACGAAACTCTGGTACAAGTTGTTTGACTGAAATGCCAAGATTTGTAACGTGAATTAGGATCATGCATGTACATTTGAGATCTTTTTCACACTTATCTAGCTTTTACTATTTTCTATATTCCATTGACATAAGACAGAACTATTCCTTCATTCTGTCATTTCAAGTATTCTTCAGAGTGGAAAAACCTGTAAGACTTTAATAGGTGCGCCTATTTTGTTTGAATTCTTCACATTACAATGTATTGTGTTTCTTACAGTTTCAAGCACTCTTGCAGTTTCAAGAACACTTTGACCCTATTTGCTCACTGCACAATGGCATTTACTGATAGCTAGCTGTGGTACTTTATTGATTCATCCAATCATTTGTGATGTACAATGACTGGAAGGAGCAAAGGTGCCTATCAAAACCAGCCATGGGTGGAACAGATTTTTATCAACAGTGTGAAAATATTTGTAAGGGCTGAGCAATTTGGAAGCCAATAACTAATCAAATCAACAAATGTTGATTACAATACATACCTATCTTAATGTTAAAGATTTTATGTAAACATTCATCAGCTATTACGTTAATGGAGAATTTGTGTCACCATTTCCAGAAATGTGAAAACTATAAAATATTAATTTTCTAATCAGTGCAAAAGATTTTGGAATCGGTGCCGTTTGAGTTGAATTAGCATGTTCTTCTGAAATTTCAGGATTTTTAAGGGAAGAATGAGGCCATTTGGCCCATCAAGTCTACGCCATTCAATCATGCCTGATCTACCTTTCCCTCTCAACCCCATTTTCCGGCCTTCTCCCCATAACCCCTGACAGCTGTGATAGTAAGAGTTGCCGCCAGGTGCCCTGATATCATCCCACATTCCAAAAATGTGTGGGTTGGTAGGTTAATTGGTCACTATAAATTACCCTTGGTGCAGAATCTTGGGATATGTGGGGGAAAACTTTAAAAAAAAAGGGATTATGTAGGATAAGTATAAATGGGTAGCTGATGGCACAGATTTAGTGGATCGATGGTCCTGTTTCCATACTGTATAGTCTTTCCATGACTAAAGATAGCCACCAATTTTGTCCATGTAATCATCAAGAATTTATTAATATATGTAATGTGCTTTAATGTTTTTTTTCTGATCAGCTTAATCACTTTAACATAATATGAATTTCAGTATTTTATTTTCAAAACTGCCACTCATCAGATACAAATGCATCCTACTATACGTGCTACAAGGCAAAGATTTGTTTTCACCGCATTACCATCAACAATATTTAAATGCGTGGCCATGTGTCGTGGGTTAGTAAAAACAAAGTGTATTCATTGAAAAAAATCTCAGAACTCCAAGCCATGGTACCAGTGAAATACAATATAAAATGTTTGCTTGTGGGTGGAGAAGAAACTGTTCAAATAAAACAGCACACCATGAACAGATGTGACGTGTACTTTCTAGCTTGAAGAATGTTGGGAACAACAGGAGGAAAATAATGGCATCCATAGTCCTGCACAGTACAGTACAACTCTTGTTCCACCCACTGCATTCATTTATATTCATTTTGTATGGTTTATTATTCCCCAATACTTAGCTATTCCCTATTCCATCTAACAGGAGAAAAAAAAGACCTGACACATATAGGATTTTGACACCAAGAAGTTTGCACACAATTTAACAAGAGAGGGAAGATTCTAATCAGACCAGATTTGCCATATTTCACCTCTCCTAAATCTTGCATCATAGACACAAAAAGCTGGAGTAACTCAGCAGGACAGACAGCATCTCTGGAGAGAAGGAATAGGTGATGTTTTGGGTCGAGACCCTTCTTCACACTGAAAGTCACAGGAAAGGGAAACGAGAGCTATAGACGATGATGTAGAGAGATATAGAACAATGAATGCAAGATATGCAAAAAAGTTACGATTGCATCATTCTTAGTCAGGCCTCTGTTATTTCAAGTAAGATTGAAGCTATAAGTCTGGCTTGGAGTGGCGAGGAAATAAAAGTGTTCATTTCATGTACTGACTGATGCACAGGGCTTGTATCCTGATTGAATGAACAAAATGAAAATTAGAAATTGACTTTCTGGTCTGCTCCACCATTCAATAAAATCGTGCCTGACCTTCAACATCAGTTTCACTGTACAATATCCCTTTATCCTTTGTTAATCCTGGCCATGAAGAGTCTCATTCTTGAATATGGAGAAACAAAGAACTGCAGATGCTGGTTTACAAAACCCCCCACAAAGGGCTGGTTACAAAGTGAGTCAGGTAGCATCTCTGGAGTCTGAAGAAGGGTCTCTCCCAACCCAAAACATCACCCATCCTTTGTCTCCAGATATGCTGCCTGACCCACTGAGTTACTCCAGCACTTTGTGTCTATCTCTAGATAACGTCTTAAGTTTAGCGATACTGCATGGAAACTGACCCATCAGCCCACCAAGTCCTCGCTGACCACTTTTTCACACATGGGTAGGTGATATTTTGGTTTGGAACCCTTCTTCAGAGTCCTAAGACTGAAACTACAGGTTTGCAGGTTAATTGGCTTGGTGTAAATGTAAATTGTCCCTAGTGTGTACAAGATAGTGTTAATGTGTGTGGATCGCTGGTCAGTGCAGACTCGGTGGGGTGAAGGGCCTGTTTCCCCGCTGTATCTCTAAACTAAACTAAACAGAACTTAAAAATGTTATATACTTCAACTAAATTAGGAAGGTATGAATTACTTCACAATTCTTCTTCTTCTGTCGTGTGTCTTTTAGACCACTCAAATTCACCTGTTCCAAAAAGTTCCTGCTCAAAATCACCTGTTCCACTAAAATGTATAGAACACAACTTATGCACCAAGATTTCAGGCTGGAATCAGAGGGGAATGTCATCAATGTACATCGGTCTAGATCACATTGCAACATGAAGATCCTAGTGCCAACTTTGTCTTAACCTGTTTTACTGGAAACAGTTTCCCAACCAGTTACTAGTCAAGGGATGGGCATTCTGCAGGAATCTATTCCCCATGTCAGACCTAAACAAATCTGGTGGACATAGTGTCAGACTAATGGGGGGAGAGATTTATAGAAGATATGTGGGGAACTTTCTTCACTTAGGGACAGGTAAGTACCTGGAAGGCACTGCCTGAGGGAATTGTGAAGCTGAGTTGCTGACAGCATTGAAAAAGTGTCAAGATGAGCACTTGAAGGTCGATAGAAATGCTGGAGAAACTCAGCGGCTGAGGCAGCATCTATGGAGCGAAGGAATAGGTGACTCTTCGGGTCGAGAGTCTGAAGGAGGGTCTCGAGCCGAAACGTCACCTATTCCTTCGCTCCATAGATGCTGCCTCACCCACTGAGTTTCTCCAGCCTTTTTATCTACCTCCGATTTTTCCAGCATCTGCAGTTCCTTCTTAAACAAGATGAGCACTTGAATCACTTAGGTATAGGAAATTGTAGAGCTAGTGCTGGGCAGTGGGGGTAATGCAGAAAGATGCCGACTCCTTGGCGAATATAAATTGGGTCAAATGGCCTGTTTTTGTGCTGGACAATTCTATATCAAGAAGCCCCGAAAGAGGTCCTCAGCTGCTTTCTGCTAAAATAATACAAAAGTTAAAATCTGTCATCTGGATCGAATCCGGGTCTCTGGCACTGTAAGGCATCTACTCTACACTGTGCGTCCCCTTCTTCTTCTTGTTAAAACTATTTTTAAGTATTTAGAGTTGCTGTGCAATGTTCTGAACTCATAAGGGCTCCTGGAAACAGTTACATTTCTTTGGAGAGGTCCTGCTGACATATTGTCTCAGGATATCAGCTCTGGAGTTGGTGGAACAAGATGATCATCAACAGTATGAAAGAGTAAACGGAGCTAATCTGAAGAAGGGTCCCGACTCGTAATGTCACCTATTTCTCTCCGCAGATGCTGCATGACCCAACTGTTCCTCCAGCACCTTGTGACTTGCTACAACTGTATAAATAAGTCTGAGGCAAGCTGTACCTCTGAGGGTCACAGATGGTCTAATTTGTTGATAGAAATGGTTTATGAAGCCTAGGATGTGGCAAGCGATGGTTGACTAATTGTTTGATAAGTGGCAATTATAGGAATAGACAACCAGAGTGGAAGTGCCTGGCACTGTGAAATATGACAGGAAGAGCTTCAGGACGATTCAGCTCAAAGAAACAGTTTGAAGTTCAATAGGGTTATGTGACTTCAGCAGCAAATTTTGGAAATAATTAGAGTTTAAATTCCGCTTGTGTTCCTTATGAATCTAATGTTACTGTTACCTGAACAAGGTGTGTGGAAGCTTTTCATATCAGATGAAATATTATTCTTGCTTTATATAGGCAATTGCATAATACATTTCCTACTAATTCAGTGACTAAATGGCAATTTAATATTGCAACATTATTAATTAGGGTATAAATCTTTATGAACAATGTATCTGTCACTGCTTGAAAGTGCTACTCAGCAGATCAGGCATCTCTGGAGGGAATGGACAGGCGATGTTTCGGGTCTGGACCCGTTTTCATACTGATTGTAGTGGTACATTATTATTGTAATTACATTATTATTGCCCAGATTTCAATTATGTCAGATCACCTCCATTATGTTTAGTATGGCTAGTGGATGATGTTTAAAATAAATAACCATGGCAGAAAATGCCTGATGGTGAATAAATGATTGTTAATTACAAAGTAATTCAGGCTAATGTTCACAAATCTGCTTGAGTATCATATTCACACCACATTCTACACAATGTCACTGATTTTATGTAAGCAAACTGCCTCATTTGATTTGGAAATATTCTGAAGCATGGGTGGGTTGGTGTGTGACGCTGGAGCTTTTAATGTCATGGAAATGTTGGATATCAGATTAGGAATGCTTAAATATTAAAGCAGTAAATAAGCTAGAAAGTTTTGAAGAGCGCGGGGCGAGAATACATTTAAATATATTTAAAGGAATGAGAATCTACATTTTGTCCCTTGTATTGACCTCTGCGAAATGAAAGAAACACATTGTTAAATTTAATCATGGTATTTCAAGTATGCTGGTGGAATTAATTAAGAGAAAATAAATATGATTGCATCATTGTGGCATTCATGCAATGCAATTATATTATTAAAATGTCATCCAATTCATGCTAAAATATTTGAAATAATTCCCCCCCCAACTCTGTCCATAGTATTTTGTGAGACTTTAAAAAACAAATGTTACAATCGGGCGGCCACAGTGGCGCAGCGGTAGAGTTGCTGCCTTACAGCGCTTGCAGTGCCGGAGACTCGGGTTCGATCCCGACTGCGGGTGCTGTCTGTACGGAGTGTGTATGTTCTCCCCGTGACCGCCTGGGTTTTCCCCGAGATCTTCGGTTTCCTCCCACATTCCAAAGACGTACAGGTATGTAGGTTAATTGGCTTGGTGAATGTGTAAAATTGTCCCTAGTGTGTGTAGGATAGTGTTAATGTGCGGGGACCGCTGGTTGGTGCGGACTCGGTGGGCCGAAGGGCTTGTTTCCGTGCTGTATCTCTAAACTAAACAAAACTACAATATTGTAACATTTTATTTATTGGGCATAAAATAAGCATTTCATTACCGGAGTGACTGTACATCACAGTGCTGGCAGCAAAGACCATTCAGCGCTAACCATGTAACTTTCTACCAGGAAATGATGAAATAAAATTGCTTGAAAAAAATAAAATACTGGTTGGGAATGGGTGTGAGATGCAGCCTGGAACTATAGGTGCGGTTGAAAGCTATGCCATTAACTGTTTTTTTCTTGCAGTTTATTGAGCAACATTTTCAATTTGTCATCACTGAAACTTAAAAATTAAAAATCATCTTAAATTGTATGCATTTGCCACATAAAGTAATTTAAATTATCTTAAATTATATGCGTAGAAAGGAACTGCAGATGCTGGTTTATACTGAAGATAGACACAAAGTGCTGGAGTAACTCAGCCGGTTAGGCAGCATCTCTGGAGAAAAAGGATGGGTGATGTTTCGGGTCAGACCCTTCTTCAGCCTGAAAGTAAAGGGGAGGGAACTGGAGGTAACAGATGACCAAGGAAGGGTGTAGCCCATAATCTTAAATTATATGCATAGGCTAAGCTTAATAGGCAAGAGCGATGGATGGATTGTTTGAAGGTTTATTTTGTCTAGATGAAGAATATATTTGAAATGTAACAGTTTCTTGTGGTTCTCTAGCTTTCATTCATTTTCTGTCTCCTTACACCTAATGGGTAGCAAGAAAATTAGGTGTAAATTGGCACCTAAAAACCTCATAGCAGAGTGTAAACTTTACAGTAATTTACAAACCATATTAATTTATTCTCAATTTGATTTTACAGTTTCAGTCTTAACTGGTTTAGTACCAGTGAGACGAGATGAAGCTTCTTCAGCCAAGGGGCTGTGGAGGCCCAGTTTTTTTCAAAGCAGGAATCAATAGATTCTTCGGTAATAAGGGAATCTAGTGATGTAGGTTTAGTGCAGAGAAGTGGTACTGTGATGAAAATTTAAAAAGTGAAAATAGCTGTCATATTTTCAGTCCATAATCCTATCACAAATGTAGTGAATAAAAATATGCCAATGTAGGGAACAAAGTTCACAATGGTTATTGAAATGTTATTGAAAATATTTAAAAACACAACCCAGGCCATCACATAAATCAACCTCCCTTGCATTGACTCGATTTACACCTCACACTGCCTCGGCAAGGTCACCACCATAATCAAGGACAAGTACCACCCTAGCCACTCCCTCTTTTCCCCTCTCTCATCAGGGAAAAGGTGCAAAAATGCACACCTCCACATTAAGAGACAGTTTCTTCCCGGCTGTTATCAAGCAACTGAACCATCCTACCAACAACTTGAGAGCAGTCCTGACCTATCGACCTCATTGGAAACCCTCGGATTATCTTTGGTCAGACTTTACTGGACTTTATCTTGCACTAAAGGTTATTCATGTTATTCCTTTCATCATGTATCTGTACACTGTGGATGGCTCAATTGTAATCATGTATTGTCTTTCCACTGACTAGTGAACACGCAACAAAATCTTTTCACTGTACCTTCAGGTGACAATAAACTAAACTAAGGTTAGCGCTATACTAAGGCTTGCACCCTTCTTCATAACGAGATCTAATAACTAGTTACTGGCCTGTCGGTTGATTTCTTCATGAATAGGATAGGTTTAGAAGAATATGGGCCAAACACAGGCAGGTGGGACCAGTGTAGATGGGAGAAGTCGGTGTGGGCAAGTTGGGCCAATCGGCCTGTTTCCACGCTGTATGACTCTATGACCCTAAAACAACTCATTCATATTTTCCAATCACATCCATTCTGAAAGAAAGGGTAACTTTAACGGTACTGTCAACAATGGAGGAATTTGGCAATTGTTGGAAGCAGGCAGACTAAAAGCTCCCACCAAATAAGTTCATAAATTTATGTGATAGCAGTAGAATTAGGCCATTCAGCCCATCAAGTCCACTTCGCCAAGTCAATCATGGCTGATCTATTTCACCCTCCTAACCCCATTTTCCTGCCTTCTCCCTATAACCCCTGACACCCATTCTAATCAAGAATATATCTATCTCTGCCTTAAAAATATCCATTGACTTGGCCTCCACGGCCTTCTGTGGCAATGAATTCCACAGACTCACCACCCTCTGACTAAAGAAATTCCTCCTCATCCCCTTCCTAAAGGAATTTCCTTTAATTCTGAGGCTATGACCTCTGGTCCTGGACTCTCCCACTAGTGGAAGCATCCTCTCCACATCCACGGTAGACACAAAATGCTGGAGTAACTCAGCGGGTGAGGCAGCACCTATGGAGAGAAGGAATGGGCGACGTTTTGGGTCGAGACCCTTCTTCAAACTGATGTCAGGGGAGAGGGTGGGACAATGATAGAATGTAGGTGGAGACAGTAAGACTAGTGGGAGAATTGGAAAGGGGAAGAAGAGAGAAAGCAAGGGCTATCTGAAGTTAGAGAAGTCGATGTTCATACCGCTGGGGTGTAAACTACACAAGCAAAATCATCTTCACTCTATCCAGGTCTTTCACTATTTGGTAAGTTTCAATGAGGCCCCCCCCCCCCCTCCCCCTCATTGTGAGATAGGGATAAGATTGTCGGCTTGTGTATGTTTATAGTGCAAATACATACTTGCTGGGATATGACTCGGTAACCCTACTCATCTTTGAGACAGAGCAATAGGATATTTTATGCCCTGCTGAGAGAGGAGACAGATTATAGTTTGATATCCTAAAGAAAACATCTCTACCAAAGAACAGCTGCTTAAATGTACATACAAAAATTAATCAATAAAATCCAGATGTGCATGGTCCCTCCTTGCAGCTGTGACAATGCACTTCAGTTCATGAGAAAGTGTACAAAAAGTGAACATGGGTAAACAGTCTAGAAATGTAGTGTTTTCATTTTTCATTACTTCTGAACACAGTTTTCAAGCTATTCCCATGGCAAACGTCCATCTGTTGCGAAACGTAGCAAGACAATGTGTTCAGTTGAAGGTTATTCAACAGAAATAGTTTTTTCGTTCACTGTTCTATTCACATGAACAGAATCAATGGTTACATTGCAATTCTTGAAGCTTTTTGTGTGGATTGTTATCTCACTCCCACAAAAAACATTATAATGCCAACTCTTGTTTTATATTTTAATGGTACAACACAACACTGTATCATTTCAGTTCATTACTAACAATAAAATATTATATCAGTATTTGAAAGATGTATGTGATGTTTCTTTCAGAATTTTGTAACTGTTGCACTGTTAATTTTTAACCCCTTCCTGACATTTCTTTGGAATGGTCTTTTAGCTTAACATACTTGTTTATTTTAAATATTGATATGGAAATAATGATTTTAAAAAATCAATTCAATGACAAGTGACATAATGTATAGGAAGAAAAATGTTTACACTTAATAACAGTAACAAATATAAGTCCAACATGACAATTCTTTTAGTTTGCTTCGATATTTAATGCTGTATTATTAATAAATAGTATTTATTTAATTGAAAAATAAAAGTTTAAATTAGTTGCTTCAGCAGCAGAGGCCGACGAGTTGACCTTATTTTTTTATGTGGGTTGGCTAAATGATTTCTGTCGTTGTCAAAATTCTCCAGTGAATTAACTTCAGGATGTACTTGTGTGCAGGTTTGTTTTCACCCAATTCTGGACACATATCAGTCCAGGGCAGCGGCTGGCAGTGACAGCTCCACCCTTGCGAAGCCACCAGGCACGAAAGTAGCTGTTGGCCGCGATTGAAAGTGGCCGCTTGTGGCGAGGAAGCCAATGCGGTGAAGGAAACGGTAACAGTCAACGCTTGAGTTGCCTCTTCCTCCTCCCACTTTCTGTATCAATCGCTTCTGCGCCGAGGACATCGCGAGGAAGAGCGACGAGGTGCTCATTTTACAGGCAAGTCTCACTTTCCTTTTAAACCACATTCTTCTGCTTAAAGATAACCCGCCTGCCGAACGCCAATGACTTATTTTGCGGAACCTTGAAGCAGTCTTTCGCCAAATGTGCCTGATATTTTGACAACGAATTGATTTAACGAGGGGGTATAGTTAAAGAGCCACGCTTTGTGAAACATGCCAACATTGAGGCAGGGTTTATCTTTAGTTTCAAAATGATCACGAATATCAATACTTCTCTGTAGCAGTTTCCTCGGAGTACAGTTGCACAATGTTATTTTTCTTGACGTTCGACAAGTGTAAAAACGCCTTGAGTGTTTGTGCAGTATTTAGATGTGGTTCAAGTGCAGCCAACCACTTGTGAATTACCCCATGGGTACAGCTGGCCATCTGCAAGAATAAGCGTTGCAAAGGTTGCCGGAATATCGCACAGATTACTGCCATTAAGGCACAAAAGGCAACAAATGCTGGAAACTTGAACAAAAAAATCTTGCACCCTTTCCAGCTTGGGTTCTAAGTGTTTCTCCCTGGGCCCATTGCTCTCCATTTGTCTTCCATCCATCACCATGTCTTCAGGTACAATCTATGTTCTTGAATTCCCCCATTAAACCCCTCTGTCTCTTCTGCCGTCTTTGTCGCTCCACCAGATCATCTCAAATTATGTCCCTCTCAGAAACAAAATGATTTAAAACCAATCTCTTTAACCAAGGTTTCTGTCAATGTTCCTAATGCCATCATCATTACTTCAACAGAAGATTTTTGAATAAAGCACTAAAGATCCTTCATGTGTTTTTTTTAATGATTAATAATATTTTATAAATGTATTTTATTGTTGCTTTGGTTTAATTACCTGATTGTTTATGCTCTTGAGACGTTCTTATGTGTACGAAGGATCTGCAGATGCTGGTTTAAACCGCAGATAGACACAAAATGCTGGAGTAACTCAGCGGAACAGGCAACATCTCTGGATAGAAGGAATGGGTGACGTTTCGGGTCATTACTCCAGCATTTTGTGTCTATCTAAAGATGTTCTTATTCATTCTCAATATAAGAAGCACAGTACATGTGAAACAGTAAGTGTACATCCAGAACAATTACACTGGCTGCTGCAACAATACTACTGGGGTTTAAATGTTTGCAAGGGCTACGTTTGATTGCCTCAAAAGCCTGCATTAGAGATTGCAATAAGCAATTGATTTCAGTGCCAAATAGCATGTCAACTTTGATCTCTTTGTGCATTCACACTGATATTGATGTCCATCAGACCATAAGACATAGAAGCAGAATTAGGCCATTCAGCCCACCGAGTCTATTCTGCCATTCAATCATGGCTGATCGATTTCTGAATCCAATAGGAGATGCAAAGGGAATTGGAAGTGCTGGTGTAGGATTCCCATAAGGTTAATTTGCAGGTTGAGTCAGGGGTAAGGAAGGCAAATGTCCACTGGCTGTAATTTTGCTATTCATTGGCTGGATCCATAAACAGGGTGCTGATACCATGAATAGCTAGCATCACGTATAGGGAGCTTGAAGTAAAAAAAAATGAAGGTGCTTTGAAGCTGGAACAGAAACTCTGCAGACCCATTTAATCTGAAAAAATGGTGAGTGTAATCCAAGAGTTTTGGACGCTGTTCTCTCAAGGATCCTGTGAGCCTCTCGACACCTGCGCAGAATGCAATAGGAGCAGATCGGTATGAAGGCCAACGCCATGAAACAAGTCCCAAGACCTGAATGAGATGTGACACGAAGTTCCCTGATATCCCTCAGCTTAAGCTTTCCTCAGATTTACAGTAAACCGATGGTGTGGCATACAACTATTACTTTACCGAGCACCACATGGTGCAACTTTACCCTTGTTCCTTATCCGAGTCAGGTACCCAATTATGATAGCAGGACTGAGGTGTGAAGGGCCTGCCGAACAGTGATGACCAAAACAAACTCAGATACTATCTCTACATATAAGTTAGAGTAAAAAGAGAGACAGTGTATACATATGGTAAGTGTGGCCAAGGGTATATGGTACATGGTATCTGATATATCTACATATATCAGATGTATATGGTCTATGTGGCATTTATGTAGTTTATTCTACATATACCATATAAGCAAGTAAGCAGGTAACGTGCTGGAGGAATAGGTTGCCCATGAGTTTTGCTAATGCAAGTTAAACGGAAGACTTTGATGGGAAAGGCTGTAAGGTAATGTTCATTGATAAACGTAAGGAACTTGAAGCCTTTGGATGCTTGTCGGAATATTATGTAGTTACATGAAAGAATTTGCCACAAAAATGATAGGTCTTTGTGCAGAGCTTGGAGTTGGTCGTTCCAGTGTGACATGGGTGGCCGATTCCATTCACACGTCCATGGACCATTATTGATGCCCTGTCCAAAGCCTTCTGTTCTATAATCTGTTGCAACACAAGCAAGAGCCATGTAAAGTTTGAATGGTGGAATAAGGCAAAACAAGCCAAACTGTGAAGCAAGATCACAGTGTTGCATGCAAACTGGAACCGCTGTTAATTTGGGTGTGGAATACAGTATGCAAAGTTGCGACAGCAGATTAGAATTACTGTCATCTCACAAGAATGCTGGAGTGAGGAGTGGCGCTGGATTTATGAAGCACAAACCTGAAGTTGATTCAAATCTTGCCACTCCTGTCAGTGTTCGAAGCATTTATGAATCAGCTCAAACCGCTGCTGCCCTTGCCAAGGTACCTGAGCAAGCATTGGTAAATGTGATCAGTATAGATAGGTAAATGATGGTTGACATGGTGGGATAAAAGGCCTGTTTGGTGCTGAAAGGTTCTATGATTCTTACATGATGCACTCCACAGCTCCACCTTAGCTCTTAGACCTACTCAAGTTCCCATTGGGAACCCGCCCGTCGCACACTCCTTGGATTTTGGCTGTTTATGAGTATGAGGACAAAAGGATCCAGTGGAAAATTAAGGACACATAACCTGACAGATTGTCATCATTGTGTAGGAAGGAACTGCAGATGCTGGTTTAAACCGAGGATAGACACAGAAAACTGGAGTAACTCAGTGGGACAGGCGGCATCTCGGGAGAGAGGAATGAGTGACTTTTCGGGTCGAGACCCTTCTTCAATATAGGTTGTCATCATTAATTAACTCAAATAATGACATTATGAAACCAGTTTTGCAATGTTTAGCCATGAGCACATTGAATGGCGGTGCTGGCTCAAAGGGCCGAATGGCCTACTCCTGCACCTATTGTCTATTGTCTGTTGTTTCCTCAACCTTAATGTTCTTTTATTGCTATTTCAGCAGTTTTGGCCGAAGATGGTGGGATAAATGCTTTAGCCTTGCCTTTGACACTCAGGTGGTGGTTCCCAACATTATTGAGGATGCGCAAGTTCCTCAATAGGAATTGTTGGAGACTTCTCCTTCCAGTAGCAGTTTAATTGTTCACTGCTGTTTACAACGGGAGTGCATTTACTCTGACTTGGAGGTTGTGGGATCACTTAGCTACTGCATTCTGCTTTTAGCATGCATGGCTTCTCATTTTTTGGTTTAGTTTAGTTTAGTTTAGAAATACAGTGTGGAAATAGGCCCTTAAGCCCATCGTGCCCGCGCCGACCAGCGATTACACGTACACTAGCACTATCCTACACATTAGGGACAATTTACAATCTTTACCAAAACCAATTAACCTACAAGCATGTACGTCTTTGGAGTGTGGGGGGAAACCAGAGCACCTGGGGAAAACTCACATGGAAACGGGGAGAACGTACAAACTCCGTACAGACAGCACCCGTAGTCAGGATCAAAGCCGGGTCTCTGGCGCAGTGAGGCAGCAACTCTATCGCTGCGCCACCGTGCTGCCCTGACCTGCTCTAGTGTTTAATTCTTTTTTTTTCCGGCATGACATTCCTCATCTCTCTGAACCATGTTTGTTTCTCTGAATTGATAGAATTGCTAGGTAGACCGAATAGCATGGAGGGCTATGAATCTGTAGACTGTGGTGGAATGCATTCCTGTCATTGCTGCCAATGATCCACAGCATCTTATGGATGCTTAATGTTGAGTTATCAAACCTATTCTGAATGCAAAACACAGAATGCAACATTTCAATCCTCCTTGCCTCATACCTTCTGTATTTTAATCTTTGGCCTATGTCCAACCATCTGCCTATCAAATAATCCCTCGCCTGTATCCACCTATTACTTGTCACTTTGTCCTGCCCCTCCTGTCTTCCAGCTTTCTTCCCCAACCCCCACCTCAATCAGTCTGAAGAAGGGTCCCGACCCAAAATGTCACCAATTCATGTTCTCCAGAGATGCCTGACCCACTGAGTTACCCCATCACTTTGTGTCTTTATTGCATCTTTCTGTTGTGCTGGTGACCTGAGTATTTATGAAGGCATTTCAAATACTAGATCAAGATTCAAGATTCAATTTAATTGTCACATGTACCAATTAAGGTACAGTAAAATTTGAGTTCTATAGTTCATTACTATAACTGCAACATGTGTAGGTCCACCATTGATTTTCCGGCACTCTTGCTTCCAGAGCCTTGCCGGTTTATCCATTTTGCCAGACCAACAGAGGTCACATAATAATAATTCAACCAGTCACCTCTGGTCCTCTAATTTCTCCCCTCCCATATCTCTAAAGCTCCATGGACTGCTAGAAACTGAAATAAAGAATTAACAATCGACAAAGAATTAAACATTTCACTCTTTCATGATGGAGGCACATGTCCTGAAGGAGCACGCGCCACACGCACTGCTCTCGTAAATTTGTCCGGATTAATGGAGTTGCCGGACCATCAGTTGCCGGAAAATCGGTGGTGAACCTGAACTGCATTGGAACACGGTGAAACCAGCGCAATATTACGAACAGAACAAATATAAAAGCAGATGAAACTGAGAATATAAAGTACAAAGTACACCGTTGGTCAAATATCTGGTTAATATAGAATGCTATGAGTGGTGCTGAGATCATTTGAACCTGATTGATTCTGGCTTATGAACAATATAGTTGGTTTGTTTTTTCCCTGGAGCTTTGCCAGGTCTTGTGTGTGGGAGAAATCGATGTGTATTGTTTTATAAGCATTCCTTATGTCACCGTCACTCCCCCCCCCCCCCACCCACCCCTCCCCACCCCTCATCCCACCCCCGCCACCCACAGAGATTATAATTCAGCAAGATATGGAGAGTCCAAAAAGAAATGCTGCACATACAGCAAATCTGAAATAAAAACAGAAAATTCTGGAAATTTTCAGGTCAGATGGCATCTACAGAAATTTATAGTAATAACTATTCATCTGATAATCAATGGGTGCTGACCAATTTAACGTTCTATGGATTTATTGATCATTCATTAACTTCCTGTACTGTTCCAAACAAGTTAGAAGGACAGACACAAAATGCTGGAGTAACTCAGCGGGACAGGCAGCATCTCTGGAGAGAAGGAAAGGGTGACTTTTCGGGTCGAGACCCAAAACGGGTCTGAAGAAGGGTCTCGACCCGAAGTGTCACCGATTGTTCTCTCCAGAGATGCTGCCTGTCCCGCTGAGTTACTTCAGCGTTTTGTGTCCATCTTCGGTTTAAACCAGCATCTACAGTTCCTTCCTACACAGGTTAGAAGGACATGTGTTTATTCTGTTATTGGATACACAGAAACCTTCAGTCCTCAGCATAGCATTTTACAATATTAGAACACAAACTCTTTCTTTCACACAGCTTGTTCCTGCAATCATTCTATTGCAAGAGCTTCTGAGTGCACATTTTTTTGTTTTAGGTCACATTACTGCACACTTTTGATGCACTATCATCTCTTTTGTGATTTAATTCTTCCTGTCCTCTAACCCAGCATTGCCCTTTTCTCCCTGTCAAAACTTGGAAATCTTTCCATTGAATCTGTGTCAGGTTTGACTTATAGAGTCATAGAGTGATACAGAATGGAAATAGGCCCTTCAGCCCAACTTGCCAACACCGGCCAACATGTTCCAGCTACACTAGTCCCACCTTGATCTGTCCTCCAAACCTGTCCTATTCATATACCTGTCTAACTGTTTCTTAACGTTGGGATAGTCCCAGCCTCAACTACGTCTTCTGACAGCTTGTTTCATTCACCCACCACCCTCTGTGTGAAAACGCTACCCCTCAGATTCTTAAAACTTTTCCCCTTCACCTTAAACCTATGTCATCTGTTCCTCGAATCACGTACTCTGAGCAAGAGACTCTGTGCATCTACCCGATCTATACCTCTCATAATTTTATACACCTCTACTGTATATGTTATCATATAGAGCACCAAGCAAGTAATGATATTGTTAGTTTCTAAAGCTTCTAAAGCCTCTAAAGCCCTAGACCTCATGGGTTTGATAGATGTTGTCAGAAAATAACTGTGGTGTATTTTGTGGATGATAAGATCACCCCTCATCCTCCTGCGCTCCGAGGAATAGAGTCCCAAAACTTCTCTGTACCCATTCCAGCTTGACAACATCTTTCCTTTTACATGGTGCCCAGAACTGAACACGACTCTAACTGTGGTCACACCAACTGCATATGGTCTTATGCAACTGCAACATAATCTGCCAACTTCCATACTCAATACTCTCAGGCCAATATGCCAATATTGAAGGCCAATATGAAGGCCAATATGCCAATGTGACCATGCAGGTTTATTGACACCATTGACATCAAAGGAGGGGATTGGTTGCAAATGAGAAAGTCAAGTTTGAAGTAATTTACGCTAAATAATGAATTTAAGTATAACTTGTTTCATGTGTTTAAATTATGCTTTTAATTGTTTTTGAATAATATCTTTAATATTTTTTAAATATTCCCAAACATTCAAGCCTTTCAAAGAGTCTGACAGTTGGTTCCATGCAAAGGCATTTAGAGATACAGCGTGGATACAGGCCCTTCGGCCCACCGAGTCTGTGCCGACCATCAATCACTATCCTACACACTAGGGACAATTCAATAACTTATTTGAAAGCCAATTAACTTACAAACTGACAACAAATGATATCATTTTTTGAGATAAATGATACACCAGGTACCTCACCTTCTTTAATATGGGAAACTTTTAAAGCATTTATTAGAGGAATTATAATTTCATATGAAATTTTTCAAAATAAGAAGAATAAAACAGAACAGATGCTGTTAGAACAAGAAATAAGACAGTTAGAGTTAGATAATGCTAAAGATCCCACTATAGATAAACATAATAAGATAATACTACTGAAATTTAAACTTAACCGAATTCTCTCGGCAAGAGTAATAAGATTATTCCAAATTACAAAACAGGAACATTTTGAGTTTGGTGACAAACCACATAAGCTGTTGGCGCGTCAACTGAAAAAACAGGAAAAGGAAAATACTATAAATAAAATTAAATCCGAGAATGGTGAATTACTAACACTACCTAAAGATATCAATAAAAGATTTGCTCAATTTTATCAAAATTTATACACATCAAAAACCAAAACAGAAGATAGTAAAATTACAAACTTTTTAGATAAATGTAATCTACCAAAACTTGACCTTTTGGAACAAGAAGAACTAGGAGCGCAAATTACAATCGAAGAAATAGGTGAAACAATAAAATCGCTGAAAAATGGTTTTAGTAATGAATTTTATAAAAGGTTTCATGAGATAACGACCCCCTATCTATTTAATTTATATACTTAAGTTTTTAAAGAAAATAAATTACCTGAAACATTAGCAGAATCAACTATTACGCTTATTCCAAAGAAAGATAAAGATCTAGAGGAACCGGGCTCATATAGAGCTATATCACTTTTAAATACAGACCAGAAAATTCTAGCAAAGACTTTAGCTAGAAGACTAAGCAAATAAATTAGTAAATTGATAAACCCTGATCAAACGGGGTTTATACCCAAAAGATATTCATTTAATAATTTGAGACGCCTGTTTAATATAATGTACTCACATAAAGTGGAGGAAGAAGACTTAGCAATTATTTCTTTGGACGCAGAGAAAGCATTTGATCAGGTAGAATGGCAGTATTTATACAAAGTATTACAAAAATTTAATATGGGAGAGAATTTTATTGCATGGGTGAAATTATTATATGATAAACCGATGGCAAGAATATTAACTGACAGCATGTTATCTCAAAAAATTCAATTATCAAGGGGTAATAGGCAGGGATGTGCTTTATCACCCCTGCTATTTGCCCTTATGATAGAACCTCTGGCTGAAAGTATAAGAAGCCATCCGAATATTCAGGGTTATAATACTAGGGACTCAAATAATAAAATTTCATTCGTATGCAGACGATATTTTGTTATATATAACAAATTCACAAACGAGCATACCAAATTTATTAAATCTAATAGAGGAATTTGGGTCCTTTTCTGGATATAGAATAAACTGGAACAAAAGTGAAATCATGATGTTAAAACCTCAAGAATCTACACACTTATTGAAATTCCCCTTTAAAATAGCAACAGAAAAATTCAAATATTTGGGTATTCAGATTACTAGAAAACATAAAGCTTTATTCAATGCCAATTTTATGCCCTTAATAAATAAACTTAATATAATGATAAAATTTTGGAAAACACTCCCTTTATCATTAATAGGCAGAATAAATGCTATTAAAATGAGCTTCCTACCACAGTTATTATACCTATTTCAATCTATACCAGTATATGTACCAAAATATTTTTTTTCTAAACTGAACACTAATATTACTAATTTTGTTTGGGATTATAAATCACATAGAATTAAAAAAGAACACTTATGTAAACCAAAAGATGTCGGGGGACTTTCACTCCCAAATTATTTGTATTACTATTGGGCAATACATATTAAGAATATAATTTACTGGTTGGATAGTTCAACTCAACAGACAGAATGGATAAAAATGGAGAAAGAGGATTGTTATCCTTGTAATATAGGAACAATCCTCTTCTCCCCAAAAAAAATGAACAATACAATATATAAGAAAAACCCAATTATACAAGATACAATAAGAATATGGAAACAAATAAAATTATCCTTAAAATTAAGAAACCTATCATTGTTAACACCGATAGCGAATAATCCTTTATTTGAACCATCTATGATGGATAAAATATATAATCAATGGGAAAGTTTAGGAATTAAAAGGATCGGGGACATGTATGAAATGGGAGATTTATTATCATTTCAACAATTACAATTAAAATTTAAACTGAAAAACACTCATTATTTTAAATATTTTCAGATTTGTAATTTTTTGAAGACATACATACAGGGATATCAAAAAATAACTCCTGATTTACTAGAAGAAGTAATGAATATAAAAGCTGATACACAAAAATTAATATCATATTTATATAATAGTATCTTAAATATAGATTTACCTGTGACCGAGGTAATTAGAGAAGAGTGGGAACGGGAATTATTGATAAAAATTACGAAGGCTACATGGGAAAAGTATTTGACATACATTCACAAGTGTTCGATTAACGCAAGACATAATCTAATCCAATTAAAAATTTTACATAGATTATATTACTCAAAAACAAGATTAAATAAATTTTATCCAAATATATCGCCCATTTGCGATAAATGTTTAACCCAAGACGCAACTATAACACACTCTTTTGTTTCTTGTATAAAACTTCATGGATTTTGGAGTGATATTTTTGAAATATTTACAAAATTATTTAAGACAAAAATGGAACCCAATAATGAATTGATTATATTTGGGGTAATGGAAGACGGGAACAAATTGAGCTCATCTCAAAAGTCAATTTTTAATTATAGTTTAATAATAGCAAAAAAATTAATATTGAAATTTTGGAAAAATACACCAATACCAACGCTCAAAATGTGGATTGCAAGTATGTTGGATACCGCACATCTTGAGGAAATGCGATTCCTCCTAATAGTTAAATTTGACCAATTCATAACGAGTTGGTCTCCATTTGTCGCCTTTTTGGAAACATATGGTGCAACACAGGTGTAAAAGCTAATCCGTGACTGGGGATGGTCAAGATTATAAATGATCTCCTTACTTCTATTTTCTTTTCTTCTCTTCTCTTCTTTTATTCTCTTTCTTCTATTTTCTATGTCTCAACTTTCTTTTTTCACTCTTTATTTTTCTTTTTCACACACTATATATATCACATATTTCTATTTTTCATTATCTAACTTTTTTCTTTTTCTTCTTTATTACAAAAAAATTTAAAAATAAGAAGCTGTACATAAAAGGTATTATGAAAATATGATTGTATACAATTGTACTTCTAATAAAATAAAAATATTAAAAAAAAAAAAAAAATTAAAAAAAACTTACAAACTTGTACGTCTTTGGAGTGTGGGAGGAATCCGGAGCACCCAGAGAAAACCCTTGCATGTCACAGGGAGAACGTACAAACTTCGTACAGACAGCATCCGGGGTCAGGATTGAACCCGGGTCTCTGACGCAGTAAGGCAGCAACTCTACCACTATGCCGTATGATTGGGGCTTATTCAAGTGCCGCCACTTTTAGGATTTCCAACTGAAAGAGTCTCATTGATTGATTTAGAGCGTTTTGTGGACCATCCTGCTGTAAAGTCCACACCAGGTAGGTGTGGATCCAATGGGCAGGAGGCAGAGAGCTTGTTTAAAGCGTAGGAAATGGATTATGAATGAAGAGATCATTTGTTTTAGATTTCCCACCTGTTGCCTGAGCGTCATTGCTGGATTGTTACCATTTTGCAGTCTATGTGAATAGTTCAAATGGAAAGGCAGAGTGCAACCTATCCACATTTTCAAATTAGGTGGGAAAGTGAGCCATGAGGAGCCTGCAAAGAGACTACAAAGTGGAATGTTTAAGTGGGAAAAAAGGTGAAAATAAAGTATAATATAGAAAATGTATTATTTGTTCAGATGAACAGCAAAACATTTTTTTTTAAATATAGGAATATGGTAAATATGGTTTGTATTGACCACTGAGAGCTGGTACATGAAATGCAGAAAATCACCATGTACTTAGGAAGGCAAATGTTATGTTGGGACCTTATTACGATGGAGTTGGAGCACTCAAGTAAGGAACTCTTGTGGTTAGACAGGGCTTGTTTGAGACCAAAACGTGAATGCTTGTGCAGTCTTGGGCTCGGAGCTTTTAAGAAAATTGAGCTGCAGAGATGAAACATAAGATTGAAATGCAGGAGAAGAGGCTATTTTTAAAGGAATAATTAGTAGTCAAGCAAGCTTGGCCAATGTTCGCTGGAGTTTAGAAGAACAAAAGGAGATCATAAGTACTAGGAGTAGAATTAGGCCATTCAGCCCATCAGGTTTACCATGCCATTCAATCATGACTGAGCTATCTCTCCCTCCGAACCCCATTCTCCTGCCTTCTCCCCATAGCCTCAGACACCCATACTTCTTCTAAACTCCAGCAAATATAGGCCCAGTGCCATCAAACGCTCATCATATGTTAACCTACTCATTCCAGGTCGTGAGATCTTATTGAGAATGGAAGATTCAGAGAGGGATTGTTGAGGAAGAGGCCTGAAGGCTGTTTCCTTTACTGGAGACTCTCAGGATATATGATTCCATAGATGTAGGCAAATGGGACTAGCTTAGACGGACATCTTAGTCGGCATGGACGAGTTGGGCCAGAGGACCTATTTCCATGTTGTCAGAGTCTACGACCATAAGGTAATAGTAATTTTAAGCACATTAATAGTCTCTATCCTGGAGGAGTTCAACACCTACAATGCTCAAGAATTGGATACCTTCCAAAGCAACCCACTTGATTGGCATACAATTCTCCATTTTAAGCTTGAGCTTCACTGCCACACCATGGCTGTATTGTGCATCATCCACAAAGTACGCAGCAGTCAGTAACTCTTCAAGACTTCCCTAATTTATGGCCTCCGTTACCTAGCACAAAGGCAGAAGGTGCATGGGAATGCCAGTGCCCGTGGAATCACTTTCAAGTGGCACACTCGCCTCCTTTAGTGGTGTTCCCACTTGTGGGAAAGTCTAGGACCAGAGGTCATAGGTTCAGAATGAAAGGATATACCTATAAGAAAGGAGATGAGGAATTACTTTAGTCAGAGGGTAATGAATCTGGGGAATTTATTGCCACAGACGGCTGTGAAGGCCAATAGATATTTTTAAGGCAGAGATTGACAGATTCTTGATTAGCACAGGTGTCAGGGGTTATAGGGAGGAGGCAGGAGTGTGGAGTTGAGAGGGAAAGGTAGATCAGATTCATGTTAAAATTTTCCCCTCTAACCTTAACCATATATTCTCTTGTTTTTGATTCCCCTATCATGGGTAAAAGACTATGTGTGTTCACCCTATCTATTACCCTCATGAGTATATATAAACCTCTATACGATCACCCCCCAGCCCCTTGCGCTCAAAGGAATTAAGTGGTTGGCTTTCCAACCTCTTCACTGGAACCATAATTTAAAATTATGATCTTGTTACACTACAAATTGTACCAAACAGCTTTAACAGAAATGTCAGATAGGAAAGGGGAAGAGAGCTGATCAGAGGGTGGGGTTCGGAGAGTGAACCCAAGTGTAAATTTGCACTAACCATTTACACTAATCCTGCATGAATCCCTCATTCACCCCGCATTCCCATCAACTCACCCAGATTCTTCCATGGACCTATGGCCTTGTTTATAGTGGTTAAATAACCTTCCACCCTTATGTCTTTCAGACGAGGGAGGTTAACTGGAACACCTGGACCCATAAGATCATTAAAAAAAACAAAGACATAGGAGGAGAATTAGGTCATTCGGCCCATCGGGTCTACCACACCATTCAATCATCGCTGATCTATTTCTCCCTCTCCATTCTCCTGCCTTCTCCCCATAACCTTTGATGCTTTCACTATTCAAAAACCTATAAATCTCTGCTTTAAAAATTCCCAATATCTTGGCTTCCACAGCCATCTGAGGCAATGAATTCCACAGATTCATCACATTATGAAGGAGTTAAATCAACCGATTTCTCCAGAGGTGGTTGTAGGTTTGTCCAGGAAAAAATACATTTTAACACTTTCTATGCCACTCCCGGTAGACTTTTGCATCTAAAGAAAAGTAGAAGGTACCAAATTCATGAAGAACGAGAACAGCAGCCTCTTTAGAAAAAATATGACAAATCTGAGGCAATTTGATCATTGCTGTAACCAAAGCTGTTTCAAGTCCATTTTGTTATTAATTAGTGGTCAGTTTAGGTTGATTAAGAGAGGGCATTACTGGTGCATAACAGTGTGTCTCATACATGGCACACTTTTAACAGCAGATTTGATCTACTGTACTTTTCATACCTGTGATAATATTCCTAATGTTTCATCTCTCTATGTAACGCATGAGTGTATTCTAATTTAGTTAGTATTATTATAATTTCCTCTATATTTTTATAGCAGGCTGAGATTAATTAATTTCCAATTCTGGTTTTGTTTGCAAACAGTATACTCACAATGGGCAATGCAGAATCACAAGAACCTTTGAATGACTCGGAGACTGAACAGGCAACACTGAAACAAGACAAGGTAAACTGGTCTTTGATTATCTTCAATTAATTTTCCACGGGTTCCGAATTTAATTTTAATGGAGTTAGACACAAATGCTGGAGTAACTCAGGCGGATCAGGTAGCACCACTGGAGAAAAGGAACAGGTGACATTTCAGGTCGAGACCCTTCTTCAGACAGAAGTTTTAATGAAGTTTTACATTGAAAGAACAGCATGAATAAAGCATGTCACATCCTACAGTAAGTTCCTTGAATCATTATTGTGAACTTCAAATGGCAGTCTAAAAAAAGAGGACCACAGACCTTCCAAAGTTTTTATAGCCAAAATACTTATCCAATGTAGTCACTATTGTGTTGTAAGGAACATAGGAAGGAACACAACTTAATACAGTTCCCTTCAAGAGCAGTGTGATAATTATCTGTTGACAATTTTTTTTTTCATTGGTTGAGAGGGAAATATGGTTTGGACTAAGTCCAACACTGTGAAATAATGCTATAGGATCTTTTATGTCCTTTTGATGGACCAGATGAAGTCCTAGTTTAAAAATGACACCTCAGTCAGTGTCTGGAACTCATTAGAGCATCAGCTTAATATTTGCTCTCGAGTATATGTGGGGCAACTAGAATCCATAACCCAATGGCAGATGCTTCACAGCCACCAATTATGATATGGAAGACATGCTTGGTCAATGGGATTCAGGTAGACTTGAAAATGTACTCGTCCAATTAATGCCAAACAATAGAATACAGCCGAATTGTGTAGTTATTGCGGCAGTCAGGAAAGTGTCAAAACTACATCCTTGGTTCACCAAATCAATTCCAACTGGAGGTTTACTATGGATCGCAAACCCAGTGAATTTTCTTTTGAAGATGGACACAAAGTGCTGGAGTAACTCAGCGGGTCAGGCAGCATCTCAGGAGAAAAAGGATGGGTGACGTTTCGGGTTGGGACACTTCTTCAGAGTTACTCCAGCACTTTGTGTCTATCTTCAGTATAAACCATTGTCTGGAGTTCCTTTCTACACAATTTGTTTTTGTTGATTTTTCTGCAAACTGGGGAGCTTAAATGAATCTAAAATGTGAACTCTTATACATCGGCGAGACCAAACATAGACTGGGTGATCATTTTGCTGAACACCTTTGCTCAGGCTGCCTGGACCTACCTGATATCGCGGTTGCTAAACACTTTAATTCCCCTTGCCATTCCCACACTGACTTTTCCGTCCTAGGCCTCCTCCATTGTCAGAGTGAGGCTAAATGCAAATTGGAGGAACAGCATCTCATATTTCACTTGAGTAGCTTACAACCCAGGGGTATGAATATTAACTTCAAGTAACCCCTGCATTCCCTCTCACTCCATCCCTCCTCCACCCAAGTTACACCAGCTTTTTGTTCTCACCTAGCAAACAGGTAACAATGGCCTGTTTCCTTTATCATTGTTACTATTTTGCATATTTTTCATTAATTTGTTCTATATCTCTCTACATAATCGTCCATATCTCTCGTTTCCCTTTCCCATGACATTAAGTCTGAAGAAGGGTCTCGACCTGAAACGTCACCCATTCCTTCTCTCCAGAGATGCTGCCTGTCCCACTGAGTTACTCCAGCATTTTGTGCCTAGAATAGGTGCCAGTTTAATGGTGAATCAGTACTTGAATTTAATTACTTGCTGCTGAATATCCAACCACTCACCTGCTTTTGTAGACTGAATATTTATGCAGCAGATCTAGTTAAATCTCTTGGAGTGGATGATGGTGAATTTGGCAATGGTGATGCCTATAGACAGAGTCATAGAGTCATACAGCATGAAAGCAGGCCCTTCATCACAACTTTCCCATGCTGACCAAGATGCCCCGTCCACACTAGTTCCTTCTGCCAGTGTTTGGCCCACATCCCGCTAAACCTTTCTTATCCTTGTATCTGGTGAATATTAATTGTTCCTTATCAACTGAAGACTATTGAATAATGGGGTAGAGAGTGGGGAAGAGAGTGGGAGAGAGTGCAGGGGAGAGTGTGAGTGTGGGATGAACGAATGATGGAAGGTCTAAATAGAGTGGATGTTTCCAGCAGTGGGAGAGTCTAGAACCAGAGGGCACAGCCACAGAATAAAAGGATGTACCTTTATATTGGAAATGTGGAGGAATTTCTTTAGCCATAAGGTGGTGAATCTGTGGACTTCATTGCCACAGACTGTTTAACATAATAATGAGGTGTCTATTAAGAATAATTAATATGGTAATGCAGAAAAGATATGAGTCCCCAACCAAACTCACGTTTCAGGTCGAGACCCTTCTTCAGACAGGTCTCAACCCGAAACGTCACCCATTCCTTCTCTCCATGTTGCCTGTCCTGCTGAGTTACTCCAGCTTTTGGTGTCTATCTTTGGTTTAAACCAGCAGCTGCAGTTCCTTCCTACACAGGTAGGATTGACCGTGTGGCCCTCTTTATTTATCCTGAATTATAACAAGCAGGTAAGATGAGTGTGAAACGGCAGGCAGCTGATTTATGGTCAGCATTCTCTCATTCTGATGGCATTTCCTTCTGACACAAGCTTGTAATCAATGGTGGTTGAAAAGTTTAGACACTGAGGACATTTTCACTTCCCTGTTATCTCTTTGCATGCTGTTCATTTATCTAAAACAGGAGCTGCATTTTGAAATGCTTCAGTGCATTTAAAATGTAATCTGTCCAACATGATTATTGCAGTCATTAAGTTTGAATATTTTTGTTCCTCTTAAATTTAACAAAACTTGCAACAGAAGATCGGCATGCAATGCAGAAAATCTATTAGTCAACATTATAATTTGAATAAATTTCAATTGTTTCATTTAATTATTACACGTTGGACTTCATCTCATCATCGCGTGCTTCTACTCTGTGCAATAATTCATAATTTTACTTCGGAGTCATGTGAGTGACTACGTGAAGAAGGCCGTCAGCCCGCATGCAAGTCATTACGTCTCACGCATGGCGCGCGACTGGCTGGTAGGCGCGCTGCTCCTCCAGCGGTAAGTTTCAAACCTGAAGGTAAATTTAAACTTATTTTTCAGGTTTTTCAGGAAACCTGGCCATGGTGACCGCCGGCTGCGGAAGCCACGGGAAATCCCGGCTCCGTGGGAAATACCGGCTCGGCAGGCCAGTTAACATTGAAATAGTCTGGCCAGGAGAGATTCACCTCCTGTAGTGGGAGCGTCTTCGAACGTTTCTTTGCCGGATAGAGCATGTCATGGAGAGATGCTCCACCTGATACTCCAAGAAAGGGAGTAATATCAGCGCGGGTCTCGGGGGCCCGCGGCAGCGCCTGATACAGGGCTGCATTATATCTCCCTCTCTGAGGAGGGGAGCTAGGAAGTCACAGTTTGGTGGTATGTCGTGAGGGAACTTTCCACGACACGCCAACTGCGTGTCGGGGACCTGCAGCAGTGCCTGTTGCAGGGCTGCATTATATCTCCTTCTCTGAGGAGAGGAGCGTAGGCAGTCAGTGTGTGATTGACTCCAAATTCAGAAGTATGTCCGTGAAACATACTGGAGGGCATGCGTGAGGTCAGAATTCTGTCATGGCATTAAGGATTGCGATATCCACGCAAACAGAGGAGCCGCTGCAAGGAAAAGTTGGCTTCCAGCCTATGGCATAAAACTTGGAGCTTGGTAAGCATCTATGACCTCGCGTCACATCATTACAGAGTGCCGACAGTGAACAGCGCTATCTGGGGAGTGCGAGGCCAGCAATGCCCAGCCGCCGAATCTTCTCCTTGGAGAAAAACCTAGCCAAACATAGATACATAGAAAATAGGTGCAGGAGTAGGCCATTCGGCCCTTTGAGCCTGCACCGCCATTCAATATGATCATGGCTGATCATCCAACTCAGTATCCCGTACCTTCCTTCTCTCCATACCCCCTGATCCCTTTACCCACAAGGGCCACATCTAACCCCCTCTTAAATATAGCCAATGAACTGGCCTCAACTACCCTCTGTGGCAGAGAGTTCCAGAGATTCACCACTCTCTGTGTGAAAAACTTTGTTCTCATCTCGGTCTTAAAGGATTTCCCCCTTATCCTTAAGCTGTGGCCCCTTGTCCTGGACTTCCCCAACATCGGGAACAATCTTCCTGCATCTAGCCTGTCCAACCCCATTAGAATTTTGTAAGTTTCTATAAGATCCCCTCTCAATCTCCTAAATTCTAGCGAGTATAAGCCGAGTCTATCCAGTCTTTCTTCATATGAAAGTCCGGACATCCCAGGAATCAGTCTGGTGAACATTCTCTGCACTCCCTCTATGGCTATAATGTCCTTCCTCAGATTTGGAGACCAAAACTGTACGCAATACTCCAGGTGTGGTCTCACCAAGACCCTGTACAACTGCAGTTGAACCTCCCTGCTCCTATACTCAAATCCTCTTGCTATGAAAGCTAACATACCAGTCGCTTTCTTCACTGCCTGCTGCACCTGCATGCCTACTTTCAATGACTGGTGTACCATGACACCCAGGTCTCGCTGCATCTCCCCTTTTCCTAATCGGCCACCATTTAGATAATAGTCTGCTTTCCTGTTTTTGCCACCAAAGTGGATAACCTCACATTTATCCACATTATACTGCATCTGCCAAACATCTTCCCACTCACCCAGCCTATCCAAGTCACCTTGCAGTCTCCTAGCATCCTCCTCACAGCTAACACTGCCCCCCAGCTTAGTGTCATCCGCAAACTTGGAGATGTTGCCTTCAATTCCCTCATCCAGTTCATTAATATAAATTGTAAATAGCTGGGGTCCCAGCACTGAGCCTTGCGGTACCCCACTAGTCACTGCCTGCCATTGTGAAAAGGACCCGTTTACTCCTACTCTTTGCTTCCTGTTTGCCAGCCAGTTCTCTATCCACATCAATACTGAACACCCAATACCGTGTGCTTTAAGTTTGTATATTAATCTCTTATGTGGGACCTTGTCGAAAGCCTTCTGAAAGTCCAGATACAACACATCCACTGGTTCTCCCCTATCCACTCTACTAGTTACATCCTCGAAAAATTCTATAAGATTCGTCAGACATGATTTACCTTTCGTAAATCCATGCTGACTTTGTCCAATGATTTCACCACTTTCCAAATGTGCTGCTATCCCATCTTTAATAACTGACTCTAGCAGTTTCCCCACTACCGATGTTAGACTAACTGGTCTGTAATTCCCCGTTTTCTCTCTCCCTCCCTTCTTAAAAAGTGGGGTTACGTTTGCTACCCTCCAATCCTCAGGAACTACTCCAGAATCTAAAGTGTTTTGAAAAATTATCACTAATGCATCCACTATTTCTGGAGCTACTTCCTTAAATACTCTGGGATGCAGCCTATCTGGCCCTGGTGATTTATCGGCCTTTAATCCATTCAATTTACCCAACACCACTTCCCGACTAACCTGGATTTCACTCAGTTCCTCCATCTCCTTTGACCCGCGGTCCCCTGCTATTTCCGGCAGATTATTTATGTCTGCCTTAGTGAAGACAGAACCAAAGTAGTTATTCAATTGGTCCGCCATATCCTTGTTCCCCATGATCAATTCACCTGTTAGAGGGAGTTAGATGTGGCCCTTGTGGCTAAAGGGATCAGGGGGTATGGAGAGAAGGCAGGTACGGGATACTGAGTTGGATGATCAGCCATGATCATATTGAATGGCGGTGCAGGCTCGAAGGGCCGAATGGCCTACTCCTGCACCTATTTTCTATGTATCTATGTATCTATGTTTCTGACTGTAAGGGACCTACATTTGTTTTAACTAATCTCTTTGTCTTCACATACCTATAAAAACTTTTGCAGTCAGTTTTTATGTTCCCTGCCAGTTTTCTTTCATAATCTAGGCAAGAAACCTGGATGAGGTAGTAAAGCTGTCAACTACGATGAGCAAAAGCCTCACCGTTGTGGCGACTACACCCCGATGCCTCCATCGGCAGTCAGTGGTTCACTGAAGCTGGTGGCAGCTTGAAAGCTGATCCTCTGGGCAGAGGTCCTTTAGGCCAATGCCCAAGCCGGCCCAGAGGGAAACTGTGTAATCCACGCACACCAGCAGTCCTATCCTCCAAATTCAAGGATGGAATCAAAACCTGAGGACGTACGTGTGGTAATAGATTACACTGTTTTGCACGTATGTCGAGATATTGGGTTCCCATTCACAGGGTTCACCGAAGATATTTGAAGTTTAGCTGGATGGGCAACGATAGCAGTTAAAGCCTTGTGAAATGGGCTAACTTCAGGTTGTTTACCAAATTACCAAACCAGTACTTGGGCTGCTCAATGCTCGAAAGTACATATTTATGGCCTATTTGGATTATATTCTAAAACGCTGAATCTTGCTAAATTAGCTGTTTCAACCACAAAACTCATATTTGAGAAATTGGGTTTTCTCATCCATCCAGTTAAAATTAAGTTGATACCAACTATAGTTATAGATTGCGATGTACCTTTAACTCTATTAATTGTCTGTGACTCCGCCCTGGGGCAAGAGATTGTGGCCAGTGTAAATTGGCAATTTAGTGGTTATTTTGATCTATGCCTTTACCAGCTGAATCTATAAGTCACAATGATGGACAAACAGTATTCAGCATTGCTCCAGTATTTTTGAAACTATTGCTAGTGCTCAAAGGTGAGGAATTACTATCCCATCTCTAGTCACAGAGACGGATGGGATGTGCATGATTTACCAATCCATCAGTAACATAGAAACATAGAAAATAGGTGCAGGAGTAGGCCATTCGGCCCTTCGAGCCTGCACCGCCATTTGATATGATCATGGCTGATCATCCAACTCAGTATCCCATCCCTGCCTTCTCTCCATACCCGCTGATCCCTTTAGCCACAAGGGCCACATCTAACTCCCTCTTAAATATAGCCAATGAACTGGCCTCAACTACCTTCTGTGGCAGAATTCCAGAGATTCACCACTCTCTGTGTAAAAAATGATTTCCTCATCTCGGTCCTAAAAGTCTTCCCTCTTATCCTTAAACTGTGACCCCTAGTTCTGGAATTCGCCAACATCGGGAATAATCTTCCTGCATCTAGCCTGTCCAACCCCTTAAGAATTTTGTAAGTTTCTATAAGATCCCCCCTCAGTCTTCTGAATTCCAACGTGTACAAGCCGAGTCTATCCAGTCTTTCCTCATATGAAAGTCCTGCCATCCCAGGAATCAGTCTGGTGAACCTTTTCTGTACTCCTTCTATGGCAAGAATGTCTTTCCTCAGATTAGGAGACCAAAACTGTACGCAATACTCCAGGTGTGGTCTCACCAAGACCCTGGACAACTGCAGTAGAACCTCCCTGCTTTTATACTCAAATCCTTTTGCTATGAATACTAACATACCATTTGCTTTCTTCACTGCCTGCTGCACCTGCATTCCTACTTTCAATGACTGGTGTACCATGACACCCAGGTCTCGTTGCATCTCCCCTTTTCCTAATCGGCCACCATTCAGATAATAGTCTACTTTCCTGTTTTTGCCACCAAAGTGGATAACCTCACATTTATCCACATTATACTGCATCTGCCATGCCTTTGCCCACTCACCCAACCTATCCAAGTCACCTTGCAGCCTCCTAGCATCCTCCTCACAGCTAACACTGCCTCCCAGCTTCGTGTCAACCGCAAATTTGGAGATGTTGCATTCAATTCCCTCATCCAGATCATTAATATATATTGTAAATAGCTGGGGTCCCAGCACTGAGCCTTGCGGTACCCCACTAGTCACTGCCTGCCATTCTGAAAAGGACCCGTTTACTCCTACTATTTGCTTCCTGTCTGCCAGCCAGTTCTCTATCCACATCAATACTGAACCCCCAATACCATGTGCTTTAAGTTTGTATGCTAATCTCTTATGTGGGACCTTGTCAAAAGCCTTCTGAAAGTCCAGATATAACACATCCACTGGTTCTCCCTTATCCACTCTACAAGTTACATCCTCGAAAAATTCTATAAGATTCGTCAGACATGATTTACCTTTCATAAATCCATGCTGACTTTGTCCAATGAACTCACCACTTTCCAAATGTGCTGCTATCCCATCTTTAATAACTAACTCCAGAATTTTCCCCACCACCGATGTTAGACTAACTGGTCTGTAATTCCCCGTTTTCCCTCTCCCTCCCATTTTAAAAAGTGGGGTTACATTAGCTACCCTCCAGTCCTCAGGAACTACTCCAGAATCTAAAGAGTTTAGAAAAATTATCACTAATGCATCCACTATTTCTGCGGCTACTTCCTTAAGTACTCTGGGATGCAACTTATCCGGCCCTGGGGATTTATCGGCCTTTAATCCATTCAATTTACCTAACACCACTTCCCGGCTAACCTGGATTTCACTCAGTTCCTCCATCTCATTTAACCCCTGGTCCCTTGCTATTTCTGGCAGATTATTTATGTCTTCCTTAGTGAAGACAGAACCAAAGTAATTATTCAATTGGTCTGCCATGTCCTTGTTCCCCATGATCAATTCGCCTGTTTCTGACTGCAAGGGACCTACATTTGTTTAAACTAATCTTTTCCTCTTGATATATCTATAAAAACTTTTGCAGTCAGTTTTTATGTTCCCTGCCAGTTTTCTTTCATAATCTATTTTCCCTTTCCTAATTAAGCCTTTTGTCGTCCTCTGCTGGACACTGAATTTCTCCCAGTCCTCTGGTAGGCTGCTTGTTCTGGCTAATTTGTAGGCTTCCTCTTTTGTTTTGATACTATCCCTGATTTCCCTTGTTATCCACGGATGCACTACCTTCCCTGATTTATTCTTTTGCCAAACTGGGATGAACACATTGTAGTTCATCCATGCAGTTTTTAAATGCCTTCCATTGCATATCCACGATCAACCCTTTAAGAACCAATTGCCAGTCTATCTTGTCCAATTCACATCTCATACCCTCAAAGTCACCTTTCTTTAAGTTCAGGACCTTTGTTTCTGAATTAACAATGTCACTCTCCATCCTAATGAAGAACTCAACCATATTATGGTCACTCTTGCCCAAGGGGCCACGCACAACAAGACTGCTAACTAACCCTTCCTCATTACTCAATACCCAGTCTAGAATAGCCTGCTCTCTCGTTGGTTCTTCTACATGTTGGTTTAGAAAACTATCCTGCATACATTCCAAGAAATCCTCTTCCTCAGCACCCCTGCCAATTTGATTCACCCAATCTATATGTAGATTGAAGTCACCCATTATAATGGTTTTACCTTTGTTGCACGTGTTTCTAATTTCCTGTTTGATGCCATCCCCAACTCCACTACTACTGTTAGGTGGCCGGTACACCACTCCCACTAGCGTTTTCTGCCCCTTAGTGTTTCGCAGCTCTTCCCATATCGATTCCACATCCTCGAAGCTAATGTCCTTCCTTTCTATTGCGTTAATCTCCTCTCTAACCAGCAACGCTACCCCGCCTCCTTTTCCTTTCTGTCTATCCCTCCTGAATATTGAATATCCCTGAATGTTCAGCTCCCAGCCTTGGTCAACCTGGAGCCATGTCTCCATGATCCCAACTATATCATATTCATTAATAACTATCTACACATTCAACTCATCCACCTTATTACGAATGCTCCTTGCATTAAGATACAAAGCCTTCAGGCTTGTCTTTACAACACTCTTACACCTTATACAATTATGTTGAAAAGTGGCTCTTTTTGATTTTTGCCCTGGTTTTGTCTGCCTGCCACTTGTACTTTTCACCTTGCTACCTATTGCTTCTACCCTCATTTTACACCCCCTGCCTCTCTGCTCTTGCACCCATCCCCCTGCCACATTAGTTTAAATCCTCCCCGACAGCACTAGCAAACACTCCCCCAAGGACATTGGTTCCATTCCAGCCCAGGTGCAGACCGTCCTGTTTGTACTGGTCCCACCTCCCCCAGAACTGGTTCCAATGCCCTAGAAATTTGAATCCCTCCCCCTTGCACCATTTTTCAAGCCACGTATTCATCTGCAATATCCTCCTATTTCTACTCTGACTGGCCCGTGGTACTGGTAGTAATCCTGAGATTATTACCTTTGAGGTCCTACTTTTAAGTTTATCTCCTAGCTCCCTAAATTCACCTTGTAGGACCTCATCCCTTTTTTTTACCTATATCGTTGGTGCCAATATGCACCACGACAACTGGCTGTTCACCCTCCCCCTCCAGAATGTTCTGCAGCCGTTCAATGACATCCTTGCACCAGGGAGGCAACATACCATCCTGGAGTCTCGTTTGCAGCCGCAGAAACGCCTATCTATTCCCCTTACAATTGAATCCCCTATTACTATTGCCCTTCCACTAGGTTGCCCTGAACTAGGTTCAGCGCAAGACCTTTTCCTGGGGTACGGACTGTCAGGTTGTATGGTGGATGTAATCACTGCATATCTGCATGCTCACCTACAAGCTGACACACTACGGTGGTGGCATATTTCAATCACATAGGTTCAATTAAGTTAATATCCTGTGATAGCTTACCTAACTTCATTTGGTGCTGGTGTATCATCACGTTAATCAATGACAACTCTATGAATGTTGGATCACAAAGTATTTAATGACATTGGGGAGGAATGTTCGTTATGCCTTCCTCCATTTTGCTTCATCAGTCGGTGCTTGCTTAATAACCAGCAAGACTCCGCCTCAGGCTTGATAGTGCCTGACTGGCCTACACAGCCATGAGTCCACTCATACTGCGAATGATAACAGAGCCATTTATGGCTGTTCCCAAACACAAAATCTGCTCGTTTACCCCGTGTCTGGGGAGAACCATCCTCTGCATGAGCGAATCAAATTGTTGGGTTGCAGACTATGAGAAGACCTTTTCCTGGGGTACGGACTGTCAGGTTGTATGGTGGATGTAATCACTGCGGACTGAAGAGATAGTACCAAGAAACAGTACATCTCCTATATCAAGGAATGGTAAGCGTCCTGTTTACAGTCCAATATATTGTATGACACGGTACGTATAACAGATGTCTGTATTCCTCTCAAGGCTATATTTCACGAGAGATGGAGTTATACATATTATGCCGGTAGTGCCTTGTGGTCCTACTTCCTGCTGGGGTCGGCACACCACGCTGTCGGGTCTCGACCTCTGATATCCAGATTTATGAAGGGTATCTTCAACTCAAATTCCCCCCAGGCCCAGGTACTCAGAGATTTGGGATGTTTATGTGCTGCTGACGCTGCGTCGCCGGTGGGCTCCAGCTACATTCCTGTCCTCGGTCTATTCACTTACAAAGTGGTTATCCTCATGGCACTAGGTTCAGCGCAATGGGCCCAGTCGTTGCATAAGCTATGACTGGACAGGATGGTTACAGCTGCAAATAATATGATACTTTATGTTCAAGACTTAGTCTTGCAGGGTAGACTGGGGGCGTCAGGTCTCAAACTAGTCTCATGGCGTACCCCATGGACCTTTGGTTGTGTGTGTGGTCACACATATACAACAGTCATTATGTCACCTAAAGCCTTAGAGGCTCTGAACTAGCAATGTTTGTTAGTTACAAAAACCCTCATACTGCTGCAACATCATCAGCAGCGAGGGTTGTGAATGTTTTGCTGGACCTCATCCTAGTGACTGCAGGATGGTCAAACCAGCGAATTTCCAAATGTGATATAATAAACCCATTTGCCAGACTGGGGGTATTTACCAACATTATTTTTAGGTTCTATTTTTTAATTCCTCCTGGATGAGTGGGATTACCATTATCATCATTAAAAAGCACCAGCATGTTTCAATTTATGTCATGCTTTATTAAATTTCACTCATCCCTGGTCAATTGATGCAGTGTGTGACGCATGGACTCGTTTCCACGGCATGAAATCACAGAGCTTCAAAATCTTCACGTAGTCACTCACGTGACTCCGAAGTAAAATAGTAAGATTAAACGAGAACTTACCCATTTGAAGTTTGATCTTTATTTTATGAGGAGTTACGATGAGCGATTACGTGCCCTCCGCTCCCAACCCTCTCTCATAAAGATCAGCTGGCAGTTCTAAGTTCTCGAATCTTACTATATTCAGTTCATCAACTGTTATCTGTGATTTCACACCGCTGCTTTGAAGATTGACGCGCATGCGGGCTGACGGCCTTCTTCACGTAATCGCTCATCGTAACTCCTCATAAAATAAAGATCAAACTTCAAACTGGTAAGTTCTGGTTTAATCTTACTATTAAAATCAATGGAAAAACTAAGGCCATTTTGCTTTAAAAGATGCAACTTGAAAATAAATTCTTTGAACTCCCAAATTAATGATTGAATGCAAATTAATTATGTACGCTGACGATGTCTGCAATCTTTGGAAGGTTAGAGATATGCCAGAAATTAATTGTGAACTGTGTGCAATCTCAAAATTAGTCTGATTACTCAATTCACAAATGATAAAGATTTGTGCTAACTTATTCAAAGAACAAAAAAGGTTCAAAATTCAATGCGATCATGGAAATAATAAGAAATTGGGTTAGTAAACTCTTTATTTCCACTTTACTAGGACTTTGGTTTCCCCATTCCAATTTGGATCGGACTTTTCCACCTGTGACATGTTAATACTGGAATGTTTTGTGTGCTTTTGGGTCCTTGCCATTTCCTTCTCAACATTAGGTAGCCTATGTCATAGGTAGCCTATGTCAGTAGCAGTAGTGGCACTACATGATGCAGGGAACCCAGAAAACATCAATTTGGGTTAAAATTTAGTAGGTTTTTGGCCCTGGTTGTTTTGGTGACAGTTCAATCCCTCAACACTTGCTCTGCTTTGCTATATGCAGCAAAATGGGACTGGGTGCAAGATGGAATGCAAACATTAGTTTAATAATATTGTGTTTCTTGCCTGTAGATTGGCACCTTATGAAGTGGGTTTTAATGAGGTGCTGTGATTCAGGTGGTGAAGACCCATGAGAGGAGGAAACCAATGTGGCGTTATTCTGGCTGGAGCTCTATCATGAGTATAAGAGTCATAAGGTCATAAGGGATAGGAGTAGAATTAGGCCATTTGGCCTTTCAAGTCTACTCTTGCCATTCAATCATGGCTGACTTATCTCTCCCTCCTTATCCCCATAACCTCTGACACCTGTACTGCTGTGAAATGTCATGATACAGCTTTATAGAACTTCGGTCAGGCTGCATTTGCAGTATTGCATGCATTTCTGGTTGGCCTATTACAGGAAGGATAAGAAGGCTTTGGAGAGGATGCAGGGGAGTTTTACCAGAATGCTGCCTGGATTAGTGAGTATTAGGTAAAAGGGGAGTTTGGACAAACTTGAATTGTTTTCTCTGAAATGCTGGAGGTTTAGGGGAGACGAGAGAAGTACCGGGTATATAAAAGTATGGAAGGCATAAGAGGTGCCTTTTCTCCTGAAAGCCCATTGTGATTTCTGAATGCGCTCTTTTTTGCTGATACATATTCTTCACAAAAAGATTACATGAGAATGAGCACACAAAGCAAAACATAATCATATTTGAATCAAACCAGATTCTTGCTGAAATTAATGCCATGATTTCGTCCGGACCTGAATGGTTATGGAATTCAATTGCATTATCATTGGCCACGATCTCTCTATAACACATTTCAGTTTTATGAAGAGGGATATTTGCTCTTGGTATTAACCAGACTAATTCCAAAATGTTAAAATTTTTATTTGCTTTCTTGTAATGGGGCAGTACAGTGGAGCAGCGATAGAGTTGCTGCCTCACAGCACCAGAGACTCGGGTTCGATCCTGACTACAAGTGCTGTCTGTACGGAGTTTGTACGTTCTCCCTGTGCTCCAGTTTTCTCCCACACTCCAAAGACCTATAGGTTTGTAGGTAAATTGGCTTTGGTAAAATTGTAAATTGTCCCTAGTGTGTCGGATTGTTGGTCGGCACAGACTCGGTGGGCTGAAGGGCCTGTTTCCCCGCTGTATCTCTCAGGTCTAACGTTTAAAGTCATAGAAAAGCCTTTGCATTTAACCAACTGTCAGTGTCCTTGAAAGACTTGAATGTTTGTGAACATTTAAGAATTATTAAAAGGATATTATTCAAAAACAATTAAAAGCATAATTTAAAACACAATTTATACATTTTCTTATACATTGCAAAGGATAAGATACAATGTTGTGACATTTCCACCTAGGACAGATCAGTTTCTGCAGCTACTCATTCAAAGTAGTTTTATGACAATATTGTACTGCAAGTAAAATTTAAAAATAAATCACAATGTAACCATTTGTCCTTTGGCCTTCCTCATAGAGATGAACTATGTTCCAAAAAGCCAAAGAAATACAGAGAAACTGAGCTCTTGTTTTCACACAGTAAAGACCTTAGTTTTGATCTTGGTATATTGACATTAACACTGAGTCCTTTATATTCATAAAACTGTAGTGTATGTGACTGAGATCTGCAACCACATCATATATTATTTTGAATCAAGGAGGGTAAAAGGCCTGTCTCACGAGTCTGCGGTCTATGGCGGCGAAACGGGAAGAATCTGCCGCCATAGACCGCGCACTCGTGAAAACGTACAATTCCCGGGCCGTGCGTCGGTGTTCCCAACACCGTGCGGTGCTAAAATAAATTCGACAATGTCCAAAACTAAATACTCACCGCACAACCTCCACCAGTGAAGCACGAGTGCGCACGGCCGCTCGCACGGGCCGCCGCCAGTATGGCTCGAGCGCTGTGCGTCAAGCCTCCACTGCCACAGCCTCCGCCAGTGAGGCACGTGCCGCCGCCAGTGACGCACGTGTGCTGCACGGCCGCAGGCACAGCCACCGCTGCAGCGCCGCGATCTGGACGGCAGCCGCCACAGCCGCCGCTGGTGAGTCACGTGCGGCGGGCCGACGTCATCGCAGTCGGCCCGCCCTTTTTTTACTTACCGCAAGCACGTGGGACCCGCCGTGTTTGAATTAACTCGGCCCCCGCGCACCATCCGTGCGGCGCTCCGGTGGATAAGCTCGACGCTCTCGCCGTTGCCGCGCGGTCCTCGCTACTGGCGACGCCGCGCTTCACCGCCGATGACCGCAAACAGGTAAGACATAGATACATAGATACATAGAAATTAGGTGCAGGAGTAGGCCATTCGGCCCTTCGAGCCTGCACCGCCATTCAATACGATCATGGCTGATCATCCAACTCAGTATCCCGTACCTGCCTTCTCTCCATACCCCCTGATCCCTTTAGCCACAAGGGCCACATCTAATTCCCTCTTAAATATAGCCAATGAACTGGCCTCAACTACCCTCTGTGGCAGAGAGTTCCAGAGATTCACCACTCTCTGTGTGAAAAAGTTTTTCCTCATCTCGGTCTTAAAGGATTTTCCCCTTATCCTTAAGCTGTGACCCCTTGTCCTGGACTTCCCCAACATCGGGAACAATCTTCCTGCATCTAGCCTGTCCAACCCCATAAGAATCTTGTACGTTTCTATAAGATCCCCTCTCAATCTCCTAAATTCTAGCGAGTATAAGCCAAGTCTATCCAGTCTTTCTTCATATGAAAGTCCTGACATCCCAGGAATCAGTCTGGTGAACCTTCTCTGCACTCCCTCTATGGCTATAATGTCCTTCCTCAGATTTGGAGACCAAAACTGTACGCAATACTCCAGGTGTGGTCTCACCAAGACCCTGTACAACTGCAGTAGAACCTCACTGCTCCTATACTCAAATCCTCTTGCTATGAAGGCCAACATACCATTCGCTTTCTTCACTGCCTGCTGCACCTGCATGCCTACTTTCAATGACTGGTGTACCATGACACCCAGGTCTCGCTGCATCTCCCCATTTCCTAATCGGCCACCATTTAGATAATAGTCTGCCTTCCCGTTTTTGCTACCAAAGTGGATAACCTCACATTTATCCACATTATACTGCATCTGCCAAACATTTGCCCACTCACCCAGCCTATCCAAGTCACCTTGCAGTCTCCTAGCATCCTCCTCACAGCTAACACTGCCCCCCAGCTTAGTGTCATCCGCAAACTTGGAGATGTTGCTTTCAATTCCCTCGTCCAGATCATTAATATAAATTGTAAATAGCTGGGGTCCCAGCACTGAGCCTTGTGGTACCCCACTAGTCACTGCCTGCCATTGTGAAAAGGACCCGTTTACTCCTACTCTTTGCTTCCTGTTTGCCAGCCAGTTCTCTATCCACATCAATACTGAACCCCCAATACCGTGTGATTTAAGTTTGTATCCTAATCTCTTATGTGGTACCTTGTCGAAAGCCTTCTGAAAGTCCAGATACAACACATCCACTGGTTCTCCCCTATCCACTCTACTAGTTACATCCTCGAAAAATTCTATAAGATTCGTCAGACACGATTTACCTTTCGTAAATCCATGCTGACTTTGTCCAATGATTTCACCACTTTCCAAATGTGCTGCTATCCCATCTTTAATAACTGACTCTAGCAGTTTCCCCACTACCGATGTTAGACTAACTGGTCTGTAATTCCCCGTTTTCTCTCTTCCTCCCTTCTTAAAAAGTGGGGTTACGTTTGCTACCCTCCAATCCTCAGGAACTACTCCAGAATCTAAAGTGTTTTGAAAAATTCAATTGGTCTGCCATATCCTTGTTCCCCATGATCAATTCACCTGTTTCTGACTGCAAGGGACCTACATTTGATTTAACTAATCTCTTTCTCTTCACATATCTATAAAAACTTTTGCAGTCAGTTTTTATGTTCCCTGCCAGTTTCCTTTCATAATCTATTTTCCCTTTCCTAATTAAGCCCTTTGTCCTCCTCTGCTGGTCTCTGAATTTCTCCCAGTCCTCTGGTATGCTGCTTTTTCTGGCTAATTTGTACGCAGAGCCTATAGAGCCTATAGAGTTTTTCAGAATGGTTCCATAGACTTCTGGAGAGGTATAAATATTATATTGTATAATTCCCAATATACGTGTTTTATTCTTTAAAGAAAATAATGATCAGTGTATGTGAATGTTGTATTCATGATAGAGAACTGGTATGTAGGGATTTTTTTTTGTTGGTGAAGAAAATCTAATAATTTACATGCGATTTTGTCAGACTTTTGTAAAGACTTTTGTGTCACTGATTTAGTGAAGTATGTACCTTACATTTCTGTACAATGTGCAAATTGTCTTTGTTTTGCTACTCTTAAACAGTCCAGTTATTTATTTCATAATACAAAAATGTTACTGGTGCCTCAGTTAGTCACGCACCAATTATGAATTAAATCGCTGTATTATCGTTTGGTAATTATGCACATTTTCCTTCCTCAGGCTGGATCTAGTCATGAGATTATTCAGAATGGACCGACTCAGCAAAATACCTTGCAAAGTTCAGTTCAGGGTAAGAGTGAAACTCGCATGTCAGAGTTATATCTATAAGTTAAGATGAACAATGCTTTTTGTAGCACTCTTCTGCTTGGTCCATGTTTTGGGCCTTTGGATTTTGAAGCTGATTGCTTGGAACAAATCTGTGAGATAGCTAGCCAGCAGTAATTTAACATTTACCAAATTTCATCTTGCACTTCAGATGATTTAAAACCTGTAATCAGTTTAAAGTACCTGCAGCACCAAAGTATATGTATGATCCTGCAAATACATTCAGATGCAACACCGAAGGAATTATTCATCTGTTTGTACACATGGGTTAACTGAGAAGGAGATCCAAAGCATCTATCTAACATAGACTAGGTGCACGTTGGTGTAAATCGGAAATTGCTTGCTGCTGCAGAGAAGAGATCTCAGGGATTATAACTCAGACCTCATCTACCATTCCACGAACCATTCCACGAAGATGGGGGAGTCACTGAAACATCCATGCCTAAATGGCACCAGTCAACAGTTGGCATTTCAATCTTAGCTGCCGGAATTACCATGAAGGACCTCGTTAAAAAAACCTGAAATGAACCTGAGTTACAAGGGAGGGTTTAGCATTAATGCTGGGTCTGTCTGGTGGAGAAATCAATGTTTTTTTATTAAGGATTTTAACTCTCATTGTATTCACCTGATGGAAGACCCACTGTAGCTTGCCACTTAACTGGTCAAGTGGGATGCGGATTATACCAAGTAGTTGTATAAAACCTAGGCACGGTGGCGCAGCAGTAGTGTTGCTGCCTTACAGCACCAGATACCCGGGTTCAATCCTGACTACGGGTGCTTTCTGTTCAGAATTTGTACGTTTTGCCTGTGGCCTTCGTGGGTTTTTTCTGGGTGCTCTGGTTTCCTCTCACACCCCAAAGACGTACAGGTTTGTAGGTTAATTGGCTTGGTAAAATTATAAATTGTCCCTGGTGTGTGTAGGATAGTGTTAGAGTGTGGGGATCGCTGGTCGGCACGGACTCAGTGGGCCGAAGGGCCTGCTTCCACGCTGTATGTCTAAACTAAACTGAACACATCTGGTTTTAAGCTGCAACCCTTTTCTGTTTGGCTACAAATGAGTGGAAGTGGTAGTCCAGGTTGGGTAACCTTGACCAGTATTGGCAGGATGGTAAAGCCACTGCATCCAGACATCACACACACTTGACCCAGTTTGTTCAAGGCTGAGTAAAACATATGGTCTTTACAATGAAATATCTCCCGAGTAATAGTCAAAATACAGGATGTGTCTTGCACTATTTTGGCTCAGTACTTACCACCTGACTGTTAAAGCTGATATCTTATATCAGTTAAAGCTGATATCTCATATTATAATGACACAGAAGGAAGCCAATCAACCCAACAAATCCACAATAGCTCCTAAGATAGTAATTTTGTAGACCATTTTATTTCTCTCCATTTTATTTTTCTCTATTTAATCTACCTCAGATATACGATTCTTTCAGTCCTTTTTGCCGTTAATCTACAGAAAAGAGTAATTTCCAATAGTTAGTGGACCAATCTTATTGGGATTTAGGATAGAATATAGACCATAGAACTGGAACAGGCTCTTCAAGCCTACAATGTCCATAATCAACATGGTGCCAACTAACCTCCTCTGCTACACATGATCCATATCCCTCCATTCCCTGAATATCCATCGCCTGTCTAAAAGCTTTTTTAATGCCGCTATCATATCGACCTCCACCACTACGCCTGGCAGTGAGTTCCAGGCAGCCACCACTCTCTGTGTAAAAAAACTTGCCCGGCACACTCCTTTAAACTTTGCCTGAAGCTATGCCCTCTGGTCTACGACATTTCCTCACTGGGAAAAAGGTTCTGAATGCCTACCCTGTCTATGCCTCTCATAGTTTTCAAAACTTCTGTCAGGTTTTCCCGCAGCTTCCGGTGCTCCTGAGAAAACCATCCAAGTTTGTCCAATCTCTCCTTATAGCCAACAACTTCTAATGCAGGCAGCATTCTGGTCAATCCCAGGGATGTGGGAAGAAACCTGGCACATGGAGCAAACCCACACAATCATGGAGAAAACCTACAAACTCTATACAGACAGCACTGCAGGGCAGGATTGACTGAGGTCCCTGTAGCTGTGAGGGCCACTGCTAATTGCTGGGTCAATATACTATCGTATTTGCAGAGCATTTGGGGGAAGAATTAGCTTTAAGTGTAAAGATGCATGAGATACCAGCCTGTTCCATTTACAGAACCAAGGTGCAGTGACGCAGCGGTAGACTTGCAGCGCTTACAGCGCTTGAGACCCGGGTTCGATCCTGGCTACGGGAGCTAGTCTGTACGGAGTTCATACGTTCTCCCCATGACCTGCGTGGGTTTTCTCCAAGAACTTCGGTAGACTTGCAGCGCTTACAGCGCTTGAGACCCGGGTTCGATCCTGGCTACGGGAGCTAGTCTGTACGGAGTTCATACGTTCTCCCCGTGACCTGCGTGGGTTTTCTCCAAGAACTTCGGTTTCCTCCCACACTCCAAAGACCTACAGGTTTTTAGCTTAATTGGCTTGGTATAAATGTAAAACTGCCCCTGGTGTGTGTAGGATAGTGTTATGCGTGGGGATCGCTGGTTGGTGCGGACTAAACTAAAACTAAACCACGTAATGCTTACATCAGTTGCTCTTAGTGGTGTGTTTCATGCACAAGCAACAGTACTACATTTCATGGTGATATATAACATACATGTAATGATTGTATGTTTATATGTGAACAACTAAAATAACAATTTTATAAAACTTAAATTTAACCTCCCACAGATCCCATCACTGTTGGATGTTGAAAGTAGCCATTCACTGCAAATTACTTGCACGATTATGCAACCAAACAATAATAACTGTCAAACTCTCTGTACTATTCTTCATTTCTACTCCTTGGTTCACAGCCATTTTTCAGATGTTAGATGGTTTTTGAAAGGAAACAATAAAAATAATTTATTACCGTCATTTTTGGAAATAAAATATAGACCATGTGTAAGAAGGTGCATTGGTGATGATTTATAAAGGCCGACTAAAATCCACAAGCATGTGTATGTTTATTCTGAGAAAGCAACTTAATCTATCTCTGACATGCAGTACTAGTTCCTCACCAATAAATGGCTCCAGTGTACTTCTGTAAAACAGGTCTGTGCTTGTTTCATAGAGAATCTAAACACTTTAACTAATGAATCCTATGTTGCCAAAGGCCTTTTAAGACTCATGTTGGAGATATGGTTGAATAGTTAGTATTACTGCTAACTGTACATCTCAATGGACAAAATTAATTCTGCTATATTACTTGAACTTTGGGCGTCAACCTATTAGCACACAGTACAGTCTTTAAACACCAGCATCCTGGTAATCCACTCTTGTAAACCCTTTATGTACCCTTCACTGTTTGCACTACTGATCTATAAGCAAACATAGCTAATCAGTATCTGGAGATGCATATTTGCACTAGAGCTATTGCCAGCCAGTATAGTCACTAGTTCTTTCTTAGAATTTATCCTGCCTGACTTCACTGCGTGAAACATCGACTTTCTTGGAGCAATAACTTGAAAGAGAGAGTAGATTTACCTACAAACACTTAATGTGTCTTTGGCAATAACTAAATGTTCTAATGCAAGGCTTCCCAACCTGTGGTAAATTTACCCCCAGGGGGGAAATTTCGCCAACCCAGGAGGTAAATTTGTTGATTCTGGATTTGTACATCTTTTTTCTCATTACCTGACTGTATTTGGTTCTGGTATCTGTTCATCATTAGTTGTTCATAAATAAGTGAAATAACATTGTTATGTGCTATTAAAGTTACCAGGGGTGAACGGGATGAAAAAGGTTCGGAACCCCTGTTCTGATGTTCATCTTATTGTGTCAGAAACTAAAACAAATGTACTTGGTGACTTTACCTTGGATATGAATCTTTAAATATCATATAGATGTATGTTTCTGAATGCAAACATTGGAAATACCAAAGGTTAAGAGAGTGTGTTTTGTAGATTAGCTGTTTTGCTCTTCAAAGAATCTACTGGGGATTCATCAACAGGCATTAATCTGAGTTAACACCAGGAGTTCCACCATATATATCATATCACTCCATGTACAGTGGAAACGAGTTAAACCTATTTATTAGTTTAAACTATGCAGCACGCACATAGGCCCTTCAGCCCACAATGTCCTTGCCAACCATCAAACATCATTTTATATTAATTTTATACCAATGCCATTTTATTCCCTCCCACCTTCCCATTTACGATCCTCTCCCACCCAAATTACACCAATTACCTACATCAAGGTCAATCCACAGTGACAAATTAACCTACCAGCCAACATGTTTTTGAGATGTGGGAGGACACCAGAGAACCTGGAGAAAAAAAGTACTGGAGTAACTTCTGAAGACCATGTATAGGCGACATTTCGGGTAGGATCCCTTCTTCGACCCGTCCCGAAACGTCACCTAACCATGGTCTCCAGAGGTGCTAGCTGAGCTACTCCAGTACTTGATGTCTTTTTTTGTAAGCCAGCAGCTGCAGTTCCTTGAACTTCTACTGGTGCACAGTAGAGAGCATACTGACTGGTTGCATCATGGCCTGGTTCGGCAACTTGAACATCCAGGAGCGGAAAAGGCTACAAAAAGTTGTAAACACTGCCCAGTCCATCACCGGCTCTGACCTCCCCACCATCGAAGGGATTTATCGTAGTCGCTGCCTCAAAAAGGCAGCCAACATCATCAGAGACCCACAACATCCTGGCCACACACTCATCTCACCACTGCCATCGAGAAGAAGCTACAGGAGCCTGAGAACTGTAACGTCCAGGTTCAGGAACAGCTTCTTCCCTACAGTCATCAGGCTATTAAACATTACAACCTCATAAGCTCTGAACTACAATAGACTATTATTATTATTGCACTGGCTATTGTTTGTTCTTTTTTTTCCTGAGTTGTTATATTATTTATTATGTTGACATATTCTGTTGTGATGCAGCAAGTAAGAATTTCATTGTTCTATCTGCGACATATGACAATAAAACACTCTTGACTATGTTGTCACAAAAAAAACGTGCAAACTCCACATACATGTGACTGGAGATCAGGATCAAACGTGAGTCAGTGGAGCAGTGAGGCAGCTGCTCAATGAGCTGCACCAACCTAGTAGGGGTTATATTTAATGTGCACTGTAAATTTTATTTAAAATAATTTAAAACTATAAATCATGATCAATAAAAACCAATCCCCAGTTTCTAAGGCATTATTTGGCTTCACCTCTGAATTGTTTGTCTAGCTGCCTGGATCTCACTTAAGTCACTGACAGTGGTACAGCCAATAGAGTTGCTGCCCCACAGCACCAGAGACCAAGGTTTCGTCCTGACCATGTGCTGCATATGTGGATCTTGTACGTTCGCGCTGTGCACAAGTGCTCCACGGTGGCGCGGCGGTATTGTTGCTGCTTTATAGCTTCAGAGACCCGGGTTCGATCCTGACTACCGGTGCTGTCTGTACAGAGTTTCTATGTTCTCCCTGTGAAGTGAGTGGGTTTTCTCCAGGAGCTCCGGTTTCCTCCCACCCTCCAAGTAACGTACAAGTTTGTTGGCAAATTTTCCCTAGTGTGTGTAAGATGCTGTTAATGTGCAGGGATCGCTGGTCGGCGTGGACTCGGTGGGCCGAAGGTCCTGCTTCCGTGCTGTATCTCTAAACTAAACTAAACTAAAATGAGTGTCCCCGGGTGCTCCAGTTTTCTTCTACATCCCAACCATGTGTAGATCGGTAACGCGAATATCCGCTGTCAAGTCAAGCGGAGTTGAGTTTATTGCCATAAGCACGGTGAGGTAATTGTACAGGGAAAATCATGCTTGGAGCAGCATCACAGGCATATAGACTCAGGTAAACACACAGCAACATAAATTACTCATACAATTTCTGAAATAAAGAAGACGCCAAAAAAACATAAAACAGGACATTGGAGTAAATAGTTTCTCGTGTAAAGGTGACTAGAATCATGGACCGATGAGCCTGTTTCTGTGCTCCCTCTCTCTCCGTGACTATGATTAGGGTGCTGCAGCAGCAGATGCTGATAATTAATATAATTCTCTAAGTTAACAGGAACTAGAAATCCCATCCACCCAGGTCCATTATATCAATATCTAATATTTCAAACTGTCTGAAGGATCGTGATTGTTACTTGAAGTAAGATATATGCGTGCTGTCAGTGAAGGCCAAACACACTTTTACATATTTGGCATAGATGTTACCAAAAAAAGATAGCAGCATCAATTAACCGAGTGAGAAATAGAACAGCAAATACATAATTGGGATGTACCAGTTCAACTTTACACACAGCCCAAAAGGGGAATCAATTATTAAACATTACCATTTTTTATATTTTATTGGAATATAATATTTTAGTCATAATATTTTAATGGACTGATATAATGGTTTAGAAATTTGGATGTGTCATGCTGATTCCTTTTCAACTCTGTGTTTAAGAAAACATTTATTTCCAATGTAGAATGTGATCGTAAATATTTCTGGGTTAAATTACAAGTTGCATTGTTCAGGAAAATCCAGCTGGCACTGTCAGTAATGGCTTCCCCATGTGCTTAGTGCTGACAATGCAATTGCCACTTCAGTCACACATGTTGAGTTGGTGCACAGTCCAGGCCAGTAGTTCTCCGAAGATAGACACAAAATGCTGAAGTAACTCAGCGGGACAGGCAGCATCTCTGGAGAGAAGGAATGGGTGACGTTTCGGATCGAGACCCTTCTTCAGACTGAAGAGTCTGGACCTGAAATGTCACCCATTCCATCTCTCCAGAGATGCTGCCTGTCCTGCTGAGTTATTCCAGCATTTTGTGTGTACGGTTTAAAACAGCATCTGCAGTTCCTTCCCACACAGCGAGGTCTACAAGTTACACAATGCAGCCCTGGTAATCTTTATAAAGAATGTCTGGTATATTTTCCTGAAGAAGTGAAGGGAGAGTAGAGACCCATTGCAGATTGCACATTACTATACTGAGAAACTCATTACTTCCTGTTTCTTCTTATTTTTTGGTACTTTTTATTCTTTTTTTTAAATCATTTTTGCCAATTTCTAATCCTTTCTTCCATCTGAAGATATCTGGAGATTTGATTACCTGATGAGGAAATTGCATTTAAAATCCAGAAATGGCAAAGGTATGTATTTAAAATGTGAAAACTCCCACTTCCTAACAGCACTGTCCCACCCTTATTGTCTTAAACCAATTTAAAAATTCTGTTTCCTTTGTCTAATCCATTACTATTTTACCTGCTTTGTATCCCAAATAGTTTTTAAATATGTTTTCTGTGTCTCTGGATGTCTTTTTTTATCTGCTGTGTTTCATCCCTGTGAAAATTCTGAGCTTGCCTACTATTCCTCCATACTGAGTATATTAAACCAATGTTTTTTCTAACTCCATGATCCAGAATATGCTGTCCTTTGATTCAGGGTTGGGGAAAAAACAGGAAATGGGTTTGGTGCGGCAAAGTGATAAGCACTAGAATAAAGCAAAATAAACACGAGCTTCTGAGGAGCATGTAGATGGAAATATAACATTTGAAAGAAAAGAATCTGCATTAACAAGTCTAACATGTTCAAAATAAGTATTGTATCCTTTTCACCTTCATGCTCTGCTGAATTCCACTGAGATTAAACAAGAAGATCCAGTTCTAAAAATGATTTTCAACATGAGCAAGTGCTACTGTATTGCTAACAGTGAAGACTAGCATATCAATTAACGTACTGTACAAACAGCTGATATAGGAGCACATTCCACACTAACATGCTGGGCAAATATTTTCTCTTCAGCTTTATAATGTTTCCAGCTATGATAGAACAGAACAGCCTTAAATTTAAATATTCCTCAGTTATGATTAATTGGAACCCACCTATAGCTTATTATCAAGGTGTATCTTATAAAAACAAACGTGTTTATTATTTTAAATACAATGTTATTAATTACTCGGTGACTATCTACGCAAATTACTTTTCTTTCACTTAAATGCATGCTCCAAAATATTTGGAGGCTTGGCAAGATAAGTCTTTTAAATAATTTCATGACCTATTGATTTTTCCACAGAACGTCTAGGGTGGAACAAAATATTAAGTTCAGTAAATACATTAACACAAGAAAGCAGAGGATGGCTTATTGAACTTGTGGGTGTGGCAAGCTGGTTTATACAATTGTTAGGATTTGCTACGTGTTCAGTCACGTAAACGCCTGATCATTGAGCATTGCAGATTAACAATTTGATGATTTCATTTATAAAACATCCAACACATTGCTGGAAAAAATTGGCTAAAAAGAAACCAACTTAGTGAAACAATGAAGGCTGATAAACAAGCTCAATTTGCTCATCAATAATATAACTCTTCAATAATATTTTATTTTCCCAAAGTCTGCAGAAGAAAAGTATTTATTTTTTCATGAATTCACAAAGTATCATTCATTAATATGATAAGTTTAACCTGCAATTTGAGAAAGAGATTTTAAAATCAGAAGTGTCAGCATTGCAGTTGAACAAAGGGGACTATGGAGGAATGAGGGAGGAGCTGGCCAAAGTTGATTGGAAAGGGACCCAAGCAGGGATGACAGTGGAACAGCAATGGCAGGAATTTCTGAGAATAATCCAGAAGGTGCAGGATCATATCATTCCAAAGAGGAGGAAAGATTCTAAGGGGAGTAAGAGGCGACCGTGGCTGACAAAGAAACTCAAGGACAGTATAAAACAAAAGGAGAAAACGTATAACATAGCAAAGATGATCGGGAAGCCAAAGGATTGGGAAATGTTTAAAGAACAACAGAAGGTAACTAAAAAAGGCAATACAGGGAGAAAAAATGAAGTGTGAAGGTAAGCTAGCCAAGAATATAAAAGAGGATAATAAAAGCTTCTTTAGGTACGTGAAAAGGAAAAGATTAGTTAAGCCAAATGTGGGTTCCTTGAAGACAGAAACAGGTGAATTTATTATGGGGAACAAGGAAATGGCAGACAATTTGAACAGGTACTTTGGTTTTGTCCTCACTAAGGGACACAAATAATCTCCCAGATGTATTAGGGTGATCTAGGGTGACGGAGGAACTGATGGAAATTCACGTTAGTCAGGAAATGGTGCTGGGTAGTCTAATGGGACTGAAGGCTGATAAATCCCCAGGGCTTGATGGTCTGCATCCCAGGGTACTCAAGGAGGTGGCTCTAGAAATCGTGGATGCATTGGTGATCATTTTCCAATGTTCTATAGATTCTGGATCAGTTCCTGTGGATTGGAGGGTAGCTAATGCTATCCCACTTTTTAAGAAAGGAGGGAGAGAGAAAGCAGGGATTTATAGACCAGTTAGCCTGACATCGGTGGTGGGGAAGATGCTGGAGTCAATTATTAAAGATGTAATAGCGGCGCATTTGGATAACAGTAACGGGATCGGTCCGAGTCAGCATGGATTTACGAAGGGGAAACCTTGCTTGACTAATCTTCTGGAATTTTTTGAGGATGTAACAAGTGAAATGGATAAGGGAGAGCCAGTGGATGTAGTGTATCTGGAATTTCAGAAAGCCTTTGATAAGGTCCCACACAGGAGATAAGTGGGCAAAATTAGAGCACATGGTAGGGTATTGGCATGGATAGAAAATTGGTTGACCGACAGGAAACAAAGAGTAGGGATTAACGGGTCCTTTTCAGAATCGCAGGCAGTGACTAGTGGGATACCGCAAGGCTCGGTGTTGGGACCGCAGCTATTTACAATATACATCAATGATTTAGATGAAGGTATTCAAAGTAACATTAGCAAATTTACAGATGACACAAAGATGGGTGGCAGTGTGATGTTTTGTGTCGGGACCCAAAGCATCCATGTTCTCCAGAGATGCTGCCTTACCCGTTGAGTTGCTCTAGCAGTTTGTGTTTTTTTTTAAATATATAAACCAGCATCTACAGTTCCTTGTATATACTTAAAATATGTTTTTCAATATTTTGGATTTTTCAATGCATTATGAAATAGAATATTATAATCTACTCAGCAATAATAATTTGTACATTATTCCCATCAGCAAGTTTTACATTTTCATAATGTATTTCACAACCAATATTGTTTTTTTTATTTTTGCAGACTTTCTATAATCACTCCCAATGTGATGACTGTATACAATTATGCCCAACTCCTTTAAGTAGCTTTGTAATTAAAGTATTCTGTGTCTTTTCTTAGAACTAATTGTTTAGTTCACTGTACAAAACTTTCAAACTAATTATGTTCACATCTATTGTTATGCACAAGCATTACAATTCAAGCAGCGCTCTTCTTGGTAAAAGTATGCATTTTAAATCATGTATTCAGCATCTATTTTACAAGAGGTTTATTGTAGTTGGGAAATGCTGAGAAGTCACAGGTTCTGCAGGCCTGAGTCATAGAGCTTGCATTGTGCATTGTACATTGCTTGACGCATTCTGCAGAGCCGCATGGTGTCAGCTGCAGTTGCTTATCATTTGCACTTCAGTTAATTGACACATTTACATGCCACTAATGCTTGACTAATATTTCAAGATACACAGTTCTACATAGCTTTAGCAGAGAAATTGTTATTAGCCCTATGAGAAATCACGAACAACGTTTAGTTTAGTTTAGTTTAGTTTAGAGATACAGCCTGGAAACAGACCCTTTGGCCCACCATGTCCATGCTGAACATCAATCACCCATGCAGTTGTTCTATGTACCACACTCTAGGGCCAATATACAACAGCCAATTAAGCTACAAACCGGCACATCTTTGAAACGTGGGAGGAAACCGGAGCACCCAGAGAAAACCCACACGGTCACAGGGAGAGCGTATAAACTCCGCACAAACAGTACCTGAAGTCAGGATCGGACCCGGGTTTGAGGCACTGTGAGGCAGCAGTTCTACCGCAGCACCACCGTGCCGCCCTCAGCTGCACACAGTGCCAAAGATGTCCTCATTCTTTAGGGAACGGGGGTTCCCCTCTCCCGTCATAGATGAGGCCCTCACTCGTGTCTCCTCGGTACCCCGCAGCTCCACCCTTACTCCTCCTTCCCACTGGTCGCAACAGAGATAGAGTGCCCCTAGTCCTTGCCTTTCACCCCATCAGACATCACATACAACATATAATCCTCCGAAATTTCCACCATCTCCAAAACATCTTCCCATCTCCGCCCCTTTCCACCTTCCACAGAGACCATTCCCTCCACATCTCCCTGGTTAACATCCCTTCCCACCCAAACCAGCCCCTCCCCAGGTACCTTCCCCTGAACCGCAGAAGATGCAACACCTGCTATACTTCCTCCCTCGACTCTGTCCAGGGACCCCGACAGTCCTTTCAGGTTAGGCAGAGGTTCACTTGCACCTCCTCCAACCTCATCTACTGTATCCGTTGTTCAAGATGTGGACTCTTATACATCGGCGAGACCAAACGCAGACTGGGCGATCGTTTCGCTGAACACCTTCGTTCAGCCCGTGTGAACCAACCTGATCTCCCGGTTGCTGGACACTTTACTTCTCCTTCCCATTCCCACATAGACCTTTCTGTCCTAGGTCTCCTCCATTGTCACAGTGAGACTAAATGCAAATTGGAGGAACAGCATCTCATATTTCACTTGGGCAGCTTAGAGCCCAGTGGTATGAATATTGATATCTCTAACTTCAAGTAGCCCCGGGATTCCCTCTCTCTCTACCCCTCCCCCACCAAAGTCGCACCAGCTTCTATTTTTCACCCAACAAACAGTTAACAATGGCCTGTTTCCTTTATCATCATTACCTTTCTGTATATCTTTCATTCATTGTTCTTTATCTCTCTACATCATCGTCTATATCTCTCGTCTCCCTTATCCCTAACTAGTCTGAAGAAGGGTCTCGACCCAAAACGTCGCCCATTCCTTTTCTCCAGAGATGCTGCCTGTCCCATTGAGTTACTCCAGCCTTTTGTGTCTATCTCTGAATTGAATGAAGTTACAGTTTTAAATTAAACTTTCCGATGAAATAGAGGGCATTATTCCAAACAAAATATCAAGGCTCATATCTGTAGTGAAGCGATGAAATATGGGTTTGGAGTTTATAATAGGAAGCAAGATAGCTCCAGTGGAAAATATGAGTGTATGAAGACGTTAGTAGCAATAAAACAGAAAAGGGTGTTTATACTGTAGTGCTGAACGGATAATTCAGTTTAAATATGCCCACACTGTCAACACAGAGAAGATGGCTTCTGATCACACTCCATGCAACTGCAATGAATGTAACATTCAAAGTGTGTTTGCAAACAGCGGTAGTGTTACTTAGAAAGATGAGAATAAATTGGATGAGAGACTTTCTAACATTAATGTCTTGGTTTACAAATCCATTATGAGTTAAATACTAAAGATCTCTAGAAGTTACTTGTGTATGCAAAGCAAAGAATCTCACTGTGACTTGTCACATGTGATAATGAAGTATCATTCAACTTTCCGTACAATTATGACAGAGGCGTTTCCAACCTGCTCTTCTAACTTTGGCCAAGCTCTGGTGAATAATTACACTATAAATGGCTGAAATGAACATTAATGCTACTTGGGATTCCCACTGAAGATGTGGTGGTAAATTGGGAGAACTTCCTGGATCAGATTATGAGCTACACCCACCTCTAAACAAATTATTGGCACTTTATCACCCAGTACACCCAGTACACTCTGTCTACCCTTTATCTACACCAAAGCTACGTATCAAAGCATCTCACACTGCGTCTTTCTTCCTGAGAAATAGTCCCATCTATATCAATTTTCCTGTCATAAAATTGTACGGATTTATTAATAGGATTATGATTTCACAATGAAATGCAAACGACACCATTCCTAAAATATTTATTCTCACGAAGTGACACCTCCAAGTGTAATCTCTCTGCTGAGAATTATTAAATGAGAGAAATGACTTTTACCAAAAGTGACGGTTTATGAAAAAAAACCTTTGGCAGTCCCAGCTGGATGAGGATGACTTTCTTCCCCACCAGTTCTGTGACTTCTGAGGTCAATGTGTGGCCCACACACATTTACTTCCACGTGCGGGTGGAGGTGCATGCAGGGTGGGTGAGTTTCATGGTCGCATGTTCCATTGTTTTCACTGGGCTTCTGTGTACTCCCACAGTTTAAGAATAAGGGGTAGGCCATTTAGGACTGAGATGAGGAAAAACGTCTTCACCCAGAGAGTTGTGAATCTGTGGAATTCTCTGCCACAGAAGGCAGTGGAAGCCAATTCACTGGATGTTTTCAAGAGTGAGTTAGATTTAGCTCTTAGGGCTAAATGAATCAAGGGATATGGGGGGGGGGAGCAGGAATGGGGTACTGATTTTAGATGATCAGCCATGATCATATTGAATGGCGGTGCTGGCTTGAAGGGCCAAATGGCCTACTCCTGCACCTTTTTTTACTACTCCCAAAGAAATGGCAGCAGGCAGCATCTGCGGAGAACATGGATAGGTTACATTTCGGATTGGGATCTTTCTTCAGTCTGATTGGGGTGGGAGGGAGCAGTAAGCTGGGATTGAGGAGGGGCAGGACAAAGCTTGGCAAGTGATAGGTGGATATAGGTGAGATGATTTTTGATAAGCAGATGGTTGGACAAAGACCAGAGATGAAAGGACAAATGGTGAGATAAAGATAAAAGTGGTGTAAATTGTGACGCTGGAGGAAATTATATAGATGGAAGGATAGGGGGAAGGGCAGAAATGGGTGCGAGTGCAGGGGGGGTGGTGGGGCAAGGGAGGTGTAAATGGGGTTGCTATTTGTAGATAGTTAGCTAAAATTGGAGAATTCAATGTTCATACCGTTAGGTTGTAAACTACCCAGGCGGATGATGAGGTGCCATTCCGTCACTTTGTGTGTGCCCTCACTCAGGCAATGGTGGAGGCCCAGGACAGAGAGGTCAGTATGGGAATGGGAAGGGGAGCTAAAATGGTTAGCAATTGAGAGATCCAGCAGTCCTTGGCGAACCAAGCGCAAATGTTCAGCGAAACGGTCATCAAGTCTATGATTGGTCTCACCGACGTAAGAGAGGCCACAGCGGGAACACCGTGATCCTTCTCTTGTTTTCCTATTGCTAGTCAGAAAATTATACATTACTACAGATTGTCAGTGTATGTGGACATACAGTGGCTTGCAAAAGTATTCATACCCCTTGAACTTTTCCACATTTTGTCATGTTACAACCACAAACGTAAATGTATTTTATTGGGATTTTATGTGATAGACCAACACAAAGTGGTGCATAATTGTGAAGTGGAAGGAAAATGATACATGGTTTTCAAATTTTTTTACAAATAAAAAACTGAAAAGTGTCGCGTGCAAAAGTATTCAGCCCCCATGAGTCAATACTTTGTAGAACCACCTTTCGCTGCAATTACAGCTGCAAGTCTTTTGGGGTATGTCTCTACCAGCTTTGCACATCTAGAGACTGAAATTTTTGCCCATTCATCTTTGCAAAATAGCTCAAGCTCAGTCAGATTGGATGGAGAGCATCTGTGAACAGCAATTTTTAAGTCTTGCCAGAGATTCTCAATTGGATTTAGGTCTGGACTTTGACTGGGCCATTCTAACACATGAATATGCTTTGATCTAAACCATTCCATTGTAGCTCTGGCTGTATGTTTAGGGTCGTTGTCCTGCTGGAAGGTGAACCTCCGCCCCAGTCTCAAGTCTTTTGCAGACTCTAACATGTTTTCTTCCAAGATTGCCCTGTATTTGGCTCCATCCATCTTCCCATCAACTCTGACCAGCTTCCCTGTCCCTGCTGAAGTAAAGCATCCCCACAGCATGATGCTGCCACCACCATGTTTCACAGTGGGGATGGTGTGTTCAGGGTGATGTGCAATGTTAGGTTTCCGCCACACATAGCGTTTTGCATTTAGGCCAAAAACTTCAATTTTGGTCTCATCTGACCAGAGCACCTTCCTCCACATGTTTGCTGTGTCCCCCACATGGCTTGTGGCAAACTGCAAACGGGACTTCTTATGGCTTTTTTTCAACAATGGCTTTCTTCTTGCCACTCTTCCATAAAGGCCCGATTTGTGGAGTGCACGACTAATAGTTGTCCTGTGGACAGATTCTCCCACCTGAGCTGTGAATCTCTGCAGCTCCTCCAGAGTTACCATGGGCTTCTTGGCTGCTTCTCTGATCAATGCTCTCCTTGCCCGGCCTGTCAGTTTAGGTGGACGGCCATGTCTTGGTAGGTTTGCAGTTGTGCCATACTCTTGCCATTTCCGGATGATGGATTGAACAGTGCTCCATGAGATGTTCAAAGCTTGGGATATTTGTTTATAACCTAACCCTGCTTTAAACTTCTCCACAACTTTATCGCTGACCTGTCTGGTGTGTTCCTTGGGCTTCATGATGCTGTTTGTTCATCAACGTTCTCTAACAAACCTCTGAGGCCTTCACAGAACAGCTGTATTTATACTGAGATTAGATTACACACAAGTGGACTCTATTTACTAATTAGGTGACTTCTGAAGGCAATTGGTTGCACTGGATTTTATTTAGGGGTATCAGAGTAAAGGGGGCTGAATACTTTTGCACGCGACACTTTTCAGTTTTTTATTTGTAAAAAAATTTGAAAACCATGTATCATTTTCCTTCCACTTCACAATTATGCGCCACTTTGTGTTGGTCTATCACATAAAATCCCAATAAAATACATTTACGTTTGTGGTTGTAACGTGACAAAATGTGGAAAAGTTCAAGGGGTATGAATACTTTTGCAAGCCACTGTATTATACCTTTGGATATATCTACAGGGGCATACTGTCTTTCTCTTTAGAAGGACAGCACGGTGACGCAGCGGTAGAGTTGCTGCCTTAGCGCCGGAGACCAGGTTTCGATCCTGACTGTGGGTTCTGTCTGTACGGAGTTTGTACGTTCTCCCCGTGACCACATGGGTTTTCTACGAGATCTTCAGTTTCCTCCCACACTCCAAAGACCTACAGGTTTGTAGGTTAATTGGTTTGGTATAAGTGTAAAATTTTCCCTAGAGCATGAGTGTGCGAGGACTGCTGGTCGGTGCGGACTCGGTGGGCCGAAGGGCCTGTTTCCGCGCTGTATCTCTAAACAAAACTAAAAGAACTAATCAGGAAAGTCGTGTGGGGTGCATACTTTGTAATACGGACAGTCTGGAATAGAGTCTTACGGGATCTTAAACATTCAACATGTATGTAGATCAGGTGTTCTGCTTTGCAAATAAACCACAACCTTTTTTGATGAATGTATTGTGCACCTTGATACTTTAGTGAAGATATTACAAGTACATTGATTTCATGGATGGCCGCAGTTCGACCATGCCAGTGATGCCCATATCTCATGAATAGATACCTGTACATAATAATATCGGAAGTCTCTACTCCAGCATCTTTCTATATACTGCAGGTAATATTGGCTACCAGACATAATGTATTTTATTTCATATTGGTATTAAGATACACACTGCTGTTATCCTTCTCATTCCTAATTATTTAATAATTGGAAGCTAGATGGACATTTTTTATCTGCACATTTATCCTGCAGTAACAAGTCTGTATCTGCTCTATCCATTTCTACCAGGACTGTGCAACAGTCGATCTGCTCGAAGAATAGTTCCACTTGTGCAAGTTTAGATTAGTTTAGTTTAGTTTGTTGTCACGTGTACAGAGGTACAGTGAAAAGCCTTTGTTACATGCTAACCTGTCAGCGGAAAGACAATACATGATTACAATCGAGCCGTCCACAGTGTGCTGATACATGATGAAGGGAATAAAGTGAATAACGTTTAGTGCAAGATGAAGTTAATAGTCCGATCAAAGAGAGATAAGGGTCCACAATGAGGTAGATAGTAGCTCAGGACTGCTCTCGAGTTGTTGATAGGCTGGTTCAGACCTTTTAGAAAAGTATATACCTTTTCCTGGAGTTCCTTTGTCCAAAATTGGAAGTGAATTTCTTTGCTAGTACGGGTGAAATTGACTGCACCATCCAAATCAACTCCAGCCATCTGTGCAAGGATCTCCATTGTTATCCCTGGCATCAGGCTGGGACCAACCTTGAGTTTCTCATGCACCATCAACATTTAGTTAATATACAAGTATTTGATTCATGCAACTTATTCAGAAGTGGATGGATTTAGTTTTGCTTTCCAGGAGGAAGCTGATTACCTCACGTGGGTTGTAACATTGTTCTGCCAGATGATCTTTTAATAATTTCTCTCACCTCTGTAAGACTCGCAACTGTGAAAGGCAGTTTTGATATTGTACCTGCATTGAATGTGAGTTCTTGGAATTGTAGTGAAGCTCTTTGGGGGAATGCTTAGCGGCGTCCCTGGAGAAATAGCATAAACAGCTAAGAGCAGTTGCTGGCTGCTGTTGGTTGGTGTCAAATGCATGGCAAACATTTGGGAGAATAACACAAACGTTGTCCCCTGTGAACCTTAAATTACTGTAAATGTCAAGGCTGAAGCTGACAACAAGAGTGAAATCAGAGGATGGTGAGTCTGCGGAATTCTTTGCCACAGAAGGCTGTGGAGGCCAAGTCAATTGACATTTTTAAAGCAGAGATAGATAGATTCTTGATTTGTAGCAGTGTCAGAGGTCATGGGGAGAAGGCAGGAGAATGGGGTTAGGAGGGAGTGATAGATCAGCCATGATTAAAAGGGTGAATAGCCTAATTCTGCTCCTATCACTTATGACCTTATGAAATTCGATGTCAGGTTATTCATACAACTTGGTTTTTTGCCTTGTGCTAAATTTCAATTTGCGCTGGTTACTGTAGAACAGCAAAATTATGAAAAGGAATGGAGTTTAAAGATGACATTAGGTTTGACACACCATTCTCAAACCTTTTATATGCCAAAGTGCATGAGTAGGTGGATTTTAACGACGTGAAAATGAACACTCCTGATATCCCAGGGATGGCATTCACATAAGTCGTTATCTGTCATAGAGCCATCAAATCTTACAGCGTGGAAACAGGCCCCTTTGGCCCAACTTGCCCACACCGAACAACATGTCCCAACTACACTCGTCCCAACTTCCTGTGTTAGCCCCATATCCCTCTAAACCTGTCCTATCCATGTACCTGTTTAAATGTTTCTTAAACGTTGCAATAGTACCTGCCCCAATTCCTCCTCCAGCAGCCCGTTCCATACACCCACCGCCCTTTGTGTGAAAAAGTGACCCCTCTGGTTTCTATTGAATCTTTCGCCCCTCACCTTAAACCCATGTCCTCTTTTCCTGAGTCACTACTCTGGGCTCTATAGATTAAGGCTGCCAGTGATCCCAATATAATATTGAGATTGCCACAATCTTTCACATACTATCTGCAAGGTATTTTATTTTAAAAGTGGTGGTTAGCTGGCATAATTAATCTGCGATGATCAAAAATTTAAAAAACTTATTGGTAGCTTCACAATCGTGAAAATTAAGTAACCACAGTGAACAAATCGACAGTTTTCTTGACCCATCTGTCATAACTGGATGTTTACAATTGAAACATAATTCTCTGTTATCTCTCATTTAAGCTGCTTAAACCTTTCTGCAGTTCAACTGCTTTTCCAACAGAATTAATTAATTTCCATGTAACTGTGGTCACTTTGAAGTTCTGTTCACCTAGTGCCTCGCCCACATCTTACACTGGATGCAAGCCGTTTAAGTTGTTTATAATGTTACTCAAGTCTTAACTGATTTATAACAGGAAGCTACAAGAAAGGCACGGATCTTGTTTCAACTATGTGGCATAAGTTATTCCTCATGTAGTTTCTTTCAAACCACATCCCCCCCCCCCCCTCCCACCCCACCGCCATCAAAAACATCTTATAATCTCTCTCCGTGATCTTTAGCTCCCAATACAAAGGAATGCCCCGACTAATTTACACATCTAATGCAGAGATCGGAAATGTTTGGTCTTTACAATTAATCAATGAGGGGTGAACTTTTTATTTATCATTGGTCTCACTAAAACCAACGTAGTATGGATGTGTAGGAAGGAACTGCAGATGCTGATTTAAACCGAAGATAGACACAAAAAGCTGGAGTAACTCAGCGGGTCAGACAGCATTTGTCTGTGACCAGTAATACACATCTGGATCTTTAACCTGGCACTTCCAAGTGCATGATACATAAGCATACAGTATCGTCAATTAACATGAAACAGTCATTTTTATATCAATTGGGGAAAAAAATTGCCACAATGAATGGTATTGCTTTGTCCTCGAAAAGTACGTTTACTTGGCCTGTTGTTTTAGGAAGGAACTGCAGATGCTGGTTTAAACCAAAGATAGATATAAAATGCTGGAGTAAATCAGCAGAACAAGTAGCATCTCTGGAAAGAAGGATTGGGTGACGTTTTGGGTCGAGACCCTTCTCAGACTTGGCCTGTTTCGTTGTTAACTAAAGGGTGTCTTTGTTATTTTATAATGGTGCATCTTCATGCTTTTAGTATACATCCCAACTCCCTACCTACCCAGCCACCCACCCATCCAAATCTGTTCAAATGTCATCCAGTTCCTGCTGTTAATTCCAGTAACACCACCCTGATCACCTCCCCAATTGTCCTGTTATCCCCCCCCACTGCCCTCAATCTGCTCCCTAGCTAGCGTTCCTGATCATTTCACTGAGAATCCTGCCACCATCACAACTAATCGGCTACAAAGCTGACACGACCCCTCGCCTTAATTGACTTGCCTTCCCCTATCACCAGTCCTCTGCCCATCTCCCTCTTCAAAAGAGTCATACACACTGGATTGTTTATGGTTTAAGGTGGAAAGTGGATTTTCTGGAGCGATGCCATCTTTCTGAACATGGAGGAAAGTTTTTCTCTGTTAATCTGACCTGACAGCGTTTGTTGGCTGACATGGTGGTGTTGCAGATAGTGCAACTGCCTCAATGCTCCAGCCACCTGGCTTTGATTCTAAACTCCAGCATTGTCTGGGTGCAATTTGGACCAGTTTCCTCCCATATACCAGTTGGTAGTTTAGTTGGTTGTTGTAAATTGTACTGTAAGAATTAATAGTGGTCAGGGGGTTTTCTGGTGGTAAATGGGCATAATCAAGGACGAGTCGCAGCCTGACACTCCCTCCTGCCCTCTCCCATCAGGCAAAAAGTATGAAAACACACACCTCCAGATTCAGGGAAAGTTTCTTCCCAGCTGTTATCAGGCAACTGAATCATCCTACCACAACTAGAGAAAAGTCCTGAACTACTATCTACCTACTATCTACCACATTGGTGACCCTCAGACTATTTTTGATCAGTCTTTACTGACTTTACCTTGCACTAAACTTTATTCCCTTATCATGTATCTGCACACTAAAAATGCTCGATTGGAATCATGTATTGTCTTCCCGTTGCCTGGTTAGCAGGCAACAAAAGCTTTTCACTGTACCTCGGTACACGTGACAATAAATTACACTGTGATAGGGTTAGAGGGAAATAAGTGAGGGAATGTTATTAATTAGCAGGCAGGCTTTCTGAACATACAGAAAGAAAAAAATGCAGGTTATTTTGTTTATGTCATGCAAGGTAGGTAAATGTAGTTAGATCTTTATTGCAGAAACACAGGTCCTATTACACGTTTTGAATCCATTGGTGACAATTTTAAATGTTAATTTGTTGATTGATATAAAGTAGTTTTTTGATGTTAGCAAGTAATTTCTTGCTTTGCCTTTGAATAGATTGGATCACTACATTTGGACCTACTCAGATGATGAAAGATTTCTGTTGTTTATTTTTCAATCATTCGACAATACACATATATATATATGTGTGTGTATATATATATATATATACACATACACACACACATTTGTGGTATACATGTATATAATACACACACACATATATATATTATATATATATATATATATATATATATATATATATATATATATATATATATATATATATATTATATATATATATATAATACACATTCACATATATAAACATGTACATATACATATGTGTGTGTGTATATAGTGCTCAGACCATTTATGCAAATGATCATTATTGCTGCACTGGAGATTGTTAAAGTATGACATAATTTCCAGGACTCTCCTTGACTTTTTCATGTGGTGGGAGAAGTCTGGGCTATGGTCTTCTCCTTCTTTGGAAGTCTTTGATGTCAGGCGTGACTTGCTTCCACTTCCATCTCTGCATTGTGAAGAGGCCAAAGTGGGATTGACAGACTGGCCACAGATGGGGCAGGTGGTGCTTCATGTGCTCGGTGCCTGGACAATGCGTAAAGTTGTCTATTCTTTGTACTGCTTACAAATGGGATCTGCTTACTGTGAAGACCTGACATTCTCATTGGTTCCCCCAAACATTTCTCCTCCATTTGATTGGTTTAGTTTAGTTTAGTATAGAGATACAGCGTGGAAACAGAGTCCATGCCGACCAGTGATCACCCTTACACCAGTCCTATCCCACACACTAGAGACAATTTACAGAAGCCAATTAACCTACAAACTTTGGAATGTGGGAGGAAACTGGAGCACCCGGAGAAAACCCATGTTACATTTTTTCAAAAAGATATTGAGAATGTAATTTAAAAAGTAATGTAATTCATTATTCCTTCTGGGTTATTATTGCTTGCTGTGACAGAGCTCGTCCTGGTGTGCCTGTTTAAAGAGTCTTATTCTAGGTATCCACACATTATGACCTGCCCATTGATGCTGCTGAGTGTGATTGGAGCCTTAGAACAGTAGGGCACAGGAACAGGCCCTTTAGGCCACAGTGTTACTTTGCATTTCATGTTTGATGAGTTTGTTGAACACTACAAGTCAACCAAAGCTGATAGAAAGCAAACTCAATGCTAGCATTTATTTCGAGAGGGCTTATATACAAAAACAGGGATGTAATGCTGAGGCTCTAATGAGCTAAGGCCACATTTGGAATATTGTGAGTAATTTTGGGCACCATATCTGTGGAAGGACGTGCTGGCTCTGGAGAGGGTCCAGAGGAGGTTTACAAGAATGATCCCAAGAATGAGTAGGTTAACCTATGATGAGCGTTTGTCGGCACTGGGCCTGGACTCGCTGGAGTTTAGAAGAATGAGGGGGGGGACTCATTGAAACACACAGAATAGTGAAAGGCTTGGATAGATTTTTCCACTAGTGAGAGAGTCTAGGACTAGAGGTCATAGCCTCAAAATTAAAGGATGTCTTTTAGGAAGGAGATGAGGAGAAATTTATTTTGCCAGAGGGTGGTGAATCTGTGGAATGATTTGCCACAGAAGGCTTTGGAGGCCTTCAGTGGGTATTTTTAAGGCAGAGATAGCTAGATTCTTGATTAGTATAGGTGTCAGAGGTTATGGGGAGAAGGGGGGGGGGATGGGATTAGGAGGGAGAGATAGATCAGCCATGATTGAATGGCAGAGTAGACTGGCCTAATTCTAGCCAAATGGCTTAATACTACTCTTATCACATGACCTTATGACCTTACGACAGTTACAGGAAATAAAGTTGATCTGGATGGAGGTGCAGATAGTCTTGAGTCAACATTTTCCATGACCTCACCAGAGTTCTGTAATTGACTGGCAGAGAGCCACTCTCAGATGAGCTAACCACAAACACAACAAGTTTCAGTGTTTCAGACACCGAGCCAATTTTTTTTGAGCCAGCTGATCAAAATCCTTTGCACATCTGTAATATGTAAACGTTGTCATTTTCTATACAGTTTACCCATATGACCCGTGCTTCCCGACACCCAGCCAGGCCAACATCAAGTGTGTAGGAAGGAACTGCAGATGCTGGTTTAAACCCAAGATAGACACAAAAAGCTGGAGTAACTCAGCGGGTCAGGCAGCATCTCTGGAGGAAAGGAATAGGTGACGTTCCGGGCCGAGACCCTTCTTCAGTCTAAGAGTTGGGGAAAAGGGAAATGAGAGGTATAGACAGTGATATAGAGAGATATAGAACAAATGTCCCATTGTTAGCTGTGGCCTAGGTAATAACGAGTTATACAGACAATGAAACTCAACAGGATGGCAGTGAAAGTAGTACCTTTTATAGCATTTGTACACTTCAGAGAGATCATTACTCATTATGTTAAACTCTACACAGTCTAGGTCATGTTTTCATAGGACAAGATAATAGGAAGCCTATGCAATCTCTCCCCATAATTACAGTAATCCAGGCAACATCCTGGTAAATCTCCTGCTGTGGGACTGCATTTAATAGAACTTCCGTTTTCATCCTATGAGCCCCCATACAATGCACTTTAATGTTATTTTACTTTGAGAAGTGAAGTGAAGTGGATATCAAATTGACCAATGCACATTTGCCTTGTTTTCTTTGTAATGAAGAAGGCTGAAGGCTGACCTAATATGAGTGTATTAAATCATTAGAGATATGATAGACAAAATCTTTTTTTCAGTGGTAGAGGTATCAAAAATCCTGCAAATGCCTGAGAGGTAGGTGAGCGTCTGTAAGTGAAAGATGGATTTATGTTGCTTCTTTATCAGATTTCAGGAGGAAACACCTGCATCCTTAGCACTAACTACCCTCTCCGAATTAGGAACAGCAACGTAATCAAGTATCAAGTTCTGTATCAGGTATCAAGACTGAAGAGGAGAGAAAACCTGAGGCTAAGAGCAGTTAATTGAAATTAAGAATTTTCTAGCAGATAGAGAATGTGCTTTGGATTAAATGGAGGGAAAATAATTGATCTACAGGACTTTAGGCTGGCAATGAATGATGAACATACCAGAACCAAACACAGTCAGTCAATGAGAAAAAATAGGCAATTTGACAAATGCAAAAAATATATATTCCAGTAATGTTATTATCAAAGTGTATGAGGTTTCTGGGTGAATAAATGAACTGGATCAACTTTGCAGCTGATAAAGACATTAGCACAGATAATAGACTTAGAAACCCAGGTCAAATAGAAAATGAGGAATTCAGGTAACTAAGAGGGATCAGGAAAGTTAATGAAAGTATGAAAGCCATTCCTTCTCTCCAGAGATGCTGCCTGTCCCGCCGAGTTACTACAGCATTATTTGTCTATCTTCGATTTAAACCAGCATCTGCAGTTCTTTCCTAGCATAAAATAATAGTTCTACAGACAGTTTAATAGTAAAAAGGTGTTTATGATAGCTGTTAAACATCATAACAATGAGCACAGGAAGGCTTGGCAGAGACACTAATGGGGTTAAATGGAATGGCTCCGAAACTCAGGTGCAAAGATCACTATAAGCAGGTAACATGCACTCGTTGGTTCAAACGTGGATAGTGTCACGGAATATAGTGTCACTAAAATAGTGAGAAGTTCTCACCTCAGCAGTGGGCACGATTTCACGACGGGCTTGGATTAGATAAAGGTAATCTTTTTAAAGTCAGGCTGCACTTTGTGAACGGGAGGTGTGTGTGACAATGGGAACATAATCCAAACGATCAAAAATATGAGGGAGCTAAAAGCTTCGCAGGTGTCCTGTGCTACCTATGCAGCTAGGCTGGGAAAGAGGCCTAAAGGAGAGATCACATGAGAATTCAGAATTGAAAGACATTCTTTCAGGAAAGAGATGAGGAGAAATTTCTTTAGTCAGAGGCTGGTGAATCTGTGGAAATCTTTGCCACAGAAGGCCGTGGAGGCTTAGTCAGTGGATATATTTAAGATAGATTATTGATTAGTACGAGTGTCAGAGATTATGGGGAGAAGGCAGAAGAATGGAGAGAGATAGATCAGCCATGATTGAATGGTGGAGTAAACTTGATGGGCTGAATGGCCTAATTCTAATCCTATCTCTTAGGACCTTATGAGACCATTCAGTTGCACAGTAAAAGGAGAGAGTCAAGAAAGCAAGGCCATAGAACAAGGGTTCCCAACCTGGGGTATATTTACCCCCAGGGAGTAAATTTCGCCTTCCCAGGGGGTAGATTTGTTGATTCTGGCTTTGTACGTATTTTTTCTCATTGACTGACTGTGTTTGGTTCTGGTATACTGGTATCTGTTCATCATTAGTAGTTCATAAATAAGTGTAATAACATTGTTATGTGCTATTAAAGTTGCCAGGGGTAAACGGGACGAAAAAGGTTGGGAGCACCTGCCCTGGAACCTAGATGGAGTGCATCAAAATGTTTAGTGACCTACAGAAACAATCAAAATCAGTCAGCACTTCAAGTGCCAGATCCTACCAACTGCATCAACAAGAATAAATAACTATTCAAACCACATCCTATCATTCACCTGTCAACAACCTGTTATCACTCAGAGATCTAACCTAACATATCGATGCTTCTCATACCCTTGCACATTTTGCACTGCAGCAAAACTCACGTCGACAACTTGCAGCTTGTAGGCACTGCGTGATAGTCAACCACAGCAGCCGCATCACCTGGCACTTGCTCTTCTAGATGGTGATACAGGAAGATTACCAACGCAAGAGACTGCTGATGCTGGAAATCCTGAGCTAAAAACAAAGAACTCACCAGGTCAGGCAGCGTCTGTGGAGAGAATGGGTGTCATCTGTCCATTCCCTCCACCAACGCTGCCTGACTCACTGAATTCCTCCAGCATGTAGGGCGGTACAGTGGCTCAGGGGTAGAGCTGCTGCTTTACAGCTTTGATCGGTTCGATCTTGACCTTGAGTGCTGTCTGAAGGGAGTTTGTACATTCTCTCTGACCGCGTGGGTTTTCCCCGGGTGCTCCAGTTTCCTCCAACACTATATAGTTGTACAGGTTTGTAGGTTAACTTGGCTTCTGTTAAAAAAAAATGTAAAGTGTCCCTAGTGTGTAGAATAGTGTTAGACAATAGACAATAGGTTCAGGAGTAGGCCATTTGGCCCTTCGAGCCAGCACCACCATTCAATGTGATCATGGCTGATCATCCCCAATCAGTACCCCGTTCCTGTCTTCTCCTCATATCCCCTGACTCCGCTATCTTTAAGAGCCCTATCTAGCTCTCTCTTGAAAGTATCCAGAGAACCAGCCTCCACCGCCCTCTGAGGCAGAGAATTCCACAGACTCACGATTCTGTGTGAAAAAGTGTTTCCTCGTCTCCGTTCTAAATGGCTTACCCCTTATTCTTAAACTGTGGCCCCTGGTTCTGGACTGCCCCAAAATCGGGAACATGTTTCCTGCCTCTAGCGTGTCCAAACCCTTAATAATCTTATATGTTTCAATAAGATGCCCTCTCATCCTTCTAAATTCCAGAGTATACAAGCCCAGCTGCTCCATTCTCTCAGCATATGACAGTACCGCCATCCCGGGAATAAGTGTATGAGGATCGCTGGTCGGCGTGGGCTGAAGGGCCTGTTTCCATGCTGTATCTCTAAACTAAACTAAACTAAAACTAAACACATTGGGTTTTTTTGCTCAAGAAGCTTGTCACAGTTGAATCTCTGATTGCACATAGAGATGATGTACACCGTCTGACAATACTAAGGCAGTTAGGGGGAGAGGTGTATGCTCAAAGCCTGTACATCATCCAGCCACAGAAAGCTGTGGAGGCCAAGTCACTGTGTATTTTTAAAGTGGAAATGGACAGATTCTTGATTAGTAAGGGTATCAAAGCTTACAGGGAGAAGGCATGAGAATGGGGTTGGGAGGGAAAAATAGATCAGTATAATAGAAAGATTAAACGAGAACTTACCGTTTGAAGTTTGATCTTTATTTTATGAGAAGTTGCGGTGAGGGATTACGTGAAGAAGCCCGCCAGTCCGCATGCGCGTCAACCTTCAAAGTAGCTGTATGAAACCACAGTTGCTGACCTAAGCTATAGAAAGATTGAAGGCTAGAACTACCGAATGACCTTTATGAGAATAGGGTTGGGAGTGGAGGGCACGTAATCCCTCACCGCAACTTCTCATAAAATATAGATCAAACTTCAAACAGTAAGTTATCGTTTAATCTTTCTATTTTATTTCAAAGTCACGTGAGTGACTACGTGAAGATTTCAAAGCTCTGTGGTTTCATGCAGTGACATAATCTGTGTGTGAAACACTTAAACAGATAAACCATTAATGGTAGGAAAAACATGAGTCGTCAATATCATGATGCCAACCTGCATACATGGCCATTGCTCTAAACTGGCCTGTAGTCCCAATAGACTGTTGAGTTAGACAATAACTCATGCAACAATGTGCATAATTCTATCTGCAAATATCCAGACATATTCCACCAAATTTTATAATTTATTAACCTGCACTATGTAAACCTCATGCTGTATGATGAAAGGGAAATCCATTGTATTGGCTGCTAATGAGCCATCAGCAATATCTTGAGACTATTGAAACAAAAGAACTATCTTTCATTTCATAGGCACTAGCAAATGAGTGCACTTGTATACCTAATGACATCCCTGCTCTCTGCTCTGGTGGGTATGCTGTCAACCTCAAATGTACGCAATTATGCTCATTTGCTTATGAGATTATTTCTATAACAAGCTACCCTAATGTCAGTATGACGTGGACACTAAGCCAGAGATTGAGTAAGGCTGTGTTCTTTATGCTGAGATCAGCTGCCGAAAGCATAATCATCTTAAGATACTGGTCCCATTAGGAAAATGTTGAGGAATATTTGCATAATAATTTACTGATATACATTGTACATTACAATGACTGTAGGCTATTAGAGTGGTCAAATAAAAGACACCCTGCATAACGTTAGAGAATAGTGGGTGAAGAACTAATCATTTATGTCCCACTTCTGGTATTACAGAAATGATAAAGCAGCACAAGCAATGTCAATTGTGCTGTCCCATAAGTTTCTCTAGGCTCAAACTGCAAGCCACACAAACCTCTGTTACTTCCGTATAGAATTGACTCACATATGTTGTTCACAAGGTTCTCATTCAATCGTGCAGAGCTAGCTGCCCGAGAGAAGACAGGCTGTCCCAGCCGTCATACGTGAATGAGTAAATAAGAGTTGCTTCAGCCGCATACCATGGCATGATTGAATAGGCAAATTGGCACTGTTAAATTTCATGTTGCCTCATTTGTAATATCGCAAAAGATGTCTACTGACAACCCATAAGTTTTATCATTTGCAATTTTGCATCATACCTAAAACTGGATGACATAATGCCCTTTAATCTGAGAAGGGCAGCATAGGCTTTCACCACTACCTTTGTTATTAAATAGCAGAATCTGTGTCTATGTGTATAGATATGACAGAGTAGGCAACTACAAGATCGATTCTTTGGGTCAGTTAAATTGCAGACACCCAATCATCCATCTTAGACTGGGTAAGTAAACCCACAATATGATTAGCCTAATGCTAACCCGATTCGGCCTGCACCATATTTCTGTAATCTTAAGAAATATACCCCTCTAGTCCTTGGCCTGACTACTCATCCTCAGATGAGTTGTCACTGATTGCACTCGGAACCGCTGTTCCTCTATTGATCCTTCGGATGGAAATGTTTAGGCTTTCCTACCCGTGGAAGATGCATTATCTAGTTATTCATACATATCGCTGATAATATATAATCAGCAGCTAATGACTAGAGCTGAAACCACAGTCCCCCTTAGATGTGAGAATACCAGTTCCCTGTCAACTCTTGACTAAGAGTCTCTATGAATACGTAGCGTTTTCATTCAGAGCGGAGATTAGTATAATGCAAGGCTGAATCAAGAATTACCTCGCAGTCCTTTGACTGAGACCACATGTCTAAGTCTCCAGAGTGCATAACACAATCTCTTTGACCCACCACTCAATCAGGAATACTGGTATTGAGAGCCTATGGATTTTTATGAATACATTGTTGATTCACAACATGAACCTGCAGGTCAGATAAAGTTATAATATATGCCAGACGAGCTTTCTGCTGGTAACTACCTGTCCCAGAGAGGATGGCAATGATCATTCCAATGAACCAGTAACTCTGCTAACTGAGGAGAATTAAACCATATGTTGAGAAAAACTTCAACTACTTTATTCTATTGACGAGTCTGATAACCTCTCATAGATGATGAAGTAGTGCATCTCTGGTCACTATGACTCATATGGCCAGCCAGTTTCATGATGGTCTACCCTGATCCAGGGTAACCAAACTGTTCCTACTTGGAACTTACAGAGGTTACTGTGTAAGGCACCTTGCCAATGTCTCTACATCAACCTGATCTTATCCCAGAGACCGTGAACAAATGACTAGACAGCCCATGCTGGCAGTAAACCCAAGCTGGGCCAACAGACTGCTCCATTTCGGAGTTTACGGAGGTTAATAACGAGACCTTACTTACCAGCGTCTCTAACCCCAGGTCGATTTCCTTTGTTGGAGCTTCAGCGAAGTTCCATTTGCAGACCCTGTCCATCATGCTTGTCATTTCTGTTAGATAGGTGATGCCGCTGGCCAACTTCTCTTGTAGTGGCTTGTCCGTCCCCGAGGGAATAGCAATTTTAGAGGCAAGAGCACGGCTTTTCCTCATGCGATTGTCGTACATCATGCATTAAAGCATGGGATCCCGGCACATAGTCATGTTCGGGCTCATGTTTGGAGTCAGTCCGTACTGATCTCTGACACTCTCTTAGAGTGGGAGAAATATTGCACCCTGAACCAGGCGTTGCCATATCCGTATGCCTCGGACTGTCTGTGCATGCTTCCGTAAAACCAAGCATATTTTGTGACACCATCTCCGATAGTCGTTTGGGTCGGAGGAAAAATACGAACCCTGAAACCAGGGCAGCAACAGGCAAATGAATTGAACTGCCTGGATTACGGAGCATAATATATATGGCTCCATCTCCATCACTTCATACATCCGAGTGGGAGGACTTATGCAACCCTGAACCAGGAGCTGCCTCCGGCATGTGTGCATATACTTTGGCACCATCTCCATCACTACGTTCAACCGAGTGGGAGGAAAATTGCAACCCTGAACCAGGAGCTGCTTCAGGCATATGTGCATATACTTTGGCACCATCTCCACCACTCCTTTCATCTGAGTGGGAGGAAAATTTGCAACCCTGAACCAGGAGCTGCTGCCTGACATGCCTTCATATTCCTTGTGTTATAATTTGATTCATCAGATGTTCTAATTGGGACAAAGCCCAATCACATCTGCTATAGATGTCCCAAGATTTGGTTATGACTTTGCCCCGACTTGGGGTTGTCAGGTTGCTTCCTTTAGCAGTCTAACCGAGACCAGCTGCAGATCGGAGCTCTGTTGTTATCATGATTTATCAAACAGACTGCACCTGCTAGTGACTCCGAGTCCTTGCTCCCTTCCGGAGCCAATGGATTTTTACAGGGAAGGACTGGAGCACCTCTGGCCTCCAAACGCCAGACAGAGTGGGAGAAATACTGCAACCCTGCCAGGTGTTGTTATAGGTAATGACGTATATATGATTAAAAGAAAGCTATCCCTATAAAATCAGAGATTTGACTACTTATTGATATGCATATAGTTATAGTCTTTTGTAAAAGAATGTTCCACATTCCCCTGTAATGAGCGGAAATTATCATGACACCACCTGGTGTCGCTCCCACAGGTGACTGATAGGCACAGCTCAAACAAGGCTTCCCAAGCCAGGAGCTCTGGACTGCAATGGCAAGTCTCATTTCACTACACCATAGGTGTAAGTGATAATAGTAAGATTAAATGAGAACTTACCAGTTTGAAGTTTGATCTTTATTTTATGAGGAGTAACGTTGAGGGATTACGTGAAGAAGACCCCGCCCAGCCACACACGCGTCAATCTTCAAAGCAGCGGAGTGAAAATCACAGACGATAATAACTGAAGTATGATAGTAAGATGCATAAAGACTTAGAACTACCAGCTCGATCCTTTTATGAGGGTGGGAGCGGAGGGCACGTAATCCCTCAACGTTACTCCTCATAAAATAAAGATCAAACTTCAAACTGGTAAGTTCTCGTTTAATCTTACTATTTTACTTCGGAGTCACGTGAGTGACTACGTGAAGATTTCGAAGCTCTGTGATTTCACACCGTGGATTAAAATCCAGGTGCTCACTGCATCGATTGACTCTATTGAGTAAGCACAATCAACAATGCATAACCACAACATTAAATGTAATCAGTTAATGGTTTTATTTATTTTAACAAATTAACCCATTTATCATAATGGGGGTTTTAATACTGAACCCAGCACGGCATCATTAACCACCCCGGGATCTTTAATTTCCTTATGGTAATACTTGTGAAACATCTGTTCACTTGCCCATCCTGCGGCCGCGAGGATAAGGTCTATTGGAACGTTTAAATCCCTGGCCGATGTTGATGCCGCCCTGGTGGAATGAGATTTTAATTTATCAGTATCAATACCTGAATAAATCAACACCTGTTTCAACCGTCTTGAAATTGTCTGTGTTGACACTTTCTTATGAGGACTTTTATGACTAATAAAAAATGCTAATTCTGTGCCTCTTAAGATTCTGTTTGTTTCCATGTAACATCTTACATATGTTACTACACATAGCCATGGATCCGTAGGATATGCTGAAAACTCCAACTTACATCCCGTGAACCCAGGTCTACTTTGCTTCAGTAAATCATAGACATAGAATGTAACGGCATCTGTCCCTACTTTCATTCTGTCAATTTAATTTCTGTAATGTTTGAACTCTCTGAGCTGAATCTAATGCCGTCAGCATAACCAATTTCATGGTGATTTCGGCTAATGACAGAGTTTCAATAGGATTCCAATCCCTCAGCAGCATCAGTACATCTTTTACATTCCAGATTTCTGTATACCTAGGTCTAGGAGGATTGGATTTGAAAATTCCCTTCATAAACCTACAGACCCAAGGATGTGATCCTATTGGATTTTGTTCTGAGTCACTGCTTAATATGCAGAGAGTGCACTTCGTGCAGTATTGTTTGCACTATAACTTAATTTTAAATTCGTAGTAAAGAGTTGAAAGAAACTCTAATACATATGAAATTTCTGCTGTGTTATATGCAATATTCTTTCCTGAACAAAACACCTCCTATTTCTTTATATAAGAAATGTACTGTTTCTGGGTACTATTCCTCCAGGCTGCTGCTATAATATCCACCGTACGGTCTGATAATCCTCTTCCAAGATATGGCCTTTTCAGAATCTGCAAATCAACAAACCAATACGATCATGTAAAGGATGTGGTTCATTAGTTACAGGGTTTACAAGCAGTTTCACCTGCTTTGGAATAACCATAAGGGGTTCTTTGATTATGTTTAACATCAGTGGATACCATAGCTGTGTAGGCCAATCTGGTACCACCAAAATCCCCGAGGCTGAGTCCTGTTTAATTTTCTGTATGCATCTATTGATTTAAACAAAATGGAGGAAATGCATACAGAAACATATCACCAATGTAGCGAGAAAGCATCTACCGCTACTGCACCACGATCAGGTTCCCATGACACATACTTAGGCAATTGGTGGTTTAGTCTTGATGCAAACAAATCAATCTTTGGCATTCCAAATCGTGTTACAATTTGCTTAAATATTTCCTGATGTAACATCCATTCTGTATTATTAAATTTACGTGATCTTTTGTCTGCAATTGTGTTAAATTTTCCTAGTAAATATATTGCTGACAGCCAGATTTTCCTGACAATACACCAGGTCCAAATTTCATTTGCCAATCTATCACATGATTCTGATTTGATACCACCCATGTGATTTATGTATGCTACAGCTGTAGTATTGTCAACCTGTACCTGAACATGCACATTTCCCATATTAGTGCAATAAGCTTTAAGGCCATGAAATGCTCCTAACAGCTCTAGGTAATTTATTCCTTAATTTTCAAGCAAAGGTACTTCATCGACATTCCACCTACCTCCACAGCTGTAAATCATGTTAGTTGCGCCCATCCAAGAGCACTTACATCAGTCTGTAGAATGACGGAAGGTGTTTCTACCAGAACTTTTCTGGAAGCATTAGAGACATTGTTAATCCACCATTCTATTTCTGTAATGGATCCAATTGTTAATTTCATGGGCCTGTCAAAATGCCCTGTATTCATTTTTAATGCTTGTACCTTAGCCCTCTGTAAACATTGATAATGCAATGGTCCAAACCTGACAGCTGGAAACCCAGCAATTAATTTGCCCAGCAAGCTTGCCACTTCTCTAATTGAAGGATTGTCCTCGTTTATGAGTTTAGTGCAATCTTCAATTAACTGCAGCCTTCTCTTTTGGCAAGGTGATTACCATGTGTTCAGAGTTAATTGTGAACCCTAGCTAATCAATTATTCTTGCTTGGTAACTATTTTGATTTTTGTAGGTGAATAATGAAACCCATTTTTTCAAAATGTATTTGACTCTAGATACTGACAATTTTGCAGTAGCCAAAGTGCACAATCAGGATATCATCTAAATAAACCATTAATACATGGCCCTCAGCTCTTAGCAGAGCTAAAATTGGTTTGAGTAATTTAGTGAATAATCTTGTGCTGAAGTCAGGCCATTGGGCAATGCTTTAAATTGCCATAACTGACATCCATCTAAATGTCAAATATCTTTGATCATTACCATGCATTGCCACAGAATAATATGCATTTTGCAGATCTGTGCTTGCCATGTAGCAATTCTTTGTGACCAGCTGAATGGCATTAGTAAATGTTTCCATTTTGAAATGTTTATATTGTACATAAAGGTTAAGATGTGTCAGATCCGAAATGATTCTACATCCACCATCCTTTTTTGTTCTAGGAAAATATTTGACACAAACTGATGGTGTTGTTCTACTGACTTTTCTATTACCCCTTTTCCGCATAAAATTTTCAATTCTCCCTTGATCAACGTATTCTTTTCCTTTGAGAGAATCCGTGACCCGTTTGAATTATGCTGAATTGGAGGATCCAAATGTGGAGAGAACTCAATTTTGAATCCTACAATGCTACATAGAATAAATGAATCATTTGTTATTGATTGCCATTCTTTTAGGAAGAATCGTAACCTTCCCCTTATTTGTGAGTGTGAAACATTTGTTGTGTTTCTTACCAGACCAAGCCCCCCTACCTCGGGGTTTGCCACCGGCAATTGTTGTCCCCTTCTAGTAGGCACATTGTAACCTCCACGTATCCTCGGTGCAGCACGTCAACGTGTATACGAGAATGATAGGCTTGTTCCTTCTCCAGCACCAGCATTTTGCCTGTAGGGATACTGCCTTCGCACCGCTCTGCTCAGCATAGGTGATCCTTTAGCTTCTTTCCTAGATTTTCTCCAAAAAGCAGATTTAGGCATTTGTATATTGGATGGTTTGCAGAGCCTGCATACTTAGGATGAATATTTGGTCTTATTGCATTTTTACGAATACAATTTATTTCAAAGTGCACACTACACATGAGTGCTATGGCATTTTGTTGTGAATCCGATATAAAATCTTCATCCAATACCACTGGCAACGCCGTAATGCCTGACCCCAGCAATTTCAGCACTCGTTGTAATGTCAATTCTTGTGAGCGTAAACCACTGCTCAAATAACCCATATCCAGTTATTCACTGCTGGAACTGCTAGCAATTCACAATTTTCCGGGGTCTCATACTTTTTGATAGTCTCATCCACAGTTAATTCCTGGGGCTGATGGGAGAGTAGATAATTTATAGTCATAGCTATTTCCTCTCTCAAAGGTTCCCCTTTTACTCTGGGAACAGCAAACTTTTGTGCCAGGCTTGGAACATTTTAGCTCTGATAATGGGCTCTGGTCCTCATATAAATCATCATCTGAATCTAGATATTCATCTTTATGTTGGGTAATTTCTGGCTCCCCTGTTTCAGGTAAGTCTCTGCCAGATTCCCCCTGCGCGGGCTCTCTTGTAGGCCCACGGATAGGCAGCCCTGTTTCAGGTGCTGCTGGCGCTGGCTCAATTCTAGGCCAACGCTTCATTATTATTATTTTTTTTCTCTTTATATTGTCGGTGTTGGCACATTTGTCATTGCACGTTTGTGCTGCCTTTTGTTCAGGCATTTATAGTACTGGCTCTCCAATAGGCCAACACATATATTGCCTTTTTCTGGCATTTTTGGGCACTGGCTCTCCTGTAGGCCAACCTCTTTAATGTTTCTGCACAGGCATTTCTGATGGCTCTCCTGTAGGCCACCCTTGTGCCTGTCCCATCCAAGGCACCCCCTGTGCTATATCCTCCATTGGCCAACACCGACTTAAATCCTTCTGTGGGGGTTCTTTATAAATCATCTGCCCCATCAGGAGTTCTAAAGTTTTGACCCTTGCAGTGCAATATTCTTTCCTGCCTGAGGAGGGTATACCTCCGGGTCTGACTCATCCGAGTCTACAGGTGAGTCAGACCCGGCGCCCCGCCGCCGGCGGTTTAACAGCACACTCGACCGCAACGGGAGTTAATGGCTTCGCTGCCACTGACTCCACTGACTGACGCCCGCTACCCTTAGGATCTGGGGTTTTACTACGGTGCGTCCCTGGCCGCCTCTCCTTCCCCTTTCTCCATAATAAACTTGTGTGGAGCTCCACCAACAAGTCTGCACGGGAAGGAAACGCTCCTGTAAGTGAAAGTAAACCCACTTACCTTCTGACTTTTGCTTTACTTTTGCTTTACTCACCGGTCGGAGGAGCTCCTGCTCCTCCACACACGGTCATGAACGATATGCGTCTGATCGATATGACGCATGTGCGGCTGGGCGGGGTCTTCTTCAGGTAGTCACTCACGTGACTCCGAAGTAAAATAAATGTCCATTGTAATGATCTTTTTTTAAACTTTATTGGCATGATAAGATATGGCCAAGAATTAAACATGACTTTAGAATGCTCTTGGCTATGATAGTCACAAACGTGACCCAGTGGCAACTGTTATTAATGCCACCTCTATTATAGCTGCCCAAAATAAAGTATACACTATATGCTGCTGTAGCATAGCTGAAGTAGTAACTGTTAAAATTGTACAGTGCTACGGCAGGCTGGGCTTCCTAAGTGGTAGCTCTAGGCCGCAGCTATTTTAAAACTCACCTGTTGCTGGCGACCTCCTGCAGTGAAAAATACCTGGCTGCCGGCAGCCGTAATTATGAATTTTAGCTCCTACGGAGCCCCACGCTGTATCCGACTCAGGCTGCCTGCTCCAGTATGGAGCTCTGATACCGGCAGCTGTAACTCTAACGTAGCCGGCGGTCTCCCATTTGGCCCGTCTGCTACCGTATAACGGCAACAGACGCAATCCCAGCTCCTTATGGAGCCTTGCGCTGGTCTCTCATAGGGCAGTCTGCTGCCGTGCAGACTATAACGGCATCAGCCGCTATCCCAGCTCCTTATGGAGCCTACGCTGGCCTCTCATTTAAAATCAAATCAAATCAAAAACTTTATTTGCCATTTGTGCTTACACACATAGGAACTCTTGTGCGGTTGGTCAGAGAGTCGTCAAGTCAAGTTAAAAAGACACACAGAAAGACACATAATCTATAAACTATAAACACATATACTATGATATGTTATGAGGTGGGTCAGGACATCAGTTCATTTTGTTTTGGCCAAGAGTCTCACTGTGGCAGGGAAGAAGCTCTTGAAAAAGCGTGTTCTGTTTGTGGCAATGCTGTCCGCTCGTCTGTGCCTGAGGTTGTATGTGCAGTTTTTGTGTTTGAGCAGGGAGTGAGCTGGATGTAGTGTGTCTCTGATGATTCTCTCTGCTCTTTTTTGACAGCGCTGTGTGTAGATTGTTTCCATGGAGGGAAGTTCCGTTCTGATAATCCTCTCTGCAGTCTTTATGACTCTTTGCAGAGCCTTCCTCTCTGTCTGTGTGGTGTTTCCATACCACACCGTAATGCCTGTGGTGAGGATGCTCTCTATCAGTCCTTTGTAGACCTGGGTGACAGGGCAACAGTGCAGACCAGCTTTTCTGAGCAGCCTGATGAAGTACAGTCTCTGCTGGGCTTTTTTCACTGTTGTGGCAGTGTTCAAAGTCCAGTTCAGATCTGATGTTACTTGTAATCCCAGGTATCTGTAACTGTCAGCCCTCTCCACCACAGTCCCCTTGATGATGAGGGGCTGCAGGGGGGGGTGGATTTTTTCTGAAGTCCATTATTATTTCTCTTGTCTTGTCTGTGTTGAGGCTTAGGTCGTTCACCTCACCATAGGCAAGAATGTCATTCACCAGATTCCTGTAGCCCGACTCGTCCCCCCCCTTGATGAGGCCCAGGATGGTGGTGTCATCCGCATACTTAATAATGATGGTATTTTCCTGGGTGGAGACACAGTCGTGTGTGTACAGGGTGAAAAGTTTGGGACTGAGACAGCAGCCTTGTGGTGATCCTGTGCTGACAGTGAGCTCTGCAGACACCCTCCTTCCCATCCTCACCACCTGTGGTCTTTCAGTCAGGAAATCCAAGATCCAGTTGCAGGTGGGAGTCAGGACGCCGAGGTCTGTCAGCTTCTCAATCAGCCTGCCCGGGCCGCGGTTCCCAATTTAAGCCGCCTCTCCCGTTGGGGAGCTCAAAATGCGGCGTAAAACTCTACTCACTGTAGCTCCTATAGAGCTTCCACACCGGCCGAAACCCCCGGCCGCCTCCCTATCTACCCCGGGCACGCTTCTAGAGCGGCCCGGTGAAAATTGACTTACCTTGCAGAGCAGTACAACTGCTCCGCTCGCGCCAGTCCGGTAGACGAATTGACGCGCATGCGGACTGGCAGGCTTCTTCACGTAGTCACTAACGTGACTTCGAAATAAAATTGAATGCCGGAGTAGACTCGATGCGCCAAATGGCCTAATTCTGCTCCTATGAGTTCATAAATTCATGTTATAGGAGCAGAATTGGGCCATTCAGCTCATCAAGTCTACTCCGCCATACAATCATGGCTTATCTATCCTTCCCTCTCAACCCCATTTTCCTGCCTTTTGCCCAGAGCCCCTGACACACATACAAAACAACTTATCAAATTATGAACTAGTGAACTTTTCAGCAATCAGTTTACCGGCGGTGCAAGTAAGTAGCTATCGTTTCACTCCCTTTGCTTCACCACAGCCCTCGCATTCTAACTTTCCCCAAAGCAGATATATGCTGAAGATCAAGAGAATATCATTTGATTCAACACTTGCAGGTGCTGTGCATAATGTCAAGGCTGGCTTAGAGATAGCATTTGCACGTGGCGGGCATGAAGGTCTAGCGACCACGGCAGAGAGAATTAATTCTGAGTGTGCCTCAGTGAAACACTCAGAGCAGTCCTTTCTGCTCTGCATTTCACAACTCCTAACTTCCTTTGTCTATCTCACTCTAACTGCTCCTATTCACTCATGGAAGAGATAACATCCCTGATGTCCTGGTGGCTCAGCACTTCAACTCCCCCTCCCATTCCCAATCTGAGTCCATCTTAACCTACCTGATCTCCCGGTAGCTCAGCACTTTAAATTCCCCTCCCATTCCCAATCTGACCTTTCTGGCCTGGGCCTCCTCCATTGTCAGAGTGAGGCCCAGCACAAATTGGAGGAACAGCACCTCATATTTTGCTTGGGTAGTTTACATTGACCTCTCTAACTTCAGAAAGCCCTTGCTTTCTCTCTCCATCTCCTTCCCAGTTCTCCCACTGGTCTTACTGTCTCCGACTACATTCTATCTTTGTACCGCCCCCTACCCTGACATCAGTCTGAAGAATGTTCTTGACCCAAAACGTCGCCCATTCCTTCTCTCCAGAGATGCTGCCTCACCCGCTGAGTTGCTCCAGCATTTTGTGTCTCCCTGTGATCATCCTGGTTTTACCCATTGCAAGACATCACCCTCCCCCACCCTCGCTGCAGCTTTAGGAGTTCCTTTCCTAGTTCTGATAGAGGGCCTTTTGATCTGAAATGTTAACTCTGTTTATCTTCCCATAGTTGCGGCCTGACAAAGAATCATAGTCATAGAGTGTGAAGTCTGGGCCTTCAGCCAACTTGCCCACACTGACCACAATGCCCCATCTACTACACTAGTCCCACCTGCTGTTTGGCCCAGGTCTATGGCGCCAGACTCAATTTCTGGTCTCCAACTGGAGGCGTGGGTTCGGATCCCACTTCTGACACCATGTCGATTGAGGTTCTTATAATAATAGCGACCTTACACCAAGATAAGGATTCATAGACTTTAATGACTACAAATACAACTTCTCTCTTAAAGAGTTCCACTTAAACTAAAGGAAAGCAGCAGACCGCGATACTGAAAAGCTAGTGGGCGTAACTACAAATGTATGACTCATAACATGAGTCACTAATCTACACCCTTTAAACCTATCCTATCCACATACCTGTCCCAATCTGCCTCAACTATTTCCTCTGGCAGCTTGTTCCCTACACCTAACACCCTTTGTGTAAAAATGTTGCCCCTCAGGTTTCTATTAAATCTTTCCTCTGTCGCCTTGCTGTATGTTCCCAGCATTTGCTGTTTTTATTCTAGCAAATCAATATTCAGCTTATGATTTGGAAACCTGTCAGTCTACCCCACAACCGTCTACCCCTGAGGAGATTCAGTCTACCCCACGACAGAATATGGACAGAACATGTATAATTTGATAACCGCAAAGAAGAAGGATCTCCTGTGGCGTTCTGTTCTGCATCTTGGTGGAACCAGTCTGTTACTTAAGGTACTCTTCAGGTTGGCCAGTGTGTCATGGAGGGGGTGAGCTGTATTGTCCAGGATGCTCCGCAGTTTGAGGAGCATCCTCACCTCCCATGAATCCAACTCTGCCACCAGGATGGAGCCAGCCTTCCTGATGAGTTTGTTGATCCAATCGGCATCTGCAGCCTTCGCCCTGCAGCGAAGAAGATGGCACTGGCTACCACCGATTGGTTACACATCTGCAGCATCTCACTGCAGATGTTGAAGAAGCGGAGCCTTCTATAAAAGTACAGGCGACTCTGTCCCTTCTTGTACAGGGTGTCAGCGTTCCTGGACCAGTCCAGTTTACTGTCCAGGTACACTCCCAGGTATTTGTAGTCCCTGGTAAACTGCACGTCCATACCATTGATGGAGATGGGACAGGGGTAATCCTCTCCTCCTAAAGTCCACCACCAACTCTTTAGTCTTGTCGGTGTTGAGCTACAGGTGATTCAGCAGACACCACGTAACAAAGTCATTGACTACACCTCTGTTTTTAGCTTCCCTCCTCTCACTAACACAGCCCACAATTGCAGAGTCATCTGTAAACTTCTGCAGGTTGCAGGAGTCCGAGTTATATCTGAAGTCCGAGGTGTAGATGGTGAACATGAAGGGAGAGAGGACCGTCCCCTATTGCAACTATTCTTTCTCGTGTTACATAAACTTGAAAGAGTGAGCCCCAGCCCTCCCTAACTGTAGTGTATACATTCCACTGTGTTACTGCTTACATAAGTAAGTAAGTGGAAGTTGAACTATAAATAGAAATTCATAATTTAAATTGTTAACTTTCTGAGCTATTGGGAGAGGTTGGGCAGTTTAGGATTTATTTCTTACAGCCCAGGAGGGTTAAGGATGATCTTAAGAGGTGTTTAAGATTATGAGGAAAATAAATAAGGTGAGTGCACAGAGTCTTACCCAGAGTAGAAGAATCAACAACCAGAGAACATGGGTTCAAGGTGAGAGGGGAAAGATTTAAGAGGAACCTGAAGGGCAACAAGAACAACATTTAAAAGACATATGGACAGGTACATGGGTAGGAAAGATTTGGAGGTATATGAGTCATACACAAGCAGACTAGTGTAGATGGGGATCTTAGTCAGCATGGGCAAGGTGGGACAAAGGTTGCCTTGCTATATGACTCCATGACTATAACTCAGCAGTCCCTCCAACCAAGTGACTTAAATCAGTGTACTCCCACAATCACTGGTACATGCCCATTACTATGATAGTCAAGCAGACCCATGCATCTCTCAGACCTGACTTAGCCAAGGGCAACCTGTCGGCGATGTAGCTCAGCAGAAGAGCACATGCTTTGCAATCCTTAGGTTCAATCCTTGGCATCCCACACTGGTAATGCAGAGTAGATTTGATGGGCAGAATGGCCTAATTCTGCTCCTGTGACTTATGAACCTGTAATGTATAGTGCAGTGGGAATGATAAACCTTGTAACTACATGGAATGCTGCCCCATTCATTTCAAGTGGACTGCCAACCTTTGCTAAAATAGTTGTGTGCAGGCATGTTATTTAATATTTTTGTTATTTATCAATGAAAATTAATGTTTTAATTACATGGTTAAATATGATTCTCAATGCACACAATATATATTTTTAGTGACATTTTAATTTTTTTAATGATTTAAGTATATGTGGACAACTTGTAAATATGCCTGACGATCATAGATACTTCGAAACTGAAGAAGTCCTTCTGAGTTGGTGAGATCTCAGAAGCCAATCAGTCCAGGCTGTTGTGAGGACTGTGGGTGGAGATTTCGTTTTCTCTGCCTGCAGCCAAGATGCCATTGAAGAATCTTTCTACCACTTGGGATACAGCTGGACATTGGTCCTTAATCCTAGCAGTTGAATTTATCCATGAACAGTGAAGAATTTACACATTTATATGTAGCCAGTTATTAAAAGTGCAATCTGTGATGGTTCAGCAAAGATAAGTGGTGTTTGTGATCTAAGTAACAGAAAACAGCATTAATTAAAGTGAAGGGCTGTGACATTATGAGCCCAAGGACTGAGAAAGAATTGAGCAAATTCAAAATCAAGTCAGGGGCATGAAATGAAACAATAAGAGGAAAAGAAAGACAGACACAAAAAGCTGGGGTAACTCAGCGGGTCAGGCAGCATCTCTGGAGAATACGTGCTGGAGTAACTCGGCGGGTACAAGTGCTGGAGTAACTCGGCGGGACAGGCAGCATCTTTGGAGAACATTGATAGGTACAAAGTGCTGGAGTAACTCAGCGGGACCGGCAGCATCTCCGGAGAGCAGGAATGGGTGACGTTTTGGGTTGAGACCCTTCTTTCTCCAGCATTTTGTGTCTACGGTGTAAACCAGCACCTACAGTTCCTTCTGAAACAAAATGGTTTGTTTTACTTTGAATTTTCAACCAAACAAATATAACCCAGAGGAATAAGATTCCAAACTTGTAAAAATTAATTTTCACTGCCAGGAAAGTTGACTGATAGAAAGTGAGAGTTGAGTCATTGAAGATATACTGAGATCGAAGTGGAGAGAACTTTCAATGACCTTGTTAATTCACATCTTCCGAACAAATTCAGGAACCTCACGTCAGCTGCCTCACTTCAGTGATAAAGCAAACAGCAGGATGCAAATTCTGCAAAGCTAACGGCCGAGTGACACTTTTCAATACCCAGGTTCAAGTAAACATTTGTTTGTAGCTGCAGCTATATTTGCGCATAAATAAAAGTGAATGCTGTTTGCCTCACTTCTATCTCAAGGGCAAAGCCAACCCGATGTAATTTGTTGTTAGCATAGTGGAGTTTAGTAGCTGAAAATGGTGAAGTTAAGAATTGTACAACACTTTCAATGGAAATCAGAAAGTTGTTATTCTCAGTATTATTTTGACAGTAAATTCTTACCCATTGACTATCTGTTTTCTTTGCATTTCAAGAAACAATAGGGGGAAAAGAAAATTGGATTAAGTTCAGTTCAGTTTGGTTTTTAGTTTATTGTCACACGTACCGAGGTACAATGAGATGTTTTTGTTGCGTGCTAACCAGTCAGCGGAAAGACAATACAGGATCGAGCCATCCACAGTGTGCAGATACATGGTAAGAGAATAACGTTTAGTGCAAGATAAAGCCAGTAAATTCCGTTCAAAGATAGTCCGAGAGTCATCAATAAAGGTAGGTAGTATTTCAGGGCTGCTCTCTAGTTGTGGTAAGATGGTTCAGTTGCCTGATAACTGTCTTTTCTTTTTAATTTGAAACATTCAAGCAAACAAATGTATATCCCAGAGGAATACGATTGCACACTTGCAATAATTATTTTTTTGTGCCAGGAACATTGTCTGCTCGGTCACAATCTTTAGTGGGAGGTTTGTAGCTGTTCCTGAAATGGTCTATTCTGTCTACATAGTCATACAGCAAATTCTAAACAATTACTTTTAGGATTATGCCTATAAATGGTAACAAATAAATGCACTTATCTCCTTTTATCTCCAGATAGAACTGACATACCTTTTTTGATTGAACAATGTTATTTTTTTTAACGATTTTTAGAACTATGTTAATTTATCTTTAGTACAAGAAAACAATCCCAGAGATCGACACAAAGTGCTGGAGTAATTCAGTGGGTCAGGCAGCATCTCTGGAGAAAAGTAATAGGTGATGTTTCGGGTTGGAACCCTGCTTCATCCCAGACAAAACCTGAGAAATAATCCCAGATCCTAGTGTGTTACGTGGAACATGGGCAAAATGCTCGCATTGAATCTCTGGTAAAGCTTTTTAGCTCAACAGCAACAGACTGAGCAGCAGATGTTCAACTGGACTCTGAGACACTCAATACACATAAGAGAATGGTGAGGAGCTCCACCACTAACGCAGAGGATGTAGAACTGGATAAATCTACCATGGCTGGTTTGAAATCGAGATTTTCCTTTTCTTTTGTTCCGTCTCTACCAGGGCCTGTTCATGACTCTTCTAATTCTTTTAGCTCAACAACCTTTTCATATTGTGCAGGAAGGAACTGCAGATGCTGGTTTAAACCAAAGTTAGACACAAAATACTGGAGTAACCCAGCGGGACAGGCAGCATCTCTGGAGAGAAGGAATGTGTGTTGTTTCGGGTCGAGACCCTTCTTCGGACTGGAGAAGGTTCTCGACCCGAAACGTCACCCATTTCTTCTCTCCAGAGATGCTGCCTGTCCCGCTGAATTACTCCAGCATTTTGTGTCTATTAACCTTTTAATATTGTCAGCCTACAGTTAAACTAATACACTAACTGTCTGCTTCCATGTTCAGATTATTATTTGGTGTGTTGTTTCCTGCTACTGATCACTCCAAATTATTTAACATCCTGGACAACAGCATTTCAGTGGTTTTCTTTGTTTATGATTACAGAGGACTAATTAACTTTGAAAGAAACTCATGTGTACACTAGGTGTATGTGGACATATTCAAATGAAGAATGCATGAGATGTGAACAATTGGAACATATCTGTAAAACATTTTATTTGCAAGATCTTTGATCATGTTGTTTGCTGTCAATAGATAGAGCAGCAGAAGGTGAACAGGATTCAAAGGCATTCACGACACGCAAGACGATGGTGAGAAGCGCCTCCACTAATGCAGAGGAAAAAGAACTGGATAAATCTACCAAGCCCGTTTCGAAATCTATATTTTCCTTCTCGTTTGCTCGCTCTGTACCAGGGCGTACTGATGACTCTTCCACGGAGCCAAAATCAGAAACAGCTCAGCTCCAGGCCAATCAAAAGACCTCTGGGAACACAGCGTCCATTGATAAAGCGAATCTTCGACAATCCTCCCCACAAAAGGGAGATTCCGCTCAAAAGCAACGGCAGCCCTCCACCGAGTCATTCAATGCTGCAGAGTCCACGGAGAAAGAAACAGGGCAATCAAAGCAAAAAGAAGTAAGCTTTTTTGACAAACTTTTCAAACAGGGTGATAAAAGCAAACAACAGAATGGGCACCGGGGAGATCTGAAGACTGCTGGAAGTCAGGACCTAACTGCAGCTGACAGGGAGGCTGGTGAACTCATACACAGGCTGGATAACGTGCATCAGTACTTGGTGAGTAACTGCGTACTCTCATTCAATTAACTTAGCCTCTTCAACTGTACAGGGGGAGAATCCAAAAGTGCTTCAGTGTATTTTGTTTCCGGACACATTTTAAACAGTAGAAACAACGAACTGCAGATGCTGGTTTACACCAAAGATAGACACAAAGTGCTGGAGTAGATCAGCAAGTCAGGCAGCATCTCTGGAGAAAAGGAATAGGTGACGTTTCAGGTCAAGACCCTTCATCAGACCGAGAGTCAGGGGGGAGGGAAAGTTGAGGCATGAAAAGATACAGACGAAACCGGAGCCGGCACCGATGACCCAGGAAAGGTGGAGCCCACAATGGTCCATTGTCTGCTGTGGAAGAGGTGATCACGAAGGTTTCAACAGTGAAACCACTAGGGTGGGGGAGGAACGGAGAGAGAGGGAATGCAAGGGTTACTTGAAATTGGAGAAATCAATATTCTAGCAATACATCTGCACAAGTCGACCCTTGGTTCAATTTCTGACACCACTGCTTACCATAGTGTGCTGCTGCCTGTTATCAGTTTACATGAGAAACTCATTTCTAATCCAATCATGCAACATCTAATATTAACCTCCTTAGATAATAATATTAAACAAAATGTACAGCACAAATCTTCGACATAAAGTGTGGTGGGTGGCTGGAACGTGCTGCAAGGGGTGGTGATGGAGACAGACACGGTAATGGCGTTTAAGAGTCTTTTGGATGGGCACATGGAAGTGCAAGGAAAGGAGGGATGGTAGCAGACACTTGGCGTTATGTTTGGCACAGTTGTTATGGGCCGAAAGGCCTCTTCCTGTTTAGTTTAGTTTAGTTTAGAGAAACAACGCGAAAACAGTCCCTTCGACCCACTGAGTTTACACCGACCAGCGATCCTCATACACCAGCACTATTACACTAGGGACAATTTACAATATTGACCAAAGCCAATTAACCTACAAATCTGTACGTCGTTGGAGTGTGCGAGGAAACTGGAGCACCCCGGGAGAAGGAGTCACAGTCATACATGACAGAAGCAGGTCCATCGGCCCACATGTCTACGCTGACCATCATGTACCCATTTTTATTAATGCCATTTCCCAACACTTGGTGCATAGACTTTAATGCCTTGGCAATTCAAATTTAATCAAGATACTTCTTAAATGTTGTGAGGGTACCAGCCTCTGCCATCTTCTCAGACAGCTGGTTCCAGATTTAATTTACCTTCTGGAAAATAAGTTATTTCTTAGATTACCATTTTCTAGATAGAGAAAGATAGACAATAAGGTAAATAGATTCTCCTTTCACAAAACCACGCTGACTTTGGATACTTTATCATGTAATGTCATGGGGTTATGGGAAGAAGGCAGGAGAATGGGGTTGAGAGGGAAAGATAGATCAGCCATGATTGCATGGACTTGATAAGCTGAATGGCCTAATTCTGCTCCTATAGTTAGACAGATAGAAGGGTGGATAGAAGCCAGCCAGCCAAATAGATAGATACTCATTGGAATTTAGAAGAATGAGAGGAGACCTTATTCAAACATAAGTTCATAAGTTCATAAGCGATAGAAGCAGAATTAGACCACTCGGCCCATCAAGTCTATTCCACCATTCCATCAGCTGAACGATCTTTCCCTCTTAACCCTATTCTTCTGCCTTCTCCCCAAAACCTCTGACACCCATTTTACAAATCAAGAATCTATCCCAGTCTGAAGAAGGATCTCAATTCGAAAAACATCACCCATTCCTTCTCTGCCTGTGATGCTGCCCGACCCGCTGAGTTACTTTAGCTTTTTGCGTCTATCTGCAGTTCCTTCCTGCACAAGAATCTATCTATCTCTGCCTTAAAAATTATCTATTGATATTGGAATGGTTGACAAGTTAGCTGCGAGGAAACTGTACTTTAGCTGGAGACTCTGAAGTAGTCACAATCAAAGATCCTATAGCGGAGTTACAATGGTCTTAGGATATGGTGAGAGCAGGTTGAGAGGGAGAGGGACAGGGTCAGACATTTAGTATGGTAATGAAGAGCTATGGAGAGGATTGGAATTCTTGGAATTCCCTACCTCAGAGGGCTATGAATATTCAATGGTTGAGCACATTCAAGGCTGCAATGGGAGACGTTTGTGAACACTCAGAGGATGTGTGAATTGGGCAGTAAAATGGACGAAGCATAAGATCACCCATAAAATTGAATGGTGGAGTGGGCTTACAGGCCATTTAATGAGAGAATAGTGAGCAAGTTCTAAAGTTGGTGTCCATTATACAGATCTATTTACATTTAGATTTTGGCTTTGAATAAACACACGAAAGTGAGATCAAGAATTGGCTACTCTCTTCCTCAACCTGCTCCGACATACAATATGTTTATGCCACATCTACCCTGGGCCTCAATTCCTCAACTCCTCCCAGTTCACCACAGCCCTCAGTTGCTGCCTTACAGTGCCAGAGACCCGGATTCGATCCTGCCTACGAGTGCTGTCTATGACTGCTTGGGTTCTCCCTATGACTGCGTGGGATTTCTCCGGATGCTCCGGTTCCCCCCCCCCCCATGCTCCAAAGACATGCAGGCTTGTAAGTTAATTGGCTTCTGTAAATTGCCCCTAGTATGTATTAAGAACAAACTGGGATAACATAGAACTAGTGTACGGGTGATCGCTGGTCAGCGTGGACTCGGTGGGCCGAAGGACCTGTTTCCACGCTGTATCTCTAAACTAAACTAAACTAAATAAATGTCCACTTTAAATACCTCTAGTGAGTTAGCCTCCAAAACTCTTTGAGGCAGAAAATTCCAAAGTCTCTCCACTCTCTATCAGAGTATGGGCATTTGCCATTACAGCATATTAAAGTAATAACTTAAATTTCAAATGATCAATCATTGTTTGTAATGTTAGGAAATACAATTTAACGGTAGATTGTATTTCAGGTACACATACTGTATTACTTTCAGAATTTATCACCATTGTTGGCCAACTAAATCCAACATTTCTTGCTTGACAATATCTATTTAATGCTTCAATGTATTACTGAGGATAAAAAAGAAGCAGATGAATAATGTTTGTACCCACATCCCCACCTCATTGTCTGTCAAATAATATACATTGTCAAATAAGATATGGTTTAACCTACAATATTGACCTTTAATTGAAATCATGCTTCACTTTTTTTACCCATCAGTAACGGATAAGGTGATGTAAAATGGAAGATGTAAACTCAGTTTTACAAATGCATAAATGTATAAGTGATCTAGTGATTTTATTTAATTGGGTAAACTAACAATTAGAAATATCTCTTCAAATATTAACTATAGTTCGTTTGATAACAACCTGTTCACCTGTCATGAATGATAAGCAAAAGGCTGGAATCTACAATAAAGAATGCTATAACAGAATACTATGAAATTAATGATCGGATTGAACATAGTCAACATAGATTTATGAAAGGAAATCTTATTTGACCGATCCACTGGACATTTTGAAGGATGTGAATAGTCCAAGAGGAATCAGTGGATGTGATAATGTAGCAAGGATTCATGGACTGCTTCCAGGGATGGCATCTCTGCCGAAGGAGAGGAGAGTGGACATTGAAGTACTCCAGACTTAGCGGCCCAGTGAGTGGATGACAGAAAGAAAGAAATCTTGCAGTAAAGCCACAAAAATTAACTGCAGGCGTGTGGTCCTGTGTTCTACGCTAGGCAATTTACTAATCTCATCAGTTCAGACACGATGATTGCAGTGATGAATGATGATCCAGATATAATCTGCAGTGCTTTATTGTGTAGGAAGGAATTGCAGATGCTGGTATAATGCTGGGATAGACACAAAATGCAGGAATAACTCAGTGTTTAAGAAAGAACTGCAGATGCTGGAAAAATCGAAGGTAGACAAAAATGCTGGAGAAACTCAACGGGTGAGGCAGCATCTATGGAGCGAAGGAATAGGTGGCGTTTCGGGTCAAGACTCTTCTTCAGACTGATCTTTGCTGATGTGGGGGTGGGGGGGTGGGAAGAAGAAAGGAAGAGGTGGATACAGTAGGCTATGGGAGAGCTGGGAAGGGGAGTAGAAGGAGGGAGAAAGCAAGGACTACCTGAAATGGGAGGTCATTGTTCATACCGCTGGGGTTTGAACAACCCGAGCAAAATATGAGGTGCTGCTCCTCCAATTTGCAGTGGGACTTACTCTGGCCATGGAGGAGGCCCAGGATAGAAAGGCCGGATTCGGAATGGGAGGGGGAGTTGAAGTGCTGAGCCACTGGGAGATCGGGTTGGTTAATGCAAACTGAGCGGAAGTGTTGGGAATAACTCAGTGGGTCAGGCAGCATCTCTGGAGGGTAAAGATGGGTGACGTTTCAGGTCGGGACCATTCTGTATTGGCTAAAATGTATTGGCAGAGTTCCTAGGGCACCATGGCCATTTATAGAGAAGAATAGCCCTTGACTATGACTTATATTTGCTGTCACATTTAAATGCTGTCATCCTTAGAAAGAATGGGTTCCTGCACAGAGCATTAACTAAATCAAGAAAATGAGCATATTCAGAGATTTAAAAAAACAGAAAGTACTGGACACAGCCAGCACATCAGGCAGTATTTTTGAAGAGAGTAGACGTTTCTTGGCAGATGACCAGTCGTTGATCTAAAGTGTGAACTCCTGTTTTTCTCTCCCTATGAAACTCCCTGACGATAAAAGCAAAAACAACTGCAGATGCTGAAAACGCACAGCAAAAAGAATGCTGGAGGTGGGTCTAACAGAATCTGTGCACATCTCGGTTCAATGACCTTTCACCAGAGTTTTAATAGAGAGATTAAACGAGCTTAGCGTTTGAAGTTTGATCTTTATTTTATGAGAAGTCGCGATGAGGGATTACGTGAAGAAGCCCGCCAGTCCGCATGCGCGTCAACCTTCAAAGTAGCTGTATGAATCCACAGAATAGTCGCTGACCTAAGCTTTAGAAAGATTGAAGGCTAGAACTACCGAATGATCTTTATGAGAATAGGGTCGGGAGTGGAGGGCATGTAATCCCTCATCGCGACTTCTCATAAAATAAAGATCAAACTTCAAACGGTAAGTTCTCGTTTAATCTTTCTATTTTATTTCGAAGTCACGTGAGTGACTACGTGAAGATTTCAAAGCTCTGTGGTTTCATACAGTGACATAATCTGTGTGTGAAACACTAAAACAGATAAACCATTAATGGCAGGAAAACATGAGTTATTAATATCACGATGCTAACTTGCATATATGGCCATTGCTCTAAACTGGCCTGTAGTCCCAATAGACTGTTGAGTTAGACAATAACTTATGCAACAATGTGCATAATTCTATCTGCAAACATCCAGACATATTCCACCAACATTTTATAATTTATTAAGCTGCATTATGTAAACCTCATCCTGTATGATGAAAGTGAAAACCCATTGTATTGGCTGCTAATGAGCCATCAGCAATATCTTGAGAGTATTGAAAGAAAAGAACTATTTTCCATATCATAGGCACTAGCAACTGAGTGCACATGTATGCCTAATGACATCCCTGATCTCTGCTGTGGTGGGTATGCTGTCATCCTCAAATGTACACAATCCTGCTCATTTGCTTATGAGATTATTTCTAACAAGTTACCCTAATGTCAGTATGATGTGGAGACTAAGCCAGAGATTGAGCAAGGATGTGTTCTTTATGCTGAGATCAGCTGCTGAAAGCATAATCATCTCAAGATACTGGTCCCATTAGGAAAATTTTGAGGAATATTTGCATAACAAATTACTGATATACATCGCACACTACAATGAGTGTAGGCTATTAGAGTGGTCAAACAAAAGACACCCTACATAACGTTAGCAAACAGTGGGTGAAGAACCAATCATTTATGTCCCACTTATGGTATTGCAGAAATGATAAAGCAGCACAGGAATTGTCAATTGTGCTGTCCCACAGTTTCTCTAGGCTCAAAACTGGAAGCCACACAACCTTTGTTACTTCCGTATAGAATTGACACACATATGTTGTTCACAAGCTTCTCCTACAATCGTGCAGAGCTAGCTGGCCGAGAAGACAGGCTGTCCCAGCCGTCCCACGTGAATGAGTAAATAAGAGTTGCTTCAGCCGCCCACCATGGCATGACTGAATAGGCAAATTGGTACTGTTACATTCCATGATGCCTAAAGTAATATCGCCAAAGACATCTACCGACAACCCATAAGATTATCATTTGCAATTTTGCATAATACCTAAAACTCGATGACATAATGCCCTTAACCTGTGAAGGGCAGCATAGGCTTTCACCACTAGCTTTGTTATTAAACAGCAGAAACTGTGCCTTATGTGTATAGATATGACAGAGGATGCAACTACAAGATTGATTCTCTGAGTCAGTTAAATTGCAGACACCCAATCATCCATCTTAAACTGGGTAAGTAAACCCACAATTTGATTAGCCTAATGCTAACCCGATTCAGTCTGCACCATATTTCTGTAATCTTGAGAAATATACCCCTCTAGTCCTTGGTCAGACCACACATCCTCGGATGAGTTGTTACTGATTGCACTTGGAACCACTGTTCCTCCGTTGATCCTACGGACGGAATTTTTTTGGCTTTCCTACCCGCGAAAGATGCATTATCTAGTAATTTATACATATCGCTGATAATATATAATCAGCAGCTAATGACTAGAGCTGAAACCACTGTCTCCCTAGAAATGGGAATACTAGTTCCCTGTCAACTCTTGACTTAAGAGTCACCATAAATATGTAGCGTTTTCCTTCAGAGAGGAGATTAGTATAATGCAAGGCTGAAGCAGGAATACCTCGCAATCCTTTGACTGACCACATGTCTAAGTCTCTAGAGTGCATAAGACAATCTCTTCGATCCACCACTCAATCAAGAATAGTGGTATTAAGAACCTATGGGTTATTATGAATACATTGTTGATTCACAACATGAACCTGCAGGTCAGATAAAGTTATTATACATGCCAGCCGAGCTTTTTGTTGGTAGCTACCTGTCCCAGAGCGGATGGCAATGATGATTCCAATGATCCAGTAACTCTGCTAACTGAAGAGAAATAACCATATGTTGAGAAAACTTCAACTACTTTATTCTATTGACCAGTCTGATAACATCTCATAGATTATGAAGCAGTGCTTTTCTGGTCAACATGACTCGTATGGCCAGCCAGCTGCATGATGGTCTACCCTGATCCAGGATAACCAAACTGTTCCTACTTGGAACTTACAGAGGTTACTGTGTAAGGCACCTTGCCAATGTCTCTACATTAACCTGATCTTATCCCAGAGAACATGAAAAACCGACTAGACAGCCCATGCTGGCAGTAAACCAAGCTGGGCCAACAGACTGCTCCATTTCGGAGTTTACGGAGGTTAATAACAAGACCTTACTTACCAGCGTCTCTTACCTCGGGTCGACTTCCTTTGTTGGAGCAAAGTTCCATTTGCAGACCCTGTCCACCATGCTTGTCATTTCTGTTAGCTAGGTGATGCCGCTGGTCAACTTCTCTTATGGCGACTTGCCCATCCCCGAGGGAATAGCAATGTTAGAGGCAAGAGCACACAGCTTTTCCTCATGTGATTGATGTACATCACGCATTAAAGCATGGGATCCCGGCACATAGTCATGTTCAGGCTCATGTATGGAGTTAGTCCGTACTAACCTTTGACACTCTCTTAGAGTGGAAGAATTTTTTTTCACCCTGAACCAGGTGTTCCCATATCCGTATGCATCGAACTGTCTGTGCATGCTTCTATAATACCGAGCATATTTTGACACCAACTCCAATAGTCTTTCGGGTGGGAGGAAATTGCGAACCTTGAAACCAGGGCAGCTACAGGCATATGACTTGAACTGCCTGTGTATGCTTCCGTAATACGGGGCATAATATATATGGCTCCATCTTCGTACTTCGTACATCCGAATGGGTGCAAACCTGAACCAGGAGCTGCCTCAGGCATGTGTGCATATACTTTGGCACCATCTCCATCACTACGTTCAACCGAGTGGGAGGAAATTGCAACCCTGAACCAGGAGCTGCTTCAGGCATATGTGCATATACTTTGGCACCATCTCCACCACTCCTTTCATCTGAGTGGGAGGAAAATTTGCAACCCTGAACCAGGAGCTGCTGCCTGACATGCCTTCATAAGACGGAGCATTCCTTGTGTTATAATTCGATTCACCAGATGTTCTTAATTGAGACAAACCCCAATCATATTTGGCATAGATGTCCCAAGACTTGGCTATGACTTTGCCCTGACTTGGGGTTGTCAGGCTGCTCCCTTTAGCAGCCAAACCGAGACTAGCTGCAGATCGGTGCTCTGTTGTTATCATCATTTATCAAACAGACTGCACCTGCTAGTGACTCCGAGTCCTTGCTCCCTTCCGGTGCCAACTGAGTATTACAGGGTAGGACTGGAGCACCTCTGGCCCCCATACGCCAGACAGAGTGGGAGAAATGCTGCAACCCTGCCAGATGTTGTCATAGGCAATGACGTTAATATGACTAAAAGAACTCTATCTCTATTAAATCAGAGATTTCATTACTTTATTGATATGCATATAGTTGGCGTCTTTTGTAAAGGAATCTTCCACAGTCCCTCTAATGAGCGGAAATTACCATGACGCCACCAGGTGTAGGTCCCACAGGTGACTGATAGGCACAGCTCAAACAAGGCTTCCCAAGCCAGGAGCTCTGGACTGCAATGGCAGGTCCAATTCCAGTACACCTTTTATTGGTGTAAGTGATAATAAGTGTCCCTGTAATTTCTCTCTTTTAAAACATAAACTAAATTGACATGATAAGACATATTTGTGATATTGCCAAAGAATTAAACCTGAACTGATAGAATTATAGAGCAAAGGATACCAGCACAATGGTGCAGCTGGTAAAGCTGCTGCCAGACCTGGGTTCACAGCACCAGAGACCTGGCTTCGATCCTGACCACAGATGCCATCTGTGTGGAGTTTGCAGCTTATTATCGGCTATGATAGTTACAAACGTGACCCTGTGGCCACTGTTAAAAATGCCAACTCTATAGCCGTCCAATTGAAAGAATACACTATATGTGGCTGTAGCAACAACTGTGTTAAAATTGTATGGTGCTACAGCAGGCTGAGCTCCCTAAGCGGTAGCTGTTGGCTGCGGCTATTTTTAAAACTCACCTGCTGCTGGAAATCCCCTGCAGTAACACAACCGCATTTTATGAATTAAAACTCCTTACAGCCTCACGCTGTCTAACTCTGGCTGCCTGCTCCCGATGGAGTTCTAATGTCGGCAGCCTCTCTTATTAGGGCCGTCTGCTGAAGACTATAACGGCAACACCCGTAAACCCAGCTTCTAAAGAGCCTACCGGTCTCTCAAACTGGGTCGTCCCCTGCCGTGTAGACTAACGGCAGCAGCCGCATGAAGCCCTATAACTACAGCTGCCTGCTCATGTTGGAAACTGCGGCAAAAATATATTACCTACACTAGCTCCAGTGGAGCTTCCAAGCTACTTTTTTGGGGGCCCGCTATAGAACGGCCCAAAGAAGATTGACTTACCTTGCAGAGCAGTGAGACTGCTCTGCTCGCGCCAAGCGCTAGACGTATTGACGCTCATGCGGTCTGGCGGGCTTCTTCACGTAGTCACTCAAGTGACTCCGAAATAAAATGAGGAACAGTCTATCACTTTGAACAGATCTTTATCCCAAGTAATGATGACACCCAGAGCTGTTGTTGATGTCTCACACGTGGAAACTAACTTTTCCAAGTTAGTGATAAAATAGTGGTGGATTTTGTAGTCAAATCATGCCCCTCTGGTAATTTCATCGGACATTTTCTGTTACAAAGCAGAGAGGCGTGGAATGGTACAATTTACATGCAAGGCTCCTCTGGAACATCTCCAAGGAAATAGCATCATGCTGCTCTACCATGCATCTGTCCTGCTTCTTCAAAACAATCAGCTGGCTTGCAAGTCCAAGCCCTGTACTGGGAACTCCCTGAGAAAGGTTGCCTGACTGACCTCGTTGTTAGAAACATTACCCACTCAACCACAAACCCCTTCCCCGATCATAGCAGCTATTTTCCTGCAGGGTATCCAGCACCCACCTCCCCTAACTCACCAATACCACCAAAACCTTCCATAACCCCTCCCCCCCTGATCTGACCATGGATTTCTTTGCCACAGAAGGCTGTGTGGACCAAGTCAGTGGATATTTTTAAGGCAGAGATAGATAGATACTTGATTAGTACAGGTGTCAGAGGTTATGGGGAGAAGGCGGTTATGGGGTTAGGAGGTAGAGATAGATCAGCCATGATTGAATGGTGGAGTAGACTTGATGGGCCGAATGGCCTAATGGCCTAATTCTACTATCACTTATGGCCTTATGACCCCAACCAAGGCTCCAATCCAACTCTTTGGATGACACCACAAGAAAATAAGACCATGAAACATAGAAGCAGAGTTAGGCCATTCATCCCATTGAGACTACTCTACTATTCAATCATGGCTGATCTATTATTCGCTCTCAACTCCAATCTCCTGCCTTCTCCCCTTAGCCATTGACACCCTTATACTAATCAAGAACCTATCAATCTCTGCTTTTAAAATGCCCAATGCCTAGGCCTCAACAGCCATCTGCAGCAATGAATTCCACAGCTCACCACCATCGGGATAAAGAAACCCCTCCTCATTTCCATTCTAAAATTAATTCTTCCTCATCCCCATTTAGTGGGCAAACCTCATAACCAATTCCAGGCCAAGACGCCAACCTCTCACATACTGGAGCTGGGTCCATTTCCAGAGTTGCCATGTTCTTTACTTCACTAGCACAGCAGTGGAATGCTATGTGAAGGAAATAATATGACATTGATGTAGCTGTGCCTCTGGTGCCATCAATGGTACCATGGCCCCATGGCTACAACAGTCACTGGCATAGTGTCTCACAATACTTCAGCCAGCCTTCCTGGTGCTAATGATTTTTCACTGATCTACATTAAAGAGGAGATTATTATCGACAAGGAAGTTTGGGATAATGGTGAGAGGGGGTGTGTGGAAGTGGAGGATGTGAGGCAGCAGTTCTAGTTTAGTTTAGTTTAGTTTAGTATAGTTTGTTGTCATGTGTACAGAGGTACAGTGAAAAGCTTTTATTGTGTGCTAGCCAGTCAGTGGTAAGACGATACATGATTACAATCGAGTCATCCCGCACTGTGCAGATACATGATAAAGGGAATAACGTTTTGTGCAAGATAAAGTCCAGTAAAGTCTGATTAAAGATAGTCCGAGTGTCTCCAGTGAGGTAGATTGTAGCTCAGGACTGCTCTCCAGCTGTTGATAGGATGGTTCCATTGCCTGATAACAGCTGGGAAGAAACTGCCCCTGCATCTGGAGGTATTCATTTCCACACTTCTATACCTCATGCCTGATGGGAGAGGGGAGAAGAGGGAGTTACCGGGGTGAGACTGGTCCTTGATGATGCTGGTGGCCTTGCTGAGACAGCGTGAAGTGTAAATTGAGTAAATGGAAGGGAGGTTGGCTTGTGTGATGGCCTGGGCTGCTTCAGCAACTCTCTGCAATTTCTTGCGGTCTTATTGCGGCCTATTAGTTACATCGCTGTGCATTTGTATGCTTGTGTTCTGAAAAAGCTACAAACCCAATCTAACTCAAGATGGAGACGAGGCTGCAATAAGACCGCAAGAAATTGCAGAGAATTGTGGACATGGCCCGGACCATCACACCAATTGAGCTACAATGGTTTACTCATAGTTCACAGGATAGATGGGCAGCATTTTCTCAATGCAGCTTTTTGCTGGTTTTTATTAATTATACAGAGCAGTGCAAAGCTATTCTGTTCTAGCCTGCAGAGAGACCTTCTCTCATATTCTTCACTGGCATTTCATATAGCCTTAGCATTGACAGCTACATTTTGGTTTTTGACATCTCTTTTGAGCTCTTTTAGTATTTTTTTTATATGCAGTGAGTAATTTTCATCAATGAGCCAAGTTGTTTCATGGTTGAATGGGAACTGTGGAATGTGGAATGTAAAGTGTGTTTCATAACTTGAACACAAAAGGTGAAGAAGGGCTTCATTATTTTTAAATTAGCATCAAGTCTACCATGCCATTTGTTTGACATTCTACACCATTGGCTTTCAAGTGGAATAAATAATCCATCCAAAATCTTAATATTAAAAACAATAAAAATGCAGCAGGTCCCCAGTGTAATTCCTTTTCGGTATTGATTTCCATGAAATTATTCCCTGCAATAGTCAAGAACGTATTCTTGTTAGAATGAGTAAGGAGGACGGTGGGTTGAGGTTTAGTTTAGTTTAGCGATTAATAGCCCCTTCCGCACCGACCAGCGATCCCTGCACATTAACACTATCCTACACACACATTAGGGACATTTTTTACACATACCAAACCAATTAACCTACAAACCTCTAGGTCTTTGGAGTGTGGAAGGAAACCGAAGATCTCGGAGAAAACCCACACAGTCACAGGGAGAATGTACAAACTCCGTACAAACTCCGTACAGACAGCACCCGTAGTCGGGACCGAACCCATGTCACTGGCGCTGCAAGCGCTGTAAGGCAGCAACTCTACCACTGCACCACCATGGAAATGAAAACTCGGTTTCATCTGTATTTCAATTATTATCCACATGACTGTAAGAAGTGAAGCTTGCCGACCTACAATGTTCCCTAACTTGCCCAACAATTAATAATTTTCCAGCAATTAATATTTTTGCATCAGTATTTCCAAGCACCTGCAATTCGAATGCTTGTCAATGCTCGTAAATAAATCTCAATAGGAGATAAACAAAACAAAAGTATTTATTTCATTTCACATCTCATTTTAGGTATCAATTTCCTATTCTGGCTATGGGCGAACTGGAAAGTCCAAAAGTTGTTTCTTTTGCATAGTGCAAAAAAGAAGCCCTATTTATTATTACAAATATTCCTTTTGTAACCACACTTGGCCTTTGTAATCAAGAGGCTTACCTCTGTCTCTATATCAGACTGTCTCATTTTGATTGCAGCTACCAGAAGGTTTATAGCTTGAGTCAGACCATGCTGTCAAATAAAGGCAAAACATGTTAATGCTGAGAACCAAAAGCAAGACCAAAAATGTAAACTGGAGCAAGGGCTATTAAAGCTAGTTGCATCAAATTCTTAGATGAGGGGCAGTAAGATGTGGTCCAGCTCGCCCTGATTCTCTTTGATAACAACCTATGTACACTGATTTGGAAATTCTAATAGGAACCCAAAAGGTGTAAAGGATTAAACATAATCAGGTCCTTTGTGCTTTTCCTCTATTTTTCCTTCGTCTTTTAACAAAGGGAGGAGAGTAGACATGTGTAGTGACATTGGATGACACACTTTGACGTTGCTTGCATTGAACCGTATGCAATAAGACCTGTGAACAACACAGGCTACCTCCATGAAAGGAGCGCATGGCTGCAGAATTCAGGTCTGTCCAGATACTTTGTGGAGTCTCAAGCAGTCTTCTGCCCCTGATCCCCTCCCCATACCCTGTGCATTCACATGTACAACCTTTCTCCAAACCACTGCCATTATATGTGTTAAAGAAGGAACTGCAGATGCTGGAAAATCGAAGGTACACAAAAATGCTGGAGAAACTCAGCGGGTGCAGCAGCATCTATGGAGCGAAGGAAATAGGTAACGTTTCGGGCCAAAACCCTTCTTCAGACTGCCTTCTTCAGACCACTGCCATTATATATCTGGCATCCCAGCCCTGTTGCACAACACTAACATTCAGCCATCCTAATGTGGCGAAATGGTATTAATGTAAATGGGCAAAAAGGTCGGCATGGATGTGATGGGCCGAAGGGCCCATTTCTGTGCTCTACGGCTGTGACTCTCTAAGGCTCTCTACGGATCAGTGAATCAGACATCATTGAATGGCGGAATAGAGTTGATGGGCCAAATGGCCTAATTCTGTTTCTATGACATGAACTTAAGAACTTATGAAATATATGTTTGTGAAATAAGCAAATCAATTTGATGGTGTTCTACAATTTCTCCAGGTAGGTATCGTGAGTTATAATTAAAAAAGGCAACTTATGCATTCATATATCTATCAAACTAAGAGAGTGATTTGATTGATTGAGTAAAAAACACAGCATGGAAATAATTGCCCCAGCAAGTCCACATCGAACATCAATCACCCATTCATACTAGTTCTATGTTATCCCACTTTCACATCCACTCCCCACGCATTAAGGGCAATTTACAAAGACTACCTAACCTACAATCCCGCACATCTATGGATGTGGGAAGAAACCAGAGCACCCAAAGGAAACCCACACGATCACAGGGAGAACGTGCAAACTACACAGACAGCGGGATATTGTAAATTAATGGTGCCACTGGCAACTGGACAAAGAGTCATTCACCTGCATTTACACAGGTCAGGCTCACCATGGATATCTGCTGTTCAGCAGATCTGTGCTTTTGTTCTCTTTTAACTACCTGCAATACTTATTGGACAGATTTAGCCAAGTTCTCGATATAGACATGAACAGATCTGCAGCTAAAAAGAAAAGCAGCAAGTGTACTGCAATCAAAACCACTAAATGACAATGATCACTGAGACTTGCCATTCTTTGCCCATCAATGTGTTTCAATGACATTTGCAGTCATAAAAGGTAAGGACAAATTGCAAGCAAGAATGGGTAGGAATTCCAGTATAGTTTAAGTTTGCTAAACTTTTGTGCCAAAACTGTCCTACTATTCAGTATATATCAATAAATGGCCACCATTATCAGCAGACAATTGTTTAATTGTTTAATTTGCACAATGGCATTACTATCTTTGCAAATTCCATGCAAGAGGCAACGTGAAGAGAATTCTTTGCCGATTACAACTCAAGCAATTTTAACCATCAGGATATAAAAATTGCAATCATTTGCAACAAAATAATTATTTAAAATCTTGTAGAACACATCAGTAAACACATGTAGGGAAGGAAGGTGAGAAATGGCACGATCGTTTTTAGAATGCATTGGCAGATGAAACATCGATCGTTTCGGTCAGAAAAGCTGTGTGTTCATCCTAGCACTGGCATTCTCCATTATACTGCAAGTTCTTTTCAAAACATCTGCTGGTGTGGACACAAGCACCTCATTATCCTGTGCCAGCAGCTAGTATTTCAGTAACAATAAATGAGTCATTTTAATAAGACTTTGCTGTTCGCTCGAAGTTCAACACTGCATCAATTTACAGTTTATTTTCCAAAGGACATAAAACAAGAATAGTATTTTTCAGCTTTCTCCTGCGTAATTTGTTTTCCGTCTTTGGGTAGAACTGAAAGTATTCTGTTTCGAATTCCTCATGGCTCACGAACACTTAGATCATTGATCTTAAAACGATGCTGCTTTATAACCACGTGCAAAATATGATTGTTTATATAATGTATAACAGGAGGGAACCAAAATACTCTCTGTGTAGACTTCTGTATTGCAAAATATTTGACAGTGTTGATGTGCATACTTTTGACTTCCCAGAATCATTTAATTTTACCAATTCATTTCTAAGTTATATTTTATCAGTGTTTATTATTTTTATCTTTATTCTTCCAAGTCATTTTAAAATATATTCTATGGAGCTCACAAGGGGCTACTCTCACAGATTTGTGAGAATTTAGTTTAGATTAGTCTAGAGATACAGCATGGAAACTGGCCCTTCGGCCCACAGAGTTCGTGCCAACCAGCGATCACGCCACACATTAACACTATCCTACACACACTAGGGACAATTTTACCCATACATCAAGCCAATTAACCTACGTACCTGTACGTCTTTGGAGTGTGGGAGGAAATCGAAGATCTTGGAGAAAACGCACACGGTCACGGGGAGAACGTACAACCTCCGTACAGACAGCACTCGTAGTCGGGATCGAACCCGGGTTTCCAGCCCTGCAAGCGCTGTAAGGCAGCAACTCTACCGCTGTGCCACCGTGCCGCCCTTATTCAAAACAGTTACAATTAAAATTACAATTTAGTTTATTGTCATTTGATCCTCAAATGAAGTTCAAACGAAATTTGGTTTCTGCAGTCATACAACAAGAAGAAACAATTACCAAGACACACAACCAACACAATTCACACAAACATCCATCACAGTGAATCTCCTCCTCACTGTGATGGAAGGCAAAGTCTTGTCTCTCCCCTGCTCTCCATTCTTCTCCCGATGTCAAAGCCCCCGGCGGGCGATGGTAAGTCCCGTGACCGTTAAGGCCACACCGGGCGATGTAAGGCCCCGCTCTGGATCGTTTTCAACCCCGCAATTCGGGCGGGAGAAGTTGCCGTTGCGGGAGCTCCGAAAAGCGGTCTCCCACCAGGGACCCGCGAGCTCCCGATGTCACCGTTCACCAGGCCTGCGGCTGGAGCCTCCGAAGCTCCGAAGTCGGGTCGCAGCCGCGCGCCAGCACAGCTCTCCACGCTCCGAAGCCGGCCAGCTCCACGATGGTAAGTCCGCAGGCTACCCGACCGGAGCCCCCAGGTCATTCCGGTTGGCGGCCGCTCCACGGTGCTAGGCCCCAACGACAACGGAGACCCGACAGAGAAAAGGTCGGGTCCCCCGTGCAGGGAAGAGATTTAAAAGTTTCCCCCACCCCCCACACATATACACAGTTAAAAACAATATAAAAACCACTACAAACTATACACTCAACGGGACAAACATTTAAAAAAGACAGACGGACTGCAGAGGCTGCAGCAAACGTCGGTCACGCCGCCTCAAGTCATGGATTGGAACAAATCAAACTATCAAATTAATGAGCTTACTGTTATTTTTCACTTTAAATTCACAAAATAATTATCAAAGATTGAATACAATATTAATGTATATAGTTTTGTAGCCTGGAAAATGTTCATTTAAATATAAAAGCATAAAAGTACAATTCAGTTTGGTTTATTGTTACGTGTACCGAGGTACAGTGAAAAGCTCTTGTTGTGTGCTAACCAGTCAGTAGAAAGACAATACATGATTACAATCGAGCCATCCACAGTGTACAGAAACATGATAAACATAAGAGAATAACGTTTAGTGCAAGATAAAGCCAATAAAGTCCGATCATAGATAGTCCGAGGGTCACCAATGAGGTAGATAGCAGTTCAGAACTGCTCTCTAGTTGTGCTAGGATGGTTCAGTTGCCTGATAACAGCAGAGAAGTAGAGAATTTGAGTTCAAATCTGATCGATATTAATTCATTTCCTATTTGCTGTGATTAAACTGGTAAATGAAGACGTCTGATATTTTTACAATTGGAGTAAATATTATTACTTCTCCAAATCGTGTATTGATTTATTTCTTTCACTGAAGTTCCCATTCTGTCTACTACCCCTTTGCCAATCACTTAAAGCTTGAGAAAATGTAAATGTTTCAATTCCAGTAACTGCTTGAAGCAGCAATAAAAATCTAACACTTCTTCTCCCTCTGTGTCTAACCGCACTGCCTGATGTGACATAAATATAACAGCTTGCATTTATATCATGACTTTGATGTGGAAATTTTTCCAGAGGCAATTCACAGAACTCTAGGCAGACAAATCTGAATGCCAAGCTAATGGCCTGATGTTGAGAAATGTGGTGTTTGTTCAGGGATGGATTTTAAGGAGAGGATTTGGAGAAAAGAGGTTTGGAAAGGAATTCCAGGGCTAGCCATGTGGGTGGTTGATGGGACTGGGGAAATGAAAAAGAGGGAGGGATGCAGAACAGAAGAACGGTGACGCGGCAGTAGTGCTACTACCTTACAGCGAAAGAGACCCGGGATCGATCCTGACTTCGGGTGCTTGTCTGTACGGAGTTTGTACTTTGTCCCCGTGACCTGCGGGGTTTTCTCCGAGATCTTCGGTTTCCTCCCACTCTCCAAAGACGTACAGGTTTGTAGGTTAATTGGTTTGGTATAAATGTAAATTGTCCCTAGTGTGTGTAAGATAGTGTTAAGGGCCTGTCCCACTGTACGAGCTAATTCAAGAGTTCTCCCGAGTTTCCCCTGAATCGAACTCGGAGAATTACGGTAATAGCCGCTCGTAGGTACTCGGGGCTCTCGTGGACATTTTTCAACATGTTGAAAAATCTTCATGAGCTTACCTGCCGAGTACCTGCCGTTAGCGTTACGAGCCGCTAAGAGACGTCCCGAGCTCTGACGTACCCGCTACGTACATTTTAGGTGCTTACCACGAGCTCGATTTTTTTTAAAACTCGGGAGAGCTCTTGAATTACCTCGTACAGTGGGACAGGCCCTTTAGTGTGTGGGGATCGCTGGTTGGTGCGGACTCAGTGGGCCGAAGGGCCTGTTTCTGCACTGTATCTCTAAACTCTCTAAACTGAAGAAGCAAGGATGAGGGGAAGGGGTTGGTGGGCAGGGGCAGGGGAGAGTGGGTGAGCATTCAGGTCCTGCCACTGCAAACTGGCATCCTGATTGAACTGAACCTCCAGCTCATAAGTGATAGGAGTAGAATTAGGCCGGTCGGCCCATCGAGTCTACTCCACCATCCAATCATGGCTGATCTATCTCTCCCTCCTAACCCCATTCTCCTGCCTTCTCCCCATAACCCCTGACACCCAGCATGTTTTGAAATTCCCTGTGAGGATCCCTGATATCCTTACAGTAATCACACTTGGCTTCCTCATACAGTGTAGGGTCATCCTTCTTGAAAGCCTCGGATTGGACTTTAGCAGAGAGTGAATCTCTCCAAGGTTGGTGAGTTCATCCAAGGTTTCTGGTTAGGATGGACCTGAACTCTCCTTGTCGGAACGCAGTCATCAACGCATTTCTTGATGAAACTGGTGACGACTGAGGACTTAAGGCTGAATTAAGTGATTTTAAACATGTCCCAGTCCACCAACTCAAAGGTCCCAAAGTAGACCCTCTGCCTCTGCCTCTTTAGACCGCTGCTCAACTAATCTGGGTTTTTTCCTTGGAAAGTCCCAATCCATTGTTTAGTCACATACAGTTTCTCCTAACAGTGTAATCAGACCATGTCTTCCCTCCCTTCAATGGTGATACCGAGAGTCCACCAGTGAACCAAACTGGAGTTTACACCCCAAGTTTGATCAAACCTTTCCATAGTGTTGCTGAAATTACACTGCCAAATCTTTACTATCCCTTCAAATCAGGTCAAGCTCCAAGACCATTATAGACTCTGTTGATGCCCAGTTTGCTTTCCCCTAGCTAAAGGGAACACAGCTGCCTGTATCGCTATCAAAATGCAGGAAACCCAAAATGAAGCAGTAAATCCCAAATCACGCAGGTCTCACCCCGGTCACTCCCTCTTCTTCCGTCTCCCATCAGGTAAGAAGAAGGGTCTTGAAGAAGGGTCTCGACCCGAAACGTCGCCAAATCCTTCTCTCCATAGATGCTGCCTCACCCTCTGAGTTTCTCCAGCATTTTTTGTCTACCTTCGATTTTTCCAGCATCTGCAGTTCTTTCTTAAACAAGAGGTACAGATGTTTGAAAGTGCACACCTCCACATTCAGGAACAGTTTCTTCCCAGCTCCTATGAGGCAACTGAACGGTTCTCTCATCAGCTAGAGTCTGATCTTGATCTACCTCGTTGGATAGCTTTGAACTATCTTTAATTGGACTAAATGCCATACCCTTTATCCTTTATCTGTGCACTGTGGACTAGATTGTATTCTTGCATAGTCTTTTCTTTGACAAGATACCATGCAAACAAAAGCATTACATTGAACCTTGGTACACGTGGCAATAATAAACAAAACTAAACTAAACGGGTCAGGCAGCACCTCTGGAGACCGAGGATAGGTAACGTTTCGGGTCAAGACCCTTCTTCACTGAAGGTGGCATCAGGTGGCATTTCCAAAGATGCTGCCTGACCCACTGAGTAACTCCAGCACTTTGTGACATTTTTTGTAAACCAGCACCTGCAATTCCGTGTTTCTTGAAACATTTACTCGAGTTGCTTTCCGCCTAATCGCACCTATTTGCCCGACTGCGCACAATGCATTATTCCAGGAACTGTTCTGCTAAAAAGTGCAGGCAGCCTCATTCCTTCTTTCTAAATGATGAAGCTATATTTCTGTTGTTGCCTATTAATCCCCAGGTGGAACGTGCATCCTCGTGGTTATAAAACAGCGGATTGTCTGACTCATTGTGAGCAACCACACGGGATTTCTGCTCGTCTCCGATACATACTGTATATCAAGAAGTCGTGTAACACATGATCTGGAAATTATTTTCTAGGAAACTGGTGATGGTAACAAGAATCATAAGGCATCATCCAATGCTGACAACTTATCTCAAAATCCAGCATCTGCCAGATCATCGGAGAAGGATTCTGAGAAGGAAAATAAAGCAGAGACCCCTGCAGACGATAATTCTGTCATGAATTTCTTCAAAACACTTGTAAGCATTGATAGCTTGCTGTTTTAAGTCTTCATGTGATTTTCGGCATGTTAGCAGGGATGTAAAATTACTGCAGGTTTGAAGAATCCAGGGCCCAAATTTATACAGATTGCAAAGCAAAAAGTCTCCTTAATTTCCATTTTTTAAAAGTTGTCAGTTTTCATTTGGAATCAATGAATTGTACTTTCAAAAATCAAGATGTTAAATTACAACGTTAAGTTCCCATTTAAATCTTCGAGTGACGAATACAGGGAAAACAAAACCGATTGACAGGCAGGAAACTTTTTTAAAGTGTAGGCACATTTTACTTGGCAGGTGATAAACCTACTGTATACAGTTCAGAAACCGGCCCTTTGGCTCACCATATTCATGCTGACCATTTGCCAGCAATTGGTCCATTGTATTCCATCCCTTGGCAATTCCAACGCTCTTCTTTGTGCTTACTGAATTCTGTCAAAGCTCCTGCATTCATCACTCACTCAAACTATGTATTCCTGATTCAACACATTCTCTGGGTGAAAAAGATTTCCTCAGATCCCTTTTAAACTCTCCCCCTTTGAACTAAACCTACGTGGTCTCATTTGTGACACTCATTATGGCTAAATGTTTTCTACTGTCTACCCTGTCTGTGCTCCTCATTACTCTGAATAACTATAAGGTCCCCCTTCAACCTCCTCCGTTGCAAGGAAAATGGACCCAGATTATCCAGTCTCCCCTCAGAACTGGAAAATCCACCCATCAGAGAATGTAGAACAGTACAGAACAGAAACAGGCTGTTCAGCCCTCAATATCTGTGCCGAACATAATGCCATGACAAACTATTATCCTTTTAAACATAATCCATTTCCCTCCATTCCCTGCCTATCTAAAAGCCTCTTAAAGGTTACTGTCCTATTAGTCGCCACCACCAAATCTGGTGACTAATTGACTAATGAGGGCATTCCAAGCATTCACCACCCTCTGTGTAAAAAAAATGCCCACACGGCTCTTTTAAACTTTGCCCTCTCACCTTAAATCTACGCCCTCAAGTCTCTGACTTTTCCACCCTGGGAAAAAGCTTCTGACTGTTTACCCTATCTCTGCCTCTCATCATTTTATATACTTCTATCAGGTTTCCCCTCAACCTCTGGAATTCAAGACTTTGATTATGTTGGCTGCTTTTCTGAGGTGTAGATGGAGTCAATGGTGGGAATTCTGGCGTGTGTGAGGGACTGGGCTACGTCTACAACTCTCTGCAATTTCTTGCAGTCTTGTGCAGAACTGCTCCAAAACAAAACAGTGATGCAACCCGACAATATATTTTCTATGGTGCATCTGTAAAGAGTTTGTAAGAGTCACTGGAGACATGCCAAATTTCCTCAGGAAGTCAAGGCATTGGTGTGCCTTTTTGGCTGTCGCATCAATGTGGTTGGGCCAGGACAGATCATTGGTAATAGTAACTCCAAGGAACTTGAAGCTCTCTTGAACCTATATAGAGTCCATTAGGAAAACCCAAAATGGTAAATATAAATCAAACAGAGAAGCAGAACTTAAAACTCACAGCAAATAATTAAACATCTGGAAAGTGAATTAGTCACAGTAAATTGCTAATCCTCTTTTTAATTAAAAGGAAATTGATATAGTGGCACATAAATGCTTTTAAACACTTTAAAGCTTACATCAATTAGAATTAACTTTATAGTTCTTTTAAAAAAATCTACTGTATGTTGGATCTGCCAGTGTGCAAGTGAAAACAACTGTGTGTTTATTATTGTAGGTCACCCCAACAAAGTCCTCTTCCAAGACAGAACTTGATTCACATCAAGCACCAGATGACAAGGTGAACCTCTTATTATTGTTTCATCCATTTATTTGTTGTCTGTTAATGTAGTTGACAGTCTTCAGCCAAGAGAGCAAACTTACAACTTTCTTCCTGGAAAAGCTGTTCCTTTTAAGCAGTGAGACAGCATTAGAGTCAGTTACTTTCCAATATTATTTTCCTACTTGTAGGAAAATATGTGGGATAGCATACTTGGAAATCAATTACTTAAGGGCCTGTCCCACTTAGGCTATTTTTAGGCGACTGCCGGCGACTGTCATAGTCGTAGCAGGTCGCCGAAAAACCGGCGACTGGACCCCTCTTCGACATACAATTTGAAATTGAATCATTACTTTATCAACTGAAAAAAAACGGTCAGCACTGGCGATAACCTACATTAACCTGGCGACAACTATGACAGCACTTACGTCAGGAGAAGTCAAGCTGTGCTCATTGCCGTCAAACCCACTGTCGCCGACTGTCTCCGAAAAATTTTCAACATGTTGAAAATCCAGTGGCGACCAGAAAGACGTTACGACTGGCAACCATGTGGTGACAGCCTAGTCACCTGTAGTCGCCTAAAAAATAGCCTAAGTGGGGCAGGCCCTCTAATGTTCTAGAGTTCACTGAACTGGGTTATGGTGTAATTTAGCAGATTTATACAGTCGGAAAGTAAATCGTTGTCAATTTCTTTATATCTCATTGACATTTTAAATGCAAATATTTCCTGTTTTTGATGGGAAGGGCTAGAATTTAATAAAGGATGTGCCAATTTTTGCAGAAATTATCCAAAATCAATTAAGATAAATATTATATGGTGAGCATCATATTTATATTTGCAATATATTTAGGTTACAGTAACAAATATATTTCCTAAACCTATTATTATGGGCACAGAACATAGGGGTTTGTTTAACTAAGCTAACCAGTCAGCGGAAACACAATACATGATTACAATCAAGTCATTCACAGTGTACTGATACATGATAAAGAGAATAACGTGAATACCATTTAGTGCAAGAAGAACTTAGAAATTTATGTTCAGTTCCACTCTTACTATTTTAAAGTATTAATACAATGTAAAATGTAAGTCTATTTTTGCTGATGTTAAATTAACATAAGAGCTAAAAAAAAATGACAGGGTGAATGTTTGACCTAATAACTAGTTGGTCAATGTACAACAAAAACTGAAATAAAATTTCCTGACTGTTCACGTTTGTTAATTTGTACAACTAAATGTGCAGAATATGTAAGTTGAAGGAGAGTTTCAACATTGCAATTGCATATTTGTATATGCATTTTCCAGCTTTCCATTAATCACAAACAGCAATAGCCAAGAGTTACGCGAGTGGAAACTTGGGAGGAAGATAAACATAATCTTGAAAAAAAACAATTCACGTGTGACAGCTATATGGTTTATTCTAAGTTTATTATTATAGTGTTATTCCTTTTACATGATAAGAGTGCAGAGATTAGGAATAAGATTGTGGTTTAAAAACAGCCTAAAAAAAGGGTCTCACCAAGTTATGAACGAACAACTTGTGAACACATACTTATGAATGAGCTGTCACAAATGTAGTTACATTTAATCGAGACTAGTCTATATAGGCTATATAACCTCCTGTCTGCAATCAGACACCATCGCGACTTAAGAAAACAGACTGCAGTTTTCACGCTAGGAGGCAACTTAAGAGAGTTACTTTGGAAATTGATAAAGCAATCGCTTCCATTGATACTTGTTTATGGAAAGTAATGTGCATTGATACTTCAAGCCTATCAATACCAGCCACTGAGCATGAGACATCATAATTTTCTACCATTGTAACTAGGTAGGAGTAGCCATTTAATAAACATTGACGTTAATTAGCCTTCATCAACACAATTCATTGCAATACCATGGAGGTATGGTTACTGTATCAAATGATTTTCTGTATTTTCTGTAACTTGGGAATGTCTGAATACTGAAGTGCGGTGCTGTAATGACAAGGAAAGGGGGATTCGATATTTCCTTTACTTAGCTGAGGTGAATAGCGATGATGCAAGTGCAGATATGACAATGAAATTCAATGGCCTTTTTTTTCTGAATGGTCTGAAGAAGAAGGTAAATGGTGAACACAAAGAACCAGCAGGCAAGGCCCACAAATCAGAACAGGAGGCACTGAAGGCAAAAGATACAGATTTGTCTGAAAGACAAAATTCAGAAAAGACACCAACACAAAGTCCATTCGGAAAACTGTTTAAACAAAAGGTAAGCAAGCTTTTCTCGTTTAAAGTGATAATATTCTTACTGAGTTAACCTCTTCATATGTGCAGGAAGAAACTGCAGGTGCTGGTTTACACCGAATATAGAGTAAAAAGTGCTGGAATAACTGAGTGGGTCAGGCAACATCTCTGGGGAAAAGAAATAGGTGACGTTTTGGGTTGAGGCCCTTCTTCAGTCTGAATTTTGTTTCTAACCTCTTCAAATGATTTTAAAAGATATTCTACTTGAACAAGGGTTTTGGATATTTATTGAAGAATAGTCTTTGTTGAATTGTATATATATTCAGCAACCCATTTACAGAAATCAAGATAGACACTACTATAAAAAGACAAGCTAAAAGCCATTCCTGTTTACTAATGGCAATGCAATTAAGATAATTTGAGAAAAAGCTGCCAATCAGAAATCAGCCAGCCATGAACATTATCATTTAATGCTTAAGAAGACAAGGTAATTATAGCAATAATCTTACATTAACACTGTCATTTTAAAATATAATATCCCTGTCTGGCTTCCCACTGGGACAAAAGGAAAACAAAAGTATAACAATATTTAGAAATCTAAATTAAGTTAAAAAGTTGCATTTGTATCAAAAATGTACTTTCCTGTGCATTCATTGAAAGCAAGTCTCAGTGACAAGGCCAGAATCTAGTGCACATCCCTAATTACCCTTGGGAAGTTGGGTGTGGCCATCAAAGTATCTTGATCCAGGGCAAACTTTCTGGTGAAACTAACCACACAGTGCTCCTACTGGGGTTTTCTCCAGAGATGTTCTGGGGTTTAGACCCAGCAGCAAGGGTATAGTATTTCATATTTAATTAATGCCTATTAGAGTGGAATATGTTGGCAGTGAACTCCTGTGTGCTTTCCAGCCTGTCCTCCACTGTGCTGCCCCCATAAATGATAATGAGGGTGGCACAGTAGCGCAGCGGTAGAGTTGCTGCCTTACAGCACCAGAGACCCAGGTTCGATCCTGACTATGATCCTGCCTGTATGGAGTTTGTATGTTCTCCCTGCGACCACTTTCTTTCTCCGGGTGCTCTGGTTTCCTCCCACTCTCCAAAGACGTGCAGCGATGTAGGTTAATTGGCTTCTGTAAATAATCTCTAGTGTGTAGGATAGAACTAGTGTACGGGTGATCATTGGTAGGTGCGGACTCGGTGGGCCAAAGGGCCTGTTTCCACGCTGTATCTCTAAAGTAACCTAATGGGAAAGATCACAAGTTTAGGAGGTGCAGTCAGAATGCACTAATGATTTCTTTGTCACCAGTGAAAATCATAAACTAATCAATGTTTCTGGACATTAATTTCCTCTTCATAGTGATGGAGAGGGGTAATTATAAATGTTGATGAACAGAATTATAATTGGAAAGCTGTGCCTGAAATGTTCAGTCTTGCGTTTCTCTTTTCTCTATTCTCTCTCATGGCTCAGTATGGAACTGAAACTAAAGGGCCTGTCCCACTTGGCCGTCATTTGCGCATCACGCAGGTGGCGCGCAAAGATTTTGTGAATCCCAAAATCCTGGGGCGACGCGTGGGACCGCGCATCACTGCCTACGCCACCACGCCTCACCACGCGCCATGCGCACGTAATGCACGCCATGCACGCGTCACGTGCGCGTCACGACGCGCGCGTGGTGCGTAAATTATGTCATGTCATGACGCGTAAATGATGTCGCGTAAATGACGCGCAAAAAATGCCCAAGTGGGACAGGCCCTTAAACTGGTATGTGGCACTGTGAATGGCATGGCATACTAGTGCTCAGAACCATTCCATCTGACTTTTTTTTTTAAAACACACACAAAATGCTGGATTAACTCAGTGGGAGAGGCAGTATCTCTGTAGAGAAGGAATGGGTGAATTGTCCAGTCCTTTTATATATTCCTCCCGCACTCCAAAAACGTCGAGTCGGGACCCTTCTTCAGACCCGCCGGAGAGAGGAGGAGAACTTCTTCGGAGTCGGCATACCTTGAGGAGATTTCGCAGTGGAGCAGACAAAATGTGTACACAATTTTTCTGCTCCACTGCAAAATCTTCTCGAGTATACCTATTTTTGAAGAAGTTCTCCTCCTCCCCCTGTTACAGTTCAATAGTTATATATTTGACAATGAAAGCCTTGTTTAACAACTAATTGAGTTTGTTACTTATTTTTAAACAGGCTGTCAAGGAACCACAGGTCAGTGCAATTCAGAATGTAAGGTAATTATATATTGCAAATTATATGATGATAATTTCCTGATTTGTATTCAAATAATCTCCATTCAAATTGACCTCTTGAGAATGTTGCATTGAATGTTTTATACACAAATGTATTTTAAATGTCATTATGCACATGAGAAATATATAACGGTCAAAGTCGTATCAATTTTTCTTCATATTATTGTCTTTCGAAAGGCTGTTTAAAATAACTGCCCGATTGCTACTGTCTTTACTGTGCATGTCGATAATAATGCACACCTTTGAAAATATGATCAAATGTTACATTCCATTTATTATCCAGTTAGAACAAGAAAACGTGGCTTGTTCCCCTGAAGTGAAAACAGAAAAAGGCATGTCCCAGCCACAAAAACAGATTTCAAAACAGGGAAGTAAAGATTCTGAAGCAGTGCAGGAAGTAAGGTCTGAAGAAGAAGCTAAACCAGCCAAGAAGGGCTTTCTCAACTTCTTCAAACAGACGGTAAAGGCAGTCTTTGTGCACAATTACTAACTCATTCCATGCGGTATAGAGTTAAAATGTATGATTTCATGATTTCTACGCGGCACGGTGGAGCAGCGGTAGAGATGCTGTCTTACAATGATTACAGTGCCAGAGACCCACGTTTGATCCCGACTACGGGTGCTGTCTGCACGAAGTTTATACAATCTCCCTGTGACCGCGTGGGTTTTCTCCGAGATCTTCAGTTTCCTCCCGCACTCCAAAAACGTACATGTTTGTCGGTTAATTAACATAGAAACATAGAAACATAGAAAGTAGGTGCAGGAGGAGGCCATTCGGCCCTTCGAGCCAGCATCGCCATTCATTGTGATCATGGCTGATCGTCCCCTATCAATAACCCGTGCCTGCCTTCTCCCCATATCCCTTGATTCCACTAGCCCCTAGAGCTCTATCTAACTCTCTCTTAAATCCATCCAGTGACTTGGCCTCCACTGCCCTCTGTGGCAGGGAATTCCACAAATTCACAACTCTCTGGGTGAAATTTTTTTTCTCACCTCAGTCTTAAATGGCTTCCCCTTTATTCTAAGACTGTGGCCCCTGGTTCTGGACTCACCCAACATTGGGAAATTTTTTCCTGCATCTGGCTTGTCCAGTCCTTTTATAATTTTATATGTTTCTATAAGATCCCCTCTCAGCCTTCTAAACTCCAGTGAATACAAGCCTAGTCTTTTCAATCTTTCCTCATATGACAGTCCCGCCATCCCAGGGATCAATCTCGTGAAACTACGCTGCACTGCCTCAATCACAAGGATGTCCTTCCTCAAATTAGGAGAACAAAACTGGACACAATACTGGACACAATAATTGGTTTAGCATAAGTGTAAATTGTCCCTTGTGTGTGTAGGATAGTGTTAATGTGCGGGGATCACTGGTCGGTGCAAACTCGGTGGGCTGAAGGGCCTGTTTCTGTGCTGTATCTCTTTAAAAAAATAGTTTTTTAAATTACACATATGCTTTTTTTATTACATCCTCCTTTATCGGCATTTTATTTTCTTGGAATTATTCATTGGACTGTGCATGGAGAAGTTAATCCAATCCTGCAATAAAGTAGACACTTCGAGTTGAGACCCTTCTTCAGTCTGAGCTGACTCAGTCTGAAGAAAAGTCTTGACCCGAAATGTCACCCATTCCTTCTCTCCAGAGATGCTGCCTGTCCCGCTGAGTTACTCCAGCATTTTGTGTCAATCTTCGGAGTGAACCAGCATCTGCAGTTCCTTCTCACACATAAGGCTTAAGAGGGATATGGGCCAAACATGGTTCAAACAGTTCCTTCCTACACATAAAGTAGACACTATTGGCCTGGAAATAGGTAGAGTGTTTTGGAAGTACATAACAATAGAAGAAGGTACACAAAAATGCTGGAGAAACTCAGCGGGTGCAGCAGCATCTATGGAGCGAAGGAAATAGGTAACGTTTCGGGCCGAAACCCTTCTTCAGAACGTTACCTATTTCCTTCGCTCCATAGATGCTGCTGCACCCGCTGAGTTTCTCCAGCATTTTTGTGTACCTTCGATTTTCCAGCATCTGCAGTTCCTTCTTTAACAATAGAAGAATGTTGCCAGCTGGGGTGAGATTTAAAATAGAATAAAAAGTGTTATTCATTTATTTCTGTGTATGCAGAGAGCTGAAATTTAATGGTTAAAGCATTTAATCCTCATTCCTTAAAGAATGAAATTTAAAAATCTCCACAGGTTCTCCATGGCTACAGAATCTCCCTGCAGATATCATTTGCTAAATATTATGAAATAGAATTGGAAAGGCACAAGGAGCTGGAAACCATTTTTCATCTGTGGAGTGGAAATTCTGATTTATTTGGATGAGAAAAAGCCGTTTCAATTTTCAAATGACTGCGTTTAGATCCTGCTCCATGTTTCAGCATAGCACACACAATAGGGAATGAGTGCAGAGCCTGAGCCTTAACCCTTTTTGCTAAATAGATGTGTACGAAGGAACTGCAGATTCTGATTTAAACCGAAGATAGACAGAAAATGCTGGAGTAACTCAGCGGGACAGGCAGCATCTCTGGAGAGAAGGATTGGGTGATATTTCGGGTCGAGATCCTTCTTCAGACTGATTTCAGGGGAGAGGGAGATACATAGATAAGGAAGTGTAAGGTGTGAAAGTAGGACAAAGGGAATGGAGATCAAGGAAAATATAGCCGTAGAGCAAGAGAAATCACAGAGGGGGAGTAACGAGAGAGGATGTTGCTGAACTCTCGTTGGAGAGAGCAGGAGAACTTCTTCAAAGTAGACATACCTTGAGGAGATTTCGCTGCGAAGCGGAAATGTGTAGGAAGGAACTGCAGATGCTGGTTTAAACCGAAGGTAGACGCAAAATGCTGCAGTAACTCAGCAGGACAGGTAAAATGGTTTCCAACATCTATTGGTGCATGTGTTACAACAGCTTGTATTTGTAGCACCATTAAAGTAGTAACACCTTCTAAGCAATTTCAAAAGAATATTATCAAGCAAAATCTGATACCTATTTCACATGTGGGAGTTCTGGGGCATATGATACAAGGTTACAGGGATAGATCTTAAGGTGTATCCTGCACAATGGAAATACATTTGAGAGATTTAGGGGAGAATTAAGGTAGGGAAGTTTAGTTTAGTCTAGAGATATAGCATGGGAACAGGCCCTTCGACCCACAGAGACCTCACCGACCAATGATCACCCATTCACTAGGTCAATCTAAGACAGACACAAAATGCTGGAGTAACTCAGCGGGACAGGCAGCATCTATGGATGGAAGGAATGGGTGAAATATTGGGTCGAGATCCATCTTTAGACTCTGAAGTCTGAAGTTGGGTCTCAACCTGAAACGTTACCCATTCCTTCTCTCCAAAGATGCTGCCTGTCCCGTTGAGTTACTTCGGCATTTTGTGTCTCTCTTCGGTGTAAACCAACATCTGCAGTTTCTTCCTGCATGCTAGTTCTATCTTAAACTCTAGGGACAAGTTTTACAGAAGCCAATTAATCTACAAACCTGCACGTCTTTGGAGTGTGGGAGGAAAGCAGAGCACCCAGAGAAAAAACCCATGCGGTCACAGGGACAACTTACAAACTCAGTGGAGACAGCACCCGTAGTCAGGATCAACCCCGGGACTCTGGCACTGTAAGGCAGCAAGTCTATTGCTGCGCCATTGTGCCACCACTTTAGATGCAACGCTACGGAGCCCTGACAAAACCATACCTGGAGTACAGTTTTTGTCTTCATGTTTAAGTATGGATCGGCTTGCAATTCAGAGAAAGTTCATGAGGTTGATTCCTGAGATTAAAGGGTTGATGTATGAAGAGAGGTTGAACAGGCAATGCTTATGCTCAATAGTGTAGAGTAGATCTGATTCAAACATGCAAGGTTCTGGTGGGGATTGACAAAGTTAATGCTGTGAGGCGTGGCCCTTTGTTAAGGTATCTACATCTTGGAGGCAGAAACTTCGGCAGAGATTTGGAATTTATTCTCTCAGAGAGTCATAACTCTTTGAATACCGCCGCTATACCAGGCAGCTGTGAAGCTGGATCCATTGAATATACAGTATTGAACATGAGGTGGCACAGTGGCGCAGCAGCACACTTGCTGCCTTACGGTGCCAGACACCCGGGTTTGATGCTGGCTGTGGGTGCTGTCTGTACGGAGTTTGTACGTTCTCCCCGTGACCACGTGGGTTTTCGCTGGGTGCTCCGGTTTCCTCCCACACTCCAAAGACGTACAGATTTGTAGTTTAATTGGCTTCAGTAGAATTGTAAATTGACCCTAGTGTGTAGGACAGTGTTAGTGTACGGGCTGATCGCTGGTCAGCACAGACTCTGTGGGCCGAAGGGCCTGTTTCTGCGCCATACCTCTAAAATCTAAATGAGACTGAAAGATATTCAAACTACAAGAGAGTGAAGGGATTGGAAGAGTGAAATGGAAAGTGGTGCTGAGGTAGAGATTGGACGTGCCATGATCTTATTGAATGTAAGTATAGGGTTGAGTGATTGATTGGCATATTCCTGTTTCTGGTTCTTATCTTCTCAATACACTACTAGCACCAGAGTAGCAACTAAATAAGCATCGGCATAAATTGGGCAGCACAGTTGCTCAGTAGTAGAGTTGCTGCCTAACAGTGCTTACAGCGCCAGAGACCCAGATTTGATCCTGGCTGTGGGTGCTGTCTGTACGGAGTTTGTACGTTCTCCCCGTGACCTGCATGGGTTTTCTCAGAGAACTTCAGTTTCCTCCCACGCTCCAATGACGTACAGGTTTGTAGGTTACTTGGCTTCGGTAAAAATGTAGAAATTGTCCCTCGTGTCGGATAGTGTTAGTGCGCGGTGCTCGCTGTTCGGCGCAGACACGGTGGTCCGAAAGGCCTGTTTCCGCACTTTATCTCTAAACTAAATTAAACTAAACTTTAAATGGGTACCTATCAGAGATCAGAGGAATTTAGTTTCCTTTTGTAGTTTATTTACCAATTTGATTAGAGGTGAAATTTTGAGCCCACAATGTGGAATTCAACATTGCTGCATGATGCAACTTTTAAAGAGAGCCCCATTTCCTGGGGTGAGTTACATTAACTGTGGATGCCAGAATACATTAGCAATGCTGACTGAACTCCTTTTCAAATGCAGAAACAGGACGCTTTGGAGGCACATATTCATTGACAAAGCTGACAGGGAAATAGAACAGTAATAAAAGACTGGCATTTTTCAGAACATAAGGAGGCCATTTAATGCATTGTGCTTTATTTTTTCTGGATCTTTCCCAAACTAATGTCACTGCCTTATTATCTCCTTGTTGCTATATTTCTCTCAAGTTTTAAATGATCATTCATTCTATCCTTAAAAGATGCAGCAATCCCTAAACCAACTATTTCTCTGAATCATTGGGTCTCTTTGTTCTTATTCTACATCTGCATTTGGTCATGAGATTTATAAATATGGCTCTTGTTTTCCTTCAAAAGTGCTTTAAATCACACTTTTATATTTTACATTACACCTGGCATCTATCTTTCTAAACTGTGAACTTGTCGGGATGGTTCCTGTAGCCATTTCCAGGGTGCCTGGTTATATCATGTAATCAGTACACTTACAAATTGTGCTGTCTGTAGGAGATCTGTTATGACCAAATACAAAGAACTGGCCCCTGGACTAAACCATTTTTATTTACGCACATAAATGAAATATTTGCCTGCTGAAAATCGCTTTTTAAAGGTTTTGATTCTAGTCGGTAAACCGTAGGTGGAATTGTTAAAAAAATCTCAAAATTACCAATTGTAGAAAAAATGCATATTTGAAAATTCATTCAAAGTTAGTTAATATGAGTCTATAATAGGAGCAATGTGATTTTAAAAATATTTAATTCCACTAGTCAGCAGAGAATTGTCTCACTCTCACAAATGCTGAGTGTTAAACAAATATTGACTGGAAACTGGTTGGAACCAGGAATGAGTTACAGATAGCCATATTTATTTCATTAGAAACACTTATGAGTCATGGGCTCAGTAAAACATTGTTAACGTTGTTTGGGACTACATCAAATGCAACATTAAAGTGTATCATAGCAGTGATCAGAAATTTGTGTCACTAATGTAGACAAGCTTGTTAACTGCAACATTTTAATGATGCAGTTAATTTATGCAGTCAATTGCCAATAAACACTTGTTATCACTTTTTCCACAGCCAACCTTTGAAACTTCTTCGCCTCTGTTTTGAGGTTTCCAAACGGGCTTTGCATTAGCTAGGGGTGTCCGATTCACCTCTACGCAATTCTGGACATTGAACTTTGTCTATCAAACTGATGTGCTGCAGTGAGCTACAGTGCTGAGAAATATATCCTGCACCCTGTACCTTCCCCTTTTCTCTATTTGTCGCACTTGAGTTAGATTGGATTTTATTTATGTATCATATATCTGATCTGTTTGGATAACATGCAAAACAATGTACCTCAGTATTTCAGAAAATAATGAACCTAAACAATAGTAGACAGGCAATGGCTAACATTCAGCGAACAGAATCTGCAATAGGTCACATTCTTTCTGGCACAAAAACATTAACGAATAAAGGGGCAGCCATGTTGCCGCAGTGGTAGAGTTGCTGCCATACAGTCATACCATGGCTTTTCAATGGTATGACTGTATGGCAAATCAAATTCCTCGTATGTTGCAAAACATACTTGGCTAATAAACTATGATTATGATTACGATTACGATGATTTTACAGCACCAGAGACCCGGGTGTGATCCTGACTATGGGTGCTGTCTATATAGAGTTGGAACGTTCTTCCTATGACCTGCATGGGTTCTTACTGGGAGCTCCGGTTTCCTTCCACACTCCAAAGACATACATGTTTGTCGGTTAATTGGCTTGGTAACATTGTAAATTGTCCCTAGTGTGTGTAGGATAGTGTTAGTGTGTGGGGATCGCTGGTCGGCGCGGACTCGGTGGGCCGAAGGACTTGTTTCCGTGCTGTATCTCTAAACTAAACTGAACTAAAACAAACTAAAGAACACTAAAAAGATACATTTAACACATAATAATTAAACAACAGGAAGGGACAGACAGACTGTTGGTGAGGCAGCCATTGCTGGCGCCACCCGGTGGTGTGATGTAATGTTTTTGGATTGAGGTGGTACCTCACAGCGCACAACCAAATGTAGAGTCATACAGTCATAGAAAGGTACAGAATGTAAACAGGCCCTTTGGCCCACACTCCGTGCTGACATCCAACCACATTTACCGTAACCCTATATTAACCCTATGTTTTATTCTCCCCACTTTTGCAATGTAATTAAACAGTCTACAGAAAGTTAAAAACAAAGCAATTATTTTTCTATAAATACTTAAGAAAACCAAAGCAGAACGTTACCTATAGTTTTCCTTAAAAGCTGGCTAATATAGATCCAGAATCTTTTCTGTCAGAGTACCTAAATTATATAATCTTGCAGTCTATTGCCAGGAATGTTATTATGCATCTTGATAATGTTTTCCAAGTGCCATGTGAAACAGGGTCTTAAAATAGGTATCTTCAGCTGCTGAATTGTAAGTATTATTAAATACTTACTGATGAGAACTCATGAGGGGAGTGTTTGGAATGATTGTGCTGCAAATAGTAATTTCAAAGATCAAATGTTTCCTGGGCATTTGCAAGATTTCTACTGTTAATCGTAAAGGATTTGTATTTTTGGAATTTGCATTCTGTGACTGAAACGGTTTCAAGAGAATTCTCGAAATGGCAAACACTGAACAATTTTGTTCATTTCTTGTGGTAGAAACTCCTGGCTAATGTGAACATATATTCTTGCTACTCGGTGCTAAATAGTTAGGCTGGTGTAATGTGTTTCCTTTGTTGACCCTACTTCACGGTTACCAAGGCCATTTCTTTTCAGCCCTGCCTTCCACTTCACACTGGCACTCTTTTCTGAGTTGACCTTTACACGTTTATCCTTCCAGTCACTTCACATTTGAGCTTCCTTCCATTTCAGGCTGACACTGTCCTCTAGTTCACAGTGGCATTCATCACCTTCCTGGCTTTCTTGGTGCTGACCACATTACAAAGCTTCTCCCCACCACTTCAGCCTCCTAATCAATGGCCCGGCTAGAAAAACACACAAAAAACCCAGGTCCCACAATGCTTTCATAAGATCAGGACTTCCCACCCACAGTCATTAACAAGAGCAGGTTTAGCTTCTAGAGAAGCAGCTGAACCATTTAAGAATTAGGAGGAACTGAGCAAGATGATACTTAAGGGTCTAATTTTCACATTATAGCGCAATTCGCCTCGTAAAAATAAACAATTGATTTTGTAATTTAAAAAGCAGGTCTCATAATTGGCATTAACATGCAGTAATGTCGAGAGCTGGCATGGGTCCATATGATCAGTCTGCATGTGTGTTCTTAACATTCAAAATAAATTTTGCATTTCTCTTTAAATGATGCAAAATATGGTTGCTATTTCCATTTTGAAATGTTTTATTCGTGCTTGTTTATACAGATTGTTTAGCAGTCTCCAAAAAAGAAACTCCCCACAGAATAGCCGTTCCCTTTTTATTCCTAAATTCTAGCCAAATGAATTCAGATTGGCAATAGATTATGTTTTTCAATCTCCATTCTATTCTATTCTATTCTATTCAGCCTTCCTAGAAATTTGGTGACAACATTGTTCACCTCCCACTCAGATCTCAGCCTAAGGCATTGTTAAATCTGTTAATGCTCTTGTCTCCTATGCCGATCACACAAATTATTCTCTACCACGCTAATTTTATTCAGATTACTTTCCACACTTATACATAAATGCAAAAGCCATGCTGCCTGTTGCCAATCTTACATTCTAAATACTATATTTTGGTTATATCACCCTATTTATTTGTCTGGCTAACCACGGAAAACAAATAAAACTGCAGATGCTGGAATCTCAAACAGAAACAGAAATGCTGGAAAGATCATCAGTGGAAAGAGAAACCATTTAACGTTTCAGGTCAAGAGACCCAGAGTTCTGATGAAGAGTCTTTGACCTGACACATGAACTATTTCCACATGTTGCATGACTGGAAGATTTCTTCCAGCATTTCTGTCTTTGCTTCCTACAAACCTGACCTGTTCCACTTGCTTTCTGCTTCCTTGTCTTTCCACCAAGACTAATGGGATTCAAATCCCATTTTCTCATTAGTATTCCACCAGCATGATCAATAGTTTCAAACTTGCTCAGATGTTGCCTAAACTTGTAATACATACTAGAGTAAATATCTGGTAATCCAATGTTCTACTTCTGATAATTCCAAAGACTCAGCATTTTGCTCACCAGGTGATATTTCCTGCATCCTCTTGAAGCTCGCTGGAACCTCCTTGGCTGCGTTGTCTTAACTCACCAGGATCCCATTTCCCTCACTCTCTTGAAGCTATCTAGGACCCTCTTGGCTGCATGCCTTTAAAACCTATGCCCTCTGTAGGGGCAAATGAAAAGGCCATGCGGAGTTGGTGTTTGAAGTAAGGGCAATATATTAAATCTGGTGCGCACTAGGAGACCAGTCAAAACTGATCTCCTGAGCACAGTTTTGGTACAGCTTTTACATTCTCAGCTGAAGGCCCAGATTCGATCCTGACTACGGGTGCTTGTCTGTACGGAGATTGTACATTCTCCCCGTGACCTGCGTGGGTTTTTCCCGGGAGCTCCGATTTCCTCCCACACTCCAAAGACGTACAGGTTTGTAGGTTAATTGGCTTGGTGAAATTGTAAATTGTCCTTATTGTGTGTTGGATAGAGTTAATTTGCGGGGATCGCTGGTCGGCACGGACTTGGTGGGCCAAAGTGCCTGTTTCTGCGTTGTATCTCTAAACTAAACTGACAAGATGATACAGAATCTAGACTAACAGTAAAACTAGGTGTTGATTACAGAATGGAAATTACAGTAAGACTTAATTAGGTAACAAACTAGGTTACAGGATAAAATGATTATCCACAAAGCCAATTTAGCTGAGAGTAGAACCAATTTTCTGTTACAACAATGGGTATAACATAATAGCATAACATAATCAATGAAGTTCCTGAAACTTGGGTGTCGTCACTGTTGCATTACATGCCTCTACTTTTAGGTTTTGTCTGCTGTTCCCTATCATCACAACAGCACAATCCACATCCCTATTTACTAGTTAATGGCCCTCCCTATTCTTTCCCCTACAACTGTCCCATTTCCCGCGGTCCCTTGAAGCGGAATGGGACTTTGTTTGCCATGTGCTTGCGAAACGTACCACGTTTACTGGAAAACATATTTTTAATACCATGTAGTTCCTTTAAAAAGGTGAACTAAATGTGTAATCACAAGAAACTGCAGATGCTGAAATCTTGTGTAGAACACAATTGCTGGAGTAACTCAGCAGGACAGGCAGAATCTCTGGAGGACTTGGAAAGGCAACGTTTCGAGTTGGGACCCTCTGTATTAAAAGTGTTCTGATGTATCTTCTTATTGAGTCCATACACAAGATTAGAAGTTGTTCAGCCAGAGATGAACACACTTCTTGGCATCTGCATACAATGGCGTCGCTTCTTGTGCTTCTTGTACGTGGTGGTGGATGGATTGGTGGAAACAAGGCCACGACGTGAACGCTCCTTCCTTGACCCCTTTGATGTATTAAAAGGAATAACATGGTGCAGAAAATCTGCCAGTCTGGTACCACCAGTGGGATTAACAAAGTTCTACTCTATTTCTAGGCCAGAATTGCAGAAATCCTTTTGACTTCTACACCACATCTCCAGCCACATTTATTTCTTGCGATTACTTCGTATTTTCAAGCAGTCCCTCAAGATCCAGAATAACGTGTTTTATGGGTTTTAAGGTGATGTACCCATGTGCCATTTCTGCTAAGCTACTGTATGGACCATGGGATACTATTCCAAATGCTCTTTCTCCAGTTTATGCGGTCATAGGGTGAAAAATTTCAAGGGGCATGTTGCATTTTTTTTTACCAAGGAGGCTTTGAGCACAACCTTGAATATTTTTTTTCACCTGCCGGATAGTCGCTTTATGTAACAGAGCCCAGAATACAGGCTCCATTTTTGGGAGCCTGGTGTCGGTCATGCGGATGGCTGTGGGGCTATCTAAGTGTAACTGGACACAAAATGCTGGAGTAACTCGGTGGGAGAGGCATCATCTCTGGAGAGAAGGAATGGGTGACGTATCGGGTCGAGACCCTTCTTCAGTCTCAACCCGAAACGTCACCCATTCCTTCTCTCCAGAGATGCTGCCTATCCCGCTGAGTTACTTTAGCATTTTGTGTCCATCTTCAATTGAAACCAGCATCTGCAGTTCTTTCATACACATTGACATTAGTTCACCTTTCCCTCCAGTCAATTTGGATATAACATCAACAACCTGACAGCATGTTGCAGTTTAGACACTGAAATAAAGTAATATTGATCCATCGATAGCAAGAGGGTTTCAAGTGACAGCTTCAGGTTCTGATAAAATGACTACATCCTTTTCAGGAATCAGGCCCGACAGATGACCCCGTAAAGAAGGGACCTGAAACAGAAGAAAATTCAGTGCAGCAACCGAAAAAGGTCAATGACAATTCAAAGCAGAAAAAGTCCGTTCCAGAAGAGAAAAATCGGAGAACAAAATCTTTGGAAGCTCTTCCTTCTGCACAGCAGCCAAACACCATTTCAGAGCCGATACCAAATGGCAGTAATAACCAAACCAAAGAAACTCCTGAGAAGAGACTGGAAAAGAAACAGTCATTTGGGATGTTCCTAAAGCAGTTGGTACGTTAAAAGAAGCTCAGATCTAACAAGTATCTGAAGTCTTTCCAACTTGAACATTGAGAAAAAAAAACTAATTTGTTATTGGTTGTGAAACTCGAGTGTTGTAGCACTTTAAAGATAGGTTTGCTTCTGAGCTGAATTATCCTTCCAAAATCTCTAATAATTTTGTATTTCTATAATATATCCAGCTAGGCTAATGAAAGAATTTTAGGGCTAGCCATATTTTACTAAATTGTAAGGCCTTCCAAAATTAACTGTAGAAAAATTCATGAATTTTTAAATGAAAAAATTAAACTTTAATGAATGGTCAGGGCTCAGACTTGCAAACAATGCAACCTGTTGCAATTTGAAAAATAGATACTTTTATTTTTTAACTGCCCATGCATTCAGTTTTCCTTTGTCTAACTCCAGTACAGTGGTACCAGACTAAAGATTGGAAATTAGCACACAAATGACCTACAAATTGTAACTCACATTAAACTAGTACTACGTGGGAAAACATACCAACTCTATGTGAGGCACCCAGGCAAAAATACGTATCGCACACCTATCGACTTACGATGTAGCATGTAATAAAACAGGTCTTGTACAGGAAACCTTTCACAGACTTTTGTCATGGCAGAGTATGGAACTCCAGAGGATGTCAGCACTGCCATGAGAACATGGGCTATAGACCCAATGACTATGGGATAGACGAATTCAGGACTAGCAAGAAGTAAAAGGTGGACATGAGGGAGTATTGGGCAGAAAGAAAATCATGGAGAGAGGATTGCAGAGGGCAGAGTGAATAGATGCAAGATGGGGAGGTTTGCTCGGGGGAATGCATGCGGTGCTGGTGGAGAAGAGAGACAGTGTGGCGGAGATGGTCAGGGAGGAAACAAGGCCTAGAGGCCATTGGTGTCAAGGGGAAAGGTCATTTGGAGTAATCAATAAGAAGGAATACTTAAGTGAGAAGCTGCCTGGAAAAGGAGACATGCATCAGCTGCTCACCTAAAGTCAGGACCTCCGTAAGCAGTGAAGGCCAGTCTTAGTATACAGTGTCGACACAGTGGGCTGCTCTGAGTAGCATAGATTATCATAGGCAATGGCAACGCAATGCATGTCCAGTGCTTCAGTGAGTTGAGCACCATCGCTACCGAGAACCCATATCTGCTGAACTTTAGGATGTTCATAACAGCATTTTTTAATAAGATTCCATTACGGACCATATGAAAAAAACATGGTAAAATGTCATGAATTGCTTTCAATTCTATTCCAAAGCCACCCATATCAGTACAGATTAATATGTTGGATTAATGTACAAGGCTACCTTTCATTGCAAGTAACTTCTTATCAATGAATTTGAACTAAATTTAGATCTACGCATCCAAGAGTCGACTGCAAACATTGTAAATCTATATTTAACCAATACTGATTACATATGTACATTATTGGTAGTCACTAGTTCAACTAGAAATAATATAATGCATTATAATCTATGATCATAACACCACAGTACCCCAATTCCCATTATAAACCAAGTGCTGTTTAACTCACATTCTGGATCAATGAGCACAGATGGCTCTGTGTTTAGATTTTCCTTTTACGTTTTGTAGTAATCCCCTGGATATATGTGTCTAAAATCTGGAAAAATACACCAGATATAATGAGAGAGGAAGGCTTAATGAAAGAAGAACAGAGATATCATCGTGAAATAAGGGAATGTTCTTCCGCGACCATCTTTGGCCTTAGTCAAGAAGGTTCTAATGACTATTTACAGCTTTTGATTAGTAGCCAAAGAAACTCAAGTTAGACAGTTTTATCATAAGATTTTTAAATTTGAGAAAATAGCCAGATTACGTTTTTAAAAAAATGCATTCTTGCTGCTGACATCATTTGTTTACCCTTCATACGTTAAACATGTTTTGATGTTTAACAAAAAGCAGTGATGTAACCTTAAATGATAGCAGAGTTATCATTCATTACCACACTGGCAATGAGCATATTAAGGAATGTGATGACTGTGATGTCTTAATTGAACAATTAGATCTTATCCCGATTCTTTTCAAGGGTATTGCTCTGCTGCATTTTGAGTTTATTATATTGTCACGTGTCCCAAAGTACAGTGAAAAGCTTTCGTTGCGTGCTAACCAGTCAGCAGAAAGACAATATATGATTACAATCAAGCCATCCATAGTGTACAGATACATTATAAAGGGAATAACATGAATAACGTTTAATGCAAGATAAAGCTAGTAAAGTCCGATCAAATATATTGTCCACTGTTTTGCTGTACTATTTCCGTTTGTTCTCCTCAATACAATTGCGAAGGTTTAATTCCCAGATTTTGTAGCTTTGTTAATCTCATCTATGGATCACTAAGGGGTGCCACAATTGGCATCAGCATCCTGAATTAGGGGCAATCCCACTGGATATTTGCTTCTGATTGTTGTCGAACAACTGGCTGCTTAAAGGATCCAAGTGTAGATGTCAGCATGGCAGGACTGTGATGACCTTGGTGGTGGAACAGTCTGCTATGATTCATTGTAATGTTCGCATTAAAAAAACAATGTCAGTTTGTGTGAGGTTCAAGGATAATTGTGAGTTTGGCATACAACTAAAATATTCATAATAGATTTCCTCCTGGAACAATGTTGTTTTTCTTTGAAAAGAACCAACTGTTCTACATTTTACACAGTCCAGTAACCTTGGGTGAATGCTGTGGGTAATTTCTGTTCTAATCTGCATTTTTTTTTAATTCAATATATCACTACTATAGCTGCACTATGGAGAGTAAAATAAATTAAAAGCAAGTCTTTGCTGTGTTTGCTGATGGAAAACAGCAACTGGTAAAACTACCATGGTAGATTCCAGCACCTCTACATTAGGCAAAGGAAAATCACTCAAGGTTCCCATTCACAATTGCCAAAGTAGTTGCTACAATTGAAGGCATGAAAGACTCCACAGTTAAATAGGTCATCTGTGTACACTGTCATCCATGAATAAACTCAAGTGGTCAATATACTGACCACAGTATACTTGCCACAGAAAGCAGTGGAGGCCAAGTCAATGGATATCTTTATGGCAGAGATTGATAGATTCTTGATTAGTACAGGTGTCAGGGGTTATGGGGAGCAGGCAGGTAGAATTGGGTTCAGAGAGAAAGATAGGTCAGCCATATTTGAATGGCAGTACACCTAATGGGCCAAATGGCCTAATTCTGCTCCTCCAAAGCTTACTGGACAGCAACCTATTTGGCCCTTTCAGCAGGGAGGGGAGAAAATGAGAAGGAAATGTATAATGGTAAATTTCTGATATATGAGGCTGAGACAGGCCAGGTTGAGAAAGTGGTTAAAAAAGCCTACCGGATCCCTGCTTTTATTTATATAACATATTTATGTTCAATCTTCCTCCATTACTAATCCTAGCCTTGCATGCCTGAATTTAACTATTTTGCTGTGCAATAGATATTTCACACCAAACCATTAAAAATAAACAACAGAGGAATACCATGAGTAAAAAATATAACAGAAAGGAAGTCATGATGAAACTTTCTATAACACTGATTTATCCACAAAGGGAGGACAGATGCCTGTTTTGGGTGGCAGATTCCAATTTAGTTTGTTTATCATCATCTATGCCAGAGTGCAATGAAATTCCTTGTTCACAAGATGCTTATAGAGTAAACAGTATACATGGTAATGATAGATACAAGAATAAATATAATGATGAATGCAAAACAGCAGAAAGTGCAGTGCAATCTAAAGTAGCGGAAAAAAAACTAAAGTGCAATAACAGAATAACCAACTGAGATAGTTAACATTTAGATGGCACAGTGGCGCAGTGGTAGAGTTGCTGCCTTACAGCGCCTGAAATCTGGGTTCGATCCTGACTGCAGGTGCTGTTTGCACGGTTTTCTCCGGGTGCGGGTTTGTAGGTTTTACGGCTTCTGTAAATTGTCCCTAGTGTGTAGGATAGAGCTGGTGTACGGGGTGATCGCTGGTTGGTGTGGACTTGGCAGACTGAAGAGCTCATTTTCACGCTGTATCTCTGAAGTCTAAAATCTACTCAAATATAGAATGAAGGTGAATGGCAAGATAACCAAAAGTTATTGAGGAATGGTAAACTGCCAGGAATAGACATGTAGGCAGACTGAGAAAGCTAGTGGCAGCATTTCAAAAGGGACTTGCCTAAGTATCTGAAAGGAAAGAATGTGCTGGGATATGGGGATAAGGTGGGGAAGAATAGGGGGCTGCAAAGTGTGGAAGCAGGTTGTGTTGCTGCCTCACAACTCCAGTGTCCAAGGTACAATCTTGACTTCTGTCCTATAGACTACATGTTCTCTCTGTGTCTGTGGCATTATCCCATGTTCTCTTGTTAACGCTGGTATAGCAACGGGGTTTGTTGATGTCCATGAGAGAGAGAATAAATTACAGGGAATCAGAACGGTCTTGACCCGAAACGTCACCTACCCATGTTCTCCAGAGATGCTGCCAGATCTCCAGCACTTTATGTCTATTCAAGTTATTGGGAAATAAGTGCAGGAATGGATTGATAGGATTGTGCCAGGAGTCAACATGGACTCCATGGATCAAATAACCTCTTTCTATACAGGAAGGAACTGCAGCTGCTGGCTTACACCAAAGGTAGGTACAAAATGCTGCAGTAACTCAGCAGGTCAGGCAGGAGCTAGACACACAAAGCTGCAGTAACACAGCGGGATAGGCAGCATCTCTGGAGAGAAGCAATGGGTGACGTTTGCGGGTTGAGACCCTTCTTCAGACTTCTTCAGGTCAGGCAGCATCTTTGACGAAAAGCAATAGGTGACGTATAGCATAGAACCTCTTTCTATGTTGTAAGGAGATACAAGACTGGGAGCAGTTGTATTGCTCTTGCACAGAGCTAGTGTAGTGCCAACAGGCCAAATGGCCTCATTCTGTTTAATGTTTATTTTGTGATTTCCAGATCAACTATTGAATTGTATAAAGATTGCTGAAACTGCCATTGTAATTATTAAAGTCTCCATTTTAATTTTTCTGCTTTGCAGGGAGGGAGAAAGACAGCAGATGCCGCTGTTCAGACAGATCCTGTTGTTATCCATCCTGCAGGGAAGACAAAGTGATACCAGTCTACACCACCACCATCCCAGCCCCAGAAAGCTGGGCAACAGGCTTTAATACCCGGTGAAAACACATACCATTCACTGAAGATAGACACAAAATGCTGGAGTAACTCAGTGGGGCAGGCAGTATCTCTGGAGAGAAGGGTTGGGTGATGTTTCGAGTCGAGACCTTTCTTCAGCCTGAGGAAGGGACTCGACCCGAAACGTCACCCATCCCTTCTCTCCAGAGATGATGCCTGTCCCGCTGAGTTACTCCAGCACTTTGTGTCTATCTTCGGTGTAAACCAGCATCTGCAGTTCCTTCCTACACATGCCATTCACAGGTCTGATTATCCCTATTGTTTCTGTACGCAGTCAGGCCATGCCTGACAATATCATCCCAATTTCATTTCCAGTTCAAGGATGTTGAAGCAAACATCTGAACTTTTTACATTACGTTGATAGATTTAAATGACATTATTTTCTAAGTATTACATAACTGTGGAAATTCATATGGTGCACTAATTGTATTGGTAATTACTTTTTAATTATTTTAATAATAATATCAAGTACCTATTGCAGGAAAGCGTGCTGTTTTTTTTAAAAAGTACTTTTCAAGATACTTGCACTTCGTAGGGTTGGAATGCCATCACAAATCGGCAGTGTTGAGCAAGAGTAATTCATCATTATTGACATCAATGTGATATCTTGGAACACCCAATGAAGTAAAAAATGTAACTGCTGGAAGAACACACTGGTTCAAGCTGCATCTGTGGAGGCAAAGAAATTATCAATATTTTAGGTCAAGACCCTGTATCAGGACAAGTGAGTAAAGGGAAGATAACATGTAACCAGAAGTGAGGGGGAGGAGTGGGACAGAAACCAGGAGGTGATAAGTGAAGATAGACACAAAATGCTGGAGTAACTCAGCGGCATCAGGCAGCATCTCTGGAGAGAAGGAATGGGTGACATTTCGGATCGAGACCCTTCTTCAGACTCCACAGATAAGTGGAACCAGATGAAGGTAGGCATGAGGGGCAGATGGAGAAGGGGAAGGGAGAAGAAGAGAAGAGAAGTAGGCTGATGATAGATGGAAACACCTACCCTACCCTTCCATCTGCCAACTTTATCTGTTTCCACCTATCATTATGTGTCTCCACACTCCCCCTCCCCTCCCCCACCTGGATCCATTTGACCGTCACCGACCCACTCATCCCTTTCTACCTTTCAGCTGCCAGCACAGTCTCATTCCTCTCTCTCACTTCTGTCTATTCTCTCTCTCCATTCATGGTTCTGATGCCAGGTCTCACAGAACAAAGAACATAGAACAGTGCAGCACAAGAACAGTGGGTGGCATGGTGGCGCAGCGGCAGAGCTCTGCCTTACTGTGCCAGAGACCCGGGTTCGATCCTGACTACGGGTGCTTGTCTGTATGTTCTCCCCGTGACCTGTGTGAGTTTTCTCCAAGATCTTCGGTTTCTTTCCACACTCTAAAGACGTACAGGTTTGTAGGCTAATTGGTTTGGTATAAATGTATAATTGTCCCTAGTGTAGCGTAGGGCAGTGTTAATGTGCGGGGATCACTGGTCAACGTAGGCTCGGTGGGCTGAAGGACCTGTTTCCGCGCTGTTTCTCCAAACTAAACTAAACAGGCCCTTCGGCCCACATTGTGCTGAATACGATACCAAGACCATCTCTTATCTGCCTGCACATAATCCATATTCCATGCATATCCATGTGCCTATCCAAACGTCTCTTAAATGCCACTGTTGTATCTGTCTCGACCCCAAACACCAACCATCTCCTTTGCCTCCACAGTTGCAGCTTAATCCATCGAGTTCTTCCAGCAGTTTATATTTTGCTCCAGATTCCAACATCTGCAGTCACTTCTGGTTCTACAAGTGTTTGGCTCATGTGCTTTGTAGTCAGTGGTCTGTAATATGCCTCCAACATTCAATACACTGACATTTATTTTATATTCTGCGCCACCAATTTGGGATGGATTTCTTTGCAATTCTTGCTATATGTTATATGTTAAGGAATGAATTGAGTGTATTAACAATAAATCCATGTACCAGGATGGGGATTAGAGTTGGGATTACATTGAGTTCTAACATTGTTATTAATTGTTATAAACCTTAAATTTAATTGAATTGACATTCTTAAAAATGTTTAACCAATAAATCCAGATTAACGAAACATAATTTAGGCTGTTTCTGTACACCAGGGGGCAACAAAACCTTGATTTGGAGGGAAGAGACCATTTTTGATTTGTTTTTCAAACTTTTCATTTTTGGGGGATTTGATTTCAAATGGTCTGAAAACAGTTCCACATTGGCATGTTAAAAATCATTTAATTATGCCTGACACTTTAAATGCCAGTTGAAATTATCTGCAAATATCTTGCTAATTCAGTGCTCTGTACATTTGGAATTAAATATATAATTTGACCAATTAAATTTGATGGCACATTAGCAGTATAAAAACATGAAATTACATTGAACAGATCTCATTTTTTTGTATTGCATTATTATTCATAGCTAACAAAACTGTCTTCCGTTAGTTTCTGACAACAAGGGTTCAACATTGTTGAAAGTTAAAACCAGAAAAATGTTATTTTACCATAAAATAATTAAGGTATAAAGCTTTCAGCGTGTGTTAATTACGCTATTAAAACATGCAGAGAACTAGGAATTGTCAGCAACTCATAATGAATTGTTTTTCCTTTGGGCACTTCCTTTCAGGCTGTGTGCTTGCATTCTTTCTGATTCATTTGTACACAATTCATTACTTGGAGCAATTAAACTTATTTTTACTGTTCAAAATCTTTTTGGTGTTCCTTTGTTTTATGAAATGCCCCCTTTTTTTAATCAATCTTACATTTCACCTAACATCTGTGAAGTGTTCTCTTTGTCGGCTTGCTGTTGAAATTGATCAGTACTTGCGGTGTACCCTCAGACATTTGGTAAATCAACTACCAATTAACCAGTTAAATATCAATCAAAATATTATCAACAGTGCAATGGTTTACAGTGTAACGTATATTTAAGAATACATCCCTTTCTCGTCGAAGAAAAGCCCCTTGCTAGTATTTTACTCCACTGGAATCTAGTATGTTATCTAAACTGCATATCCTCATTTAAGCCCTTCGGCAGTGAATGTGGGCAACCTACTTAAATAGGAGATTCACAACTCATCAATTCTCCAACAGATTTCCAATTGATTATCAGGAATTTTGTTCGATATATAAACCTTCCCCGAGGCAAAAAGCAATACCAAGAGTGGCACTTTGGTTGATGTCAGCTAATTCAGCACAGCCCAGAAAAGAAATCCAGGAATTCCTTTGTGACTGTTTGTAAACCCTATTGTCTCCGATCTATTTAAGGAATAGAATGTATGATTCATCACAACCCTTCTATAATACTTTTTATATGAAGAATATTATGTAGAGTTATTTTGGATTGGAAAACACTCCAGCCAAAAGGAACATTTCCAGAATTTAGCTTTAGAGCAAGTAGTTTGGATTTACGCCCAATGTTTTCTTAGCAATTTGAGAGGGAAAAAATGAGAGTTGATTACAACACACACGAGGTGATAAATGCTAGAAACTAAATGTACTAACCTGGAACATCATGAAATGATTTGTTTCGAATAAAATGTATCTCTGTTATTAGCCACTTTCAATGACATTTTGTAATATGAAACACCACACATTAAAAAAAAAAGGAATTCCTCAAAGGATTGATTTTGGCGGTTTTCCTGGACTGCATTTAAACTCCCAGAAGCAGCTGGTTTGAAGTTGTTGCACATATTTAAATGCAAATATGCCTGGTTCAGGAATTGAACCTAATTTGGCTTTCAAGGAGAGTTGACCATCCCATTCAAAGTAAGTGGGTTGTTCGTGTGAAAGGGCGTTTGCAGTTTAACTTCTTCTTTCAGTTTAATTTAATAAACCTTTAATCACAAGTGTCTTAACATCCCAATTCTCGGGACATCCAGCAGAGGGATATAATGTATAACACACATACCTTTATAGCATTGTTCCTGATCCAGGAGAATCACACAGGATGTATCCTGGACAAGTATACAAGAATCTTCATAAGTGGTAGGAGCAGAATTAAGCCATTTGGCCCATCATGTCTACTCCGCCATTCAATCATTGCTGGTCTATCTTTTCCTCTTAACCTCATTCTCCAGCCTTTTCCCCATAACCCTTGACACACATACTAATCAAGAATTTATCTGTCTCTGCCTTAAAAAATATCAATTGACTGCCTCCAGAGCCTTCTGTGGCAATGAATTCCGCAGATTCACCACCCTCGGACTAAAGATATTCCTCATCTCCTTGCTAAAGGAATATCCTTTAAATCTGAGGCTATGACCTCTGGTCCTAGACTCTTCCACTATTGGAAACATCCTCCACACATCCACTCTATCCAGGCCTTTCACTATTCGGTAAGTTTCAATGAGGTTCCCCCTCATCCTTCTAAACTCCAGTGAGTAGAGGCCCAGTTCCGTCAAACGCTCATCATATGTTAACCCACTCATTCCTGGGATAATTCTCGGAATCTGCTTCTCTCCACGCCACATAATGTGATTTGTATTCTTATTTTCTTCCTACACATCCTCACCAACATCCACGACCACAAACCAGCATTGGGTGCAGCCATGCTGTCCACATCTTCCCAAGATCTCTCATTGACTAGGTGCACCTTCACACTCCCATAGATGTTGGACGTGACGTTGGCTTCTTGCTCAACAGCCCTCCAGCCGGTTAATCAGCCTGCCTTTGAGATTGGACCCTGCCCAATGGAAACTAACTTTAATTTCTCCATGACATTCAGCAACCATCCTTCTACATTTTCAAGCCACAACAGCCCCTTCCTGTCTTTCTGTTGAAGCTGCCATTGTTTACCAGGCAGTCGTGCTTCTATGAAATCTCTCTCCATGGAATCAGTGGATAAGACTTCAACATTATTTCACATCCAATTCAAAATACAAATTCTTCCAATGCATACTGTCACACATCTTGGCAAGTGGGAAACAATGTATAACACCTTTTAAATGAAGTGAAAGATGAAAAACTGTTTCAACGTTTGATCCAATGTAGATGTTGGTTTGGAGTTTTTTGCTTGGAAAACAGCAAAATCCTCCTGTTTGACCTTGTTCAGCGGAAGATGCCTTTAGTTGCTCACTGACGAGGCAATTCTTTATGTGACCTAGGAAGTTTAAACTGTTTGACTGTGGGGTGCATCAACAATCATGCCTGATCCTATTCTTGGGTGATATCTGGCAGAGATCAGTGAATAGCGCTCAGAAGTAAATTTAAGGGCGACACAGTGGCACTGCGGTAGAATTGGTGCCTTACAGCGCCAGAGACTCGGGTTCGATCCTGACTGCAGGTGCTCTCTGTACGGAGTTTGTAATTTTCTCCCCGTGACCTGCGAGGGTTTTCTCCGAGATCTTAGGTTTCCTCCCACACTCCAATGACGTACAGGTTTGTAGGTTCATTGGCTTGGTATAAATGTAAATTGTCCCTAGTGTATGTAGGATACCGCTAATGTGCGGAGATCGCTGGTCGGTGCGGACACGGTGGGCCGAAGGGCCTGTATCCACTCTGTATCGCTAACCTAAACTAATCCATTCTCCAAATCCATTTACATTAGTTGAGGTCCAGAATCAAATTTCAGGGAAAAAAGCAGTATCTTTAACCACAGGACCATCAAATGTATTTAAATTATAACCCATCCTTTTCCTTCTGATACAAATGTCAAAGACTAAAGGGCATAGTTTTAAGGTGAGAGAGGAAAGTTTTTTAACACAGAGGTCGGTAGATGCCTGGACACAGTGCCAGGGATTGTGGTGGAGGCAAATATGATAGTGGCATTTAAGCAACCGTTAGATAAGCACATGTGTGTGCAGTAAAAGGAGGGATGTGGATCATATGTCGGCCAAAGGTTCAAAGGTTCAAAGGTTCTTTATTAGTCACATACACCAATTGGTGTAGTGAAATGGGTATTGCCATTGCAGCACATAAAAAAAGAATACAACATAACAATGATAAAGAAATTTAAACATAAAAAACATCCCCCCACAATGGTTCCCATTATGAGGGAAGGCACAATGTCCAGTCCCCATCCCCATGTCCACCCATAGTTGGGCCTATTTAGGCTTCTGCAGTCGCCTTTACGGAGGCCCGATGTTCCAGGCCCTTCTCGCCAGATGATGGTGCTCCGGCGTCGGGAGAATCCTCACAGCGGCTTGGGAAACCTGGAACGGCCGCTTCCTTACCGGAGGCCATGGCTTCCGAAGCCGACAGGCCGCGCTGGATGGAGCTCCATCACTGGCAATCTCGGCGAGAGATCCCAGGCTCCCGATGTTAAAGTCAGCGCCGCCGCCCGCGGCTGGCCGCTCCACAGACCCGCAGTTCTGCGATGTTTCATCGGCGGTCCCAGCATACCGGAGTCCCAGCGCGGCTACCCGGGCAAGGCATCGCCCGCTTTGCGATAGCGTTCCAGCCCTGTGCCGCCGCCGAAGCCGATGTTCTAGCCGGTCCCCTCAGGAAACGCCGCTCCAGGCCCGCTGGTAGGCAGCGAGGACGGGTCGAAGGTGCTGCTCGGAGAAAAGCCGCCTCTCCGACCAGGTAGGGACCCTGAAAACAAGTTTCCCCCACCCCCCACATAAAAAAGACTAGAGCTCCAAAAACAATACATTTTCACTCACTAAAAATATTAAAAAAGAGGTGAAAAAACGGACATCTGCAGGCTGGGCAGCCATACCCATACAGGACGGCGCCCCCTTAAAGGAGATTCATTTAACTTTGCATCATGTTCGGCATGGACATTGTGAGCTGAAGGCCTGTTCTGTGATCTATGTACCAACAATGTTACAATTGGTGTAATTATAATTATTTTTTATAAAGCACCACAATAACCATCCAGATGACAAATAGTGCATATTTTTTGACACAATAAGAAAGTATTAATATACTTTAGTCATGCCATCATATACCTTAATAGCTTAATTAGAAGTTATTACTGCCAAAGGATTGGGTTAACAATAATGGCTCTAAATCTAAGAGGCATGAGTATCTTCTGCATTGGGCAATCTTTTCATAATTATTAGCTTGTTATAGATATCAGTAACAATTTTTAACTTTTTCACACAAATTTAAATGGTCCTAAATTATAGAACAAGATATGTTTCTTTTGTCATTAATTTCTTTCCTTACCTAATGTTCATAAGGAAATGTGTAAAGGGGTAGAGAGTTCCATTATAGCCATTTGATAGCTAGTTATGTCAAGGTCTGCAATCATTTTTAAGTTCATGTTGTTTGGTAAAATTGACATTAAATATGATTGCAGACCTCAGCAATTTGCTAACTGCAGCATTATATGTACACTCCATCCTGCCTAAAGTAATTAAGTTAATCCTTAAATGCAACTTATTTTTAAAACTCATACGCGTCTATCATTTCAACACCACAGATTTTCAATTCTAATGTGCAGCAGGAACCTCAATATACTCAGAAAACAGTCTATTTGCGTAACAGATCTTCCAGCAATAGATCCAAACGAAAGCACATTGATTTCTTCGGGAAAGATAATTGCAGTGAATGGTGCATCCTTACAGAAAACGTATGTGCAGTGAATCATTCTCAGTAAATTACTGCAATATGATCACCAGGCAAAACTGCAAAGTAAGTTAGCCGATCAGCTGTGAGTAAGCTTGCCACCATGCATAGGCCAAAAGGACAGATGGAGGTCACCTATGAGAACATTAACGGGGATACGGGGTAACAGGAAGGGGTGTGGAGAGAATGAGATCACTTGGATTTCTCGATAGCAGCCCAAGTAAGTTTGGATCATCTGTTGTAAAACCCTGTGGGTTAGCAATTAGACAGGTACATGGATAGGAGAGGTTTAGAGGGATATGGGCCACACACAGGCAAGTGGGACTAGTGTAGATGGGGCGTACTGGCCGGTGTGGGCAAGTTGGGCCGAAATGCCCTTTTCCACACTGTATGATTCTATGACTATGTTATAGATCACATGCGAGCTACTGACTTCTACAAAGGACATAATTGTATGAAACAGTACATACCTTGTGCATTGTATCTGGTGAAATATCTACTCTTACCCTTTGTGTCCTCAGAATAGCAAATTTTGATCAAATACATTCACATTAAACGGTCATGTCACCTGGAAGATTTTCCAGGCTATCATGCCATGCTTACGTATATATGTACTTACATGTTCATATTGATCACAAAGCATTTCACAGTCAGGGATCACTTTGGAAGTGTATTCTTGTGGGAAGAGGTTGGTGTTGTAGGAAAGAAATAGATCTGTAAACCAAAAACAAATGACGTCCTCATGACGACATGAGTTAGACATTGTATTGGGGGTAGACACAAAATGCTGGAGTAACTCAGCGAGTGAGGCAGCATCTATGGAGAGAAGGGATGGGCTATGTTTTGGGTCGAGGCCCTTCTTCAGACATTGTATTGGTGACTTGAAAGCAAATGGACTATGTGGAAGGGTGACTGCAATAGTGGAGACAATGTCATTAAAGAGGCAAAGTATATTTTAGGCTATTGGGGGACTGAACTCAGCAGAGTTCAGGATGGAAATATTTTTCACTGAAGAGCAGAACACTAACAATATGGTATTGGATGAGCAGAAGAGTGTGTGGATGACAGGAAGCTGACAAGAAGGGAATGGGTTGTGGAGTCCTCATTCTTAAGCCCACAGCTTGCCTGGTTTTTTCCTGTCCTTCGAGCTGCCTTTGAACTCACCACCCAAACTTGTTTCCGTCTTCAGCAATCTGCTCACTAAAATACACATTCAGTCCCCTACATCATCTAGTCCATCTTTTTTCCCCTCTCTTCTCTCCAGCTCCTCATCTTCCAAATTCTCTCAACGAGGTTCAAGCTGCTCGACATTCCATTCCATCAGCTGGCTAAATATCAGTCATGAATCTTCTTATTTTGTTAAACAACATGCATTCAGTATTGCGTAGGAGAGAAATGCAGATGCTGGTTTTCACCAAAGATAGAGACAAAAATGCTGGAGTAACACAGTGGGTCAGGCAACATAGAAACATAGAAACATTGAATATAGGTGCAGGTGTAGGCCATTAGGCTCTTTGAGCCAGCACCACCATTCAATATGATCATGATTGATCATCCAAAATCAGTACCCCGTTCCTGCTTTTTCCCCATATCCCTTGATTCCTTTAGCCCACAGAGATAAATCTAACATCTCCGGAGAAAAGGAATAGGTCAGGGGAGAGGGAAAATAGAGGTATGAAAAGGTTCAGAACAAATCAGAGCTGGCACCCATGACTAAGGAAAGATGGAGTCCACTATGGTTCATTGTTGGCTGGAGAAGAGGTGATAATGAAGTGATATAGGTATGCGAATAGTAGAACTGGCAGGATGACTAGGGTGGTGGAGGGGTGGAGAGAGAGGGAATGCCCATTTTTGTTCATTTCTCCAAGCCCAAGGAATGTTTGAATTTCCATGACAAAATTATCTGTGTAACTTCTTGCAATTTTTTGACAGTATTGATTTCTCTAATTTAAAGAACAACTTGCTTCATGTCCAAGAAGCTTCTTTAGAACTTACAGACAAATTGGACATCGCACAATGGTACTTCTGGTTCAATGGCTATCAAACCGGCTGTGCAGTGTGCAAGTTTGAGTACAATATTCAGTTGAACAGACAAGACCAGTTGAACAGGTGAAACAGGTAGGCAATTCAATGCTGACATTAATAGAATTCTTGCTGCGCCTAGGCAAATTAACATTTTCCAGGAACCACAATACACAGGTTACATAAAACTCTCAGCCTATTCTTAAATTATAACAGGGAAAAAACTATTTAACAGAAGTGTTCAAGGAACATTGCAGCGCGGTTGCAAGTTTTCTGTCACATCCTGCTTTCATGAAATTACTCTTGGGAAACAGAATCCAGGTACCATTTTTATTAACAGCAATTAAGAAAAGAAAATAATCAGTTCGGCTTAAAGTCTTCATTTACTGTGCAGCATTTTCGCTGTTCCTCTCATTTTAAACCCTTCCAGGAGAGTTGTACTTATTTCAAGGGAATTCCTGTAAGCCAAGGTCAATAGAACTACGATTTTGAAAGAGCATTCTATTTCTTTGCTATTTTCCATCCACTCCACCCCTCCCCAAGTCACTTGAATTACAGCGAATGCACTGTAAGCATTCCAAAACATAGAGGTTTCAGAGCATCTCATACATTATTTAGTAATACCTATGCGTTTAAAAAAAAATTAACCAGCATTATCCTTTTAAAATACATTCGGCTGAAGAATAGAGTGTGCTTGACATAAAGTATGAAATAAACATACAAAAAAAAAGAAATAGGACTTCCTGGTAACTTAAAGCCTCTGAATGCAGAAGTTATTCTCCATTGGAAAATTACTAATATATGCCAAATGTGTGGTGCGTGTATTTATGTGCTCTGTGACATGTAGAACTACTGATGAATCAGTGCGTTCACAGTGGCAAGGAGTTTCTATTTTTGTAAAGTATTCATATTTAAGATTTGACGGCAAATGTCACAGGAATCTTTGACTGCATTAGGCAGCACAGCTGAACCCCTAAACTGTTCTCAGACACAATCCACTTCCTGCAAATAACTGCAGTCAGGAGCAAGATCCTAACCTAATCTGGTCAGTTTAAATGCAAACGGAAAGATGAAACCTGGGGTCACAGTTCTCTTGGCCTTCACCGCCTAAGCTAATTCAGACATCAAACGAGGTTGTCTTCAATGTACATGATACAAAAATGATGGGAAATCATGTCTTCTTTGAGCTGTGTAGGAAGGATCTGGGTGGCTCAATATCACAGCGGTGGAGTTGCTGCCTTACAGCGCCAGAGACCCAGGTTCAATCCTGACTACGGGTGCTGTCTGTCCAGAGTTTGTGCATTCACCCCATGACTGCGTGGGTTTTACCCTTGATGCTCCGGTTTCCTCCCACACTCCAAAGACGTACAGATTTGTAGGTTAATTGGCTTTGGTTAAGATTGTAAAATTGTTCCTAGTATGTAGGATAGTGTTAGTATACAGGGATTGCTGGTCTGCACAGACTTGGTGGGCCGAAGGGCCTGTTTTTGTGCTGTATCTATAAACTAAACTAAACATCCAGTATAAATTGTTAACATTGGGAAGGGGAAAATGAGTGGTAAATAAATTACTTTAATGTATTTGCTTTCAATGATTGCTCCCCACTTAGTTTCTCTGCACCAGGTGAAATAGTTTTTTTCTTTGGACATGTAGATGGATAGGAAAGGTTTAGAAGGCTATGGGCCAAACATATCTTCGGTGTATACCAGCATCTGCAGTTCCTTCCTGCACATTTTGTCTCAATGGAAACATTATGTCATCCAAAATGCAAGAATGTCTCTTTTAAGACATAAATATACAAAACAAAATTATACGTATAATTTATTTGTCTGTTGGCACTTAATCAATAAAATTAAATGAATAAAAGCTTAATTATCTGATAAATCCACTTGTTAAAAATGTTCGCAGAATTTCTTTAAAAAACCCATTTCACACCCGTAATAACTAATACGTTTCAATTCACATCCTGGGACAGGAAACGCTTTTGACGCACAAGGTTGTAAGAACCTTCCTCTGTGACAGTCAGCAAAGGTAAAAAACTCGATGACGGGAAGATAGCGTCAACCCACTTCCACATCGGTTAGTACTGAGAAAGAGACTGCAGTACCTGTCGCTGTACAAACCTGTCACTACAACTGATTTACCAAACACAATATGTGGGACATCGGGATCATGCAACCATGATGCCTCGTGAACAAACTTCCTTTCTGCACAGCTATAAAATGCTCAAATACTGGGAATCTGAAATAGAAACCAGGGGAAAATGCATTATACCAATGACAACGTTTTAAGAAGAGAGGTTGGTTTTCAAGGCGGTATCAGGAATGCTATTTTTCTGACACAAGAAACTGCAGAGGCTGGTTGATAAAAATAGACACAAAGTGCTGGAGCAGCTCAGCGGGTCACACAGCATCTCTCGAGGACATGGATAGGTGACATTTTGTACCAGGACTGAAGAAGGGTTCCAAACCTAAAGGCATATCCTTGTCCGCTAGAGATGCTGCCAAACACACTGAGTTACTTCAATTTATATCGAAGATGGACACAAAATGTTGGAGTAACAGGCAGCATCTCTGGAGAGAAGGAATGGGTGACTTTCGGGTTGATAGCTATTTTTGGAGAGTTGTGCAAGAGAACCCTAATATAAAACTGAATCTGACTTTAAAAAAAAATGAAAGTAGACAAAAATGCTGGAGAAACTCAGCAGGTGAGGCAGCATCTATGGAGCGAAGGAACAGGTGACGTTTCGGGTCAAGATCCTTCCTCAATCTGAAGAAGGATCTCGACCCGAAACGTCACCTGTTCCTTCGCTCCATAGATGCTGCCTCACCCGCTGAGTTTCTCCAGCATTTTTGTCTACCTTCGATTTTTCCAGCATCTGCTGTTCTTAAACTTAAAAAAAAACTGAATGATCAGTCCTACTTTCATGAATTATCTCCTCTAATCTTCTTACTAGTTCAATTTTTGTATTTCTTTAAAAGGTGCTGTGTGCAGAGATTTTCTTTGTCTCCCTCAACTCACTTCCTTATATCCGTTGCTTAATCCAGGAAATAGTATAAATGATCAAATGGTGAAGGTGGAAAGGGCTGATCAAATGGATTCAGATGGCAGTAGTTAGAATTATTTCCTTGAGTTCTCTAAAATGTGGCAGAATTTCCATTCTAAGCTTTATATACATGGACAGAAATGATTTTCCATCTGAGCAGTGTAAACCTTTCTTTCTAATACTATGTTATTTTTTTGTTTTGAGCAACAATCTGTCATATTTGGTGAAATTCTGTTGATTAGAAAGCAGGATATAGATGCTGTCACTGATAACATTAATTGCTATTGTTTATGTAAGAATTGAATTTGATGTTTTTTGAAGATAAATAATATTGTGATTCACAAAAGAATACGTGTTATCATGACCAACATTGCAACCTAACGCGTGTGCACATCAGGAAGGTGTTAGCAAGGGGCTACACAGTTATGATAAAACTTATGTTTTTCCTGGAATGTAGTTGGATAGTTTCATTCTCCAATTTTAGGTAAACAACCATCCTCTATTTCCCCCCTCCCCACTTTACAGCCTCTCTTTCCAGTGCCCCACCTGGATGTGTACCCAATCCTCCCTTCCCCCTTCCTCCGGTCCCCTCCCACTGATATACTTTCTCTGGGTTTACATTTTACACCTCTTCTATCCTTATCTCCTTATCTTTTTGTCTTTTCATCTCTGCCCTTCGTCAACTGGCTGGGCGAAAGGGTTCCGACCCGAAACGTCATCCATCCTTTTTCTCCAGAGATGCAGCCTGTCCCGTTGAGTTGCTCCAGCACTTTGTGTCAATCTAAGGTGTGTGGCTGGCACTGTTGCATGCAGTAGCCAGCTTAATGTTGTGCTGGAAAAAAATGGCAATCTGCATCTATCAATGGTTTGTCAAGAAAAATATTAATGAAGTCCAAACCATGGAGTGATTTTGGCTTCCTGAATGTGCAGTAGGAATATACTGCTGACACAAAGCAATATTATACTCAGTTGGCACTTCAGCACCCAAAAGCCGCACCCTCACCCAGTGTTTACCTGCACCTTTGACCAGAGGAGGGAGCACCATCAACACATGGGTAGCCATCAAGAATGGAAAATCCTGAGTTCTTTCCTCCTTCCCAATTCACACCAGGCCTCCATTGTATTTTCCAAGTCCAATCAACTCTGTACACACCATGAATTAACTTACGAACTGCTTTGCATTTTCATTTTGCCACCAGTCAAATATATTTCTAAGCCATCTGGAAAAGCGTGAGTACAATCTTATCTGATTAGGAAGTGTACACTTGAGAATTGCTAATGTATATGTAGGAGACGTCAGAAGTATAAAACAAGCTGAGAACTATATTACATTTTTCCTTCCTCTCGTCCCTGGATTTCTCCTTTTTTGAGTCACTGAGAGGTAGGAAGTATCTGATATCAAGATCAATGCAATGTGTGTGGGAGGGGAAGATCTGTTCTGCTATTTATTTTTGCATGCAGGAGGAAATTGCATTAGTATAGCATGTTTAGTATAAGACATATATTAAATAAACATACTCTATAACACTTCACAGGGAATTCTTCAGAAAATAACAGAAACACAATGTTAAAGACTTTGTGATGATATGGAAAACTTGGTCAAAAAGACAATCGTGAAAGATAAAATGTGTAGGAAGGAACTGCAGATGCTTGTTTATACCGAAGATAGACACAAAGTGCTGGTGTAACTCAGCAGGTCAGGCAGCATCTCCGGAGTAAAAGGATGGGTGACATTTCTGGTCGGAACCCTTCTTCAGTCTGATGAAGGGTTCCGATCCAAAACATCGTCCATCCTTTTTCTCCAGAGATGCTGCCTGACCTGCTGAATTATACCAGCACTTTGTGTCTAAGCCTCAAGGATCGTTGTTATATATTTTCTATTTTAGAGATGCAGCATGGAATCATGCCCTTCATCCCATTGAGTCCACCATGGCCATCGATCACTCATTCACACTAGTTCTATTTGATCCCACTTTCTCATCCACTCCCTACACATCAGGGGCAATAAATCTACAAACCCCCACATCTTTGGGATGTGGGAGGAAATCGGGAAGAACTTGCAAACTCCACACAGAGAAGCACCCGGGTCAGGATCGAACCACTGTGCTGCCAAAAGAGGACAGGGAGGTGAAAATACTCAGGTGGTTTCAAAACAGAACAAGATATGTTAATAACTTTGAAAAGTATGAAATTGACTTGAATGGCAAATGTAACTTTTGCATTGTGCTCCATGTCTAAATGATGCTCATGGTGAAGATATCCAGCTCGTTGACTAGTACGCTATTATGCATCTTCTGCAGGCATCAGTGGACAGACATGCTTTTGACTTTTATGAATCCCCTATAACGTCAAAGACAATTTATTGAATGGATTTTACTTTCATTCTGAGCAGAAAGATAATCATATATGATAGGGTAGCTTTATGATAGGGTCTGCTTTATATTTGTTGCTGAATTTGGTGTAAAGATGAGAAAGCAGACATAAAGGCATGGAGCAAAACCTCTTCTGCGGCTACTTAATATATGAAGCAGAATTTCTCTCGATGGGCAACTTCACCACAAACAACAGACAGAGGAAATACTCCTTCTGTTTCAAGTATAAATCAGTCGGGGTATTTTAGCACGTAGGCACAGACCATGGAAAAGCAATTGTCTGGTCAGAGACAACTGGTTGAAAACTTAGAGAGAGCAGGAAAGGTTTACTGTAATGGTTCCAGGGAAACGTGGATTCGGTTACAACGATGGATGTTGAATCTGGATCTGTTCTTCTTGAAGCAGAAAAAGCTCAATGGAGATTTGATAGAGACGTATGATATTTTGACTGGAGTGAATAGGGCAAAAAGAGAGAAACAGTTTCCACTATCAACGAGCTATCAAGGACGAAAGCTTACAGATTTAAAGTGATTGGCAGAAGATCCAGGGAAAAGATTTGGAAAAACTCATTATTAAGCAATATGATCAGGAATGCATTGCCCAAAAGTGTTGCCGGATATTAATGTAATTATAAATTTCAGAAAGGAATTGAATAAAGTGTTTTGGGGAAAAAATATTTGTCAGTTTGCGGGGAAGGTGTATGGGTATGGAGCTGGCTGGATCATTCTCTTATCACCTCATAGAAGCATTATGAAATAAAAGCTGACTAAGCCACATGAGTATATTAGAGCAGATGACCACAAGCTATGACAGAGATTTAGTTTTGACGGGTTCCTTTAAAAGGGAGAAGGGTAGAGAGATTGATTTTTAGGAAGAGAATGCTGGGATTTAGGAACCGGACAGAACGAAGATCTGTGCCGCAGGCCAAAGTGAGATGAAACAAAGTTTTAATTCAGTTCAGTGGTATGGCATGGAAACAGGCCCTTCGGCCCATCGAGTCTACGGATGTGGAGAGGATGTTTCCAATAGAGGGAGAGTCTAGGACCAGGGGCTTCAGAATAAAAGGATGTACCTTTAGAAAGGAGATGAGGAATTTCTTTAGTCAAATGGTGGAGCTTCTGTGAAATTCATTGCAACAGAAGGCCGTGGAGGCCGTCAATGGATATTTATAACGGGGAGATTGACAGATTATTGATTAGTATGGGTGTCAGGGGTTATGGGGAGAAGGGAGGTGAATGGCGTTGAGAGGGAAAGATATATCAGCCATGATTGAATGGCGGAGTAGACTTGATGGTCTACTCTGAAGACTCTGAAGAAGGGCACCGACCCAAAAGGTGAGCAGATGCAGTGTTTATTGCGAGTTCGAATATAGACAGCATAGCTTTGGACGAACACGCACATAAGCAGGATAGTGAATAGGAGCCCAAGCAGCCAGGAATTATGTGTCAACTCTCAGAATATGGTTGAGGTTTCAGCAGAGGAGCTGAGGCACTTTGGAGTCAAATTATGTTATGGAGATGACGTAAGTGATCTTCATGATGGAATGGATATGTAGTCAGAAGGTAATCTTGAAATTAAATATAGCACCAAGGTTTCAAATTATCTCATTCAGCTTCAGAAAATTGCCAGATAGAAAACTGAATGTGATGGCTGGGGGCTGATGTCTGTGCATTAGACTGAAAACAATGGCGTTAGATGGCTCAGTAAAATATTGAAGAAGTCATATGTTCAACGAGCATTGGATCTTGGGCAAGTTAATATTGTTGGGAATAAACAGTTCAAGAAATAGTCTTGTGGTGCGGCAGTATGTCATCAGCATATGTGTGGACCTTACTGGGTTTTATTTAGTTTAGAGATATAGCATGGAAACAGGCCCTTCGGCCCACAGTGTCCATGCTGACCACGTTCATTCGAGTGCAATATTATCCCACTTTCCCACTCCCTACTAAGGGTGACGCTCAGGGTGAAAATAACCAGGTTGTCGACCAGTACATTATTATGTACTCCCACACTCCAAAGACGTACAGGTTTGTGGGTTTGTTGGGACAATATATAGAAGCCAATTAACCTACGAACCTGCATATGTTTGGGGTGTAGGAGGAAACCGGAGCAGCCGCAGGAAATCCACGCAATCACGGGGAGAATATGCAAACTCCACTGAGACAGCACCCAAGGTCAGGATCGAACCCAGATCTCTGGTGATGTGAGGCAGTGGCTCTACCGTTGCCACCCTCGGACAATGTTATCAGAACTTATGGTTGAGAAATGGATGGACTATGAAGGCACCACCAGAAACAATCATTGAAAAATGTACCAATTTGTATTTTGTGCTTATTATTCCGAAAATAAGTTCCAGGAAAAATGGTGTGACGAGAATTACGAAGAAGCAAAATAGTGAAGAACAGCAGGAGAGGTATGTGGATGTTGTGGCAGCTGAATTACTGAACCAATAACCCAGAGGTTATGATGAAAAACCTGAAGACTTAGCTTGAAATGCTATCATGCCAGCAATGGAATTTAAATTCAATTGGCTTGTTGGAAAAACCCATTTGATTTGTTACTGTGTTTCAGAGGAGGAAATCAACTATATTTGGTTCACTTCAGAGATTGATTTTTAAATAGTGCAGCAAGCAGTTTCAGGAAGGCAAAGATGTGAGCCATGTCAACGATACTGAAAATACTTTTTCTTTAAAAGTCAATTTACACCAGCCTGGATCCAACCTATAATAAGATATGATAATGACAACAATATATATCTTAACAATTAAGGAATTAATCTATATACTTTTAAAACTCTCTGGCTGTCGTCCGTCTGTACGTCCGACGGCCTGCTTGACTTTGCCGCGCGGCCTTTGATACGGCCCCTGGCCCACGCGGCGCGCGGAAAGGCCCACGTTTTTCGCCATTTCCAAAGAGATGACATTTATCTTTACGAATAGCCACTCCTGATTAAATTCCGTCCTGTTTATGTACACGTTTTTTAATAAAATCCATCCCCCCCCAACCCCAATGTGATTTTCTCCGATTGTCTCCGATTTTCTCCGAAAAATTTTTTTCCCCGATTTTCTCCGAAAAAGACGCCATCTTTTTTTCGCCGATTTTCTCCGATTTTTTCCGAAAACGACGCCATCTTTTTTTCCCCGATTTTCACTCCGGGGTCTGAAGCACCTTCGGTAACAACACCCCGGGGTGTCAAGCACTTTCGGGGACCAGACCCAACGGGTCTGCACTTGGTCTAGTATCAATTAAAACTCAGAATTCATATATAAATCAATTAAAGCATATAATTGATAATATATATATATTTTGCATCTTGAGAAAACAGGTATTTATGTGAGTTTATCCTCATCATATGTGATCATATCTAACTCTATGGCAATCCATTAGTACTTTGCTAAGGTATTGTCAATTGCAAAGTTACCAAAAAGGGCCCTCAATTTGTTTAGTTTAGTTTAGTTTAGTTTAGTTTAGATTAGTCTAGAGATACAGGGTGGAAACAGGCCCTTCGGTCCACCGAGTCCACACCGACCTGCGATCCCCGTACACTAACACTATCCTACACACACTAGGGACAATTTTACATTTATACCAAGCCAATTAACCTACAAACCTGTAAGCCTTTGGAGTGTGGGAGGAAACCAAAGATCTTGGAGAAAATCCACCTGATCACGGGGAGAACATACAAACTCCATACAGACAGCACCCATAGTCGGGATCGAACCCGGTTCTCTGGTGCTGTAAGCGCTGTAAGGCAGCAACTCTACCTCTGTGCAACCGTGCCACTGCGCTGTTGTTGATGAACCACTTGGTTTCCATTGAATCTCATGAACCTCTCAGGTTGACTCAGTTTTGGAAAAAAAAAGTTGTTTTGAGACAGATTTGGAAAATAGAGACTTGTATATTTAACCAATTTAACTGTTAAGGTTGTTGAAAATCAAAATATATACTGTTGCCTTTTATATATTAAAAAAAATAATTTAAGTCTTTTCTTGTGTAATTGCTGATATTCATTAAATCACTTTTTATGTTTGCAGAAGTAGACTTTTGGGGACATTTCCCACAGTTCCCCAGGTACTATTCCAGTGAGTCAATCTGTTAACTGACAACACAAAGGAAAAAATAAATCCCTGTCGCTTTATGAGCTTGAGTAGCACTCTACTAATTTGACCACGTGATCGGTTTTGAAGTGTTGGTGTCGATATTCAATACTAATCTAGGCTCGGAGTATTCAGGGGATGTGGGAAGAACATGCATGAGGAAAGGACAAGTGTAGGTTCAAGATTGGCTTTATCTTCAAGCTTCAGATAATGTATTATCACTTACTTTACACAGCTCACTTAAAGTATTAAAACAAAATTAATTTAGAGATACAGCGCAGAAACAAGCCCTTTGGCCCACTGAGTCCACACCGACCAGCGATCCCCACATATTAACACTATCTTACACACACTAGATACAATTTTATATTTACGCCAAAGCAATCAACCTACAAATCTGTACATCTTTGGAGTGTGGGAGGAAACTGAAGATCTCGGCGAAAACCCATTCGGTCAGGGGGAGACTCTGTACAGACAGCACCCACAGTCGGGATCGAATCCGGGTCACTGCTGCTGCTGGCGCTCTAAGGCAGACACTCGACCGCTGCGCCACCATGCCGCCCTTTACACTTTCTCGTTGAATCACAATTAGCTTGACATTTTTTTTTTCTGAGAACCAGAAGTTAAAGTTTACTTCACTCACACCCGAATAATAGCAATGTTAATGACTTCAGTGAGTAAGAAGAGAAAGTGGTTGCTAGAAGTTTACCAAAAAGTGATGTCAATTCTTCTGAAAAGTTTTGCGCAGTTTGAAGTTCCTTTGAAATCAGTGATCGGTTCACTTTTAGTAATTGGAATGAAAAAGATAACATTCTCTGTAATCTTGGCTGCAAATAAGACAAAAATGGCTTTTAAGTAATTTACAACTTAAAGCATTTACTAAACTGAATGACTTCAAAGGATGGAAAAAGAATCCTCTGGGTTTCATAAATTCTCAATTTACTGGCTAGTTAATAACTTCAAGGCCTATTGCCCACAGCATTAAAGAAAATTTATTTTCTCTACAAATTGGATTAGACCTATTCCTGGCACATTAAAATATGTCCGTACTTAGTGCAAATTCAGAATTCAGCTCCATGCAAACAATTAGAAAACTAACCGACATCTAGTTTGAAAAGATGCAGCATGCTTTACAGCCAGGAACAAGTGTTAAAGCTGGGCTTGCACCATTCCTAGTGGGACCAGCATCTGTTGCCAATGCTTTACTGTGCAACAATCACAGAAAGGCTTCAAAACATGGGGAGGAGGGAGGGAGGATGAGAGAAAGAGATGAAGGAGCGATAAATAGAGAAAGGGGAGGGAGGAAGTAAAGGGCCTGTCCCACGGGCATGCGACTCCATGCGGCAAGCGCGACCTAACCGCAAGCGGGGGCCGTGCGGGTGCCACGTGGAGGTCGCGGGGCCGGTCCCACTTCGATCGCGTGAGCCGCATGGAGTTGTGCGGAGCTGGTCCCGACATCGCGCAGGGCTCCGAAAAACTGACACTGTTCAAAAATTCCGTGCGGCAACGGCCTGCCGCCCCGCAGCCGCATCAAGGCCGTGCGCACCGTCTCGCCGCCGTACGCACCGTCTTGATGGCACTTGACCTCCGCAAGGCCCCCGCTTCCGATTTGGTAGCGCTTACCGCATGCTGGTGGGACCGGCCCTGTACGGGGATCACTCGACCTCCGCGCGGCCCCCGCTTGCGGTTAGGTCGCGCTTGCCGCATGGAGTCGCATGCCCGTGGGATAGGCCCTTAAGAGACAGATAGAAACAGAGATGGAGAGAGATTGAGAGAAACAAAAAAAGAGAAAGAGAGAGAGAGGGAGAGAGCAAGAGAGAGAGAGCAAGAGAGAGCAGGAGACAGGAATAGAGAAAGAAAGAAAGATAATAGCAAGGACAAATCGATGAGGGGATGTGGGAGAGGTTGGGATCAATGTGACCTCAGCACTGGGCTAAGCTAGAGAAGATCATCTCGCTCTATGTGACCATGGTGGCCTGAGCTACCCAAAGAGCAGGAAATCTTTCAGGTACATCTATCGATTATGGTCCTTCACTATGATTATTACAGGTCCACCAACGAATTTCCAGCAATTTTTGGTCCGGCAATCCGCCCGAAGTCCCCCTGAAAATGTGGGTGAGGCAGCCAATCTCGACCTTATTGGGACTTCCATGGACGATTGGTGGAATTTGCCCCCAGTGGCCGGGGCTCTGGAGCTCCGGCCCAGCCAGAGCCGGCAGATCCGACATACGAGGCTGTGCGGGCCGGTATGTTGGCTGCCGGGCGGCGCAGGTTGACCGGTCTGGTATCGTTTGACTTCTCTTGGAGGCCGTGACCGCTGTTGGTCCAGCAAGACTCTGGAATCAAGGATGCCGGAGAATCAGTGGTGGACCTGTACATCTCTGTTCACATAATCTACTGTTGGCATTCTCATTGCCATCTAAGCTGCTTTGTGCAGAGCCTATGAGTACAGCTATTATGTGCTTACTCTTTGCAATGTCTGACGCGAGATCCTGGGTTTCCCCACTTCCCCGAATAACTGTATTTGAAAGGAACAGTTGAGGAAGGAGGAGCTGTGGGGAAAACTGGTGGGAGCAGAGGGAATAGTGATAATAATGAAGTTGACCACTGCGCATCATTTCATACAAACCTCACGGCACAATGTCAGAGATCGGCACTGCCAGGGCTGAGAAGATTAGCTTAGAAGGGTGTGTGACACAGTGAGATACATCACGGTCTGGCAGGCTACAGTCTGGCAATGGGCATAGACAACCTGATGCAAGGGTCCACCAGAGGACTGATGCACACATCCTTACTGCCCAGAGGACTCAGGTTAGGACCACAAATCAGATGTATTGATAGCACATAAACAGGCTGGTCTTTCTCATCAATTCCGATGTCCTTGACACACTCAGAGACTTGGCCATTATGAAGTCTTTATCAGTGAAGTACTGCTGATATTGTCAACACAAAAACACCATTGAATGAAGATTGTTAGCAGTTTGACTGGTTGAAAAGCCCTCCCTCTTAGATGTAGTGCATCTTGTGGACTCTGGAAGGTGTTTGAGCAATTGGCAGTCTCATCTACAATCAGCAACATGTCTCTTTAAGTAGCCGGAAAAGCAACAAACAAACATGATATGCACTAAGCAACATAATGTGAGTTGGAACATCACTGGATGCATTCCTGTCACAGTAAAATGTCTTGCATATTATTGCCAATAATGATGGAAGAGTCCAGTCCAATTTTATATCAGATATAATTTCACCTGGAAGTAATTTCCACAACATTTACTCTGCCCAAAATCAAAATTGGACATGGTGCAAGGTCTAAGAAACGTTCAATATATGATGATGTGAATTCTATGAATTTTATCTCAGATTTGGAATCTATTTTCATCTTTCATCTAAGTTCATCTTTACTAATCATCCTTGCATGTGTGTGTATTTCAAGGTGAATCCTTGCTTAGCCGGAGCCTCTGGTTTTTGACACTGTTCAATGTCATTGAGATTTAGAGGAATCTAATCAATGTCATTAGAGATTTAGAGGCCAATGGATGCCCTGCAGCAGCCAGGGGCGCGAATGGATCGGGAGCCACTCCAGGGGGCCAAGAGAAGGGATCGGACACGGCCTGCAGCAGCACGGAGCGGTGGAGCAGCAGTGGAGGACACCGACAACTTCGCTTGGCCAGGCCATCCCTGCAACACTGGCGGGACAGCGAGCTTTTGTGGCTAAGTCGAGAGCTCTACATTTGAAACAACTTTCAGACTTGAATCTTGAAAAATGGTGCCAAACATGACGACTCTTGTATACTGTCTCAGTGTTACTGTCCGATACACGTGTACTTAATTACACGTTCATGTATAGTAAGACTTTTGCTGAACTGTATGCAAAAAATGGTCACGGTGGCGGTGCGGTAGAGTTGCTGCCTTACAGCGAATGCAGCGCCAGAATCCCGGTTTCGATCCCGACTATGGGTGCTATACGGAGTTTGTACGTTCTCCCTGTGACCGCGTGGATTTTCTCCGAGATCTTCGGTTTCCTCCCACACTCCAAAGACGTACAGGTTTGTAGGTTATTTGGCTTGGTAAATGTAAAAATTGTCCCAAGTGGGTGTAGGGTAGTGTTAATATGTGGGAATCGCTGGTCGGCGCGGACCCGGTGGGCTGAAGAGCCTGGTTCCGCGCTGTGTCTCTGAACTCAACTAAACGAAACCTGTACCTTGGTACATGTGACAATAAAGTACCATTGACCCACTGAGGAGGACATCCTTACGATAGATTCCAACATCTTTCCTCCAATTGATGGCAGTTTGACACCTTAGTTGTTGCCGGTTTCTCTCTCCCTCCTCCAGTAAGTAGTAAGATTACATTTGAAACCTTCTGATCTGTGCAAACTACTCAAGCATCTCTGAAACTTTAGAAGATGTCTCCACAACCACTTCTTTCCAAACTGCAAGATGCAGGTCACCTGGGTCCGGTATTTATTGCCTTTCCGTCTCATTAATTTCTCCCAAACTAATTTGTTACTAACGGCAATTTCTTTGAACTCCATTTCACCCACATTTCTGGAAGGTTTTATCCATTTTCCTCCATGAAGATTGAGACAAAATATTTCATTTCTCTACCATTTCCTTATTCTCCTGTATAATTCTGTAAGTGTCAGTCTGTATGGGACCCTTATTAACTTCAACTAATCTTTTCCTTTTTATGCCACCAAAAAAATGCTTTAACAAATGTTTTATGCTTCTTGACAGCTTGGTTTTGTACTGTATAATCTCTGTCCTTTTTAAGCCTTGCTCCTTTTTCTGCACTGTTCTGAACTGCTCCTAATCCTCAGGATAATGTTATATTTTGTTCTTGCAGTACTGTTAGGCTTTGTCTTTGATCAAATACTATCTTCAAATTCTCCCAATAGCCGCAGCAGACTACTTTTTCCCCAAACCCCTGTGTATTACCTGTGCACTATGAATTAATTTTTGTAAATGTTAGTCATTACTTGTTTAATGTCCTACTTTTTAATGGACTTTCTCAGCCCTTTCCTGCCAACTCATTCCTCATGCCTCTATAGTTCGCTTTATTCAGATTTAAGACCCTGGCTTCAGATTGAACTAAATTGAATGTGTGGGCGTCTGCCAGAAATTGTTCAGAGCCTGTGAATGTACATTAAGCAGTTGTTTTGCAGTGGGACTATGAGTATTTTGCTCAGCTACTGGCAAACTCAATGATCCATGAAGCTCAAGGAATTGACTGCCACCGAACAGGGCTTGCACTTTCAAGGCTTTTCCTTAACACTTAAGAAGGAAGTAAGTGACGTCTACAAGGGGTGCTGGGCTGAGAGGGATGGTCAGGCACAGGACTGGAGATTGGAGGAGTTAGGGCTGATTAATGTATAATGAGGTTAAGATGATGGTTGGCTATGCCGGATCTAAATAAAGGTAAGACCAGTCTTAGTTTAGTTTAAGGTATACAAAAATGCTGGAGAAACTCAGCGGGTGCAGCAGCATCTATGGAGCGAAGGAAATAGGCAACGTTTCAGGCCAAAACCCTTCTTCAGACCCTTAGTTTAGTTTAATTTAGATTAGTTTAGTTTTTCTTTAGTTTAGAGATGAAGTGCAGGAGCGGGCCCTTCAGCCCAGCGAGTCCGCACCGACCAGCCATCTCCGCACTCGAACACTATCCTACACACATTAGCGACAATTTACAATTTTACCAAGCCAATTAATCTACAAACCTGTATGTCTTTGGCGTGTGGGAGGAAACCAGAGCTCCTGGAGAAAACCCACGCAGGTCACGGGAAGGACGTACAAACTCCGTACAGACATGCACCCGTAGTCAGAATCGAACCCAGGTCTCCAGCATGGTAAAGCAGCAACCTTGCCACCTTTAGATAGTATAGTCGTCGATAGGTAGGATTTGTAGCCAGGAATGAGGAATGTAGTCAGTGGGAGAGACTGGTGTTCAAGAATCAGTCTCCCAGTAGAATGGGGTCAATGGTTAGGATTAGGAATCAGTCAGGTAGATTACTTGGCATTTTGAACCAGAAATAGACTCACTGGTCATGTGTACACTGGCCAATGGTTGTCGGGAAACAGTTGATGGGGTAGTGTTGGGTGATCAGGGATTGATTAGTTGAGTCCCTGTTTGATTGCTAAGTTGGAAGGGTTGGACCTGGCTGTCGTCTTTCGTGTGAACTTTGTGAGCTTGTGAGGAGCACCCCCAGTCACTTCCGATGGGCTGTGGGATGTGGTGATGGCAGATCCCACAGTGGTCTGAGTTGAGATCCTACCACTGGACGGAGACCTACAAAGAGAAGATCCCTTTAAGCCGAATTGAAGTGGCGTTTACATATTCTGTATGATTGGCCTGAGGAAATTGAAGCACATTTTTGTGAGTTCACCAGGTCTTTAGGGCTAAGTTAACGCCCTACATTTTTAAGAACTCTGAACTTGAAGAGTACAAAATGATGCCAGAAACGTGGCGGCTCTTGTGTCCTATAATATCTACAGCTCTTACACTCTTGTTCTTAAGTATAATTTTGCCTAATGTCACCGGAATGTATGCAAAAAATGAATTTTACTGTAGTTAGGTACATGTGATAATAATGTACCATTGGACCATTGAATTATTGAATGGAACTTGCATGCCATTGGACACCCTTGCAACATCATGGGCCCCATCTCCAGTTAATGCATCAAACACGGGAGGACCTAAAATAAAATAAATCATAGACCACATGATAATACATTAAATTAATTTCCATTATAATTAGATTGGGTGGCACATCAAACATAATGCAATGCAACCTGATCTCTCAGCAGTGGTTTATCCATATATTGGCATCAGCAGGAAATGGCTGACTTCCTTTTTCTGTTACATACACTCGTGTTTGTTTTGCACTGTATCGGAATGTATTTAAAGCATGTGAAAGTGATAAGTGAAAAAATTAGAATGGAAGATATGTGGTGTGCAAGTATACTTGATTAGATCAAACATTCCCTTCTGAAGAAAAGTCTAAGTGTAACCCTGTTTATCTTAGCCTGTATAAATCTCCTATATATGGCATATTCCTAATCAAGACATCGTTAGATAGTAAGAAGGCATAAAATTAACTATTTTACACAGACCACAGAACTACACTGTTGTACAAGCAGGAAATTCTGCAAAATTCTACTCTCTAACTACAGTAGATTAGCTGTAGAACTAGCTTATCTGCAGGTCTGTAAAAGAATCACTTTAAAATTGTCTTCTTAACCTTCTGTCTTTTCAAGCTGAATGTTATTTTAGTAACCGATCAAGTTTACCATGATGGAAGATTAAAATGACGAACTCTGGAAAATTGAAATAAAAGCAGAAATGGGCAAAAATGTTCCACAGTTATACAAACTTTGAAAGTGAAAAACATAAGTTATTGCCTAAGATGCACATCCTTTGCCTGCTCTATATTTGGCCCGATTCCTGTTCCAGCTTCCTGTTAGGGCTAAAGATAGGCACAAAATGCTGGAGTAACTCAGCGGGACCAGGCAGCATCTCTGGATAGAAGGAATGGGTGACGTTTCGGGCCGTGACCCTTCGTCAGACTGAGAGCCATGCAGGGGAGAAGACCAAGAAAAATGGAAGAGAAATGAGAACCAAACAATTAAACAGAAGTTTGTTGACTGGACACAATGGGATAAATGCCATGATTCTACATCATGAGAAATACGGATCTGGATGTGTTAAAAAGTGAATAGAAACAGATAGTTTTGAAAGTATGTCAGTGTCAGGAGTCATGCTTTACCACAGTGTTACGAGAAGTTCAATAACTTTACGAAAGTCAATGAATGCATCTTCAAATGCTGTATCCTAGCAAGTCCACTTGTAACCTCACATATTGCTCAATGCGTGACACCTCATTGTTCACTTGGCAACAATCTTTTATAGTCAGGACTTGCACTAACATTGAATGTCCTTCACATCATCTTCACAACTGCTACAAGGCCAAAAACATACATCATACCTTGCGTACACTGCCAAATATTTAATCACAATAACCGCATCAACAAAACCTTATATCCCATTGTTACTGAAATGCCTTTCTTTGCAGGCATAGTTGGCCCTCAGTCTAGGGCTGGTCTTAGTCCTCGGGCGGCACAGCAGTGCAGCGGTAGAGTTGTTGCCTTACAGCACCAGCGACCCGGATTCGATCCTGACTACGGGTGCTGTCTGTACTGAGGTTGTACGTTCTCCCTATGTAGGTGACCATGTAGGTTTTCTTCAAGTGCTCCAGTTTCCTCCTGCACTCCAAAGCCGTACAGGTTTGTAGGTTATTTGGCTTTGGGAAAATAGTAAAACTGTCCCTAGTGTGTAGGATAGTGTTAGTTTACGTGAATCGCTGGTCATGGGGAACTCGGTGGACCGATGGGGCTGTGTTGGTTGATCAGGGATGGATTCCATGCTGTATCTCTAAAGTCTAAAGTCTAAAGTATGTGAAAACCCGCATTGTTGAATGTATGGATGCAGATGAAACCATTCTCCAAATTAATCTTCCTCACATCCCACTTCCTCCTCAGCCAAACGCCCTTCTTACAGACAAATACCACGGGTGTAACAAACATATGGGTGGAAACCTCACTGGATTAAGTCCTGCACACAGCCTCGGCAAGGTTAAGACAGCAGAAGCATTTTTTTCAGGAAAACAATTATCTGTTCAATCACTTTAGTTTAAGACCCCTGAACTCAGCAAAAATGTCTTCACATGTGCGTGCACTGTACAAGGTACTGAGTTAATTTACCAGGACTGGAATATGTTAGCTTTGCTAAATAATTGGATTGCCTGTATTGTTCTCTTTGGGACAGAGGAGACTCAGTTAAAGGGTATAAAATCAAAAGGGTCCCGGACAGGGTAAATAGGAAGAAACTATTTCTCTCACTGACGGTGAATGTTGTATACAGATGGCACAGATTTCAAAATATTGTTGGAACTGAAAAGAGAATGTGTGGGAAAGTGCTTACCAGAGGGTAGTAAGGGTATGGAATCCTTTATTGAAAGGGTTGGGGAGAAAGAACCCCTCTTCACCATTAAATGATGCCCCTGTTATAACTGAAGGGCTGTAAACTGCAGAATGTGAATCCACAACAAGAAGGTGGGGTTAAGATGGGAAGTGCTTTTTTTTGAACTAGCTCAGTTAAGGTGGGCTGAATGGCTGGATTCTGTGTTCAAATCATAGAGTCATACAGTGCGGAAACAGGCCCTTCAGTCCAACTTGCCCACACTGACCAACGTGTCCCATCTACATTCGTCCCACCTGCCCTACGTTTGGCCAATATCCCTTGAAACCTTACATATGTACATACCTGTCCAAATGTTTCTAAAACATTGCGATAGTCCCTGCCTCAACTACCCCCTCTGGCAGGTCATTCCATCCACCCACCACCCTTTGTGTGAAAAAATTGCCCCCCAGGTTCCTATTAAATCTATCCCCCCTCACTTTAAACCTACGTCTTCTGGTTCCTGATTCCCATACCTTGAGCAAGAGACGCTGTGCGTCTACCCAATCTATTCCTCTCATCATTTTGTCTTGTGAGTTTTCTATTATTCATGTGGCAGTGTAGCTCTTATTGAGCTGATGCTGAACATATACAGGGGTTCAACTGTGGTACAACAATGGCCAGACCTTATCACCCAATAAAAGAACACTCTGTATCTTCCTTTTTAGAATGTAATGCATAAGGCCTAACATCCACAGTCTCATTCTGAGCCACTGGCCATACAGTCCCTGCCCATTGCAGTTGTAGTTACAAAATGGATCAAATGCTTAGGTACATCATGTGTTTTTTAATCAGGTTCAGGTAGAATATTTTGCCATGTGCAGTTCAGTTTAGTTTAGAGATACAGTGCAGAAACAGGCCCTGCACCCCACCGAGTCCACGCTGACCAGCGATCACCCCGCACGCTAACGCTATCCTACACACACTAGGGACAATTTACAATTATACCAAGCCAATTAGCCTACAAACCTGTACATTTTTGGAGTGTGGGGGGAAACCGGAGCACCTGGAGAAAACCCATGCAATCACAGGGAGAACCTACAAACTCCGTGCAGACAATACCCATAGTCAGCATCGAACGCGGGTCTCTGGTGCTGTAAGGCAGCAAATCTACTGCTGCGCCACCGTGCCGCCCCGTGTTCTTAAATGAATACAGCTTGCTGATGCTCCCCCTCCTCCCTCTCCTTCTCCTTTCCTTCTTCCTGCACCTGGAGCTGCTGTGAGTACCCTCTGCTCAGTGTCCAGATAGTGCAGTGTTCTGGGGGGGAGGTCTATCAATGCACCTACTGCAGAGGTGCAACGGGTTTGTTTGGAAACCTTGAAGTCAGCAAACACTTTTGTTCGCCGCTTATCACTTAAAATACTGATGGCAATGACCGACCAGTTATTAAATCAGACTCTCAGGAAAAATGATCCACTCAATTGACACTCCCTTTCGAAGGGCTGGTTTAGGAATTTGGCAGCGGCAGTTGCTTCCTTCTGCTCTCTGCATACACAACCATACAAGATTAAGAGGGCAAATTAGAGCTGCACAATGACTGACGTGCCAATCTACCAGCTTTGCATTCTTCCAGTGTGCAGCAGCAGGGTGCATCCTAATGTCTTTGCCAAAGTGGCACCAGAAAAAAATCAGATGTTACGTTCAGAGGCAAATGGCAACCAACTTCCAAGAATGGCTGCCAGTTTCTTCCCAACTGTTATCAGGCAACTGAGCAGTCGTCTCGTCAGCTAGAATGCAGTCCTGACTTCCCATCTACCTCAATGGAGACCTTTGAGCTCTCTTTAATTGGACTTTATCGGACTTCTATGTTATATCTTGCATTGAATGTTGTCCCCTTTATCCTTCATCTGCGCACTGTGGATGGCTTGATTGTATTCATGTATCGTCTTTCCTCTGACTTGATAGCACAGTGACGTAATGGTAGAGTCGCTGCCTTACGGCACCAAAGATCCGGGTTCGGTCTTGACTGCGGGTGTTTTCCGTACAGAATTTGTACGTTCTCCTCGTGACCACGTGGGTTTTCTCCGGGTGCTCCTGTTACCGCCCACGCTTTTAAGATGTACAGGTTTGTGGGCTAATTGGCTTCAGTAAATTGTAAAAGGTCCCTAGTGCATGTAGGTTAGTGTGGGTGTTCGCTGGTTGGCGTTGACTTGGTGGGACGAAGGACCTGTTCCCGCACTGTATCTCTAAAGTCTAAAAGCTTTCCACTACACTTTGGTGCATGTGGTAATAATAATGTTCATAAGTTCATATGTGATAGGAGCAGAATTAGGCCATTTGGCCCATCTACTACGCCATTCAATCAAAGCTGATCTATCTTCCCCTCTCAACCACATTCTCCTGCCTTTTACCCATGGCACCTGACACCCTAAACTAAACTAAACCAAATTGCTCAGTTCACCTGTTTCGTACTAGACTTCCAACCTTAATCTGGAAACATGTTTATTAGTGACTACAAGTATTAAGGGATATAGTGAAAAGTGCAAGTGTATGGAGTCAGCGTAAATCATGGAGATGATGAATGGTGTGGAAGGGTCTTGAGGGCGAAACTGCTTACTCCTTTGTATGTTCCTAGGCCCTATATTCCTGGAGGAGCAATTATCCTATAATTAACCAACCGCGCTTGGCAACAGAAACTTTTTACCTGCATTTCCTTATTTATATCACTTACCCACAATGCAGAACAGCTTAAAAAGACCAGGTTAGTTAAACACTGCTCCATCTTAGCAACGTCATTTTAACTCTGTTCCAAACCACTAACAAGCAATACCATAGCAGATGTCCAAAATATGTGTATATTAAATTTAGGCTTCAAATAATTTGTCATATTATTACCAGTGGTCCATCAGCACATGCGATTCACATCTTGCACATGCATCAAAAATTGACAAGTATGTATAAAGTAAGTCAAATTGAGACAAATCCCTTTTCTCAAAAGGCAAAGATTGATGCAAAGCATGTTAGTTCAATCCCTGGGGCTTTTCAATCAAGTCTTCTACCTTGAGTTGCATCAATCCTGGCAAGAACTTGTAGCCAGTAGCAGCTATTCACATAGGTAACACAAATGTGATTGAGTGGAGAAGCAAGACAAGAGCCTTTTTCATCGTTCAATCTCATTCCTCGGGAGAATGAATCTGTCATTTATAAAGGATAGAATAAACTCTTTTTTGAAGCAAGGCCACTCCATTTGATACTATTTTCAATTGAGAAAGATAACTTGCATCCAACACTTTATAACAAGTATTTAAACCTTAGTAGCTTGATACTGTCAACATTTTGATTAGCTATTTCATGAGTATGGATGTTGCCACTTGAAGGAGAGTTCAGCTTGCGTGCCTTCACAGCTGATGAGATTGGTGGTTCCCAATAACAGAATTAACGAAAGGGTGAAACTTTATTTGAGGGTAAATAGTTCACCTGTAATGGATAGATATTGAATGGTTACCCAAATATTGCCCGGTTGTCCATTTAATAACTTTTAGTCCCTGTTTAGACATATTTAATAAGTATCTGGTATTCAAAAAATACAGCAGGATCTTGATCAACGAGGCAAGTGGGTTGAGGAGTGGTTGATGGTAAATGTGAAGTGTTGTACTTTGGGAAGTCAAACCCAGGGCAGGACCTTCAAGAGTCAAGAGTCTTTTATTGTGATATGTCCCGAAATGGAACAATGAAATTCTTACCTCCCGCACCTTAACAGATAGGCAAACATATTGCTCTTTAAAACCCATAATAAACAACAAAACATTTCTGTAAAATATAGAAAGTTGATACAAATACATTTTATTGATGCTCCTGAACGCATCATCAGTGATGTAACCCGGGGTCATCGGGTGTTTCGGCTCTTTCAACATCAGACACCCTCACCCAGGTGACCCAGACGCGGTTGATCAGACCACGACTTGTGTTCAGGTAGCATTAGCTCCTCCCCATGGACCTCCTCTACTGATCCAGAGCCATCTCGAGGCTTTCTCCGCTGCCTCTGTGGTGTTCTTGATGGCTCTTCTCCTCTCCATTCCGTTGATGCCCAGTGCGCTCAAGGCTTTGTAGAGCGATTGCCCTGCAAAACCTCTGCAGCCAACCTCGATGGGCATACACCTTGCCTTCCAGCCCTGCTTACGGCAGTCTATGACCAGCTCTTCATCCTCATTGAACTGATGCCAGACTGCCCTCTTGCAGGCCTGTGGCCATTTGACTGGAACCTTGTCCGAAGATCCGTTCTGAGGGACTAGTTGCGCCACTTGGAGGCTTTGGGCTCTGTGGGGTGCTTCCGGCCCCCTGCTCCTCCTACGTCTCACCAGGTAAATCTGAAGATCAAATGTTGATAACTACAATCTACTCCTGGACACGCTGCTGAGAACTTGCGTGTTGAGGGAAAGTGGTATACTTTTTTATTTTATCAATGTTTATAATTTGTGTCTAGTTTTAAAAAGGATTAAATTGTTTTTTTCACATTTTTGGAATAATTGACAATGCATATTTAAATAACATCTATATGGCCATCTAATACTCAGGGCCATTTAAAAATAGTTTAAAGGCCTTTGGCAGCAGTGATCTGGATGGCAATCCCAGACTCAGATCCATTCATGTGTAGGAAGGAACTGCAGATGCTGGTTTAAATCGAAGATAGGCACAACAAGCTGGTGTAACTCAGGCAGCATCTCTGGAGTGAAGGAATGGGTGACGTTTCGAGTCTTCTTGAAGGGTCTTGACTCGAAACGTCACCCATTCCTTCTCTCCATAGATGCTGAGTTACTCCAGCTTTTTTTGTCTATCTGGGATCTATCATGCTTCATTTTGCAGACACCGACCATTAACTTTGCCAGTTTTCTCAATCAAAAATGTCCTGGTGTTAGTGCAGAAAATGTATCAGGCAGCATCTTGAAGAAAGAGGGATAGGGTTAGCACAGGCAAACAAGGCTAGGATGGATAGACATCTTGGTCAGCATGAACAAGTTGTGTCAAACAATTTGTTTCCCGTACACTATAACTTAATGAGTGGGTGAGAACTGCACTTTGGCCCAGTGTCTGTTCTAAGATGACCCAGCCCATTGTATTTATTGCATTGGTGAAATTTAGTTTGTCAGCCTTGGGATGAAATCAATATTGCCCAAGAAGTTATTGTCATGACCTGCAACTCTACATTTTGCAGGTGGGCTGCAGCATCCCATGCATTAATGCCTTTCATCTTATTCAGAAATGCAATACATGCCTAAATGTGCATGAACACTTCATACACCAAGTTAGGCACAGGTCCAACCCATCTGGTGCAAATAATTGCTCGCTCTGCAGCTGAGTTTCCTGCTCAGTATCATTCTTCTGCTCATAGAATCCACTCGCTAAGCCATCAAAGAAGCATGTGTGTATATTCTCTAGCAACTGATTAGCTGCAGGGTCAAATACCAGCAACAGTGCTGTGAACCATCTCTGCCCTTAACCACTTTTATCAATGTTGCAGGTTAGAATACAGTAATCCCTCATTTTAACAGACCCCTTTATAATGGTGTTTTGGAAGAACAGCTAACTATGGCCTGTTTCCTTTATCATTGTTACTTTTTTGCATATAGTTCATCCATTTGTTCTATACCTCTCTACATCACCGTCTATATCACTTGTTTTCCTTTCCCCTGACTCTCAATCTGAAGATGGGTCTCGATCCGAAATGTCACGTATTCCTTTTCTCAGGAGATGGTGCCTGACCTGCTGAGTTACTCCAGCTATTTGTGTATATTCCTTTATAATGGATTTTGGTGGTAGAGGATGGACCTGCTGACGCCACCCCAGATCGCACTCCACGGCCGCTTACAGCCCTGGCTTCTGACGCTACACCCAGCTCACGAGCCCTTCTTCACCCACTAGTTGGTGCAGCTGTTGTAGCGACTCACATTGCAGCCCCCTGGGACAGCGGTTTCATCAGGACCGCCACTGACAGTCACCATGGAGCTCCCTCCCCTCTTCATCCTGTAGGACGTCGCTTTATCCGTTCCCCGCTCCACCGCCCTCTCCTCCTCCTCTGTCGTCGCTCTATCCACTCGGCCTCTTCCTCCCCTTCACCGTCACTCCTTCCCACCCGGAGTTGTCAACATTCTCCACCTTGGAAGATGCCGGCGACTATGGGGGAGAAGGAGGAGGAGACGATGTTGGAGCGATGGCTGACAGGAACGAGCGGCCGCTGGCGAGAGGGGAGGGAGCCCCACAGTGACCGAACCGCAGCCCATTTGCAGCAGCCCGAAGAAAGCACTGCCAGGGCCAGAGGCTGCAACATGAGCTGCAACAACAGCCACATAAACCAGACTATGTGACAGAGGGTGAAGAAGGGCTCGCTGGCAGATCAGTAGCATCAGCACCCAGTTTTAGGGTGAAACTACACAAAGTGCTAGAGTAACTCAGCAGACTGAATCAGTCGGAAGAAGGGTCCCAAGGTCACCTATCCATGTTCCCCAGGGATGCTGCCTGACCTGCTGAATTGTTTTTGAAGATACAGTGTGGAAACAAGACCTTCCGCTCACTGAGTCCACGCTGCCACAGAGGCATGGGGGAACGTGCAAACTCCATTTAGACAGCACCCATAGTCAGGATTAAACCCAGGTCTCTGGCGCTGCAAGGCAGCAACTCTACCGCTGCACCACTCTGCCGCCCTCAAGTTACTCCAGCACTTTGTGTCCTTTTGCGTGTTTACCATCATCTGCAATCCTTTGTTTCACGTACATACAATGATAATACCTTAGATAGACACAAAATGCTGGAGTAACTCAGCAGAACAGGCAGCATCTCTGGATAGAAGGAATGGGTGACGTTTCGGGTAGAGACCCTTCTCTTGTCTTAGTCCGAAGACGGGTCTCGATCCAAAACGTCACCCATTCCTTCTATCCAGAGATGCTGCCTGTCCGGCTGAGTTACTCAAGCATTTTGTGTCTATCTTCGGTGTAAACTGGCATCTGCAGTTCCTTCCTACAGAATGATACCTTACTCAGTGATAGCAGACAATAGCCTGTAATGGACATCATTTACCCCCCCCCCCCCCCCCTTCCCAGTCCATTTTAACATGGGATTACTGTATTTGTGTATAACATGATATATATACTAGAAGCACAAGAATCTGGTAACATCGTTACCATTCCTCTCTTATCTGTTTTTTATTAATTCAATCAGAACTGAGTGAAAGTGTATGCCAGTAGTTTTTATTTATTTCAATGATGTGCTCGAAATTCAAACGAGCAAATGAAAGATCATGTTAAAAAAATGTATTGAACTATCTCAGGAATGCACATATTTAGTTAATCCACAGTCTTTCTCCTTATATTTATTATTTCCTCTGTGCCACACTGGGACCTGGTTTTGACCTTGAAGGATTTATTTCAAGAGCTCCACTTTAAGACCGACAAATTAACAGCAACCCAGGGTTAGAGTTAGCCAACATGAGACCAAAAAATGATAAACAACAATAAGATAGCTTTGTTCTCATAATGGCGGCATCTGACAAGATTTGATAGTGAACCACAGAGTTTTATTTTATGTATCATTGATTATTGCCAGTCAAAAGCTGGGTTAAAGAAGCAGGCTTTAAAGGGAAATTTAATGGGAAAAGGGTTAAAAAGGCAGAAATGTTCAGGAAGTAAATTCACGAACTTGGGACCTAGGTAGCTGAATGCAGTTGACATTGGTGGAGCAATTTCCTTAATTCTGCGAACTTTACAGTTGTGACACAAAACAGTACAAGCCTGCAACCTAACATTAACGTTCAATTTTGGCAGCAACAATAGGAGGAAGTGACAACTCAGAGCAGTGAATTCCTCAAAGAAGAAGTGCAATCATACGAGTACATTGTTGGTGACCCACTAAAAGATGAAAGAAACACACCTCTTAAAGTGTGTTTAATTGTCTTATGTACCTACAATTGAACAATGACATTCTTTCTTGCGGCAGCTTAACCCACTCGTTAACACTCAGATAATACATAATAATCAAAAATACAATCAACTTATAACCTTAATACAAAGTAGCTATAATAGTGCAAAAAATAAAGTCCATAGTACAACCAAAGACACAGTCCATAGACGATTATAGTTGCTGAGGTTAGTGTTGTATGGTGTTCAAGAACCTGACGGTTGCTGGGAGGAAGCTGTTCTTGAACTTGGTGGTCATGGTTTTCAGGCTTCTTCCTGATAGCAGTTGCAAAATGAGAGTGTGGCCAGGGTGGTGTGGGTCCTTGTTGATATTAGCTGCCTTCCTGAGATAGCATCATCATAGATCACCATCAAAGGCGGGAAGGTCAATACCAATCTGTGGAATTCTCTGCCACAGAAGGCAGTGGAGGCCAATTCACTGGATGTTTTCAAGATAGAATTAGATAGCTCAGGGCTAATGGAATCAAGGGATATGGGGAGAAGGGAGGAACAGGGTACTGATTGAGGCCTACACCTGCACCTCTTTTCTATGTTTCTACGTTTGAATCATGGACCGGGGAATGTTCACCACTTCCACTTTCACCAATTCCCACAATTTCCACAACATAATTCAGGCCAATCAATTACCCACCAGCACAGAGTTTAACGTGCCTTTCACCATGACAAAGAATTTCTAGGCCATATGATTCACATCAGAAACAGGATATTCAGCCCATTGAGCACCCAGAGAAAACCCACGCGGTCACGGGGAGAACGTACAAACTCCGTACAGACAGCACCCGTAGTCAGGATCAAACCCGGGTCTCTGGCGCTGTGAGGCAGCAACTCTACTGCTGCGTCACCGTGCCACCCATTTTTCAATACATTATTTTCCAGACATTTGAAATGTTACATCTTTTTTTTACAGTTTTCATTTACAGACTGATCTGTGTTATATCTATCATTTTCTTTTTTGATTACATACACATTCATTCCATTATTCGTGTTTAAAAAAAATCCCCATCTATCTCCTTGAAGTTTGAATAAAACATTTCTCGTATTTAAATATGCCAACAATCTTTCCCTGTTGATTCATTATGACAACAGCCTTTCCCTGTTGGTAAGAAGAATATGAAAACTTTACCTTTATATTCTAACTAAAGGGCAACTCATGCAATAGAGTAGGAAGGGAAGATTAATTCAACATTCACTCAAGACTGAGAAATAAGGCAACCAATGTACAGTACAAACAAAATCAATCTATACATCTCCTAACCATCAACTCTTTCAATGTGCTGGAAATGGCCATTTTGCATGATTAATCATTAACGTGATTTGTCGAGTCAGAGACTTATACTGCACGGAAACAGGCCCTTCAGCCCAACTTGCCCATGCCGACCAACAGTAGCCCTACCTGCCGTGTTTGACCCATATCCCTCTAAACCTTTCCTATCCAGGTACCTGTTCAAATGTCTTTTCAATGTTTTTATAGTACTTGTCTCAACAACCTCCACTGGCAGCTCGTTCCATATACCCAATATCCTCAGTTATCCCCAGCTTTCCATTAAATCTTACTCCTCTCACATTAAACCCATGTTCCCTGGTTTTTTGATTCCCCTACCCTGGGTAAAAGACTCTGTACATCTACCCTATCTATTCCCCTCATGATGTTTTACACCACCATAAGATCACCCCTCATCCTCCTGTGCTCCAAGGAATAAATACCTACCCTGCCCAGCCTCTCCCTATAGCTCAGGCCCTCAGGTCATGGCAACATCCTCGTAAAAAATAATGATTGAAATGATCAAAAGATTATTTTTGATCGGGATTAACTAAAACTTTGTCAGCCCAAAACACTACATTTGAAAAATATGAATTTATGGCTCTGCTTGAATGATTCCGTTTATTTACTGCAGAAACAGTTTTGCGGCCTTTTAGCACTGGAATTAAATGAAAAATATCTGATCTTGTTCAATTATCTTTTCAATCAATTTTTGAAATGGGCAATAGAATGTGAAATTCCATTACTTGGCTACATTGAAAAACCAGAAGGTTTGTGCAAGACAAAACTCCACAGAGATGAAGAAATGTAAAGTTACATTTGAAGTATGCCACTAACCAAACAATAAATTAGTTCAGATATAGCAGGCTCATCACTTGACAAAAGTGCTTTGCAAAGCAAAATTTATTAAATTGAAAGGCCAGGAGAAATTCATCATGGTTATCTTGCTACACCAAACTCCACTGGGTAAACGATGACATGCTCTTTGTTTAATTGTACAGTGGGGGCCAGGTGATAGAGGACTTTTATTTTAAAGGTGTTCACTGGAGGATTTATCCTTTCAGATGTTCAATGGATGAGTCAACAATGACTTGTACACACACATACACACAGGTACATGAACAGACATGTACACGTACACACGTACACACATCTGCAGATCTCGCGGACGGAGATTTCAGTGACCTTATTCTGAAGTGGATTATACAGTATCCCATTTGCCTACACACCAGCTCCACTCCAGTAGAAAGCTTGTTGGAGTTGGCGTGTAACATTACAGTGTGAGAAAGACTGAGGAAAGTGTTGTGGCAAACATATAGTTCTTGACACCAATTAGCACTGAGAGTGGGTCTGTTGTGGACCCACCATTTAAGATCGGAGCATGCATGCAATCGTGATGCAACCAAAGGATGCATAGACATTTGTGATGGCAATCAAAATGGAGAAGGATTCCTCATAGTCCCACTTGTTGGACAAGTGCAGAGGTTTATGATGATGATGACATTCCTTGTGAAGGTCAGCAGGAAGGCCACTTTCTGTAGTCATTGCAGTTACATTCATCTCCTTCCTTGGAGATGGTTATGATTGTGGTGTCTCTGGGATGGTCATGACTATGGTGTCTCTGGGATGGTCATGGCATCCTCCTTCTAATCATGGGCTAAATGATTATGATTATGACTAAATTACTATGCTAAATCCATCCACTCTTCATACTGTATAGGCAAGGCCACTAACATAATCAAGGACCAGTCTCATCCCGGTCACTCCTCCCCACTCCCATCGGGCAAGAGGCATCGGACATACCTCCAGATTCAGGGGCAGTTTCTTCCCAGTTGTTTTCAGGCAACTGAACCATCCTCTCACCAACTAGAGAATGTGTCCTGACCTCCCATCTATCTAATTGGAGACCTTTTAATTATCTTTACTCAAACTTTACTGAAATAAATCATGCACTAAACATTATACCCTTTATCGTGCATCTGTACACTGTGTGCGACCAGATTGTAATCATGTATAGTCTTTTCACTGACTGGATAGCATGCAACAAAAAGCCTTTCACTGCACCTTGGTACATGTGATGATAATAAACTAAACTAAACTCCTGGGTCTTGTTATTTTTCAGTTGACATATGGCTTTTTCATCTTGATAGTCTGTAGTGACAGTGAAATTGGACAATATAATATGTTGTGGGATAGTCTATGGTAGATATGCCCAGGAAAGAGCTGCAGTTGAGGAATGACCCAACATGTTTCTAGTAGATAGACACAGAATGCTGGAGTAACACAGCGAGACAGGCAGCATCTTCAGTTTAAACCAGCATCTGCAGTTCCTTCCCACACATGTTTCTTCTAGTGTGCTCTGACTAACCCCTTATTCTTGAAAACCTCACTTTCCTTCTTGGCTCCGTTCATGATGTTTGGGTCTCTGAAAATCAACGCACCTCGTAGTTGTGAGTGTTCTGCTGCGTCTCCTGCATTCTTTTCACCCGTTATCTGTAATTTAGATATGCAGGGAATGGAGGGATATGGATTATGCACGGCAGAGAATATTAATTTATCTTGACATCGTGTTTGGCATAGACATTGTGGGATGAAGGGCCTGTTCCTGCGATGTACTTTTCTATGTTCTAGATCACAAGTTTTCAGTTGGGCTAAATCAATTCAAGTGTAAGAAACAGTTGGACAGGTACATGGATAGGACAGGTTGGGGTTCATGGACCAAGCACAGGAGTGGAGACTAGGGTAGATGGGACACTTGTTGGCCGGTGTGTGGGCAAGTTGGGCCAAAGGGCCTGTTTCCACACTGTATCCCTCGATGATTCGATGACTCTATGACCTGTTGGTCTTCTCTCAACATATGGAGCTCCCAAATTAAGGATATACTGCATTTATGACATAGGTTTGTGGATCTCCTGGGCATTACAGTTTTCAGGCTCCTGTACCTTCTTCCTGTTTCTTAAACGTTGGGATAGTCCCAGCCTCGACGACCTCCTCTGGCAGCTTGTTCCATACACCCACCACCCACCACCCTCTGTGAAAATGTCACCACTCAGGATAAGGGGGAAGTCTTTTAGGACCGAGATGAGAAAATCATTTTTCACACAGAGAGTGGTGAATCTCTGGAATTCTCTGCCACAGAAGGTAGTTGAGGCCAGTTCATTGGCTATATTTAAGAGGAAGTTAGATGTGGCCCTTGTGGCTAAAGGGATCAGGGGGTATGAAGAGAAGGCAGGTACAGGATACTGTTGGATGATCAGCCATGATCATATTGAATGGCGGTGCAGGCTCGAAGGGCCGAATGGCCTATTCCTGCACCTATTTTCTATGTTTCTATGTTTCTATGTTTCTATTATCAAACCAGTCCTGGTATTTTCTGTACGAGTTAGGCACGAGTTAGTTCACAGTTGCTAACTACGGTAGACTTCAGATCAGTCCAGTCACGATGGATGCTCTCTGGCACTTGCTATTTGGGTGTCATCAGGTTGTTAGTGTGGCACTGCCCGGCTGTAGCTCTCTATGCAGGGTCCATACGACATACAACGTTGATTTTGACGTGGCAGCATTTTATGTTTCTGTCATTGATTTGAGGCCAGGCTTTCAGATAACGGAGCGGATTAGGCGGTGGTCAGTTCAGGAAACAGATTACAACGTAACACATTTTCTTTCTCTCTTTCTCTTGAGTTATCTATTCTTGAAGCTCTGTTTTCAGCAGATCTGCTTTGTACTTGGGTTAGCTGATTTTCCATAATGAGAAGTTGAAGACAAACCTTGATCGTCGGAATGTAACCAGATGCTTCAGAAGTTGTCTCCAAGTAAATAGCACCTGATAATGGTTTCAACATTCCCACTTCGGTTCGGGCTCTGGTTATTGCTATAAAATACAATGCAAGAGAAATTTAAAATTCAATGCTTGCCATTAAAAAAAAATCCACACAGCAGTGTCAGACAGAAAACAGCAAATGCTGCAAGTACTGAGGGGATCCGTTGAAGAAACCAATCTAAAACATTAACATGTTTTTCATCTTTCAGATGTTAAATGCTATGTATTTCCTGTTTTGTTTCATGTTTGTATTCCTTTTAAAGGCTAACCACTACATCTGGTCTCTCAAGAGTTACAATGCATTGTGCGCATTTCTGTGCAAAATGTTAATTAATGCTGTTTTTAAGCCCAAGAATAATAATAAATAAAGAACCTGATTTGTTGCTTGCAGCTATAAAAAGACTTTTTAAAATGACATTTTGCAATATTTTGCAATTATGAGATCAGACCTTTGCTAACCAAATTAGGATTATTCTTTCAAAATATGATAAAGCTGTAGAGGAGAAAATTCACAGACGATTAACTAGTTTGCAACTGAGAACCTGGCAACATATTTGAAATGGCGCAGATAGACGAGTTAAGGGTCAAGATTAGACATAATGTGCTGGCGTAACTCTGCGGGTTAGGCAGCATCTCTGTAGAAAATGGATAGCTGATGTTTCTGTTTGGGACCCTTCTTCAGACTAAAGAACGGAGTCTGAAGAAGCGTCCCGACCCGAAATGTCACCTATTCTTTTTTCTCCAGAGATTCTACCTGACCTGCTGAGTGACTCCAGCACTTTGTGTTTATTTGGTATAAACCAGCATCTGCAGTTCTTTCTTTCTACACTAAGAGTCAAGAGTGTTCATTGTCATGTGCATGAACAATGGAACAATTAAATACTTTCTTACAGCAGGCCAGTAAAAGCAATACACTCAGAGAAATATAATTAAAAAAATTAAATAGTTTCATAATTGTAATACGTGCTTTAAAAAAGTCCTAATGCAACTAAAAACCATCCATGGAAGTTCATAGTTGCTGTGGTTAGTCTTGTGTGTTGTTCAGGAACCTGATGGTTGCTGGGAGAAAGCTATTCATTGAAACTGAAGGTCCTGGTTTTAAGGCTCCTGTACCTTCTTTCCAAAGGCAGGAAATGAGACTGTGGTTAGGGTGGTAAAGGTCTTTGATAATATTGGCTGCCTTTGAGGCAATGCCTCTGATAGATGCCTTTGATGGTGGGGAGATCAGTACCTGTAATGGATTGAAGATAGACACAAAATGCTGAAGTAACTCAGCGGGACAGGCAACATCTTTGGAGAGAAGGAATGGGTGACGTTCCGGGTCGAGACCCTTCTTCAGACTGAAAGATGCTGCCTGTCCCGCTGAGTTACTCCAGCATTTTTTGTCTATCTTCCATTTAAACCAGCATCTGCAGTTATTTCCTACACATCCTGTAATGGATTGAACAGTATATACCACCCTCTATAATCTCCTTCATTCCTGAGTGTTCAAGTTGCCGAACTATTCTATGATGCATCCAGTCAATGTGCTCTCTACTCTACACTTGTTCAATAGAGTATTCTATAGTTAGTAATTTAAAAAATCAAAGTGTAATTTTGTCTATTGTAGTCATGTAAATTGAAAATCATATAACATATTATGAATAGGTTATAACAGGAGTGAGATGATTTGTTTTTATTTAAAATCCCAAGGTTCGTTGTGTACAATTTCAAAATAAATATGACAACAGATTTAAATGGTCTCAGAGTATTATCCATCCAACCTTGTTCAAGCAAAGGACAGCGTTTAATGTTTAAAGTTTTTGCATCACAAAGATAAATTCACAAATATCTGACTGGAATTCTAGGACTTCATGTATCTGGGAAACAGTCAACAACTACGACCCACTTGAATAGAAGGGGTTGGAGATGCCCGCGTCTGGTTTCTTTTAATGTGGGGTGGCCATTGCACAGCATTCACTTGACAGAGCAAGATCTTGCTCCAATTGCAGGATCGATGGTCAAGCACACACACAAGTGGGCATGAATATGAACACAACTGAAAATCTACACAATTAAAGTCATAGAGTTATAGAGTCATAGAGAGATACAGTGTGGAAACAGGCCCTTCGGCCCAAGTTGCCCTCACCGGCCAACATGTCCCACTATACTAGTCCCACCTGCCTGCGCTTCGTCCATATCCCTCCAAACTTGTCCTAACAGGTACCTGTCTACCTGTTTCTTAAACATTAGGATAGTCCCAGCCTCAACTACCTCCTCTGGCAACTTGTTCCACACACCCACCACCCTTTGTATGAAAATGTTACTCCTCAGATTCTTATCAAATCTTTTCCCCTTCACCTTGAACCTATGTCCTCTGGTCCTCGGTTCCCAGTCTATACCTCTCATGATTGGGTGCACTTCCCCACTTCCTCCATCTCAGCTTTCCACCCCAGCCCGAGCACATCCCCCACCATTCCTCTTCCTGAATCTCCACTGCTCCAACACCACTAAACATCTCCCACCATCTCTCGGTCTCCCCCCCCCCCCCCCCCCCCCAACCCATGCAAACCACTCCCTCCTTCCTGCACTCTTCTGCCTTCTCTGCACCAGGAATAAGATAAAGCAAGCTACAACGTCAGGCTTGTGGTGATTTGTAGTATGTTGTTGGTGGATTTACATCCCACACTCAATGTAGTCCAAATCCAAATAAAACCTAATCAAGCTATGGAGAGGGAATATTGTGAAAGATGACTCGCAACTTGATGAATGACAGGGATTTTAAGAACAGTTGATAAATAAATAGAACGCATCTTTCCAGTCACTCTCAGGCCTAGAATTTAATTTACACAATTATGTGGAGCTGATGAGATGCTCCATGTCACACAGGTGACCATGTCAGTCACTGGAATCGTTGCAGCAAACTTCTGAATTTTACAAGGGCACAGGCACGTGGCTCCATTGATCAACCATTGCAGAGTTAACGTGTAGGAAGGAACTGCAGATGCTGGTTTAAACCGAAGGTAGACTCAAAAATTTGGAGTAACTCAGCGGGACAGGCGGCATCTCTGGAGAGAAGGAATGGGTAACGTTTCGGGTTGTTATCTTTATGGTCAGCAGATCAGGCAGTGGAAAACATTGTGAATCAGGCATTGGTGCTCAGTGAAGAGAGGGCTGCCAGTAAGAGGTCCAAACAGGACCTGGCCCAAGAAATGAAAATGTTTTCAAAATGAATGACTCAAAGTCATATTCCCAGTATTGGGGTGAGAACATCAACTGATGGCTCCCTTTGGGTTGAACTACAGTTACAAAGATGTTGCCAGGACTTGAGGATCTGAGCTGCAGGTAGGGATTGGGCATACTAAGAGCACATGATCTTATAGAGGTGTAAAAGATCATGAGGGGAATAGCTCTGGTAAATGCACAGAGCCTCGTGCCCAGAGTGGGGAAATCCAGAACCAGAGGAGATAAGTTTAAGGTGAGGAGGGAAAGATGTAATAGGAATCTGAGGGGCAATTTTTTTTTAAACCAGAGGGTGATGGGTATATGGAACAAGCTGCCAGAGGAGGTAGTCAAGGCAGGTACTATAACAACATTTAAAAGACATTTGGACTGGCACATGGACAGGAAAGATTCATAGGGATGTGGACCAAACATGGGTAAGTGGGACTAGTGTAGATGGGGCATCTTGGTCAGCATGGGCAAGTTGGGCTGAAGGGCTGTTTCGATGCTGTATGACTCTATGCAAAAGGTGTAGAAGCTCAATGCAAGCATGGATACTCCAGGAGTGACTCAAGATAGCCGTTTATTGTGTCAAGAAGACCTAATTTTTCAGGTGATGCCTCAAAGGAACATTATTCAGAAAATATTGTCAAATCTTTGCACCTCTCAATATCCACCCATTTATAGTATAGTCGTTTGCCTTGTTCCAAATCCCCAAATGCAATACCCATGCCTCCCTGGATTAAATCCATTTGCCACTCTTAACCTCAGCTGACCTAGTCCATATATATCTTCCTGAAATTGACAGTTTGCTTAGCTGTTATCTGCATGCTTATTTATTACCTTCCCTGGATTGAGCATAAATCACTAACAGACCACCACAAATGAATATCAAACTTTATGGTATCCTATTGACAACCAAAATGGGAGACTGAGGGCTGTTGGGCTTCCAGCTACTAAACACTTGTTGCTAATTTGAGATTCAAATTGTCATGTATCCTTAATTCCATGGGTCTTTTAGTTTTTTAATCAGTCCACCTTAGAAGAACTTGCGAAAAGGTCTTCCATGAAACTCTTACAGACTACGTAAAATGCACTACCTTCATCAAATGTCTGTGTTAAATTCTGTAAAGAACACAATTGAGTTAGTCAGACGTGACCTTCCCTTAACAAATCCATGCTGGCTGCCCTTGGTTAATTTGTCTTTCTAAATGAAAGTCCATCAGAATTGGTTCTAGTAATTTGCTCTCCATTGAAATTACTCAGTCTACACACCAGGGGCAATCTACAGAGGCTTATTAACCTACAAGCCTGCACGCCTTTGGGATGAGGGAGAAGATCCAAGAGGTTACAGAGAAAAGGTTCAAACTTTATTCACCCAAGGTCAGGATTGAACCGAGGTCTCTGGCGCTGTGAGGCAGCAGTTCCATTAGCTGTGCCACCGTGACGTCTAAAGTTCCAATCCCATCTCGATCCCTTTTAGCTGTCAGTGTTATGATAGAATCAGAGTAGGCTCACTATCTGTTAGTTACACTGTGTAAATATTGACTGGGATTGCTAGTCATATATGACCATACTGTGACAGTGTGTGATATTTGCAATGCAAATATACAGATTCCACTTCTTCAACCATCCAGGCTCTACATCTTCAAATTCCTTCCATAAACCTCTTCAAATTTCTCCTCCCCTGCATTTTACTCTAAATCCACTTCTTTGATCATTTCTCATCACCCCTCCTGCTATTTCCTTTAAATGTCAATGTCAATGTCAATTTGCATCAGATGAGGCCTTTGTGAGTTCTCCATTGGAGGCACTACATGCATTCAATGTGAATGAATGAATGAATAAGTTTAATGGCCAAGTATTCACATACAAGGAATTTGCCTTGGTGCTCCGCCCGCAAGTGACAATGACATACAGTGACAGTTAGGAATGGCACTTTAAACATTAAACATTAATAATAAAACATTATTGATTAAACATGTGAATTAAATAAAATACCAGAGCAAAAGGAGGCTGCAGATTTTGGGTTATTGAGTAGAGCTACTACTCGTGGAAAAAAGCTGTTATTATGTCTGGCTGTGGCAGCTTTGACAGTCTGGAGTCGCCTTCCAGAGGGAAGTGATTCAAAGATTTTGTGGCCAGGGTGAGAGGGGTCAGAGATGATCTTACCTGCTCGCTTCCTGGCCCTTGCAGTGTACAGTTCATCAATGGAGGGAAGTTTGCAGCCGATTCGCTGCAGCCTCCGGATGTCGTGCTTGGTGGCTGATCCAAACCAGACCATGATGGAGAAGGTGAGGACAGACTCTACGATGGCCGTGTAGAATTGGACCATCATTGCCTGTGGCAGATTGTGCTTCCTCAGCTGCCGCAGGAAGTACATCCTTTGTTGTGCCTTTTTGACTGTGGAGTCGATGGTAGCCCCCCACTTAAGGTCCTTGGAGATGATGGTTCCCAGGAAATTAAAAAACTCCACAGATGTGACTGTGGTGTTGTTGATGGCGAGTGGGGTGAGGGGAGGGGGAGCTCTCCTAAAGTCTACTATCAATTCCACTGTCTTAAGAGCATTGAGCTCCAGGTTGTTGCGATGGCACCAGGCCGACAGCTGTGTCACTTCCTGTCTGAAGGCAGATTCTTCCCCATCCTCGATCAGTCCAATCAGGGTTGTGTCGTGCGCAAATTTGAGAAGCTTGACAGAGTAGTCAGTGGAGGTGCAGTGTTTCCCATTCATAAGCAATGTTTCCCATTCATAAGCAGTCTGTGAAGATGCCTACTGAAGAATGTCTGGTGTTCGGAGATTATTCTGTGCAGGTGGTTCCAGAGGCCCTTCACATTTAGCTTGGGCAGTTTACAACCCAGCAGTAAGAAAATTGATTTCTCTAACTTCAAGTGACCTTTGCATCCCCTCTCTCCATCGTACTAGTTTTACTGTTGTCCTGTTGAGTTTCACTGTCGGTATTAACTGGTTACTACCTATCCCACAGCCAACAATGGACCATTGTGGGCTCCACATTTCCTTTCTGCACATCTTCCATTAATTTGCCCTAAGCACCATCCATATCTCTTGTACTCCTTTCCCCTGACTCTCAGTCTGAAGAAGGGTGTCGACCCGAAACATCACCTATTCCTTTTCTTCAGAGATGCTGCCTGACTGCTGAGTTACTCCAGCATTTTGTGTCTGTTTTTGGCCCCATGAACAAGTTCAGCTTGCAACAACAGTAAAAAGAGGTGAGTTGTCTGAGACATGGCAAATGATCCACTATCAGGCAGCAACCAGAACCTCCACGGCAGTGGTGTCATGATGGCGTGCACTTCAAAAGTCCCTTTAATGTGGAGCGTTGAAGAGCTGAAGTCATTTTCCTCAAATATTTTCCTCAAATATCAGCTGCCTAAAGTTTGTGGGTTAACCTATTTATTGCTTAGCAATGCGTGGTGGACCAAGTACTGTACCCACATGTAAAAAATGAATACTACAACATACACTTTCCATTTTGCTAATACAGTTCTCCTCAAGAGTGTTTTGAGGAAGAGTGGCAGATGTACAGGTTTGCCATGCATCTGGAAGGTGGGACAGGAGCTCAAAAACT
>CM075982.1:61024447-61372251 GCA_038087875.1 Malacoraja senta | reverse complement strand
ACACATTTTCTTTCTCTCTTTCTCTTGAGTTATCTATTCTTGAAGCTCTGTTTTCAGCAGATCTGCTTTGTACTTGGGTTAGCTGATTTTCCATAATGAGAAGTTGAAGACAAACCTTGATCGTCGGAATGTAACCAGATGCTTCAGAAGTTGTCTCCAAGTAAATAGCACCTGATAATGGTTTCAACATTCCCACTTCGGTTCGGGCTCTGGTTATTGCTATAAAATACAATGCAAGAGAAATTTAAAATTCAATGCTTGCCATTAAAAAAAAATCCACACAGCAGTGTCAGACAGAAAACAGCAAATGCTGCAAGTACTGAGGGGATCCGTTGAAGAAACCAATCTAAAACATTAACATGTTTTTCATCTTTCAGATGTTAAATGCTATGTATTTCCTGTTTTGTTTCATGTTTGTATTCCTTTTAAAGGCTAACCACTACATCTGGTCTCTCAAGAGTTACAATGCATTGTGCGCATTTCTGTGCAAAATGTTAATTAATGCTGTTTTTAAGCCCAAGAATAATAATAAATAAAGAACCTGATTTGTTGCTTGCAGCTATAAAAAGACTTTTTAAAATGACATTTTGCAATATTTTGCAATTATGAGATCAGACCTTTGCTAACCAAATTAGGATTATTCTTTCAAAATATGATAAAGCTGTAGAGGAGAAAATTCACAGACGATTAACTAGTTTGCAACTGAGAACCTGGCAACATATTTGAAATGGCGCAGATAGACGAGTTAAGGGTCAAGATTAGACATAATGTGCTGGCGTAACTCTGCGGGTTAGGCAGCATCTCTGTAGAAAATGGATAGCTGATGTTTCTGTTTGGGACCCTTCTTCAGACTAAAGAACGGAGTCTGAAGAAGCGTCCCGACCCGAAATGTCACCTATTCTTTTTTCTCCAGAGATTCTACCTGACCTGCTGAGTGACTCCAGCACTTTGTGTTTATTTGGTATAAACCAGCATCTGCAGTTCTTTCTTTCTACACTAAGAGTCAAGAGTGTTCATTGTCATGTGCATGAACAATGGAACAATTAAATACTTTCTTACAGCAGGCCAGTAAAAGCAATACACTCAGAGAAATATAATTAAAAAAATTAAATAGTTTCATAATTGTAATACGTGCTTTAAAAAAGTCCTAATGCAACTAAAAACCATCCATGGAAGTTCATAGTTGCTGTGGTTAGTCTTGTGTGTTGTTCAGGAACCTGATGGTTGCTGGGAGAAAGCTATTCATTGAAACTGAAGGTCCTGGTTTTAAGGCTCCTGTACCTTCTTTCCAAAGGCAGGAAATGAGACTGTGGTTAGGGTGGTAAAGGTCTTTGATAATATTGGCTGCCTTTGAGGCAATGCCTCTGATAGATGCCTTTGATGGTGGGGAGATCAGTACCTGTAATGGATTGAAGATAGACACAAAATGCTGAAGTAACTCAGCGGGACAGGCAACATCTTTGGAGAGAAGGAATGGGTGACGTTCCGGGTCGAGACCCTTCTTCAGACTGAAAGATGCTGCCTGTCCCGCTGAGTTACTCCAGCATTTTTTGTCTATCTTCCATTTAAACCAGCATCTGCAGTTATTTCCTACACATCCTGTAATGGATTGAACAGTATATACCACCCTCTATAATCTCCTTCATTCCTGAGTGTTCAAGTTGCCGAACTATTCTATGATGCATCCAGTCAATGTGCTCTCTACTCTACACTTGTTCAATAGAGTATTCTATAGTTAGTAATTTAAAAAATCAAAGTGTAATTTTGTCTATTGTAGTCATGTAAATTGAAAATCATATAACATATTATGAATAGGTTATAACAGGAGTGAGATGATTTGTTTTTATTTAAAATCCCAAGGTTCGTTGTGTACAATTTCAAAATAAATATGACAACAGATTTAAATGGTCTCAGAGTATTATCCATCCAACCTTGTTCAAGCAAAGGACAGCGTTTAATGTTTAAAGTTTTTGCATCACAAAGATAAATTCACAAATATCTGACTGGAATTCTAGGACTTCATGTATCTGGGAAACAGTCAACAACTACGACCCACTTGAATAGAAGGGGTTGGAGATGCCCGCGTCTGGTTTCTTTTAATGTGGGGTGGCCATTGCACAGCATTCACTTGACAGAGCAAGATCTTGCTCCAATTGCAGGATCGATGGTCAAGCACACACACAAGTGGGCATGAATATGAACACAACTGAAAATCTACACAATTAAAGTCATAGAGTTATAGAGTCATAGAGAGATACAGTGTGGAAACAGGCCCTTCGGCCCAAGTTGCCCTCACCGGCCAACATGTCCCACTATACTAGTCCCACCTGCCTGCGCTTCGTCCATATCCCTCCAAACTTGTCCTAACAGGTACCTGTCTACCTGTTTCTTAAACATTAGGATAGTCCCAGCCTCAACTACCTCCTCTGGCAACTTGTTCCACACACCCACCACCCTTTGTATGAAAATGTTACTCCTCAGATTCTTATCAAATCTTTTCCCCTTCACCTTGAACCTATGTCCTCTGGTCCTCGGTTCCCAGTCTATACCTCTCATGATTGGGTGCACTTCCCCACTTCCTCCATCTCAGCTTTCCACCCCAGCCCGAGCACATCCCCCACCATTCCTCTTCCTGAATCTCCACTGCTCCAACACCACTAAACATCTCCCACCATCTCTCGGTCTCCCCCCCCCCCCCCCCCAACCCATGCAAACCACTCCCTCCTTCCTGCACTCTTCTGCCTTCTCTGCACCAGGAATAAGATAAAGCAAGCTACAACGTCAGGCTTGTGGTGATTTGTAGTATGTTGTTGGTGGATTTACATCCCACACTCAATGTAGTCCAAATCCAAATAAAACCTAATCAAGCTATGGAGAGGGAATATTGTGAAAGATGACTCGCAACTTGATGAATGACAGGGATTTTAAGAACAGTTGATAAATAAATAGAACGCATCTTTCCAGTCACTCTCAGGCCTAGAATTTAATTTACACAATTATGTGGAGCTGATGAGATGCTCCATGTCACACAGGTGACCATGTCAGTCACTGGAATCGTTGCAGCAAACTTCTGAATTTTACAAGGGCACAGGCACGTGGCTCCATTGATCAACCATTGCAGAGTTAACGTGTAGGAAGGAACTGCAGATGCTGGTTTAAACCGAAGGTAGACTCAAAAATTTGGAGTAACTCAGCGGGACAGGCGGCATCTCTGGAGAGAAGGAATGGGTAACGTTTCGGGTTGTTATCTTTATGGTCAGCAGATCAGGCAGTGGAAAACATTGTGAATCAGGCATTGGTGCTCAGTGAAGAGAGGGCTGCCAGTAAGAGGTCCAAACAGGACCTGGCCCAAGAAATGAAAATGTTTTCAAAATGAATGACTCAAAGTCATATTCCCAGTATTGGGGTGAGAACATCAACTGATGGCTCCCTTTGGGTTGAACTACAGTTACAAAGATGTTGCCAGGACTTGAGGATCTGAGCTGCAGGTAGGGATTGGGCATACTAAGAGCACATGATCTTATAGAGGTGTAAAAGATCATGAGGGGAATAGCTCTGGTAAATGCACAGAGCCTCGTGCCCAGAGTGGGGAAATCCAGAACCAGAGGAGATAAGTTTAAGGTGAGGAGGGAAAGATGTAATAGGAATCTGAGGGGCAATTTTTTTTTAAACCAGAGGGTGATGGGTATATGGAACAAGCTGCCAGAGGAGGTAGTCAAGGCAGGTACTATAACAACATTTAAAAGACATTTGGACTGGCACATGGACAGGAAAGATTCATAGGGATGTGGACCAAACATGGGTAAGTGGGACTAGTGTAGATGGGGCATCTTGGTCAGCATGGGCAAGTTGGGCTGAAGGGCTGTTTCGATGCTGTATGACTCTATGCAAAAGGTGTAGAAGCTCAATGCAAGCATGGATACTCCAGGAGTGACTCAAGATAGCCGTTTATTGTGTCAAGAAGACCTAATTTTTCAGGTGATGCCTCAAAGGAACATTATTCAGAAAATATTGTCAAATCTTTGCACCTCTCAATATCCACCCATTTATAGTATAGTCGTTTGCCTTGTTCCAAATCCCCAAATGCAATACCCATGCCTCCCTGGATTAAATCCATTTGCCACTCTTAACCTCAGCTGACCTAGTCCATATATATCTTCCTGAAATTGACAGTTTGCTTAGCTGTTATCTGCATGCTTATTTATTACCTTCCCTGGATTGAGCATAAATCACTAACAGACCACCACAAATGAATATCAAACTTTATGGTATCCTATTGACAACCAAAATGGGAGACTGAGGGCTGTTGGGCTTCCAGCTACTAAACACTTGTTGCTAATTTGAGATTCAAATTGTCATGTATCCTTAATTCCATGGGTCTTTTAGTTTTTTAATCAGTCCACCTTAGAAGAACTTGCGAAAAGGTCTTCCATGAAACTCTTACAGACTACGTAAAATGCACTACCTTCATCAAATGTCTGTGTTAAATTCTGTAAAGAACACAATTGAGTTAGTCAGACGTGACCTTCCCTTAACAAATCCATGCTGGCTGCCCTTGGTTAATTTGTCTTTCTAAATGAAAGTCCATCAGAATTGGTTCTAGTAATTTGCTCTCCATTGAAATTACTCAGTCTACACACCAGGGGCAATCTACAGAGGCTTATTAACCTACAAGCCTGCACGCCTTTGGGATGAGGGAGAAGATCCAAGAGGTTACAGAGAAAAGGTTCAAACTTTATTCACCCAAGGTCAGGATTGAACCGAGGTCTCTGGCGCTGTGAGGCAGCAGTTCCATTAGCTGTGCCACCGTGACGTCTAAAGTTCCAATCCCATCTCGATCCCTTTTAGCTGTCAGTGTTATGATAGAATCAGAGTAGGCTCACTATCTGTTAGTTACACTGTGTAAATATTGACTGGGATTGCTAGTCATATATGACCATACTGTGACAGTGTGTGATATTTGCAATGCAAATATACAGATTCCACTTCTTCAACCATCCAGGCTCTACATCTTCAAATTCCTTCCATAAACCTCTTCAAATTTCTCCTCCCCTGCATTTTACTCTAAATCCACTTCTTTGATCATTTCTCATCACCCCTCCTGCTATTTCCTTTAAATGTCAATGTCAATGTCAATTTGCATCAGATGAGGCCTTTGTGAGTTCTCCATTGGAGGCACTACATGCATTCAATGTGAATGAATGAATGAATAAGTTTAATGGCCAAGTATTCACATACAAGGAATTTGCCTTGGTGCTCCGCCCGCAAGTGACAATGACATACAGTGACAGTTAGGAATGGCACTTTAAACATTAAACATTAATAATAAAACATTATTGATTAAACATGTGAATTAAATAAAATACCAGAGCAAAAGGAGGCTGCAGATTTTGGGTTATTGAGTAGAGCTACTACTCGTGGAAAAAAGCTGTTATTATGTCTGGCTGTGGCAGCTTTGACAGTCTGGAGTCGCCTTCCAGAGGGAAGTGATTCAAAGATTTTGTGGCCAGGGTGAGAGGGGTCAGAGATGATCTTACCTGCTCGCTTCCTGGCCCTTGCAGTGTACAGTTCATCAATGGAGGGAAGTTTGCAGCCGATTCGCTGCAGCCTCCGGATGTCGTGCTTGGTGGCTGATCCAAACCAGACCATGATGGAGAAGGTGAGGACAGACTCTACGATGGCCGTGTAGAATTGGACCATCATTGCCTGTGGCAGATTGTGCTTCCTCAGCTGCCGCAGGAAGTACATCCTTTGTTGTGCCTTTTTGACTGTGGAGTCGATGGTAGCCCCCCACTTAAGGTCCTTGGAGATGATGGTTCCCAGGAAATTAAAAAACTCCACAGATGTGACTGTGGTGTTGTTGATGGCGAGTGGGGTGAGGGGAGGGGGAGCTCTCCTAAAGTCTACTATCAATTCCACTGTCTTAAGAGCATTGAGCTCCAGGTTGTTGCGATGGCACCAGGCCGACAGCTGTGTCACTTCCTGTCTGAAGGCAGATTCTTCCCCATCCTCGATCAGTCCAATCAGGGTTGTGTCGTGCGCAAATTTGAGAAGCTTGACAGAGTAGTCAGTGGAGGTGCAGTGTTTCCCATTCATAAGCAATGTTTCCCATTCATAAGCAGTCTGTGAAGATGCCTACTGAAGAATGTCTGGTGTTCGGAGATTATTCTGTGCAGGTGGTTCCAGAGGCCCTTCACATTTAGCTTGGGCAGTTTACAACCCAGCAGTAAGAAAATTGATTTCTCTAACTTCAAGTGACCTTTGCATCCCCTCTCTCCATCGTACTAGTTTTACTGTTGTCCTGTTGAGTTTCACTGTCGGTATTAACTGGTTACTACCTATCCCACAGCCAACAATGGACCATTGTGGGCTCCACATTTCCTTTCTGCACATCTTCCATTAATTTGCCCTAAGCACCATCCATATCTCTTGTACTCCTTTCCCCTGACTCTCAGTCTGAAGAAGGGTGTCGACCCGAAACATCACCTATTCCTTTTCTTCAGAGATGCTGCCTGACTGCTGAGTTACTCCAGCATTTTGTGTCTGTTTTTGGCCCCATGAACAAGTTCAGCTTGCAACAACAGTAAAAAGAGGTGAGTTGTCTGAGACATGGCAAATGATCCACTATCAGGCAGCAACCAGAACCTCCACGGCAGTGGTGTCATGATGGCGTGCACTTCAAAAGTCCCTTTAATGTGGAGCGTTGAAGAGCTGAAGTCATTTTCCTCAAATATTTTCCTCAAATATCAGCTGCCTAAAGTTTGTGGGTTAACCTATTTATTGCTTAGCAATGCGTGGTGGACCAAGTACTGTACCCACATGTAAAAAATGAATACTACAACATACACTTTCCATTTTGCTAATACAGTTCTCCTCAAGAGTGTTTTGAGGAAGAGTGGCAGATGTACAGGTTTGCCATGCATCTGGAAGGTGGGACAGGAGCTCAAAAACTGTGGTCGCCAGTTCAAGAACAGCTTCTGCCAATCAACCTTCAGGCCATTGAACACTACATAACACTAACCTCAGCAACTTTGGTCTTCTATGGACCATGCCTTTAGTTTCACCGCAGACTTTGTTTTATTGCACTGTTATGGCAACTTAGTATTAAGGTTGTATTAAATTATTGTATTTTGATTATTATTTATCATCTGCGTATTATTGTGTTTCCAGGCCTTTTAAGCTGCAGCAAGTTTGGAATTTCATTGCTCCATTGGCGATACATATTGAACACTCTTGACAATTGGACCCAAATCCATCTAGGACTGTTTTAAATCTCCTGGAACGTGGCAAAAGAACAGCATTGGTGCAAGGCAGTTGGGACGACAAATATTAAGGAGCAAGATATATTTGTTTTAAATACCACTCAAGTATCATACAATTACAGAGTTCCAACTTCAGAAATAATAAAAGCAGTCAATAACGCTAAATATAGTACATTCCTCTCGCACTACACTGGGCTGTTGGTGGAATGCACTAACTGCTGAAAAATTGATACTAAAATAAATATTTTAAAATATGCCAAACACATGCTGAACTAAAATCTGTTTTCAATTAAGTTTTACACTTCGGTAGTTTGTTTCAGAGGATTCTCTATATTCAATCCATTTATTTTTTTAAACCAGTGTTTTTGTTTTCTTGTTTTTTTTCATGCATACCTGAAGGAAGTAAAGGTACAACAAAACTATTCCTAATGTATTCACTTGCATGTGCGTGTAGGAAGGTTGAATCTGCTATTTATACTGTAGTGTCTAGATTTACAAGCGTTTTGATACTGCTGCAGTTTTAAACCTTTACTTTTCTCTCCTTCTTTTCCATTTGCTGCTTTAATGGTTTTCATTTCCTTTTTCTAACTAATCCTGCTGTTCCATTCCTTCAAATGTCTCTTTCTTTATGCCTTCAGTTTATCCAGAAGGCTGGAATACATAAATGTGGAACTGAGAAAAATAGGTCAGGGATATTCGATCTCTGGTCTTGCTGAGCTGGTTGATCTCATCTGGTGTGGATGATATTATAGGCCTCAAGATGCCTGTTGTGAAGGGGAATAATATCAGCTTGATCATTACCCGGTAATCTCGACTTGAAAATCCATGTGAATGATGATTATGGCAGGAATTGACTTTGCCTGTAATGCTTCCCATAGTTGAATCATTTTTTTTCTGTCTGAGCTTAAATGGATAAAGAATAAAGACCTTATCAAAATTATATTCTGGTGCTACCACTCATAGACGGAAAAGACAGCAGGAATCTCTGCCTTCAGGAACGGATGGAGAAAAATTGAAAACATTTTTTTTTTTTAAAGCAAATTTTTTCCAATGTGAAAGATAGCTTAAAATATTTTTAAAGGTATTTCCTCAAGCCATTTAATTCTAAAGCATGTAATATATGATTTACCACTCATCATTCTTGCAGCCTGTGCATGTTTCCACCAGGCAGAAGACATAAAATTATAAAAGGCAGATTATGTCCTCCATGATAGAGTAACACAGCGGGACAGGCAGCATCTCCGGAGAGAAGGAATGGGTGACGTTTCGGGTCGAGACACTTCTTCAGACTGAGAGTCGGGGGAGAGGGAAACTAGAGATATAAAAAGATATAAAGAACAAATGAATGAAAGGTTTGGAAAGAACAAATCAAAACCAGCCAGATGATCAAGGAAAGGTGGAGCCCACAATGGTCCATTGTTGACTGTGGAGAAGGTGATAATGAGTGGATCCAAATAATGAAGCTAAAGAGGACAACAGTGAAACTGGTCGGATGATTAGGGTGGGGGAGGGACGGTTAGAGAGAGAATGCAAGAGCTACTTGAAGTTGTCCATTTTCACACAACTGATATATTGGCATGTATCACCCATGCACCTCATTCCACGACTTATTCTGATGCAGCTGCTACAAAAACTGGACGCACTGCAAATAGAAATACAACAATAACTTGCATTTACACAGAGCCTTTTAATGCAGGAAAACATCCGAATTCCACTGTGACGGGGCAATTGTGCCCGCTCAATGCTTTTCCTGAGCAGGAGGTTAGTGACAGGAAAAGAGATTGTAGCGACACCTGGTGGTGGCCCTGGGTAGTCGAACCCTCGTGATTGGCTGGAGGAGTCACATGAGCGCGGATGGTTTTATTCGCAGTTTTTTACTGTATAGATTCATTCGAGTGCCACACGTGTGGATTCAACATCGTGCTTTTGGCTGTCTCTATCGATTTGAGTAATCTCGTTGTTTTCGTGTCCAAATAAAACAATTTTATTTACTCACCGTCTCGACTCGCCAAACTGGTGACCCCGACGCGTCCAACTGAATATTGGACGTCAATCATGCAAGCCGGCACAGTCCCCGATGCCCAGCAGAATGCTGTCGGCCTCAAGCTGCCCGTGTTCTGGGCCGAGCAACCGCACGTCTGGTTCGCACACGTCGAAGCACAGTTCCACTCCGGAACATTGTCGTCGACGACACTAAATATTTTCACGTCGTCGGGGCCCTCACTCAGGAAACGGCCTCATGGTTGCTGCCGTTCTTGCAGGACCCAAGAACGGCTTGCGAAGTACGAAGGCCTCAAAGCCCTCCTCCTCCATACGTTCGGGCTCAGCCGGCGAGATCGCGCCGCCCGCCTCTTACGGTTTGGGCGACCGCAAGCCGTCCACCCTAATGGCTGAGATGCTCGCTTTAATGGATGGCCACCGCCCGTGTCTCCTTTTGAGCAAGTGTTCTTGGAGCAGATGCCAGATGACATCCGCTTAATGCTTGGCGGTGCCGACTTCACCGAACCCATGCAGCTCGCCGAACGGGCCGACGAGCTCTGGCTCATGAAGCAACAAGATGGCGGGTCCATCAACTGGGTCTCCACGCCTCGACGGGACTGCGGAGACGCCCCGCCCACCATTACCACTGCAGAGCTGCAGCCACGCGCTGGTGACCGGGATAAGTGCAAATTGTGCTTTTACCATCTCCGCTGGGGCGCCAAGGCCCGATGATGCCGTCAGCCCTGCTCGTTTTCAGGAAATGCCTCGGTCGATCGTCTCTAGAGGCGATCGCGATCGGTCCGAACAACCGCCTCTATGTGTGCGACCGTTGCTCCGGCCTGCGTTTTCTCGTTGACTGCGGGGCCATCGTAAATATCCTTCAACCGACTGGACAGGACACCCGTGCTGGTAAGCGGGGCCCTGTGCTCATGGCCGTAAATCGTATTATGATTTGAATCTACGGCATGCGGACCCTCTCCCTGTCCTTTGACTCCCGCCCATGTGAATGGACCTTCATCATCGCGGATGGCGTGCAACCGCTCCTGGGCGCCGATTTCCCTCGGGCTTTCTCCCTCCTGGTCGATGTGCGGGGTGGGTGCATAATTCCGGCAACGGACCTCGGACCCGCAGCCCCACGGTCCCCGGCTCAACCCAGCCCGCAGCTCAGCGCCATTACCGGGGTTGAAGGCCCTATGCCTCTCTCCTCGCCGAGTTCTCAGAGCTCCTCACCCCCCGTTTCAGCACGGCGGCCCCAAAGCACGGGATCGTCCATAATATCCCCACCGTGGGCTCGCCTGTGCATGCCCGGGCGCGCCGACTGCCACCGGACAAGCTGCGCATCGTCCGGGAGGGGTTCCAGCTCATGGAAGACATGGGGATTGTCCAGCGCTCGGACAGCCCATGGGCATCCCCGCTACACATGGTCCCCAAGGCATCTGGGGGATGGAGACCATGTGGGGACTGTAGGCATCTGAACGCCATGACAACCGCGGACCGCTACCCCCGTGCCCCCACATCCAAGACTTTTCCGCCCACCTCGAGGGCGCTACTTTCTTTTCCAAAGTTGACCTGGTCCGCGGTTATAACCAAATCCTTGTCCACCCGGACGACGTTCCCAAGACCGCGACCATCGCTGTTCGCGCTGTTCGAATGGCTTTGCATGCCCTTTGGTTTAAAAAACGTCACACAGGCGTTCCAAGGGCTCATGGACATGGTCGGTAGGGTTTTGCCTTTCATCTATATTTATCTCGACGACTTCCTGGTCGCGAGCCGCACCCAGCAAGAGCACCTCGAGCACCTGCGGACCCTGTTCCAGCGGCTCCTGGACCATGACCTCATCATCAACCCTTCCAAATGCCAATTCGGCCTCCGCGCCATTTCCTTCCAGAGGCACAGCGTAACGTCTCACGGCACCGCCCCTTTACCCTCGAAGGTGGAGGCCATTCGGCAGTTTCTCCGGCCGCGCACGGTAAAAGGGTTGCAGGAAGTTGTCGGCATGGTAAATATTTACCACCGTTTCGTGCCGGCAGCGGCCCAAATCATGCGCCCCCTCTTCCAGTGCCTCGCGAGCAATCCGCGGGAGCTCAAATGGTCAGCCGAGGCCGACGCGGCGTTCGAGGGCGCCAAAGCAGCCCTGGCCAATGCCACCATGTTGGTCCACCCACGGGCTTCAACCTCGATGGCCCTCACTGTAGATGCCTTTGACACGGCTGTGGACGGCGTATTGGAGCAGCTAATTGACGGCCGCTGGCAACCACTGGCCTTTTTCAGCCGTCAGCTGCGGGCCCCTGAACGCAACTACAGCGCTTTCGACACGGAGCTCCTCGCTCTATACTTGGCCATCCGGCATTTCCATTACTTTCTGGAGGGCCGCCCTTTCACCAACCATAAGCCTCTAACTTTCGCCTTGGGTATGGTGTTCGACCCGTGGTCTGCACGCCAGCAGTGACATCTCGCCTTTATTTCTGACTTTACCACGGACGTGCAACATGGTCGCTGACGTCCTGTCCCGCCCCACCCTCCCTGCCATGGCGGCCGTGAACCACGGCGTGAACTACGAGGAGCTGGCTGCGGCGCAGCGAGCGGATGCTGGGATGGCAGACTACCGCACTGCTGCTTCTGGCCTACAGCTAGCCGACGTCCCGTGTGAGCCCTCGGGTGGTACTCTGTGATGTCTCCACTAGTCGACCTTGCCCCATCGTTCCCGTGCGTTGGCGCAGTCGGATCTTCGACGCCATCCATGGCCTGGCCCACCCGTCCATCCGGGCGACCTCCACGCTGGTGGTGGACAAGTTTGTCTGGCACAGCCTCCGCATGCAGGTTGCGGCCTGGGCTCATGCCTGCCTCCCCTGCCAGACTTCCAAAGTGCAGAGTCATGTGCGGCCCCTAGTGCAGGATTTTGCTGTCCCTTCAGCCCGATTTCTGCACATTCACATCGACTGGTTACCGACATCCAGAGGCGCCACTCACCTACTCTCCGTCGTGGATAGGTTCACGAGGTGGCCGGAGGCTATCCCGCTTTCAGACACCTCCGTCGCATCTTGTGCTCGGGCCCTGGTTGCCAACTGGATTGCCCGGTTTGGGGTTCCATCAGTTATCTCTACCGACCGGGGGGCACAATTCACGTCCTCTTTGTGGACTGCACCTTACCACCGCCTACCACCCACAGGCCAACGGGCTCGTCGAGTGCTTCCACCGCCACCTCAAGTCGGCGCTGAAGGCTCGACTCACGGGTCCGGACTGGGTAGACCAGTTGCCCTGGGTGCTGCTGGGCATCCGCACCGCCCCAAAGGTGGACTTAGACACATCGTCCGCCGAGTTAGTGTATGGCTCTGCTCTGCGGGTGCCCGGGGATTTTCTCCCTGCAGTTCGGGGGCAGGCGGACTCTGCCCCGGCGTTGTTGGCGACCATCCGGGAGCGGGTGAGCGGGCTGGCTCCAATGCCTACCTCGCACCACGGACTGACCACGGTACACATGCTGCCGGTCCTGCAGGACTGTATGTTTGTTTTTGTACGCAGGGATGCTCACCGGTCCCAGTTGCAATGCGTCTATGAGGGGCCGTTCCGGGTGTTGCGTTCTGGCGTCGCAACCTTCACCTCAGATGTGGGGGACCGGGAATAAATCATCTCTGTCGCCCGGCTCAAGCCTGCTCACGTGGACGTCGACAGCCGTGGTGGTGGCGCAGCCCCGACGTAGAGGTCGACCGCCGGCCGATCCCACTGCACCTGTTGTGCCTGTTTCCCCCGACCCAGTTGTTTCTGATTCTTCCACCCTGTTACAGTCCCTGGCCTTGTTCTGCCAGCCCCCTCTGTTACGCTCGACCCATCTCCAGTTATCACGCGTTCCGGTCGCCGCGTCCGGCCCCCTGCTCGGTTCCGCACCTCGGGTTCTGGGGGGGGTCCTGTAGTGACACCTGGTGGTGGCCCTGGGTAGTTGAACCCTCGTGATTAGCTGGAGGAGTCACATGAGCACGGGTGGTTTTATTCGCGGGCTTTTTACTGTATTGATTCATTCTAGCGCCACACGTGTGGGTTCAACATTGTGCTTTTGGCTGTCTCTATCGATTTGAGTAATCACGTTGTTTTCGTGTTCAAAATAAAACAATTTTATTTACACACCGTCTCGACTCGCCAAAACATTTGATTAAAACATCTGCCATTGATCTTCATACAGATTCAAAGAAGAAACCTGGAGATAAAAGGAACTGCAGCTGCTGGAATCTTGAACAAAATACAAAATGCTGGAGGAACTCAACTGGTTTGGCAGCATCTATGGAAGGAATGTACAGGCAACGTTTTGGGTGGGGAACCTTCTTCAGACCAAAGAAGAAACGTAATTGGTGCTAGGCATAAAATGCTGGAGTAACTCAGCGGGGCAGGCAGCATCTCTGGAAAGAAGGAATGGGTGACGTATCAGATCGAGACCCTTCTTCAGACTGATAGTCAGGGGAGAGGGAGAGATAGAGATATGGAAGGGTAGTGGTTCCTTTGCACAAGCTCATTGCTAGGTGTAAAACAGGGTGGACTGAAATGGACATGAAAAGTCATATATAAATGTGTATTCATTATGTGTTAAATCAGATAAGGCTGGGACCACATGAGGGAGCCATGTTGAACTGAATGAGGGGAGAGAAGCACAGGAGGAGGTGGTAGGTTTGGGCTGGAAGATGCTCATAGAAAGTGACGGTGGAAAAGGCACCATGGTTTCTATCACAAAGCACATAATTTGTGATGCTAATTGGGGCCACTTGGGAGCAGAATGCCCTGTTTGTGAGAATCACGGTAAGCTGTGGACCTCTGCACAAGTCGAGGAAGAGTTTAGACAATAATAACGCTTTCAGGCATTTAAATGAGAGTTTAGAAATGCTGTGGAGGAGTGCAAGAATGTGAAGTTGAGTTTTTGACTTAAGCATGGCGTAAGGCTTGTTTTCCATGAGAAGGGAGCACTATCTGATTAGATGGAAAAATGCATATATTCGACTGGTTGTAAGGCAGGAAAAACAATTCCAAGTCAAATAAAAGCTGCAGTGTTTCAAATAAAAGCTGTATATAATCCGAGGGCAAATCGCTAATTATTAAAAAGGCATTTATCAGGAAAGCTTGAAGCCACAAGGGCTGAATTGTACATCAAATATCATGGCATTTATTATTTATAATGTCTTTGGTTTCCAGAACATGTCCAGGCCAATGGAAAAGATGTCTGATGCCTTCAGCTATGATGATGCAATGAAGCAAGATAATGAGTTAATTCAGACACGGTTTAATCATTTCATCATCACCGTCTCTTGCTCCATTTTAAATCGGATGAAGCAAATTGGCAAGTAGGAACCCACATGCCTAAATTTGCATGGCTGATAATTGTTCTCCAGTTTCCTCCCTTCTGTTCCTCTCCTGTCAATGACATAGGATTAATTATATGTTGAACTGCCAGGATATGGACATTAGACAATGAAAGTAAGTTTTTAAACATCAGGACTCACAACTCCAATCTCAATTCCTGTCTGATTTGTGAACACATTTTTTTTTTTTTTAATTAAGTGTCCTTTGTTTTTTTTATGAGTTCAGTGGTAACCCATAAGTTACTGCACTATACATATCAGAAAGGTCAGAGGCTTGGTCACTAAACTATGTTGTTTAGCAAATCTCTATCAGTAAGGCTACAGTGGACTACAATTAGCAACAACACCCCAGGTTATGGAAGGAAAATCAAGCAGGAACTTTATTGTTTACTTTCATCCCATGAACTTTGATCAAAGTGCAACTCAAGTTTGGTTTTGTTGTGCAACAGTACAAATGATCTGTTTTAAAAATCACTAAAGTTCATAGATTAATTACAAGGATTTAGGTGATGCACAAACGGTTTCCAGCTGAAACCAAACCTTGCTATTTCTTTAATAGAGAGAGAAAACCAAAAGAAATCTGATTTTTTAAATTTAATTCTTTGTACATATAACTCCAGCTACAGTCTCTAGATTGCTACCTATAACAAATCAAAAATAGGGAGAATGAAGGAGTGACTGTTTTTATCCACCTTTCCATCACACTGTTTTAAAAAAAAATTGTAAAATTCAATCCTGTCAAGTTGAAATTCATTGCATCGCTTGCCAGAGTCTGTTCATATTATACGATTATAGTTTCTTTCATTTGAGGTTTAAAAAAAAAAATAAGCCATACCATTCACAATGATTTGTTAAAAGCATTTAGTGTCCACCTCTGCAATTCTGAAGACTGGTCTTACTGTTACACAATGGACCATTGTAGCCAATTGGTTACCAAACAAGTCTTTACTGTGTCAAGGTATCAAGGGGAAAATTATTGACTGAACATTTAGATTAATATTTGGAAAAAGAAAGAGTGCCTTTGTTTTTCAACAATGTTCACATTTATAATTCGTGAATATATTTAACTCATGACCATCCTTTAAGTTTATTCAAATAAACCATTTAAAAAAGTATACTAATTCTACACAGAATAGTGCTTCTAATCCTAAACCTGGCATTTTTTTTCAAAGGTTACACAGTGTTTTCAAAATATCAGATGACTTTTTTTATTATTGAAATCATTACCAAACAGCCATCTTTCAAATAGAAATACGGTTTTTAAGATTTCTTTGGTAACTAATTTATGAGTTGGTGGAGAGTTTGTTAGACTACAGAAGTGCACATATTCTTCTGAATCTCTGGTGAAATGTCTATTTATGACTAACATGGTGCTAAACTTTAACTGCTATATGTACTCAACACAGGGATTTCACAGCTTGTGGTCATCACAGTATTTAAAGTTTCCCTGACATCTATTTGCCTGTCATATATTCGCATAATGCTTCACTGTCGTAATAAGAACACTGCAGAATCTATATGTAATAATCCTGCTAAACAGCCTACGCAGCCAGAAAAAGGATACTGTCTTCCTGACAAAGGATCCCAGTTTGAAACAGCGGTTGGCTATTTTTAGTTTTCGAGCATATATTACATAGTTAAGTACATGCACATGGTTCAGTATACTCTTGAAACTCCAACAACCGTCTCAGTGTTTGGCACCAAAGGCCTTTGCTGAAGAAATTATCAGATCAGATCTCATGTAGTCAGTCATGAGGAATCTTCATATTGACTTGCAGCAAAATGGTAAAAGCAGGGAGTTTTGAATTTGCACTAAGACAGACAGTCGACGTTACATTCAAGACTTTAAAGATTTTTTAAAAAAGGTTCCCTTCATGTTTTTTAATTCCAAATGAGTGCAAGGAACCTGGCATATTACATCTTTTGTAAATTAAAATGTTGACAAGAATTAGGAGGGAACTGGCACAATGCCTTTAGGCACAGAGCACCTGTTTTTAATGTCAGTGCTGGATTGAATCTCTGAGATCATATATCAGCAACTTTACTTTAAAGACACTACTCAACCTAACCTCGAGACTGCACTGACAAAGGCTTAATGTTTAACTTTTCAACTGCATTCCTGCATTAGCGAGAGAGAGAAAAAGGAAGGAGCAAAAAAAAAGGAAACAGAATGCAAGATTAAATAAAGGAGTGTCAGTAAATTAAGAGCCTACAATTTTGGCAACTAGTTTTCTCCCTGTCTGGAATGTAGCTTGTTGGGGATACCATTCTGCCTGTGTATTGTAAATTATAAAACTATTTCCTATTCCTTTATGAGATACAATCTTTTCTAAAATCACTTCTGACATTGTTTTTCTTTCTCTCTTTGGTGGCTGATATTGGAATCTTATTTGAAGTAGACACGAAACAAGTCTAACAATTTGATAATGTAACTGCAGTCAACATGAGTAAAGTCTGAATCACATTTCACAGTAACATCCTTACTGTAATTCATGACCTCAGTCAGTAGCAGTGATCACATGTGCTGTGACGCGATTCTGGATGTTTAAAACTGCCTTTGTTTCACAAAAGGGAAGTTGTGAAACCAGCAGTGAATAATAATTCACAATCATTGTGACCATTTTAATATGTGATAGGTATTCAGAATGTCTTGCCCAACAATCCCACCCATATTTCAATAAAATAATAATTACAAAGATAGCATTACATGTTGAAAATATATTAAGTATATATTCTCAGTCTGAAGCCCATTAGGGCATTTGTATGTTGAATCAGTCATAAAACTTTCATCAAAGGTACTTTGTTGAAGTAACTAAAAATTCTTCAGGGTTTCGTGTTATTACAGCTAATGACAATAGTTAGATTTTGCTCCAGCCTTAAAGTAGCTGTTTAAAGGAGCATTTTACTCAATAAATGTCACTCACTTTGTGTAAAGCCTATTCTTCCAGTTTGATGGGCTATTTCAATGATGTGCTGCTGCCTAAGAAACATTTAATGGGCATGGCCGGGTATTTCTTTTGGTGAGTCTTGATGCAAGAAACAAGGCAATGAATTTGAACTGATGATGAAAAGCCATAGGTAATGAAATGGTGATTCATGGAATAAGCTTGGAACTTCAGAAAAAAACAAAAATGGACAATAACAGGAAGCCTAAGTATGGAAAAAAAACACGATGACTAAGAGCTGAATTAACAACCACATATGCTTACAGTGAAATTTTTAGATTTTACATGGCACTGCACAAGGATGAATAATCTGAGCCAATATTATTCCATCAACCAACCTTGCCTGATTTAGAGCAGGATATTTATTAACTTGCTATATTTTGCTGCATAATATTGACCAACTTATAACAACACCAATAGATTTGAGACGTTCTCAATACACAATATGCAGCTACATTAATAAAATTGTTCACAGTAGTGCTTGCTGGCTTATGGAAGAGGAAATCCTGTTTGTCTTCCTGTAATCTACAACCCTGCCTGAACTTTGCGAATGCTGGCACCCAACACAAAGGCATAAACAACAGCCATTTGGTTCTATGGTTGGCATGTTGACATCTTAACTGGTGGCTCCACCTGGGTGTGGTAACTACAGCATTGTTACAGAATGTGTGGACACCCTGCAGGATCAAAGAGGCTAGAAATTAGTGTGTGACATGAAAACATGGTACTGGGTTGTTGCCTAATATGTTAATGGATGTTTCAGTCATGGACCCATTGCTGTATCCAAGGCCGAAGGTGACTGAAGACAAGAGGATTGTGATTATAGGTCCAAAACAGGCAATGCCAGTGGCACATAAGACAGGTCGGGTCTGGAAGAGAGGGAGAGCCAGTAGCCGTGAGCACAATCAGAACCTGGGAATGGGCAGTGGCAGGTTGCCCAGTTGAGGCATGGTTGGTCTGGTGAACTGCTGTGACTGCCCAGAGATTGGCACTTTGAGAGCAATCAAGGGTGGTGAGATTGACCCTAATCCATGCCATAGAGTAATACATGGTTACAGGCCCATTGGCCCATCCTGTCCATGCATACCTGAGCTACTCCCATTTACCTACCTGTAGCCTGTATCCATCCTAGTTCGTAGTTCCACAATCCATTCCTATCCATGGACCTATCCAAAAGTATTTTAAATGTATCTGGCAGCGTTCCATTTATGTAGGAATGTTACAACATTTTGAGATTTTAAAAATCAAGCCTGTAATTTATCCCATCAGATAAAGCATAAAAAGAACTTTAATTTGATACCTAATTCACTTTCATATCTTCAGTATTAAAAAAAGTTATGGTCATTTACATACTCGGAAATTAGCATCTTGTTCCCTATTGCTTTTCCATTAACTTAACACAAAAGCTGTGATCGAGGACAGTCAATTGACATAAAAGCCCATAACTTTCTTAAAAAATAAGAGAACTGAATGAAATTTTCAGTTATTATAGATTGAAGCATTCTGAAACAAATGTGATACATCTTCCTTGGATGTCCTGAAATTAAAGCATATAATTAGTTAAGGGGCTGTCCCACTTGGGCGACTTAATCCGCGAGTTAAGAAGAGTGACTTCGACCTTCAGGCACTCGCCTGGAAAGCCTCGAGCTGGATCGACCGTCTACGTTGAAACCGCGAGCTGGATCGACCGACTGCACACACAAATACATCGCAAAGGAGGGGGCCAGGGAAAGTGGGGGAGCGCTGTCTGAAATTCACACCCACGATGAAGAAGATGGTAAGCGGCTGCACAGTAATGGTAAGTCCTTTAGAGAGCGCAGAGGGGGGGGAAGAAGGGGAGAGAAGGGGAGAGCAGGGAAGAGATGGGGAGAGAAGGGGAGAGAAGGGGAGAGAAGGAGGGAGAAGGGGAGAGAAGGGGAGGGAAGGGGGGAGAAGGGGGGGGGGAGAAGGGGAGAGATGGGGTAGAAGGGGGGGGAGAATGAGTGGAGACACTTTTAAGAAGTATAATAAAGTTTGGTGGGCATTTTACATTACCGGTTGGTTTTCCTTGGTCCTGAAAACTCCAATGAGCCAATCAAAATGCCCGGTCAGCGAAGGAGATTGCCTACGGGCTGCCCTCGACTGCCTGTAACTAAATAGCGACCCCACTCCACCGCACTATGAGTTCAAAAGAACCATGCCGACCAAATTTTACTCTCAGAAAATGTTTCAACATGCTGAAAAATTTTCCGCGACCTAGCTGAGGTCACGAGTATTCGGGAACTTCCCTCGAGCATGAAGGAGAGTTCCAGCGACCTCGTAGGACCTCCTAGGACCATGTGTCGACCATGCTGCGAGTTTGAAGGTCAAAGACACTCTTCTAAACTCGCAGATTATGTTGCCCAAGTGGAACAGCCCCTTTAGTTACCTAATTGTAGATAATTACAAAATTAACCGTTGTGACGGAAATAGTAACACCCAGACTGCCTTGAAAATTCAAAAATGTGATATAATAATATAATAATAATAATAATATCTTTTATTGTCATTGCACATATGTGCAACGAGATTTGGTATGCAGCGTCCATCCGATGGACATAAAGAACATAACTTTAATATTATTGTAACGTTAAAACAAATAGTAAATACCCAACAAAATATTTATATTCATCAGTGTCATCAAATCAATTCAATTCATCTAAATTCAATTACTAGATCTAAAATCTATCCCATTCTTAAGAAAAGGCTAAAAATATTTTTTTTAATAGCCAGTATCTAAATAACAAACTGATCCCATTCACACAAGAATTCACAATATAACATGATTATTAAATCTCACTTTGTCATGAATTTCTATGCCAATGGAAGGAATTGAATGTTTAATTCCCATAAATTTTATTCTGTTGGTTTACAACTGCTGCAGGCAAGGGTCGTTTTACACAGACATTTATTCAAAATCCACAAACATCCACTCTCAAGATAATCAAAATCTTTATTTTTTGCTCAATCATGTCATAAGAACATCTAAATTATCTATATTTTGTGTTCTCTATCCATGATCAATATTTTCATACTAAACCTGACTAAAAACTAAAAATGATGTACTGTGGAAGTTTTCAATCAGGTATGAAAATATTGATCATGGATAGACAATAACACATATAAATGAGTTAGATGTTCTTATGACATGATTGTGTAAAAAATAATGAATTTGATTATCTTGAGAGTGGATTGTGATAGATTGGAATGTGGCCGCTGCCATGATTTAAGCCACGCGATATCGGCAAGCAAGACACGGCCGATATCGGGGCCTAAATAACATATTTCGAATCATCAGATTAAAATGAAACCACACCAAAAAGCAAGGTAAGGTGTTAACTAAACACCATAACTTTTGTTTTGTCCTGATGTGGAAGTCCTTGATGTTGATTTTGATCCGTGATGTTGAAGGCGTTAGAAGTCGCGTTTAACTTCAATCCAGCGATGCAATCGTCCAGCAACTTTAAAAAAAAACGGGAACAGAAGCGCAGAATGAATTTTTTTCATCAACTTGTAGTCCGAGCAAATACCTCTCCGACAACCAATACAAACCTACATTTTAATCCTGCCCCCCCCCCCCCTCCCGCCCCCAGCCTCCGGAATCGCACGCACAGGCAATGGCAGAACTGGAGCACCGCTGATGGTAGGTTTTGTAACAATGCTAATTTATGCACCACGCTCCGTGTGAAAAATCAGCTCCTCAGATCCGCTATCACTTAATCTTATGCCCTCTGGTTTAGGGTTCCCCTGCTAAGGGAAAAAATACTGTGACTTTCCACCCTATCCATGCCTCTAATGATTTTTATAAACCTCCATCAGGTCACCCCTCGGCCTTCTTCGCTCGAGAGTGAGCAGTCTGGCCTAACCGTTCCCTCCTTACAACTCAAGCTGTAACACAATGTCCAAACTCTTGTACTCAGTACCTCAGCTGATGAAGCCAAGCATGCCATATACCATCTTCCCCACCCTGTCTACCTGTATTGCCACTATTTAGGAATTATGCACTTACACCCCTTAGTCTCCTTGCTGCAAAAAACAAAGCTCTGGAAGAACTCAACGGTCTAGGTAGCACATTAGAATAACCTGTTTCCACGATGTATTACTCTATAACCCTATCCAAGCTTGTCCCATTTACCTGTGTTTGGCCATATCCATCTAAACCTTTCCTATCCATGTACGTCCAAATGTATTTTATAGGTTGTTTATGATGATCAAATTACCGAGCCAAAAAGTCACCTGTTCATTTCCCTCCACAGATGCTGCCTGTCCCATTACATTTCTCCAGCAGGACTTATTGCTTAAGATTCCAGCATCTGCCATCTCTTGTGTTCTTGGGTCTATTACATCCCCAGTGTCATGCCGTTCAATGTGTATACCTTACCCTAGTTTGACTTCCCAAAATCCATCACCCCACACTTGTGTGATTAAATTCATTCTGTAATTCTTTTGTCCACTTTTCCAGTTGATTTAACTACTGTTGTAATGTCAGAACCATTCCTCACTGCCTGCAATATCACCATCATCTGCATTACTACTGACTTTGGTGTTTAGTTTATTTTAAGCTCTTTAGTAGAGATAGAGCACAGAACTAGGACCTTCGGCCCACTGAGACCACACCAACCAGCGATTCCCGCATACTACCACCACGCTGCCCTCTAGGGACAATTTACAATTTTACCAAAGCCAACTAACCTACAAACCTGTACGTCTGGAATGTGGGTGGAAACCGAAGCACTCGGAGAAAACCCACACGGAAAGACTGTACAAACTCCGTACAGACAGCACCCATAGTCAGGATCGAACACGGGTTTCTGGCGCTGTAAGGTAGCAACTCTAGCACCCCGCTACCGTGCCGCATCTAACCCTCTAAGTGTTGTCTGCAAATTTACTAATCCTGCCACCTCCATTCACACCCAGATTCCTAATTAATATGACAAAGACAGACAAGGTGTTGGAAATATAATGGTAGGTATTTGGGCAAGTTGCTACATGGGGTTGAAATGACAGAGTTTGGGAGATGTCAGAGCAATCAGGGAGTTTGTAGTGTGGATTAATTAGGGTGTTGGCACCATGTGATAATAGCTGGGGCAAAGGAGATTCAAAATGGGACTACCTATGATGAGTCACTGCCAAGAGTAATACATCAAATCTAGTTGGTCCAAAAGCTCTCAAAGACAGACCATTTTGAAAACCATACACTGACTTCCCAAAGCTGTACTCCAAAGGGGCACTCAGCATTGCGCAGCCTAGGACCACAACCAGAACCCATAATTTGACAAGCCAGATTTAAGCATTCACAATGCGTCCACTCCGATACAGAGAAAAATAAACTTGCTTTACAGGAAATGCAGCGTTTACATTGTTCACGATCAGTTCCATCAGCTCTGAGATGACAGATTAATTTGTGGCCCCAACAATTTTTTGACATCGAGATCTTTGGCAGCTTATCAACAGCAATTCTCACATTTCATATCATTCTAACAGCTACATCCACTCCAATATACTACTCCTGCCTTGCAATGCGTACCATTGACAATTATATTTTGTTTTTGCATAAAGGAGGTTTGGTTTCATGGGAATCTTGCAATGCCAAATTATATTTTTGTCAACTGCAGTCTATTCAGTGGAGACCTCGTTTCATTGTAGAAAGTCCAAGCATAAGCATTTACCCCTCATTACAAAATGAAATGCTGACATTCTGAGTCTCCATTTTAAGCTTGGCAATTTAATTTTGTGGGGACAATGAGCCCCTGTTCAAAGCAACACGTTAAAATTGTAATGCCCACATCAGAATTGGAGGTGGCAATGATAACTTCATTAATATTGAGAAACTAGATAGAATCTCATTTTCCATAGTGGCATGTTTCTTCCAATGGGCATCAGTAGCTTTGGGTATAGAAGGGAGAAAATTAACCACTCTCAAAAACTCGGAATGGGAAAAAGAAGAACGTCTAGATTTATAAAATCATAAGACATAGGAGCAGAATGAAACCATTCGGCCCTTCAAGTCTACTCTACCTTTCAATCACGGTTCAAAGGTTCAAAGGTTCTTTATTTGTCACATATACCAATTGGTGTAGTGAAATGGGTATTGCCATTGCAACACATTAAAAAGAATACAACATAACAATAATAAAGAAATTTAAACATAAAAACATCCCCCCACAATGGTTCCCACTGTGAGGGAAGGCACAAAGTCCAGTCCCCATCCCCATGTCCACCCATAGTCTGGCCTATAATGGCCTCCGCAATCGCCTTTACGGAGGCCCGATGTTCCAGGCCCTTCTCGCCGGATGATGGTGCTCCGGCATCGGGAGAACCCTCTCAGCGGATTGGGACACCTGGAACGGCCGCTTCCTTACCCGAGACCGCGGCTTCCGAAGCTAACAGGCCGCGCTGGACGGAGCTCCACCACTGGCGATCCCGGCGAGAGATCCCAGGCTCCCGATGTAAAGTTCAGCGCCGCCGCCCGCCGCTGGCCGCTCCACAGACCCGCAGCTCCGCGATGTTTCATCGGCGGTTCCAGCGCGGCGACCCGGGCAAGGCATCGCCCGCTCCGCTCCGCGACAGCACTCCAGCGCTGTGCCGCCGCCGAAGCCGAGGTTCTGGCCGGTCCCCTCAGGAAACGCCGCTCCAGACCCCGATGGTAGGCAGCGAGGACGGGTCGAAGGTGCTGCTCATAGGAAGGCTGCCTCTCCGACCAGGTAGGGACTTGAAAAGCAGTTTCCCCCTCCCCCCCCACCCCCCACATAAAAAAGACTAAACCTCCAAAAACAAAACACTTTAACTCACTAAATTTTTTTTTTTAAAGAGGTGAAAAAACGGACAGCTGCAGGCTGGGCAGCCATACCCATACAGGACGGCGCCTCCTACCCCGGTTAACCAATTGTTCACCTCTCAACCCCATTCTCCTACTTTACTCCCATTAACTAACACTCTTACTAATTAAGAACCTATCAATTTCCGCTATAAAGATACTGAGCGTCTTAGTCTCCACAGCAGTCTGCGGCAATGAATTCCACAGATTCACCACCCTCTAGCTGAGTAAATTCCTCCTCATCTCCATTTTAAAGTTAAGTCTTTTATTCTGAGACAGTGGTCTCTGGTTCTAGACTCTTCCATTACTAGAAACATCCTATCTAGGCCTTTCATTATCTGGCAGGTTTCAATAAGATCCCCCCCTCAGCCTTCTAAACACCAGCGAGTCCAGGCACAAGAGCCTTCAAATGCTCCTCATACTTTAATGAGCATGTTGCCAGAACTTGAGGGCTTTGGCTAGAGAGAGAGATTGGGCAGGCTAGGATTTTATTCCTTAGAAGACTGAGGAGTGATCTTATAGAGGTACATAAAATCATGAGGGGAATACTGTAGCTAGGGTGAATGCAGCCTTTTATCTAGGGTAGGGGAAATCAAGAATCAGTGGATATAGGTTTAGGGTGAGAGACGAAAGATTTAATAGGAACCTACGTTTTTTCACTCAAAGAGCACTGGGATATGGAACAAGCTGCCAGAGGAGGTAGTTGAGGCAGATACCATAACAGAATTTAAACAACACCGAGACACGTACATGGATAGGAAAGATTTAGAGGATGACGGCAAAAGGCAGGCAGATGAGATTAGCTAGGATGCGGCACCGTGGTCAACATGGATGAGTTGGGCAGAAAGGCATGTTTCTGTGTTATATGACTCTCTGACTCCACTGTCCACTGCCTATAGTGGGTTACAATTATAAGGAAATTATGTTCTCAATGACTGGTATCCAGGGAGTCCTGGAGAAGTGGATGAATAAACAGGAAAAGGAATGATTCCCCTCTCCCCATAAACATTCTCACAAATGAAGAATAGCCACCAATTGAGAAAGCGGAGGACATGGGTGTCGGAGTGGCATACTTAGAGTGAATCAATGCCTTCAGGAAAGAAGGAGGGGCGAAAACTGAAGAAAGAAAAATTCTGATCATCACATCAGAATCAATAGGATTAAATTTTCCAGGTCCTGCAGTCTTCAGTTAGTATCAAATCATTGCAAGCCATGACTTGTATTTCACTCTGGTTGACAGTATGTTTTGCATGCAGATTTATTACCAACTGAAGCATGAAAATATTGAACCAAGCTTTTAAACAGATTAAATTGCTGCACCCTCTTCCAGATTTAGCAAGAATTAAAAAAAAAACTGCCCTGACATTTCAGCTTGATAAAACAGTGGCCAGCTAATGAAGATGTAGTAAGGTGGTCTCTGGTTCTTGTTAGTCTGCGCTACATTGAGTCAAGAGTCAAGAATCAAGAGAGTTTTTTTTTTAAGTGGCTGGAGTAACTCAGCGGGTCAGACAGCATCTCTGGGGCGAATGGATAGATAACATTTTAAGTCAGGAAACTTTTCTTCTGGCTCAAAACATTGTCTATCTATTCCCTCCGCGGTGACACTGCCTGACCAACCGAGTTATTCCAGCATTTTGTCTTTTTTAACAAATCAGCATCTACCATTCCTTCTGTCGACAAGAGCAGTTATTAATCATATGACTAATAGTTAGATAGAGCTATAGGGGCTAGCGGAATCAAGAGATTTGGGGAGAAGGTAGGCACGGGTTACTGATTGTGTACGATCAGCCATGATCACAATGAATGGCGCTGCGGGCTCGAAAGACCGAACGGCCTACTCCTGCACCTATTTTCTATGTTTCTATGCACAGGAACAAAACAATGAAATCCTGCACCTTCAAAGGCTCATTATCGCAACAACACAACATATAAATAAACAATAAACAATAATACAATTAAGTTATCAGTTACACTTGGTATCCAGATGATAATAGTGCTAAGCAACCAGAACTGCATGTAATACTCTGAATGTGACCTAACCAATGTTTTACACAGCCGTGAAATGACTTCCTATCCTTTAGACACCACGCACTGACCGACATGCCATATGCTTTCTTTACCATCCTTATCTACTTACATTACCACTTTCAAGGAGCTATGGACTTGCAGTCTAAGATCCCTCTGCTCCAAGGTTCTTGCCTTTCACTGTATACTTTCCCCTTGCATTTTACTGTCTACCTTACCTATGCCTAAGTTTATATACAATACCTCTATCAAGTGGGGAGGGGCTTCTTCCCGCCCCCCACCCCACACCAGTCTGAAGAAGAATCTGAAGAAGGGTCTCGACCCGAAACATCACCTATTCCTTCGCTCCATAGATGCTGCCTCTATCAAAGTTCATATGTGATATTCACCAAGCTTGCAAGTACACGATGACCTCTACATTAGGCATCAAGGGTAACTGGACCCTACCCCAATCATTGATCTGATTACTGCTCCCTGACCCAGCCTCTAATCCAACCAGATGAACTGTTCCATTTATTCCATACCATCTCCAACCCAACAACACCTTGCACCTAACCTTGCTCAGTGGCCTGACCCCAGTGCAGATCTTTGTCCTCCATTTTCCAGAACCTCCCTTCCAGTTTGAAAATTTGCATCAGGGACTAGACCTTAGACAGTTGGGGAAAAAAGACAGTAAGAACTAGAGTAACTAGAGAAAAAATATTAAATCTCCAATAATATTGGAGAATAGGCACGCTTCTGGGTGCTTTAGTATTTCCGACCTGTCCAGTTTCAAAGTTGGGCAGAATCTGCAACTTTAACACAAATCAGCAATCTTTACCCAAAATTGCATCATTGGGGCAAAGTGTGTTGATTACCTCAGGTTTCCATTCAACTTGTTTACATAATTTCAAATGCAATTTCCGATTCAATAGAGAGGGGAATTCCTTCAAGTCAATGAACTGCGAGTCGAGTCAAGCTGAATTTATTTTCTTAAGGACACATACAGTGATGTACAAGAACAATGGAAGCCTTGCTTGCTGCAGCATCACAGGCACATTGAATCACACACAAAAAACACACATTCTACAAGACTAAGAGCTGACGTCTATGCAAAAAACAAAACTTTTATTCAATTGTTTCAGACGAAAGGTCAACCTGAAACTAAATTTATTTCTCTACACTGAAGAAACCTGATAAACACTTCCTGTATTTTCTGCTGAGAGTAGCAATGTGGTGCAGTTGGATTATTACCGTTGTAAATAGGTGCGGGGAACTCCCATTTTACACTGGAGATGAGTTTCTAGAAAACCATCCTTTTCCCAATCTTCCGCCATGTGAAGCCACATCATCTGTGCTTGCGTCAAGAAATGCAAATTTTTTTTAAAGAGCAAATTTTTATTATGCATCCCAAACATTTTGCTAGTGACATGTGAATTCCGTATATAGGGGGAACTTTTGTTATTCAGACTGCTGTAATGCAGTTGCATATCACAAAATTAAAGTATTTCTAATCAATGCCAAACTCCCAAATGTAAAAAATAGGATTTTGATTTGCAGTAAATTACACTTAAAAACACATGACTGTACTGTTTAGTTAGGTACAGGTAGAGTAGTGGGTTTCCTATTTATTAAGAATATTAAAATCTACCTTCTCATGTGTTTATGCCTTAAAGTTGCATCTTTATTGTTTGGTGTGTCTTCAAGGACTTGTCAGAAATGTGACTTCAATTTTATTGAATGGGAGATCAGACACACAAGAATGAATGGATATTCCTTTCTGAAGAAGGGTCCCGATCTGCATCATTTTTCCTGACCCGTTGAGTTACTCAAGTGCTGTGTCTTTCTTTTGTAAACCAGCACCTGCAGTTCCTTATGTCTCAGCCTAGTCCTACTTCCGTTTCTATTGTTTATTTCGCTTGTGAACTATCACCAAGAAGGGAAACTCGCAATAGTGGCTCACTGGTGGGGCAGTGAGCTTGTGGACTGACTTCTATAATGTGATGCACATTAGCGCAGCGGTATAGTCATTGCCTTACAGCGCCAGAGACCTGGGTTCAATCCTGACTATGGGTGCTGTCAGTACGTAGTTTGTACGTTATCCCTGTTACCGCATGAGTTTTCTCTGGGTGCCCGGGTTTCCTCCCACATTCCAAAGATGTGCAGGTTTGTAGGTTAATTTGCTTCTGTACAATGTCCCTAGCTGACAAGATAGAACAAGTGTACGTGTGACCATTGATTGGTGCAAACTCGGTGGGCCATGGGGGCTGTTTCTGCATTGTATCTCTAAAGTAAATTTAAAAGATATAACTCCATCATATTGAGGGGCGGAGTAGGGGCTGAGATGGAGTGTGTGCAAAGGAGGCCACATATAACTACTGAAAATATTTTGACAAGCAAACCAGCCTGGCTGAGTTGACTGCCAAAACCGAATGCATCTAAATGCTTCTGATATTCAGCACCGTTTAAGAAACTTTATAAAATAACTAAACCAGTACAACAATTCAAAGTTAAAAACATAAAATAGTCATATTGAAAATAGTCAATTAAATCCCAACAAGGGTGGCACGGTGGCGCAGAGGTCGGGTTGCTGCCTTACAACGCCAGAGACCCGGGCTCGATCCTAACTACAGGTTCTTGTCTGTACGAAGTTTGTCCATTCTCCCCCTGACATGTGTGGGTTTTCTCCGGTATCTATGGTTTCCTCCCACACTCCGAAGACGTACAGGTTTATAGGCTAATTGACTTGGTATAAATGTAAGTTGTCCCTAGTGTGTGTAGGATAGCGTTAGCGTGCGGGGATCGTTGATCGGCGCGAACACGGTGGGCCGAAGGGCTTGTTTCCGCGCTGTATCTCTAAACTAAGCTAAACTAAACTATTAAAAGAAATGTTAAAATACCATTGTTTTAATTCCTTGAAGCTGTTCGCCAGCTCCAAGCTGGAGAGAGGCCAATGTCAGAGCAGAAGAACAATGACAAACATCTGGCAGCAGGTTTGAGATTTCTGCATGCCTACAGTCATATGTGAAAATCCTGAACATGCTGCAAGTTACAGAGGGAAATGCCAGCACGGAACAGCAGGTATTCCCCCACAAAAATCCGAGCTAATGATTTTAAAACAGGAGCAGATGATAGCAAAAAATAATTCAAATTGCTCTGAAAGCAACATATGCTCAAAGGTTCAGTGAATTTTTTGTTTTGCATTGTTATGCTGACTTTGCGAGAGTTATTGCAGAGCGAAAAATTAGCGGAAACCCCAGGCTTCGTCATCTAAGCAGCAGGGTGTCATCATCTACAATTGAATCCACCATTGTGGTTCAGCTTCCAGGCAGGATGGCAAGCTCATAGCCAGATGACTCATGTCTGCTTCTGACTTGGTACAAAAGAAGTCTTTTGCATGCAACGTCATTAAGTCATGGTTATCCCTCTTCATTGATGGTACTGTCTGAAGTCACCCAGTCAGAGGGTGGTGGATATATAGAGCAGGTTGCGAGACGCGGTAGTTGAGACAGGTACGATATAAAAATATTGAAAAGGCACTTTGAAAAGTACTTGGATAGGAACGTTTTAGAGGGATGATTAACGAGTTTCTCAGTGGGACAGGCAGCATCTCTGGAGAGAAGGAATGGGTGACATTTCGGGTCGAGACCCTTCTTCAGACTGGTTAGGGATAAGGGAAATTAGAGATATAGACGCTGATGTGGAGAGATAATAAACAATGAATGAAAGATATGCAAAAAAGTAACGATGATAAAGGAAACAGGCCATTGGAAGCTGTTTGTAGGGTGAAAATGAGAAGCTAGTGTGCCTTGGGTGGGGTAGGGGTAGAGAGAGAGGGAATGCTGGGGCTACCTGGTGAGAGAAATCAATATTCATACCACTGGGATGTAAGCTGCCCAAGTGAAATATGAGATGCTGTTACTCCAATTTGCGTTTAGCCTCACTCTGACAATAGAGGAGATTGAGGACAGAAAGGTCTGTGTAGGAATGGGAAGGAGAATTAAAGTGTCCAGCAACCGGGAGATGAGGTTGGTTCACACGGGCTGAACGAAGGTGTTCAGCGAAACGATCGCCCAGTCTGCGTTTGGTAACGTCGATATATAAGAGTGAACAACGGATACAGTAGATGAGGTTGGAGGAGGTGCAAATGAACCTCTGCCTAACCTGAAAGGACTGTCGGGGTCTCTGGACAGAGTTGAGGGAGTAGATATAGCGACAGGTGTTGCAACTTCTGCAGTTGCAGGGGATGGTACCTGGGGAGGGGGTGGTTTGGGTGGGAAGGGGTGAGTTAACCAGGGAGTTGTGGAAGGAACGTTCTCTGCGGAAGGCGGAAAGGGATGGAGATAGGAAAATGTGGCTAGTGATGGAATCCCATTGGAGGTGGTGAAAATTTCGTAAGATTATGTGTTGTATGCGACGGCCGATGGGGTGGAAGGTAAGGACTAGGGGGACTCTGTCTCTGTTGCGAATAGGGGGAGGGGAAGCAAGGGTGGAGCTGCGGGGTACCGAGGAGACATGAGTGAGGGCCTCATAGAAACATAGAAACATAGAAAATAGGTGCAGGAGTAGGCCATTCGGCCCTTCGAGCCTGCACCGCCATTCAATATGATCATGGCTGATCATCCAACTCAGTATCCCGTACCTGCCTTCTCTCCATACCCCCTGATCCCTTTAGCCACAAGGGCCACATCTAACTCCCTCTTAAATATAGCCAATGAACTGGCCTCAACTACCCTCTGTGGCAGAGAGTTCCAGAGATTCACCACTCTCTGTGTGAAAAAGTTTTTCCTCATCTCGGTCTTAAAGGATTTCCCCCTTATCCTTAAGCTGTGACCCCTTGTCCTGGACTTCCCCAACATCGGGAACAATCTTCCTGCATCTAGCCTGTCCAACCCCATAAGAAATTTGTACGTTTCTATAAGATGGGAGAGGGGAACCCCCATTCCCTAAAGAGCGGGTCCAGTTTTGGTCACCTGCTATGGAAAGAATGTCGGTAAAATGGAAAGAGTGCAGAGAAGATTTACAGGGATGTTGCCAGGACTCAAGGGCATGAGCAATAGCTATAGAGAGTGGTTGAGCAGGCTGGTAGTGGAATTTTCTGTGTTTGAAACGGGCGCCGACCACCTTCACGCCCGCCCACTTCATTGTGACGTCATCAGTCAAAGCTGGTTGAAGAATCTGTGTGTGAAAGTTGGTTTAAAAGGCAGTTTTGTCTTTTTTTTTAAATGTATTCACCAAAAACTTGTGAAATATAGGATCAAATCTTAAGTGTACCTGATCACTGCGTGGAGGGGAAAAATGTTTGTATGAATATGTAAAAATTTAAGCGCTACCGCGTAGCGTTTTGGCGAAAATACAAAAACACATACACACACACATACAAGATGAGACTTTTATAGGTATAGAGATGGGCCAATTCAAGGCAGGTGGGACAAGCATAGACAGGGCATCTTGGTTGGCATGGACACGTTTGGCCGAAGGGTTTGTTTCTGTGCTGTATGACTTTATGACAAGCATTTCCAATATTTTCTGCTTTTAAGAGTAGCAAAGCAGTAACATTTAATTATTACTAATGAAAATGGGTATATCACAAGATTGAAACATTCCAATCATTGTGTCAATCCTCCACCTGTGAGTATGTATCTTTTAATTTATTGCAAGTTTCATTTTAAAAATTCCTTTGCAGTATAAAGGATGGGTTCTTTTTTAAATTCAGGAGTGACAAACATGTATAACAGTATAACTTGCTGCAATACTGGCCACGGAGGAACATAAATTCAATAAAGGCTAAACAAAAAAATCAAAGAATTGACAACAAAAAATTTGAGGGATAATCTTCATCACACTGCAGCTGCATTTCTAAAAAATCAGATCCATTGTAACCAAAAAGGGAGTAAAGTACCCTGGGTGTCCAGCTGCTCTTTCTACTGGGCTACGTGTAGTGTTTAGGTTTCAGCAGGGAGAGGACATCACCAACTCATGTTGCAAATGGCCTGGAATAATTTGAATGCTTACATATAGTAGTTGTCTTTTTGTACAGGCTTATTGGTGGGAGTGGAAGGGAATTTTCATTCAGCACTGCTCCAATGATATTATTTTGTATGGACAATACTGTTTTTTTTTAATTGTTTGCTGCAACATGTTAGCAATTACAGAGACAAAGTGTATCAAAAGGCACCATTCTGTTGTACGCTTGCGATAATAGTGTGCATTTCTTTTGTTCTTTTATTCCTTAAAATAAAGCACACAATTGCTTTCATGAATATAGTGGCCCATTAAGCACTGCTAACTATTCATTCTATTCCATTTTTGTTTTCTTTAATGATGCATTTGATGCATCACTGCGCTTGCAACAGATGAAGACATTTTCATCCATACTAAAATTGACAATTTTAACCTATGCATCTGGAGATTCCAGGAAAGAAGGCAATGTTATTTTCTCTTAAAGCAGAGATTACTTTATCCTAAGTAATTGGAAAAATTATAACAAGCTAAAAACAGTTAGACTACTTGGCATACACTGAGCCTACATTTAGATAGTAGATAAAAGTAATTAATATGATCGCGACAATTTTACTTAATGAAAATAGCTTTAATCAAAGGATGTATAAGTGATCTAAGTGAATGCAGTATTAAGTACCAGCTTATAAGTGAGTTGCTATTGTTTCTTGTTTCTTTGCAAACTCATGGAACAAGATAAATCATCCTAAAACCCGTTCATTAGTGTCATATTCTTTGGCGGCACAAATAGCTAGTGATTTTTCTTAAACCTCAGGACATATTCTTTCCCTTTGTACTCTAATTTTTCTTCTTAAATGCATATTTTGGGAAAGAGTTCTGAACCTTAACCTTTCTGGGTCACACAGCAGTAAAGGGATTGAAGAATAGTTCTCTTTGTTGCAGGGACAAAGGGTGCTATCATTTCCCAGCCTAATAATGTAGGTGACTATTATTGGCTGGGGCTGTCTTTTCCTGGACTTTTTTTGATTGAAAAGACAAAAAAAGGTTGTTTCCCTATAAATTTCACCCCACTGTTTTAAGTGAGGAAATATCAAATTTTGATTCAGGCATTTCCCAAGATTGTGATGCCGTTTGCAACAGCTAAAAGCTAATGCCCAATCATTTTCACCTAATATAACGTCCCTTAAATTTTTCTTAAGTAAATAGTGGGCATGAATATTGTAAAGGTCATTGCTGCAACAGTGAAGTGCGCAATATTAGTTGTGAGTTGATCAAAAGAAATCTGAGAAAGTCCGACAAAGGTCAGTTAATGTCACAAAGCATCACAATGGATTAATGCGGAGATGTGAGCTCCTACACTGGCCAAGGATGCAACAAGCACAACAATTTGTCAACTTATTGTCAATTGCTCAAAGGATTTGGTGGGACTTAGAAGAAGTTGCATATCTTAAAAGAGAAAAAAAAAGTGCGTGGTAAATATAACTGTGTGGTAGATACACAAGATATGTGCCTTTGAAATAAGTGCTTTTGTTGATATATTTCCAATCCCGCTGCAATAATTCTGATCGTTTATCTGCTACTTAAGGCATTTGAACCAGAGGCCATGGTTCAATCCCTTATCTTAGAAACATTTGAAAATAAGGTTATACACACACACACACACACACACACGTACACACACACACACACACACACACACACACACACACACACACACACACACACACACACACACACACACGTACACACACACACACACACACACACACACGTACACACACACACACACACACACACACACACACACACACACACACACACACACACGTACACACACACACACACACACACACACACACACACACACACACACACACACGTACACGTACACACACACACACACACACACACACACACGTACACACACACACACACACACACACACACACACACACACGTACACACACACACGCACACACACACACACGTACACACACACACACACACACTCACACACACACACACACACACACACACACACACACACACGTACACACACACACACACACACACACACACACACACACACACACGCGTACACACACACACACACGTACACACACACACACACACACACACACACACGTACACACACACACACACACACACACACACACACACACACACACACACACACACACACACACACACACACACACACACACACATGCCACACTGGGAGCAGATATAGTGCATTAGAAATTAAAAAAAATAAGCCTCTGTATTAAATATATCTCAATGGAAAGTGGATCACAGGACAGGATGATTTCCATGGAACAATTATCTTCTTTATCTGGACCTCCATTAACATTTATTTCATCAGCCAAAGTAAACAAGTTATATTGTTGTATTAGGGCATTGAACTCTACCTCTAGAATTTATTGCATTGGCTTCAACTGAAAGAATTTGAGACAGAATTCAACTCATTGACACAGAGTCTGAAGAAGGGTCTCGACCCGAAACCTCATCCATTCCTTCTAGCCAGAGATGCTGCCTGTCCTGCCCAGTTACTCCAGCATTTTGTGTCTATCTTTGGTTTAAACCAGCATCTGCAGTTCCTTCCTACGCTACTACTATCCGGCAGATTTAGCACGACCAAGCAGGATTGAACGACAAGGTAAATTGCATTATAGAGACTGGAATGCTTGTTGATTATAGCTGTACAGTGTATTTATTCTGTCACATTTTTTTAATTGATTCTTTATGTTTGTTCCTTGCTATTCTGGTATAACCTGTTCATTAGCATTAATTCCCTGCTCGCACTTCACGACTTTTCTCCCTTATAGCATAGAATAAATATGACTCATCTCTGGGGATTTTAGATTTGAATCCTTTGAGCTTGGTAGGACCTGCATTTCATATGTCAAATGTACTGATGTAAATTAGATTATTGCTGAATAATGCATAAGCAGACAATAGTACATGTAACAATAATACAATACCCAGATGGCTAAGTGTATTTATGTGTCCGTGTGTTCCACCTGCTCCCTTCAAAAATATCACAAGTGCAATTGTTCAGTAAGGCACATCTAACAGCATCACTCACCAGAGCCCCTCACATATTCAACCCCATTTGGAAGCACCTTTTCATAATGACAATAACTTGCCCTTTTATGTGCGCCTTTTGCCGATCATTTCCTGTTTCAGGTGCAACTATTCTCAAAGGGGCTAACACTACACAGGACCCAGAGCTCTCATTCACCCTGCTACAGTCTACATCAAACAACTACTTGTATCCATGTATGGAACATAGCAAAATGTTGTGGTTCGGTACAACAATTCCTTGTACCGAAACGTCTTCTGCCATTCTCTTGTATTTCATTAAGACACTCCTTTGAACAAGCTCTTGATCACAATGACATAGAAACATAGAAACATAGAAAAATAGGTGCAGGAGTAGGCCATTCGGCCCTGCGAGCCTGCACCGCCATTCAATATGATCATGGCTGATCATCCAACTCAGTATCCCGTACCTGCCTTCTCTCCATACCCCCTAATCCCTTTAGCCACAAGGGCCACATCTAACTCCCTCTTAAATATAGCCAATGAACTGGCCTCAACTACATTCTGTGGCAGAGAGTTCCAGAGATTCACCACTCTCTGTGTGAAAAAAGTTGTTCTCATCTCGGTCCTAAAGGATTTCCCCTCTATCCTTAAGCTGTGACCCCTTGTCCTGGACTTCCTCAACATCGGGAACAATCTTCCTGCATCTAACCTGTCCAACCCCTTGAGAATTTTGTAAGTTTCTATAAGATACCCCCTCAATCTCCTAAATTCTAGCGAGTACAAGCCGAGTCTATCCAGTCTTTCTTCATATGAAAGTCCTGACATCCCAGGAATCAGTCTGGTGAACCTTCTCTGCACTCCCTCTATGGCAATAATGTCTTTCCTCAGATTTGGAGACCAAAACTGTACGCAATACTCCAGGTGTGGTCTCACCAAGACCCTGTACAACTGCAGTAGAACCTCTCTGCTCCTATACTCAAATCCTTTTGCTATGAATGCTAACATACCATTCACTTTCTTCACTGCCTGCTGCACCTGCATGCCTACTTTCAATGACTGGTGTACCATGACACCCAGGTCTCGTTGCATCTCCCCTTTTCCTAATCGGCCACCATTTAGGTAATAGTCTGCTTTCCTGTTTTTGCCACCAAAGTGGATAACCTCACATTTATCTACATTATACTGCATCTGCCATGCTTTTTCCCACTCACCCAGCCGATTCAAGTCACCTTGCAGCCTCCTAGCATCCTCCTCACAGCTAACACTGCCCCCCAGCTTAGTGTCATCCGCAAACTTGGAGATGTTGCATTCAATTCCCTCGTCCAAATCATTCATATATATTGTAAATAGCTGGGGTCCCAGCACTGAGCCTTGCGGTACCCCACTAGTCACTGCCTGCCATTCTCAAAAGGACCCATTTACTCCTACTCTTTGCTTCTTGTTTGCCAGCCAGTTCTCTATCCACATCAATACTGAACCCCCAATACCGTGTGCTTTAAGTTTGTATACTAATCTCTTATGTGGGACGTTGTCGGAAGCCTTCTGAAAGTCCAGATATAACACATCCACTGGTTCTCCGCTATCCACTCTACTAGTTACATCCTCGAAAAATTCTATAAGATTCGTCAGACATGATTTACCTTTCGTAAATCCATGCTGACTTTGTCCAATGATTTCACCACTTTTCAAATATGCTGCTATCCCATCTTTAATAACTGACTAGCAGTTTCCCCACTACGGATGTTAGACTAACTGGTCTGTAATTCCCCGTTTTCTCTCTCCCTCCCTTTTTAAAAAGTGGGGTTACATTAGCTACCCTCCAATCCTCAGGAACTACTCCATAATCTAAAGAGTTTTGAAAAATTATCACTAATGCATCCACTATTTCTGGAGCTACTTCCTTAAGTACTCTGGGATGCAGCCTATCTGGCCCTGGTGATTTATTGGCCTTTAATCCATTCAATTTACCTAACACCACTTCCCGGCTCACCTGGATTTCACTCAGTTCCTCCATCTCCTTTGACCCGCGGTCCCCTGCTATTTCCGGCAGATTATTTATGTCTTCCTTAGTGAAGACGGAACCAAAGCACTTATTCAATTGGTCCGCCATATCCTTGTTCCCCATGATCAATTCAGCTGTTTCTGACTGCAAGGGACCTACTTTTGTCTCCCTCTATGTTTCAGTGCCTATTATTCCGATTGATTATCCTAATGTGGAACACTTGCAATGTTTTAGAGTTGGTTTAGTAATGTTGTATACCTGAGACCATAAAGGGCTTCTCTAATATCCTGATTTATTGACAAATATTTTCCAGGACTCGAAGCAAAAGAAAGGCATTTCTATGCCCCACTGATGTAAGTGCTTACATTTGGCGTAGAACATTACTTGAAATTCCACATGCATCATGTGCCAGGCCAAGTGGCAGATCTCATCCTGGACTATTACAACCAGTTCAGCATGAGAGTCTCATCAGGGTCAGTAACATCAGAGTGGCACAGACTGGAGGTTGGGATCATCACAGGCTGTACCATCTCTGTGATCCTTTTTGCCTTGGCGATGAACATGATCGTCAAGTCTGCTGAGCCAGAGTGCTGGGGCCCTCGGACCAAGTCAGGAGTGCGGCAACCACCAATCAGAGCCTTCATGGACAACCTGACAGTCACCACTGAGTCAGTGCCAGGAGGCAGGTGGATCCTGCAGGGGTTGGAGAAACTGATTGGATGGGCAAGGATGAGGTTTAAGCCAGGAAAGTCAAGGTGACTGGTGCTGAAGAAGGGCAAAGTCATGGACAGGTTCCACTTCAGCATCCAAGGGACACCAATCCCAACTGTCTCCGAAAGGCCAGTGAAGAGTCTTGGCAAGGTGTTTAACAGCAGCCTGAAGGATACAGCATCTGTCCAGGCAACCTGTCAGGAGCTGGAGAGTTGGTTGAGAGCAGTGGACCGGTCGGGGCTTCCCGGCAAGTTCAAGGCATGGATTTACCAGCATGGTATCCTGCCAAGGATACTCTGGCCACTGCTTGTCTACGAAGTCCCATTATCCATCGTAGAGAGATTGGAGAGGAAAGTCAGCAGCTTTCTCAGGAGGTGGCTGGGACTGCCCAGAAGCCTTAGCAGCATCGCCCTATACGGAAATAACACCAAGCTCCAGCTGCCCCTGAAGTCCCTAAAGGAGGAGTTTAAGGTGACTCGGGCCAGAGAGGTGATGCTGTACAGGGACTCCAGCGACCCCAAGGTGGCTCAGGCAGTGGTGGAGGTGAAAACTGGGAGGAAGTGGAGAGCTGGCGAAGCCGTGCTGCAAGCGGAGTCTCGGATACGCCACAGAGTCCTGGTGGGAGCAGTGACTCGGGGAAGAGCTGGCCTGGGAATCTTCCCATCTCCCCAGTTTGACAAGACCAAGGGGAAGGAGAGGCGCAGGCTGGTCCAGGAGGAAGTGAGGGCAGTGGTGGAGGAGGAGAGGTGTACCAGAGCAGTTGGATTGAGGCATCAGGGGGCCTGGACAAGGTGGGAGCAGGCCATGGACTGAAAAGTCACATGGACTGAGCTCTGGCAGGCTGAACCACAGCGCATCAAGTTCCTGGTCAAGGCAGTGTATGATGTCCTGCCCAGCCCATCGAACCACTTCATCTGGGGCAAAGCGGAATCTCCAGATTGCCCGCAATGCTCAGGCAAGGGGACGTTAGAACATATCCTGAGCTGCTGTCCAAAGGCTCTTGGGCAGGGCCGGTACACCTGGCGTCACGACCAGGTTCTTAAACCCATTGCAGAAGCCATCAGCATGGGAATCAGCAGCTGCAGACGAGCACCCCCCACCACCCAGATGATCACCTTCGTGAAGGCCGGAGTGCAGCTGCCAAGAGCCACAGCAGCCAGGAATCCGTCAGGAATCCTGGCGACTGCGCAGGACTGGCAGCTTTCCGTAGACCTGGTGAAACAGCTGAAGTTCCCACAGCACATTGCCACGACCACCTTGAGGCCAGATATCCTCCTGGTCTCAGAGGCGACCAAAAACATCATCTTGTTGGAACTGACAGTGCCGTGGGAGGACCGTCTGGAGGAGGCCCACGAGAGGAAGATGGCCAAGTATGAAGAGCTGGTCATAGACTGCCGCAAGCAGGGCTGGAAGGCAAGGTGTATACCCATCGAAGTGGGCTGCAGAGGTTTTGCAGGGCAATCGCTCTACAAAGCCTTGAGTGCACTGGGCGAGGAGAAGGGCCATCATGAACACCACAGAGGCTGCGGAGAAGGCCTCGAGATGGCTCTGGATCAGGAGAGAAGGTCCATGGGGAGGAGCGAATGCCACCTGAACACAAGTCGTGGACTGATCAACCACGGCTGGGTCGCCTGGGTGAGGGTGTCTGATGTTGAAAGACCCAAAACACCCAATGACCCCAGTTTACATCACTGATGATGTGTTCAGGAGCATCAATAAATGTATTTGTATCAATCGGTGCTTACATTTGGCGTAGAACATTACTTGAAATTCCACATGTACTATTTCCTATATTGAGGAAAGCAGTACAGTGTGATATAACATTTCTGGAATAGACCTCGCTCTTCTATGTTAAATAAATTAAACATTTTCTCTTTCACCTCCTTCATAATATGTTGGCCATTTCTCAAACTGAACAAATATGTGTAGAAAAATGTATTTCTTCAGTTGGCATATAGCAAATTTTATTCCAATTCCATTGTCAAGCTAGAAAATTCATATCTGTACAGATTCAAATATAATTTGAACTTGTAACAACTATATGTGTTTGTCAATTAAGGTTGATTACACATTGTTATCGTTATTCAGTGTTTATGTGAAATAGCTACCCATTGAACCTGCATTCTTGCCGCTTATTACCACATCCGGCTATTCCATATAATAACACTTTAGGGGAGACAATGACCTCCATACCCTAAAGTCAGATTGGTTTGGGGATCTCACATTTCCTGCCTTTTCCTTTTGACTTCATTTGATTGAAAACACTTCAATCTCATCTCTGCAAACATCTGTCAGGTCAAACTTAATCTTTTGATCTGAAAGGTAATGCTATCTTTCCGATATAATTCTCTCTTGGTTCTTCTTCTCTTCATGGTGTGAGCTTTGGTATAACTCCAGAGGTGCAAAATATCATTTATTCCGATAGTTAATTTAGTTTTGTACTTGTGGAGAGTTTCTTTCCATTTCTAATCACCTACTCTTTTGGACTATTTGTAGCATTTTATGTGGATTCAAAATAGATTGCCCATCACTGGTGATTACTGACATTCATTGAGCCATTGATATTAAAGTAGATTAAAAGTTTTTTTTAATGGAATAAATACATTGTAAATATTATGTATCATGTACATGTAATGTAAGTCTGATAATGTAATGTAAGCCTGCTCCTTTTTCTCCAGAGATGCTTGCCTGTCCTGCTGAGTTACTCCAACTTGTTGTGCTATCTTCGGTTTAAACCAGCATCTGCAGTTCCTTCCTACACATGTAGATGTGAGCCTCCTGGTGAATCAGCAAGGTTACTTTCTGAGTTATTCAATAAATATTTCATGTTCAAGGCCTGAAACATAGAGTTCACTGGTTCTGTCAGACTAGAGCAGTCTGAAGAAGGATCTTGACCCAAAACATCACCTATTTCTTTTCTCCAGAGATGCTGCCTGACGCGCTGAGTTGCTCCAGCTTTTTGTATCTATCTTCGGTTTAAACCAGCATCTGCAGTTCCTTCCTACACAATTCCCTGGTGCACATGTATTGTCTTTCCGCTGACTGGTTAGCATGCAACAAAAGGATTTTCACTGTACCTCTGTGCACATTACAATAAACTAAACTAAACTAAACTAAATTCAACTAAACTAAACCATGGGAATGAGGTGAATATTGGTCAGTTTCTCAATCTTGCCCACAACTCCTGCAGCGAATGAATATGTTTAGAAATCTGATAAGAACAAGGTCAGGTTTAGATGAAATTCTAAGGTTTCCTTTTTTATTTGACATACCATAACAAGGTGCTGCTAACTAATGTCACAGTTGAGTCATGCATAATGTTAATCAGACTGCATTGAGGAGGACTAGGACGTGTGAACTTCATTAAAAAGCATTGTTGTTAACAACATTTCCATTGTACTCTTTGTATTTGTGAATGAGGAAGTGACTAAAATGAATAAAATATTAGTAGATTCAGCACGTAAACTTAAAATTAGACATTTATTAAAAAACAAAATACAATATAAAAAAGTAACAAATAGACTAAATTATTTTTAGGAACTTTATTATTGAGATCTCATAGCTTTTACATTAGCGATCTATGGATACTGGATCATTACTTCAATTCAAACTGAATGCAGTCTTTCATTACTCACCCAGTAATTCCTTAATCATTGTTCCCATGTAGTTGGTGTCAGATTACCAGACTACAACGTGAGGATTGCTTTCCATGTGCTAGAAGATAGGGAGAGAATCAAGTGGGTTTGTTTATACTTACTATCTGTCACAAATATGCAGAGATAAAGGAACTGTAAATTAGATTCATATTAGTTTGCAACCAGTTCCAAACCGGCCGAGCAATGTTGTAGGAAGGAACTGCAGATGCTGTTTTAAATCGAAGATAGACACCAAATGCTGGAATAACTTAGTGGAACAGGCAGCATCTCTGGAGAGAAGGAATGGGTGATGTTTCGGGTCAAGACCCATCTTCAGACTAGGCCGAGGCCAGACTAGGCTAGGCCAAGCAATGTTATTACACTTAAGTAAATGCGTGCACAATTTTGTAATTTTACTGTTAATTTGACCTTCAGCACAAATGGGAACCAACAACAATAAAATTAAACAAATTGGTCATCGACAAATATCACTGATTCTTTTTTTTATACGATTGACAAATAAATTGGGGTAAGAGACTGCTTTGAGTGTAATGCACCGTGTTTCCAGTTTGTTCCTGCATAAATTGTTAAACTGAAGGTAGACACAAAATGCTGGAGTAACTCAGAAGACAGTCTTAAGAAGGGTCTCGATCCAAAACGTCACCCATTCCTTCTCTCCAGAGATGCTCCCTGTCCCACTGAGTTACTCCAGCATTTTGTGTCTATCTTCGGTTTAAACCAGCATCTGCAGTTCCTTCCTACACATAAATTGTTAAACTTTTGTTTCCTGTTGGTTTCTCCATTTATAGGTTTCCTCTCAGCTTCCTCTTTTTGCTTCCTCTTTTGGAAAATGCTATTGATTTCTGTTGCATGCCAATTATTGTAAATTTACCAGAGATCCTTGAAGGATTGTCACGATGATGAACATCAAAAATACGAGTGTCTTTAAAAGGGCATCAAAGGTGCGGATATAAAGAGTCCACTGTCATGTTAAGTCCTGTGGTTAACCTTTTATTCAGTAGGTCTAGTGTGGATTCAGTGGGACTAGTGTAAAATGGCAGTAGGGCCATTAGACACGACACCAGTGCATCTGGTTAAAACCGCATAGATGCACATATTAATGTGAGCGTGGTCAAGTTTGGTTGTGATAACACCTCTTGAAATAAAAGAATTATTAGGAGCAGAAGGGCAAATGGATCCTCAGCACATTCCCTTATCCAATAAATCAAAGCTGACCTTCTATCTCCCTCTTTTCCATCTAGTCCCCATCTTCCTTTATTGCCTTAGTGCCCATCAACATTATCCACACTCAGCAATGCAGGCACCTGAATTAAAGAACAAAGATTTACAGTCGATCGAAATGCAGTCATCTTTCCTCACTTCAGTGTTAAGTGGTCTGCCTTCTGATTGTGCGATTAAAAACTGAAAGAGGTAGAAACTCTGCAGGTCAGGCAATGTCAATGGAAAGAGAAACAGAGTTAACATCTGAGGAAGGGTCCAGACCCAAAACGTCACTATCCATGCTCTCCAGAGACGCTCTCTGACTCACTGAGTTACTCCAGCACTTTGTGTCTTTTTTTGTAAACAAGCATCCGCATTTCCTTGTATCAACAGAGTTAACGTTTCAGATTGAAATCTTTTCCGTCATCGACAGGTTTTTGATTTTAAGTTATGATAAAAGCTCTTCAACATGAAACATTAATCTTGTTTCTCTTCCCACAGGTGTTACCTGACCTGCTGAGTGTTTCCAGCATTTTTTTCAGTTTTTATTTCAGATTTTCAGCATCTGCAACTTTTTTTATATTTGCTTATCCTGCAACTTTTCTCCCAAGTTTGTTATTCTCCAGCTAAAGGAGTAGCACTCGACATTTACACAACGGATTTTCATAGAATCTTGTACAATTCAATGAGATCATCTCTCATTCTGCTGAACTTTATGTAAAGTCCACCCTTCTTAAGGAATCTCAAAAATATGTTGCAAATCCAGAAAATACAAAATAAAATAACAATCTTTATAATAGACTTTTAGCAAATCCCCTACTATTGATGCTAGGGTGACCAGTCTGTAGTTATCTGATTTCCCTTTCTCCCTCTTTTAAAAAATGACGTGGCTACATTTGTTAAAAGCCAACGGCCTGACCTAGTCTAGAACTGGGAGAATATTTAATCACCCCCTCAACATTTAAATTATTATTATTTTCTATACTTCTTGCCAAAGTGAATAACTTTGCCTGTTCCTTTATTTTATTCCAGTTGCCCATCTCTGATTTATTCACTTATCCCGGTCTGCATCCATATTCATATTCCTTGCTTTCTTTTGCTGGATTGTTTTCCTGCCTTCAACAAAACTGGATACATCGCATTCTATTCATTTATTTAATCCTGCATTGTAATTAGCTCAAGACAAAGTGTGCAGCGGTAGAGTTGCTGCTTTACAGCGCCAGAGACTCAGGTTCGACCCTGACTACGAGTGCTCTCTGTATGGAGTTTCTACGTTCTCCCTGTGACCTTACGGATTTTCTCCTGGTCCTCCCACAATCCAAAGCCGTACAGGTTTTTAGGTTACTTGGCTTTGGTAAAAGTTGTAAATTGTCTCTCGTGCATGTAGGATAGGTTAATGTGTGGGGATAGCTGGTCGGGGCGGACTCAGTGGACCGAAGGGTCTGTATCTCTGTATCTCTGCGCTGCATCTCTAAACTAAACTAAACTAAACTAAACCTAGCCACAACAGCTTGGTAAACTAACAAAAACTAATTGATTATTCTTATACTCACCTCCCTGCTGTTTAAATATTCCATTCATATTAATATATAACCTTCAACCTGCCTCCCTTTATTTTATGAAGCAGCATTTCGTCTATTATCTTTTCAAATACCTTTCACATACCTCTACCTATGTTGGTGAGCTCTTTGTAAATCTGTTGACTTACATTTATATTGTGCCTTTCACAACTCCTGCAGGGCATTGTAGAATATTTGCTCTTGAATCTTTGCTCTTGTACACTTTCTTGCAGTAACTTTGAGGATTACGAAAATGTTCATGCATTAATGAACATAATGATAAATACGAAAAATACAATGTAAAAATAAAATTAATTGTATGATATCCTGAAAAAGTGCAATGGTCAAGTTTAAGGAAACATAAAACAAAATTGCTGCAGCATTGACTTCCCAAACCAAAAAATGGAAAATAGGAAGGAAATATTAATGATGCTTTAGATTACCAAAAATTTTTTTGAAGAAATGTAGTGTGTAGAGAATAAAGAAATAAACAAAAAAATACATTTTAAGATATGGTTTGAGTAATAATAAATGAACATGTAAAAAATTAAACAACAAAACCCTTTAAGGTTTAATAGGAACCTGAGGGGTCATGTTTTCACACAGAGGGATGTGGGTGTATTGAACAAGCTGCTGGAAAGGGTAGTTTGAGGCAGGTGCTATCACAATGTTTAAAAATCATTTGGATAGGTACATAGATAGTACAGGTTTAGAGGGGATATGGGCCAAGCGCATTCAGGTGGGACCAGTGTTGGTCGGTGTGGGCAAGTTGGGCCGAAGGGCCTGTTTCCACACTCTATGGCCCGATGACTCTATAACAAAAGTAGAATGTGGGAACTGTGAGAAAAGCGTTCAATAGTGAACTGAAAAGTAGAACTATTAACTGCAACATGTGAGGATTGTGTTCCTAAATTGATAACGGTTTGAACATAGACCTTAGAACATAGAAAACCGTAGAACAGGAACAGGCCCTTCAGCCCACAATGTCTATGCTGAGCATGATATCAAGCCACACTAATCTCATCTACCCACACATAATTCATACCTCTCAATTCTCTGCACATCCAAAGTCTCTTAAATGTCACTATCGTATCTACCTCCATCACCAACCATGGCAGGGCGTTAAAAATGTTAAAAATTCTCAATCATGTCTTCAAATCTTATATCTCCTCTCTATTATAGCTCCCTCCATACCTAACGCCCTCCTGAAATTTGAGCTCTTCTCTTGAAATCTGGCCTTTCGCTTGTCCTTAATTTACTTGTCCCATTACTAAATGGCCATGTCTTCACCTGCATTGTTTCATGGTCTGAAATTCCTTTTCGATATAGTATAGTATAGTATAGTATTTTAATGACCACACAGCCAAGCTGGTGGAATTTTGGGTTGGGTGGAATATCCCATTCACCTCTACTTCTCCTCCCTCTTTTTGATCGATATCTTAAAACCTGGAGCTTTGATATGAAGTCATAGAGTCATAGAGTGAATCAGTGTGGAAACAGGCCCTTCATCCCAACTCGCCCACGCCGGCCAACCATGCCCCAGCTACCCTAGTCCCACTTGCCTGCGCTTGGTCTATAACCCTCCAAAACTGTCCTATCCATGTATCTGTCCAACTGTTTCTTAAACAATGGGATAGTCCCAGCCTCAACTACCTCCTCTGGCAGTTTGTTCCATGTACCCACCACCCTCTGTGTGAAAAAGTTACCCCTCAGATTCCTATTAAATCTTTTCCCCTTCACCTTGAACCTATGTCCTCTGGTCCTCGATTCCCCTACTCTGGGTAAAAGACTGTGTGCATCTACCCTATCTATTCCTCTCATGTTTTTGTATACCTCTATAAGATCTCCCCTCATCCTCCTGCGCTCATGGAATAGAGACCCAGCCTACTTAACCTCTCACTATAGCTCACATCCTCTAGTCCTGGCAACATCCTCATAAATCTTTTCTGAACCCTTTGAAACTTGACAATATCTTTCCTATAACATGGTGCCCAGAAATGAACACAATATTATAAATGCGGTCTCACCAACATTTTATACAACTGAAACATGACCTCCAAACTTCTATACTCAATACTCTGACAGAAAAAGGCCAAAGTGCCAAAAGCCTTTTTGACCACCTTATCTACATGCGACTCGACCTTCAAGGAACCATGCACTTGTACTCCTAGATCCCTCTGCTCTACAACACTACTCAGAGACCTACCATGTACTGTGTAGGTCCTGCCTTTGTTTGACGTCCCAAAATGCTACACCTCACACTTCTCTGTATTAAATTCCATCAACCATTCCTCCGCCCACCTGGCCAATCGATCCAGATCCTGCTGCAATCGTTCACAACCTTCTTCACTATCTGCAAAACCGCTCACTTTTGTATCATCAGCAAACTTGCTAATCTTGCCCTGTATGTTCTCATCCAAATCATGGATGTAGATGACAAACAGTAACGGGCCCAGCACTGAACCCTGTGGCGCACCACTAGTCACAGGCCTCCATTCTGAGAAGCAACCTTCCACCATCACACTCTGCTTCCTTCCAAGAAGCCAATTTGCTATCCATTCAGCTATCTCTCCTTGGTTCCCATGAGATCTAACCTTCCAGAGCAGCCTACCATGCGGCACCTTGTCGAACGCCTTACTGAACATCTACAACATCTACAGTTCTGCCCTCTCAGTGGCGGAAATCCCGGGGGGGCAGGGGAGACACACACCCCCCCCCTGTTTTGAGAGGTGGGGGAATGATCCCCCCCACCCCCATTTTTTGTAATCTGGATTTTTAAACCCGATGAAATCTCCGCTTTCCGTGAGACAGTGGGGGTGGGACTGATGATCAAGGGCACCGATTGGACGAGAGAGACGTTGGTCTGCAGGCAATGGGGGCAGGACATGATGATTCAGCGCGATGATTGGAGGAGGGAGGTGTCGGTCAGAGGCGGAAGTAGGGGGGTGGGACTGAGGATAGAGCACGGTGATTGGAGGAGGGAGACGTGCCCAGGTCACAGGGTCACAACGGCAGCCCTGGACACAGACCTGCGCCTCATCTGCAGCCAGGATCGATCCCGGCTGGCTCTCCATCGCTGCCGAACTACCACTGGACCATCCCCGTCCCCACCCGAGTGCCCCCCCCCCCCCATGCCCGGGGGTGGCCAGAGACGTTGGGAGTCAGACGGGCGCGGTGCCCCCAGGCCCACAGCCAGCGCAGAGAAGCAGTGCTGAACCCAGCTCAACCCTGCCTGTCCCGCCAGGTTAACCTACAACCCTGCCTGGACTTATGGGAAATATGGCCCAGGTTTACAGTCAGCATGGAGAAGCAGCGATAGCTCCACGGCTCCGGACTGGTATTCCGTCAGTCCAGGCAGGGCTGTAGGTTAATCTGGTGAGACAGGCAGAATTGAGTTGCATTTCGCGCTGGATTGAGCTGAAATTACCGTTCACAGGGCCCACGGCTGAAGCCTCCGAAGCCTCGCGTGTGTGTGCGAGTGTGCGCATGCGCATGCGGCCGCCAAGAAATTGTGTCCCCCCCTGTCCCCCGGTCCCCTCCATATTTTGATAGCGATTTCCGTCACTGGCCCTCATCAACCTTTTTGCTCACGTCTTCCAAAAAATCAATCAGATTTGTGAGACAGGACCTCCCACGTGCAAAACCATGCTGACTGTCCCTAATCAGCCTTGCCCATCCAAATGGCCTGTATATCCTATCCCTCAGAATACTCTCCAGTAACTTACCAACTACAGATGTTAAGCTCACCAGCCTATAGTTCCCAGCATTTTCCCTGTAGCCCTTCTGGAAAAGAGGCACAACATTTGCCACCCTCCAATCCTCTGGCACGTCTCCTGTATTAAAGGACGACTCATAAATTTCAATCAGGGCTCCCACAATTTTCTCTCCAGTTTCCCGCAATGTCCTCAGATATATCTGATCAGGCCACGGAGATTTGTCTACCTTCAAACACGACAGTACCTTCAGTACTTCCTTGACGGTAACCCTGACTGCTCTCATGACACTTCCAGTGACTGCTCCAATTTCTTCCGTCCTACTGTCTTTCTCCTCGGTAAATACAGAGGAGAAATACTCATTGAGGACCTTGCCCATTTCCTGTGACTCCACACAGAGGTGACCGCTTTTATTTCTGAGAGGTCCCACTCTCTCTCTAGTTACCCTTTTCCCCCTTATGTATTTATAAATTATTTTGTGTTTGTCTTTTATGCTACTCGCCAGAGCTATCTCCTGGCCCCTTTTTGCCCTTCTGATCTCCTTTTATAGTTTGCTCCTTAGTTCCTGAAACTCCTCCAGGGATGCACTTGATCCCAGCTGCCTATACCTGTCCCATGCACCCTTCCTGTTTTTGACTAACGTCTCAATTTCCCTCGTCAGCCAAGCTTCATTACATTTGCCTGCTTTGCCTTTCACTCTAATGGGGACGTACACATCCTGAGCTCCCTTCAGTACACTTTTTAAAACATCCCACTTGGCCGATGTTCCTTTCCCCTCAAATAACCTGCTCCAGTCAACTTGAGCTATGTTTTGGCTATTTGCCTCTGCTGTTGACTCGTTTTCAACTTCTGTTCAATAAGCTCTCAGTGAAGCACCTTGGAATGTTTTACTCATTCAGTTTATTAAACTAGTTTGTTACTTACACTTCCCTATTGAAAATCACCCTTGCAGATTTTATTAAGATTGTACTTCCTGTACTGTTATTGTTGGACATCACCTTATTTTCTCAGGATTAGCGTCCATAAATTTGTCTGGAAGATTGGTGGAAATCTTCCAGCAGTGGGAGAGTCTAGGACCAGAGGGCACAGCCTCAGAATAAAAGGACGTACCTTTAGAAAGGAGATGTGGAGGAATTTGTTTCATCTGAGAGTGGTGAATCCGTGGAATACATAGCCACAGAAGGCTGTGGAGGCCAAGTCAATGAATATTTTTAAGGGAGAGATAGATAGATTCTTGATTAGTACGGGTGTCAGGGTTATGGGGAAAAGGCAGGAGAATGGGATTGAGAGGGAAAGATAGACCAGCCATGATTGAATGGCAGAGTAGTCCTATGACCTATGATCTTATGAACCAAAGGTAATGTTCAATGTGTGTACAATGATCTCCGAATGCTTTGCATCATATTTACATATGTTACATTATATTTAAAAAATATAATGAAATCAGGGAGTTACCACATGTTGTGAAATCTATGATTTTTCTCTGAGACAAAAACAGAAACGACTGGAAGGTCTCAGGCAGGCAGTGTCAGGCAACATCTGTGGTAAGAGATTCAATTAAAATTTTATGTAACACCTTCTCCCAATCTGTCCCTTTCCCACCATACCCCTCCATATCTCAAAGTCAAGGTAAAAGTCAAAGTCAATTTTATTTGTCACATGCACCGGAAGGTGCAGTGAAATGAATTTGCCAGCAGCGATACACTTAAAAAGAACACACAATACACAATAGAATTTAACACAAAGATCCACCACAGCATTCCTCACTGTGGTGGAAGGCAACAAAGTTCAGTCAGTCCTCCTCCTTTGTTCATCCGTGGTCGGGGCCATGAACCCTCCGTAGTCGCCACTACGGACGGCCCGATGTACAGGCCTTCTTGTCGGGGTGATCAAACCTCCGACGTCGGGACGGTCAAACGCACTCCACGGCATGGAGTGCCCGAATCGGCACGTTCCTACCGGAGACCGCGGCTTCAGGATGTTATAGACCGCAGGCCGGCGGTCGAACCTCTTCTCTGGTGATCCCTGGCAAGGGATCCCAGGCTCCAGACGGTAAGTCCATGCCACGCCCTTCCCCCCCCCCCCCTCTCCCCATCACCCTCCACACAAGACACACCAAGAGACACCCAAACTAACATTTAGAGACAACAACAAAAACAAAAAAAGTCGAAATAACGAACACGCTGTTTGTTGGCAGGGCAGCCGACTCGCAGCGCCCCCACAGACCAATCTCTAGGCTCCCTTTCCCCTGACTCCCAGTCTGAAGAAGGGTCTCGACCAAAAATGTCACCTTTTCCCTCTCTTCAGAGAGGCTGCGTGTCCCGCTGAGTTACTCCAGCATCATGTGTCTATTTTCGGTGTAAACCAGCATCTGCAGCTCCTTCCTACCCAAAACATTGACTGCTTCTCTTTCCACAGATGCTGTCCGACCCTGCTGTGTTTTTCTGCAATTTTCACTTTTTGTTTAAGATTTCCGATATCATCAATTTATTTTTCTTTCATTTCCCTTCTGAAGTTGGCCGAGCAGCTGATGTGTGTAACTGACAGAAGATCCTAGATATATAGTTTCCAAAGAGATGTGGGCATTCCACTTCCCTAATATTTAGTTTAATTCAGCGGGTCAGGTAACATATCTGGAGAAAAGGAAAAGGTGACATTTCGGGTCGAGACCCTTCTTCGGACCCTGACGTCTGAAGGTCCTGACCAGAAACATCACCTATTCCTTTTCTCCAGAGATGCTGCCTGACCTGCTGAGTTACTCCAGCATTTTGTGTCAATTTTCGGTGTAAACCAGCATCTGCAGTTCCTTCCTACACATATTTAATTTAATATCTGTTCTCCACAGTCCCCAGCCACAATTAGTGTGCCAGGGACTATGCTTTTTGCATAACATCTTCCAGTGAGAAGACCCCTGTTTGTGCTGGGAATCAAATATAAAAGATCATTGATCCATTTTGCAATGAATTATCATCATCCCTTAACAGGCAGAAAAATAACAAATTCTCGTCAATATTGGTTAACTGGAGTAATTCCCAATGCACAGCAGGTAGAACACAGAGCATAGAAGAGTACAGGTAGACACAAAATGCTGGAGTAACTCAGCGGGACAGGCAGCATCTCTGGAGAGAAGGAATGGGTGACGTTTCGGGTCAAGACCCTTCTTCAGGCCTGAAACATCACCCATTCCTTCTCTCCAGGGATGCTGCCTGTCCCGCTGAGTTACCTCCGTATATTGTGTGTCTACCTTCGATTTAATCCAGCATCTGCAGTTCTTTCTTACACATAGAAGAGTACAGCATTAGAATAGGCCCTGTGGCCCACAGTGCCTTTGCTGTACATTATGCCAAATTGTACTGATCTGTTCTGGCACGTGAGGCGTATCCCTCCTTTAGCCACATATTTATGTGTAAATAGCATTGCTGTCTCACAGCTCCACTGAACTGGCTCTGTATGTGTATGCATATGTGTGTGTGTGTGTGTGCGTGTGTGTGCGTGTGTGTGCATTTGTGTGCGTGTGTGTGTGCGTGCGTGTGTGTGTGTGTGTGTGCGTTTGTGTGTGTGCGAGCGTGTGAATTTTACAGGTACTTCTTGTGATACATGGGTATACCAACCCCCCTCCCTCAGGCTACCCTGTCACATTGGACTCTGCTTCTGAAATTAATTCCATTAAAGACTCTGGATTTCACCCAGAGTTTTCAGAAATGTATGAATATTTGGAGGGCTCTGGGGCCTTTTTATGTGAACCGAAGTTCATTGCATCAGAAGTTTCAGGAAACCTAAGAGCTTCATGTGTACACCCAAAGTGCAGGCTCCACCCATACCTCGCTGAGAGATCTAAGGGTGAGATCATTGTAAGCAATCCCAGATCCTGTGTCATAGGCTTGTATTTTCATTGTGGGAATCAGGGGAGAATTCCTCATCTTTCTGGCTCCACCAAGAAAATATTTTCATTTATTGTCACTGATTTCCTGACAGATTTTCCTGGTAGTGTAATGAGTTAGGATGTTTGGCTTTCACTCATTCATTGTAATGTATTTCATGTAACTCCATTTTGTGTTCATTTGGGACATCTCCAGAGTCTGGGAGGAATAAAATAAATAAGTTTGCATTCTTCTGTGTCACTTCTGTTCTTTCCTGATGTTTTGGGATGTAAAAATCATCCTGATTAGCTCCAAGAAATATTGTTTTATAATCTCCTGCATACAGAAAAAAACGTTCAAAGATGGAATATTATGCATTGCAGTCTAGGAAACATGCAGAAAACGTAATCATTGTTGGTTAAAGTCTGCATAAAAGCAGATTTAACATACATACTGAAGCATTGTAAGTTTCTTTTTACGCATTTGTTGTTTAGTCAAAGAGGAAGTGAAAACAGTAGTTTTCTTTGTGTCGGTACTTTTGATGTCATGAATATCCTGGTTTGCAGGATTATTTAACGACAAGACCGAGCATGCATTTATCATCTATTTGAAAAAAATATTACCTGCAGCTGCCCTGCGACTGAAAATAAATGCTAGTTCACAGCCTAAAAAAGCCAGCTCGCAAATATTTTGTGAAGCCGCCTCATATAAACTCAGCTGTGATCCATGAACTATATTATCATGACTGAAGTCAGCTGTGTTGGAAATGCAAACAAATGTCAAAAGGTTTCCATGAAAAGAATATATAGCACATCTGTCAAATATATTATTCAAATATAGAATCGGGTAAGGCAATAGAATGATACATAAAATGACAATGTAACATGTCTAAAAAGGTTTATAAGAAAGCAAGTCAAATGCAAATTTTATTAAGGCTTTGTAACATGATTGCATTTATAAATGGCAGATGGCATGCTCTTACCTCAGAAGTTAGATTACCATCCATTTTGTCTGGCTTTAGAATGTACACAGATGCAAACCGTTCTTAAATGAAACATTGATTGTATCAAATTGCAGATAAAGGATGTCATTTTGTTTCCCCTCAGCAAAACATAAACGTCGGAAATTTGATCACATTTTTGTAATCAGCACTAACTTCACAAATTATCTTTTCAAGCGTAATGTTAAATCTTGAGCAATTAGAAGGAATGTTTATAGTTATGTTTAGCCACAGTCCCTGTACTATATTCCACTCAATCCCAGTGCTGGTGATCCAATCTTCTCAGCAACATAAATATACAGTGTATAGACTTCAACAAACCTGACCCAGAAAACATTGGGTGCCGTTTATTTTTGCATTGTAATCTTTTTCTAAATTAAAAAAAAAAACACTATTCTTTGTCTTATCGGAGAACTGGAGAATTACAATGCAGTGGCACGCTAACAATATTCAGGAAGATATTAATGCTTTTGAGGCCTTCCTTTAAAAAAAACCAACACATCATGTAAATTATACTGGATTTGACAACACTTTAGTTGTGAAATATCAAAACCAAAATTCCAAAGGCCTGATGTCATTTGATACCAATTCAGATACCTTTCTTTCCATCGAATGTGTTCTAATCTTTCAGATTGATTGAATTGAATATTATCTTCCTGAAAGTAGATTTTCATTCCACTTTCTCAGAGGGAAGGTGAGAGCTCCCTCTATAAAGAAGGTATGAATAAAAGCTAAATTATGTTTGGATTGTCTGACAAGATGTTGCAATAGGAATATATTTTGTGGTGGGAACAAGGCAGAAAATAAAATGCCATTATGGTAGTCTCAACACCTGAACTTCCTCCACAAAATAAATGTTCCATAACCCAAAGAATTTGCAGGTTTTCCTCGAAGTAAACATAGAAACATAGAAACATAGAAAATAGGTGCAGGAGTAGGCCATTCGGCCCTTCGGCCCTTCGAGCAGGAGTAGGCCATTCGGCCCTTCAATATGATCATGGCTGATCATCCAACTCAGTATCCTGTGCCTGCTTTCTATCCATACCCCCTGATCCCTTTAGCCACAAGGGCCACATCTAACTCCCTCTTAAATATAGCCAATGAACTGGCCTCAGCTACTTTCTGTGGCAGAGAATTCCACAGATTCACCACTCTCTGTGTGAAAAATGTTTTCCTCATCTCAGTCCTAAAAGATTTCCCCCTTATCCTTAAACTGTGACCCCTTGTTCTGGACTTCCCCAACATCGGGAACAATCTTCCTGCATCTAGCCTGTCCAACCCCTTAAGAATTTTGTACGTTTCTATAAGATCCCCCCTCAATCTTCTAAATTCTAGCGAGTACAAACTGAGTCTATCCAGTCTTTCTTCATATGAAAGTCCTGACATCCCAGGAATCAGTCTGGTGAACCTTCTCTGTACTCCCTCTATGGCAAGAATGTCTTTCCTCAGATTAGGAGACCAAAACTGTACGCAATACTCCAGGTGTGGTCTCACCAAGACCGTGTACAACTGCAGTAGAACCTCCCTGCTCTTATACTCAAATCCTTTTGCTATGAATGCTAACATACCATTTGCTTTCTTTACTTCCTGCTGCACCTGCATGCCTACTTTCAATGACTGGTGTACCATGACACCCAGGTCTCGTTGCATCTCCCCTTTTCCTAATCGGCCACCATTCAGATAATAGTCTACTTTCCTGTTTTTGCCACCAAAGTGGATAACCTCACATTTATCCACATTATACTGCATCTGCCATGCATTTGCCCACTCACCCAGCCTATCCAAGTCACCTTGCAGCCTCCGAGCATCCTCCTCACAGCTAACACTGCCCCCCAGCTTCGTGTCATCCGCAAACTTGGAGATGTTGCATTCAATTCCCTCGTCCAAATCATTAATATATATCGTAAATAGCTGGGGTCCCAGCACTGAGCCTTGCGGTACCCCACTAGTCACTGCCTGCCATTGTGAAAAGGACCCGTTTACTCCTACTCTTTGCTTCCTGTCTGCCAGCCAGTTCTCTATCCACATCAATACTGAACCCCCAATACCGTGTGCTTTAAGTTTGTATACTAATCTCTTATGTGGGACCTTGTCGAAAGCCTTCTGAAAGTCCAGATATAACACATCCACTGGTTCTCACTTATCCACTCTACTAGTTACATCCTCGAAAAATTCTATAAGATTCGTCAGACATGATTTACCTTTCATAAATCCATGCTGACTTTGTCCAATGATTTCACCACTTTCCAAATGTGCTGCTATCCCATCTTTAATAACTGATTCTAGCAGTTTCCCCACTACCGACGTTAGACTAACTAGTCTGTAATTTCCCGTTTTCTCTCTCCCTCCCTTTTTTAAAAGTGGGGTTACATTAGCTACCCTCCAATCCTCAGGAACTACTCCAGAATCTAAAGAGTTTTGAAAAATTATCACTAATGCATCCACTATATCTGGGGTTACTTCCTTAAGTACTCTGGGATGCAGCCTATCTGGCCCTGGGGATTTATCGGCCTTTAATCCATTCAATTTACCTAACACCACTTCCAGGCTAACTGGATTTCACTCAGTTCCTCCATCTCATTTGACCCCCGGTCCCCTGCTATTTCCGGCAGATTATTTATGTCTTCCTTAGTGAAGACAGAACCAAAGTAGTTATTCAATTGGTCTGCCATGTCCTTGCTCCCCATGATCAATTCACCTGTTTCTGACTGCAAGGGACCTACATTTGTTTTAACTAATCTTTTTCTCTTCACATATCTATAAAAGCTTTTGCAGTCAGTTTTTATGTTCCCTGCCAGTTTTCTTTCATAATCTATTTTCCCTTTCCTAATTAAGCCCTTTGTCCTCCTCTGCTGGACTCTGAATTTCTCCCAGTCCTCTGGTAGGCTGCTTTTTCTGGCTAATTTGTACGCTTCATCTTTTGTTTTGATACTATCCCTGATTTCCCTTGTTATCCATGGATGCACTACCTTCCCTGATTTATTTTTTTGCCAAACTGGGATGAACAATTGTTGTAGTTCATCCATGCAGTCTTTAAATGTCTTCCATTGCATATCTACCGTCAACCCATTAAGAAACAATTGGCAGTCTATCTTGGCCAATTCACTTCTCATACCCTCAAAGTTACATTTCTTTAAGTTCAGGACCCTTGTTTCTGAATTAACAATGTCACTCTCCATCCTAATGAAGAACTCAACCATATTATGGTCACTCTTGCCCAAGGGGCCACGCAAAACAAGACTGCTAACTAACCCTTCCTCATTACTCAATACCCAATCTAGAATAGCCTGCTCTCTCGTTGGTTCCTCTACATGTTGGTTTAGAAAACTATCCCACATACATTCCAAGAAATCCTCTTCCTCAGCACCCTTGCCAATTTGATTCACCCAATCTATATGTAGATTGAAGTCACCCATTATAACTGTTTTACCTTTGTTGCACGCATTTCTAATTTCCTGTTTGATGCCATCCCCAACTCCACTACTACTGTTAGGTGGCCTGTACACAACTCCCACTAGCGCTTTCTGCCCCTTAGTGTTTCGCAGCTCTACCCATATCGATTCCACATCCACCAAGCTAATGTCCTTCCTTTCTATTGCGTTAATCTGCTCTCTAACCAGCAACGCTACCCCACCTCCTTTCCCTTTCTGTCTATCCCTCCTGAATATTGAATATCCCTGGATGTTCAGCTCCCAGCCTTGGTTACCCTGGAGCCATGTCTCCGTGATCCCAACTATATCATAGTCATTAATAGCTATCTGCACATTCAACTCATCCACCTTATTACGAATGCTCCTTGCATTGAGACACAAAGCCTTCAGGCTTGTTTTTACAACACTCTTACCCCTTATACAATAATGTTGAAAAGTGAGAAGTAGATGAAGTAGATGAAGATCAACACAATTAGTGAATTCTTTAAAAAAGTAATTGGCATTAAAAATCGTGATTTATGTATTTGCTGGTTTATTTCAAATGACTTACTTTTGAACATGGATCTCACAACAGAATTGCTCAGGAGAGGAAGAAAAAGATGTTATTGGCCAAATTTGCTGAGCTGTATCAGTAGCTTCAAACCACAACCTGCCATGGTTTCTGAGAATAATTGCCACCAGATATAAATTTCCACATCAGCAATGCAAGTGCAGAAATTGCTGCCTATCATTACTGACAATCTCATCCCTGCTCTTCTGCATTGGACCCTACATGCAAAAATGCCAGGTAAATGACCTGTTGAAAGTGATACAGGAACAGGGAGCCTAATCACTTAATTAGATAGGAATGGTTACGAGGAACCATATTATGTAAAATTAATTTTACCATATTATGTAAAACAAGGAACTTCTGATGCTGGTATACCAAAAAAAAAGTTACAAAGTGCTGGAGTAACTCATTGAGCATCTCTGGCGGGTTGGGACCCTTCTTCAGACCCAACCCAAAACATCATCTATCCATGTTCTCCAAGGATGCTGCCTGTCCCGCTGAGTTACTCCAGCGCGTTGTGTCCTTAATTGAGTATTTAGTTATTGCTAATTATTTATAAGTACTTAAGGGTTTTTAATTTTTTCTAAATTGTTCCAAAATATTAAAACATTTAATAGCCTTGAATGATTTGGAATGTAATCTGATAGTTTAATCTGTAGGGTGTGACCAAATGTCAAAGTACTTTTAGCTGTTTTGTTACAGTCATAGGGCACAAAGACAGGCCCTTCAGCCCAATAAGCCTGGACTGACCATCAAACAACCATTTATACAGGACCTATGTTAAACCCCCCACATCCCCCCCCTCCCCAAGATTCTATTACTCACCTAAAGGGCCAATTTACAATGGCCAATTTGAAAGGTTCAGTGGTTCAATGGTGCTTTTATAGTCACATGTGCAGACACACAGTGACATACTTTTTCTTACATACAGTCCAGTACAGTATTCCCATACCCAGCACATCCTCGATTAGCAAGTTTACAGAAATAGTGTACTGAGCCCACTTGCAAGAGGCTCCAGCATTTTGTGTCTATCTATGGAGGGAATGGCTAGGCGACGTTTAGGGTCGGGTCCCTTCTTCAGGCATTTTTTAAGGAGTTGGGAAAGATCGAAAATTTCACGTATTTAAATATGTTGTTACGAATATAACTAGTAGTGTGGGAGAAAATTCCATTAGCCATAATTGCCACATACATACCCAAAAGTAAAAATGTAGAAAGTTACAGTGTGTAAAAAAATAGATATTACGAGCTTTGTAGTCTCCTTGTACCAATCAAATGCCAAATTCAAAATTCTATATTTTGAAAATGGGCAAAGAAAAAAGTAGCATGTTCTCTAGAAAGGCTTATCCTAAAATAATTGATCGGAAGGGTGTGATTTTCAGTGAGGATGCCTGTATCATTCAGTCAGTGAGCTCGAGGTCTGGAGCCCTTCTCTATTACCCCTCTACATAAAAACAAATTGTCAATGCCTCTTCAAGGTCTACTAATCCACCCGTAGCTTCAGTTGCAGGTACAGCTGAAGGGATTTGGTGCTCGGGCAACGCTATGAATTTATATGAATTTAGAAAATCCGATATGTTTAAATCGTTCAAAAGCTACAACCACAACGTGATAAATAACACTAAATAAAACTGAAGCAAATAAAGGCAAACAGAAGAACTAACCTTGAAGGAGAGAGAGAAAACTACACACATAAGCTGATTTAAAAAAAAATCATATAACATCCCTAAATGACAGGTACAAATTACTAAATAATGTGGGTGGACAAAAATCCTGGAGAAACTCAGCGGGTGAGATGCTGCCTCACCCGCTGCGTTTCTCCAGCATTTTTGTCTACCTTCGATTGTTCCAGCATTTGCAGTTCCTTCTTAAAATAACATGGGTGAATGACTGTTCCTGCACACCAGGAAGAAGCCCGTGCTCGCGGTCCGGAGCCCTTAATGACAGTAAGGGGGGTGATCGGGGGAAACTTTTTTTTCAGGTTCTTACCTTCCCGGAGATGTGATCATTTTTCGGATCAGATTCTCCGGGCTCTGCGGCCTACCATCGCTGGAGCTGGAAGCCGCCTCGGACTGTCGTGAGCCCCACCGCGGGACGAGGACTTAACATCGGAGCGGATCCCTTGCCTGGGATCGCTCCCACCGTGACCTGCGGACTTCCCATCAAGGGCTCGCAGTCTCGGGAGAGGCTAGTCGGGAGCTCCAACGCCGCAGAAGGTTCGACCAGTCCCGACGCGAGGTTTGATCGCCCGGCGCGGGGAGCTGACAACCCCCCAATGCGGGAGCTGAACGCCTCTACGCGGAGGGCCCGTACGCCACCGGCTACGGGAGTCAAGATCATCCCGTTAACGGGGGCTCAAGGCCCCCGACCAAGGAAGAACATAAGGGAAGGATTTTATTTTGCCTTCCATCACAGTGAGGAATGTGTTGGAGTCACTGTGGTGGATGTTCATGTTAAAATGTGTTTTTGAGTCTGTTGCTTTTAATTGTATGACTGACCTGGCCAGTGAAATTCCTCGTATGTTGCAAAACATACTTGGCGAATAAAATCTGATTCCGATTCTGATTCTGATTCTGATTCTATGCCATAGTGCTACTTGTTCCAGCCTCTCCACATGGTGGTACAAGATGACCATCTTGCAGGGCATAGACCACATGAAACCGAGCCATTTAAATCAGCGGTAGAGTTACTACCTTACAGTGCCAGAGACCCAGGTTCGATCCTGACCACGGGTGCTTGTCGGTACGGAATCTGTACGTTCCCACCCGTGACCTGCATGGGTTTTCTCTGAGATCTTCAGCTTTGCTCCCACACTCCAAAGACCTACAGGTTTGTAGGTTAATTGGCTTGGTATAAATGTAAAAGATTGTCCCTAGTGTGGGTGTAGGGTAGTGTTAATGTGTGGGGATCGCGGGTCGGTGCAGACTCGGTGGGCTGAAGGGCCTGCTTCCGCCCTGTATCTCTAAACTAATCTAAACCAAATTGAACATTAAGGTGGCTTTGGGCAGCAAGTGTGACATTCATGAACTTATTTTTTAAATGTGGAAATTTACCATATAGGTTTGAGTAAAATACAGATGTTTGTTTTCATCAACAAGCTTTGGCTCATCAAAATATCTGACATCCAAGTTATGTTTAAAATCAAAATATTCACTTGGCAGCTTCTTTAAATAATGTGGCCTTGAAATAGAAACTCTATTAAAGGACCATCCTGCTTAAACATTTCATAAATAGCAGTGCTAAATAGAATATCACAGCCACAATCTCTGCAAGTCTTTGGTACTGGCAAGTGGTCATATTTGCTATTGATTAAAGCTTGAGGAAACTCCATTATGAGCTAGTGCCCTGAGCTTAGCACTGAAGGCAGACTAAACTCTTAATGGAAGATAGTGCTGATACATAAACATTCAGTCCGTGTTCAAGGCTGTTCAATAATGCTTAATTATAAAGAAACAGAAAGAGATGCAATTGAATAGTTATAGTGAAAATACATCACCTCAATGTTAAAATCAGTACTGCATGAATTAATTCAACTCTGTGAATTTGAAATTCCATTGAAGCAGCAAAGCTATGGATTTTGAAAAGCATTTAGCTTGATTTAGTAATGTGGCCATTTCTGATAGTGTAGTCTAATCATATGTCTATTTTCACTTGCTGAAGATAGAGTACAAATCATTAGCATAGTTTTACAGTTCACAAAAAAACAGTGATTTATATCAAGGAAGTGGCTTCATCTGAATATTCAACCTGAAACAGGGTTACCAATTAAAAAAATAGATAATTGTGTTTATGCAGCAGATTTCATATGTCCCAAGGAACTTCAAAATCAGTGTTAGTAACAAGTTGGTGTGAAACAAAGTGGGCAGGAAGTGCCTGAAATTACAGATTAGTGCTGAAGGGAGTTGGATTTGAGTAGCAAGGTTGGAAATTGGATGGGTTACAGAGTTGACGTTTCTACCACTGAAAGCAGGACAACAGGACTACTATCTAAATGGTGTCGTTGGGAAAGGGGGAAGTACAGCGGGATCTGGGGGTCCTTGTACATCAGTCTATGAAAGTAAGCATGCAGGTACAGCAGGCAGTGAAGAAAGCGAATGGCATGTTGGCCTTTATAACAAGAGGAATCGAATATAGGAGCAAATAGGTCCTTCTGCAGTCGTACAGAGCCCTAGTGAGACCACACCTGGAGTATTGTGTGCAGATTTGGTCCCCTAATTTGAGGAAGGACATTCGTGCTATTGAGGGAGTGCAGCGTAGGTTTACAAGGTTAATTCCCGGGATGGCGGGACTGTCATATGCTGAGAGAATGGAGCATCTGGGCTTGTACACTCTGGAGTTTCGAAGGATGAGAGGGTATCTCATTGAAACATATAAGATTGTTAAGAGCTTGGACACTCTAGAGGCAGGAAACATGTTCCCGATGTTGGGGGAGTCCAGAACCAGGGGCCACAGTTTAAGAATAAGAAGTAAGCCATTTAGAACGGAGACGAGGAAACACTTTTTCTCACAGAAAGTGGTGAGTCTGTGGAATTCTCTGTCTCAGAGGGGGCAGGTTCTCTGGATGCTTTCAAGAGAGAGCTAGATAGGGCTCTCAAAAATAGTGGAGTCAGGGGATATGGGGAGAAGGCAGGAACGGGGTATTGATTGGGGATGATCAGCCATGATCACATTGAATGGAAATCTGCAATTAAGTCAGAACATGCTGGAGATGCTTATCTGTTGAGACAGTATCTGTGGAGAGAGAGAGAGAGCAGAGTTAATGTGTCAGGCCAATGATCCTTCATCACTACAGCTTTTTACTGTGAGGTTACTGAGTCATCAACTAGTTTCTCTCTACCCAGATATTGCCTTATCTTCTCAAGTACCCCAATTGTGTTTTCTATATGTTTTTTCTATTACCGTAGACTATTTTCTAAATGGGGAGAGAATTCAGAAATCGGAGGAGCAAAAAGGGACTTGGCTCGAAGGGCCAAATGGCCTGCTCCTGCACCTATTGTCTATAACAGGTTATTCATTCATTCATCATCGTTGAAAACATTAGCGACGCAGTGGTGCTGGTTTCCAACGGGAACGGTGACGGACGCACCACACATCTCTGTCCTCCAGTTCCTGCCGACTTCCGCCGCTGGAAGTACAGGATTTTGGTGTGTGTGCTTTATCATCATTCCTTACAATGCTATGTATGACAGTGATCACAACTTCTACTGAAGTGTGGGTGGCCGTTGGCTCGCTAGAAGCTCATCCGCCCTTTGACAGGTCTTGTTTTTGGTCCTGCTGGGGGTCCACAGCGCCCTCCTCTCCTGACAAACCAGGTGGGGGAGACGGTTTAGTCGCCGACTATGTGACCATGGAGCAGGTAGCACGAGATCACATGGTACCCGTGGTGGGAGGAACTCCCCCTGACCTGACCTGAACAGGTTATATAGTAACAGATTAGAACTGGAAGAGCAGCATTGGAGTGTCATTAGGGATTTGAAGCTGAAGAGGTAAGGGTATTAGTCATAAACATTGTAAAACAATTGTAAAACTGGAAATCTGCAATGAAGTCAGAACATGCTGGAGATGATTATCTGTTGAGACAGTATCTGTGGAGAGAGAGAGCAGAGTTAATGTGTCAGGCCAAAGATCCTTCATCACTACAGCTTTTTACTGTGAGGTTACTGAGTCATCAACTAGTTTCTCTCTACGCAGATATTGCCTGATCTTCTCAAGTGCCCCAACTGTTTTCTATATGGTTTTTCTATTACCGTAGACTATTTTCTAAATGGGGAGAGAATTCAGAAATCGGAGGAGCAAAAAGGGACTTGGGAGTGCAGGCACAGGATTCCCAAAAAATGAATTTGCAAGTTGAAACAGTAGTAAGGAAGGAAAATGCAACGTTAGCATTTATTTCAAGGGGACTAGAATATATTTTTAGAAACAGGGATATAATGCCTTATAAGGCTCTGGTCAGACCACATTTGGAGTATTGGAGTTTTGGGCCCCAAATCTGAGGAAGGATGTGCTGGCATTGGAGAGGGTCCAAAGGAGGTTTACGAGAATGATCCCAGGAATAATTGGGTTAACATATGATGGGGGTTTGACGGGATTGGGCCTGTACTCGCTGATGTTTAGAAGGATGAGGTGGGACCTCATTGAAACTTACCGAATAATAAAATACCTGGATGGAGTGGATGTGAAGAGGACGTTTCCACTAGTGGGAGAGTCTAGGATCAGAGGTCATAGCTTCAGAATAAAAGGACGATGAGGAAATAGAAAGGAGATGAGGAATTTCTTTAGGCAGAGGGAGGTAAATCTGTGGAGTTTATTACCACTGTGGGGGCCAAGTCAATGAATTTGTTTAAGGCAGAAATTAACAGATTCTTGATTAGTAAGGGATGTCAGGAGATATGGGGAGAAGGCAGGAGAATGGGGTTGGGAGGGAAAGATTGATCAGCCATGATTGAATGGCGGAGTAGATTTGACAGGCCAAATGGCCTAATTCTGCTCCTATAAGTTATGAACATATGAACCATTTTCAGTCAAACACACCTTCAACTAAAGATAGACACAAAATGTTGGAGTAACTCAACGGGTCAGGCAGCATCTCTGGAGAAAACTAATAGGCGTTGTTTTGGGTCGGAAACTTTCTTCAGACTAGAGGGTTTGATGAAACTGATGGGTATGAAGATGGGTTCCGACCTGAAGCGTTACCCATTATTTTTCTCCAGAGATGATGTCTGTCCCCCTGAGTTACTCCAGCTCTTTGAGTGTATCTTTAAACCAGCATCTGCAGTTCCTTCCTACACAGGTATATTAGGAAATTAGACGATGTTTAATCCTGATCTCTGGTGGTTTCTATGTGGAGTTTTGTCTTTTCTGCCTGCCACTGCATAGATTTCACCACTCCCCACCCCAAGTGCTTCTGTTTCCACATATCCCCAAAAGGTGCTGTTGGATAGGATAAGTGGGTATTGCAAAGTACCCCGATTGCAGATGAGTAGTCATGGAATCAGGTGGAGTTGCTGGGAGAAACGGTTTAAGAGAGAATAAGCTACTGGGAAATAAGTGGGGGTATGAGATTAATGGGAGCCAGCATAATGGGCCAAAGATAGACACAAAAAGCTGGAGTTACTCAGCGGGACAGGCAGCATCTCTGGAGAGAAGGAATGACTCCTCAGAGAAGGAATGACTCCTCAACAGCACCTCATATTTAGCTTAGGCAGCTTACAACTCAGCGGTATGAATATTGACTTCTCTAAATTCAAGTAACCCTTGCTTTCCCTCGCTCTCCATCCCTCCCCCATCCTAGTTCTCCGATCAGTCTGACTGTCCTCCTGATTAAATTTCATCTTTGTATGCTTTGTTATCTCCTTCCCCTAGCTAATAATGATCTATTCTACATTTTCCTTGAACTTCATCCCCTTTGATGTCATGTTTTGACACAACCTTCCTTATCTCTGTGTCTCCCTCTCCCCTGACGCTCAATCTGAAGAAAGGTCTCGACCCGAAAAGTCACCCATTCCTTCTATCCAGGGATAAGGCCTGCCCTGTTGAGGTACTCCAGCACTTCATGTCTATCTTCAAGGACAATAAGTAGAGCAAAGGGAAAGGTATCGATTGCAGAATATTGTTCTCAGCATTTTAGTGCTTCCGTTCCAAAGATAAAGTCCAATGGCCGCAATGGGGTAAAGGTGAATCGGACATTACCGTAGCTTATGGAAGGACCGTTCAGATGCCTGGCAACTGGTACGTGCTTTCAAGCTTCTGTATTTTCTGCCCAACGGGAGTGGGTAGAAGAAAGAATAACCAGGGTGGGACAAGTCTTTTTTTCCATTGAAAGCAAGATTTAAGCCTGGGAACTTTCAATTTTAATCACTCTGCCTCAATTGCACATTTACAAGCAGACTGTGGGGGAATGTGGCCATTTCTTTTTCCCTTGAGTCCACAAATTATTCATTCATTTTTTCCCTTGAACCTGTTTGGAACTTGGTATAAATCATTATTACTTTCGCAATGGATTGTAAGTAATATTTGATTCCAACAACTGGAGCCGTGATTCATTTAGTATGACTGAAAAGCAGAAATATCAGATGGAAACATTACCCCGAAACTACCTCCACAGCTTCCTGTTGCTACATATGTATATATTGAAAAAGCTGTGCTTCACTTTCACACCAGCCCTCATGCTTCAGTTGCTGTTTTGCCACATGTGATGTAGGATTCTTTCCCAACTCTTAAACAGAAAATCAGACCAGCAAAGGTCCAAAAGAAATGCAGCACCCAGCGTTTCATTCTATTTATGTAACTCGGTAATGCAGTTTTATAATATCCTCTTCAAAAGCCAGGAATCCTCTGTGGACTAACAATATAAAAGAGCCCAGAGAGGAGAAAGAGGCAGAGGACAAAGGGACAGATCAACTTTGTCGAACAAAATCCTCACCAGCAGACCATATTGAATATCAGGTCACCACAAGAATTCAGTTTGGTCCTTTCGCTTGAAAAAAGTGGGGAAACCTTTACGTTCTCTTACAAAAGTGCATTTATAGATTTCATAAATGTTTGCAGCTGCCTGTTGCTTGCTATCACATGAAGCACTTACAGCTGCAATGGGAACAGGTGCTGGATTACTCAGTTTCAATGAAAAGCCAATTCAGTGCTAGTTACCCAGCCCATTATACACTCTACGTACAGGACGTGTATTTCATCCGGAATTACATGTGGTTTATGCAACTAGATCAAAACTATTTCCATATAAGTTATAACTCCTGTACCAATCTGGGATTTCACATTAAAAAACATCGGTTATTTAGTTACTAGCACAATTGATCCAGGATTTCCGTAGTGTACGCTATGATTCACAGTTTATTGCCCCAGAGTCAGTAAACTGTGAGTCTCACTCCAGGGACTCACACAAGATTATTGCATGTGATTGGAGGTGATATGTGAGCATGGATTGAGGATGGGTTAAGTCAAATCAAACTTATCGTCATCTGCGCAAGTGCAGTGAGATATGGATACAATGAAAATCATGCTCGCGGCAGCATGTTAATTTGATAGAATAGATATTTTAGGATAGTAGAATATAACATGGAAAAATCAGTGTTTAAGTCTCAATCTCAATATTCACAATCTATATCAATTACTTTAATGAAAAGTATGATATGCAGACACTCCCCAATTTAAACCATAGGCAACTTAGGTGAGCTCGCACAAACAAAAACAATTCTGTACTCAGTCCCTAGTGCTATCAAGGCAGTTTGTAATTTCCACAACACTGTACAATCACTCACGTTTATACCAGAAACAAGCAGGCAATGGTGGTGGTGCCTGCCCAGTGCACCACATGCCGCAGAAAATTCACCAATGGCAATGGCAAGATGGAACTCAAGCCGGCAATGGCGGCGTTGTTTGCCCAGAAGGCCTCGCGCCACAGAAAGTGCTCTGGACGCAGCCAGACACCGCTGAAACAGTTAGTACTCTCAGTGAGTTAATTCAGGCAGGAGATGGGATGGTGATTCCGACTTACACAAAATCTGACTTCAACAAGGATTCACAGAACATAACCCTACCTCAATCTGGGAGCGCCTGTATTAGACAGATGGAAATTGCGGCATGCTATTATTCAGCTTACTCAGCAGTCCAATTGTGTAGTTTAATTCAAGCGTGCAGATGTTCAAATAAATTGGTTGCCTTCATCGTCGAGATCATTGATGGCATGTGTGGACTGTGCAAAGCTTTTCAGAATGATGGGTTGGGTCTGATTCAACATCCCACTGCTGTATGGAACATACTTCACTGTTTAATTATTATTTTTAAAATATTTTTATTTTATTAGAAGTAAGTACAATTGTATACAATCATATTTTCATAATACATTTTATGTACAGCTTCTTATTTTTTTATTTTTTATAATAAAGAAGAAAAAGAAAAAGAAGTTAGATAATGAAAAATAGAAAAATGTGAGATATATAGTGTGTGGAAAAGAAAAATAGAGAGTGAAAGAAGAAAGTTAAAGAATAGAAAATAGGAAAAAGAGAATAAAAGAAGAAAAGGGAAGAAAAAGAAAAAAAGAGATCTTATTTATAATCTTGACCATCCCTCGCCCAGTCACGAGTTAGCTTTTACAATTGTGTTGCACCATATGATTCCAAAAAGACGACAAATGGAGACCAACTCGTTGTGAATTGGTCAAATTTATCTATTAGGAGGTATCGCATTTCCTCAAGATGTGTGGTATCCAACATACTTGCAATCCACATTTTGAGCGTTGGTATTGGTGTATTTTTCCAAAATTTCAATATTAATTTTTTTGCTATTATTAAACCATAATTTAAAAATAATTTTTGAGATGGATTCAATTTATTCCCATCTTCCATTACCCCAAATATAATCAATTCATTATTAGGTTCCATTTCTATCTTAAATAATTTTGTGAATATTTCGAAAATATCACTCCAAAATCTATAAAGTTTTATACAGGAAACAAAAGAGTGTGTTATAGTTGCATCTTGGATTAAACATTTATCGCAAGTGGGGGATATATTTGGGTAAACTGTTTAATTATGACCGTAAGTGTACTTCTGAAGTATTTCTTGGCGAGTAAAACACTGGTATATCTTAAGGTTACAAATGGTGCTATATAAATGTATACACAAGAGACTGCAGATGCTGGAAACTTAAGCAAAAAACAAAGTGCTGGAGGAAATCAGTGGGTCAGACAGCACCTGTGGAGGGAATGGACAGACAATGTTTTGGGTCTTCAGTCTGAAGAAGGGTCTGACTCAAAACATTGTCTGACCATTTCCTCCACTGATGCTGCCTGACCCACTCCAGCAGTTGTATTTTTGCTATACAAATGCCAGATTGCCATTCCTTCCTCCTCTAATCTAAAAGCTTGTACTGAAACATTAATAAGTTCTGTTGCCATTTACAATTACTTTCTGTATGTTCAACATACATCGGTATGTGATATGCATTTTTCATTGTTTATGGTGACAGTAAGCACACTTCTGATATTCGCATAAGAAATAATACAAAGAATCTTCTTCTATTCACCTTCACCCTGAAGAAGGAAGTTGCTCCCAGTCACATGACCCTTACGGAATAGTACATTTTCTAGAATGATGATAATGTATATCCACATTGAACATTCTTTTTTTTGTTTATTATATTGTTTACAGAGTACTATGTTTACATATTCTGTTGTGCTGCTGCAAGTAAGCATTTCATTGTACAGTTTGGGACCCATGACAATAAAACACTCCTGACTCTTGAGTGATGAGTGTTTAATTGTCATATGTACCGACAACAGAATAATGAAATTCTTACTTGCAGCAGCTTAACAACAGGCGCGCAAAGGCAATAACACACAGAAATATAGAACAACATTTTTTCAATTCAATAGTCTAATGAGCCTACTACTGGTGCACAAACTGAAGTCCTACCAATGATAGTCCATAGAAGTTGCTTAGGCTTGTGTTGAACAGTGTTCAAGAACCCAATAGCAGGGCTCTTGCTTAACTTTTTTTCCCTGTTGCCAGCCGGGCAACCTTGCCAGCTTTTTAGGTTGCCAAATGACAGTTTAGGTGGTCATTTAAGATGGCTTGCATGATGCGTGCGATAATGTGTCAGACGAAGTGCATTGTTACCAGTCAGAATTATGCTCAATGAAGCATTCACATATTATTTCTGCTTCAAATAAAGTCACAAACTAAACATATTCACCAATCAAGACATGATATATACCACAATGACATGCAGCAAAATTATAATACAGTATCTCAACTCTTTTTACACATTGCAATTAATGCAATTTCTATTATTTCTTTCCACTTCCAAACAAAAATGTGGTTGGATTATTCAGCGTATCAACTTGTCTCAATAAATCCTGGACCATGATAACATATATGCTTAACCATGCACACTACAGATTGATGCAAGCATGTTTTCTGTGAAGGACCGAAGATTATCATGACATGGCCATAGCATGGGTCGTTATTGCTATTGGTACAGAAACACTCTCGCTTCCCACATAATTTATCCACAACAAAATATACAGGTTGCAAGGAATTTTCTAAAGGCATTTTATGATAATAGCTGTTAAAACTGACTATACCCATCTGACAGGTTAAACATTACACTAACTAACAAGAGATGGCCAAAGGACATAAATGCAGCAAATGTTCTTTTGGTAATATGTTTAAAAGTGTCAAAACGCCACATTACCGGACATTCACATTAGATGTATGCGTTGTGAACTGCAATGAAGATACCCAGTTTGTAAGCATCAAATTAAAAAAGAATTGTTGATAAACGCTTTTTCCATCATTCCCACTTCAAAATTAACATTAAAATTTCAATGTAGAAATTAGTAGAAGTAAAACCTGGATAAATCGAACGTGTAGTTGTGAATGTTGCTCATTAAATAACTACAGTACTGATACTCCATATTCCATATTAAGAGCATTGATTTGCCGCTAAAATAAATTCTGTAATAACAATCACAATCACAATCACAATCAGTTTTATTCGTCACATTGCACATAAAGTGCAAGTGAAATGAATTTGCCAGCAGCGGTACAATGATAAAGAACACACAAAAACACACTAAAAATTTAACACAAACATCCACCACAGCAGTCATCACTGTGGTGGAAGGCACAAAAATTGGCCAGTCCTCCTCCATTTTCCGTGTCAACGGTAGCAGTGACAATCGAACACTGCGGTTTTAATGTTTCACGTGTCCACAATTTAATTAATCCATCTTTTTGGATTAAAACAAATAATAACATTGGGAATTAAAACATATTTGATTGCATTCCGTTATCAAACATAGTCAATGTTCGCTCTGAAGACATTTCTAGCACAATAGGGTCAGGAGGGGGGGGGGGAGGTGTGAATCAGTGCAGGATGGATAGATGGCGGTGGAGGGGGGGGGGGGTTTGAGAAGGCAAACGGTGCGGAATGGATGGATTGAGGCAGAGGAATTAGTGCGTGTTGGTTGGAGTAGGTAAAATTGTGAGGGGAGAGCGCGGGGGATGACAGTGGGGTTGAATGGGGGGATCTGTGCAGGATGGATGGGGGGTGCAGTGCAGGATGAAGGGGTAGAGCAGTGCAGGATGGATGGGAAGGGGGGTCAGTACAGGATGAATTGGGGGAACAGCGTAGGATTGATGGGGAGTGGCAGGAGAATCAATGCGAGGTGGATAGGGAGATCAGTGCACGATGAATAGATGGGGGGGAGGTAGATGAGGAAGGGAGCACTGCTTCTCAGTGCTGCTTCACCGCGCTGGCCATATTTCCCGCAAGTCCAGGCAGGGCTGTAGGTTAACCTGGCGGGACAGGCAGGGTTGAGCTGGGTTTAGCGCTGCTTCTCTGCGGTGGCTGTGGGCCTGGGGGTACAGCTCCCGTCTGACTTCCGACGTCTCTAGCCACCCGTGGGGGGGGGGGCACTCGGGTGGGGACAGGACAGCGCCGGAGAGCCGGGATCGATCCTGGCTGCGGGTGAGGCGCAGGTCTGTGCCGAGAGTGTTTTGGCACGTCTCTCTCCTCCAATCACCGCGCTCTATCCTCAGACTCACACCCCCCCCCCCACTCCTCCCTCCTCCAATGATCTCACTGAATCATCATGTTCCGCCCCCATTGCCTGCTGACCGACGTCTCCCTCGTCCAATCGGCGCCCTCGATCAGCAGTCCCGCCCCCACTGTCTCGCGGAAAGCAGAGATTTCACCGGGTTTTAAAATCCGGATTACAAAAAATGGGGGGGATGTCCCTCACCTCTCAAGACAGGGGGGGGGCCTGGCCCCCGCGGGATTTCCACCCCTGGCCGACACAAAACGTCACGTTCCTTTTCTCCAGAGATGCTGCCTGACCTGCTGAGTTACTCCAGTTTTATTGTGTCTATCTTCGGTATAAACCAGTATCTGCGTGCCAAGCCAGGCAAAATGACTCGCCGTTTAGGTTGCCCGGCGGCACTTTGGGTGGTCAGTGGCACCCGGGCAACCGCTAATTTTCGAGCCCTGCAATAGTCGTTGGGAAGAAGCTATTCTTGAACATGGTCATCATAGTTTTCAGACTCCTTTATCTGTCTTGATGATAAGAGTGAAATGAGAGTATGGCCAGGATGGGGTGGGTCTTTGATGATAATGGTGCCTTTCTCCATGGATTGTCACCTTGTCGTGGTGGTGAAGCTTGTGTGGTCCTGAGATCCTGAGAGCGATGCCGTCTAGAGCTATGCTCCTGGTAGAGCCACCCATGGCAGTAAGGTCGAGGGGGAGGTCTCTGACAAAGAGCAATCCAAACAAGACCTCAACGGTGTAATGGTGGAACAGGCGAAGGATGATGGCTGACCTTAGTGGAGCATCACAACGGCTGGGTAGAAGGATGACGGCTGCAGCAGAAAAGGTTCTCCGGTCATCTTGAACTCCATGCCACTGGATCCTGACCCAGATCTGTCAAGGACCGTGTGGTGGTTGTCTGTGCACCTGTCTCCCCACATTAAACAAAGTCACGCACAGGCGTTCTCCAACCCTGGAGACACCCATGGTCAGCCATGACTCAAGGGGGCCTAAGAATATAGCCCCTTTAATGACAAGGGGGTCAGTACCGGTGATGGGCCAGGCAGGTGCATCTCTGTAATCCCTTTCATTTCCCAGACATTGGAGTTGCCGAATTATGTAACCAGGTAGTAAGGTCTCTACCGCACAACTGCAGAACTTCAATCTACTGAGAAAGTAAAGGTGTTCTTGAGCTACATATGCATTGCAAACAGTAATCAATTTGAAATTAAAAGGACAGCTTTGTAAACAAATGGGTGCTGTCTACTGACAGCTGAGTGTAAGACAATGGGGTATTCTACTTACCCTGCATCAAACCAGGCACCTTCAGCTTTAAATAGACACAAAATGCTGGAGTAACTCAGCGGGACAGGCAGCATCTCTGGAGAGAAGGAATGGGTGGCGTTTTGGGTCGAGACCCTTCTTCAGACTCAACCCGAAACGTCACCCATTCCTTCTCTCCAGAGATGCTGCCTGTCCCGCTGAGTTACTCCAGCATTTTGCGTCTATCTTTGGTTTCAACCAGCATCTGCAGTTCCTTCCTATACCTTCAGTTTTAGTTATTTCGCACCACTCTGATTGAGATGAAGGAAACAAATGGACCAGGTATATTTTGTCACTTGGCACATGAAACATAATCATTGGCACACTTGTCTGTCCATGAATAATTGCAGTATTCCTGTATTCAAGACGGCCAGTAATCAAAGCACTAATTTTGGGTACTTGGTTCCCGATCCTCTGAAGCTATAAGACTATCCATATGTACAATACATGAACTGTGCAAAAATTCTCTGACATTCTTAGTGGCTATACATATATTGTATTTAGTAGTGTTTGCAGAAAAACTTTATACACAGCACCCATGTCACTGATGTGGCCCCCTGGGTTGCAATCCTTTCCTTTGTTTGAGGGGCATCTCCACCACACTCGGCCCCCCAATGTGCAGCAGCAGAAGGAGCCTAGACTGTGTTCCTCCCCCACAGAGCCTTGACTTTGGCTGCACCAAGCTTCAGTGCGTCCCTCAGCACATACTCCTGAATATTGCCAACTGGGCCAGTCTTTCACCAAGTTTGTGAATTTCTGGAATCCTCTGCCTCAGAAGGCAGTGGAGACCGATTCACTGGATGCGTTCAAAAGAGAGTTAGATTGAGCTCCTAGGGCTAGAGGAATCAAGGGATATGGGGAGAAGGCAGGAACGGGATACTGATTGTGAATGATCAGCCATGATCACATCGAATGGCGGTGCTGGCTCGAAGGGCCGAATGGCCTACCCTTCACCTATTGTCTATGTATCTATGTATCTAAGTTGATGACCTTCCAGCCGCACATCATGCCGCTCTCCGAATGTGTCCCTGGGAACTGTCCGTAAATCAGGGAGCTCTCTGTTACCGAACTGCATTACTTTTTCTCCGAATAGGTGTTTAAACATTCAGAGGTGGCTCGTCGATTAGTGGCTCGCCCACATTGTAAATGCATCTATTGTCAGATTGAGAATATAAATCAATGCATCTTTTGTCAGATTGAAAATATCAAAGTAAACACTATAATTGTAGTTATTGAAATTGTATGGAATCACCTGGTGTCATCTTTGATCTTGAGAGTACAAAAATATGATGTACTTTGAGTATGGGAGATTCTACAGAGGAGGTCTCCAAGAAAATGTCTGTTTCTCCTGATGAATAAAGACTTTCATATCAACTGGCTTCAGCCTCCGAAGGGTCACGTCACAACAGGAGGGTCTGGAAACCTGGTTTGTGTTTAAAATGTTTACTCTACATATGGGTGAATTAAATAGAAGACGGTCGATTCAGTTAAGTTGGCAAAGTGATAGCAATAAGAATGCTGTCATTGGCATCATCGTGCATGAAATAAAGAGGAAAAACATCAAGTTGTATTGTGAAGCTTGAAGATCATTGAATGACCCCATCAGGAAACATATATAGACTTCAAAAGAAAGATGCAAATTGCTGGAGTAACTCAACGGCTCAGGCAGCACCTCTGGAGAATTTGGATAGATTTTATGCAAACCAGCATCTGCAGTTCCTTGTATCCACTTAAGTAGACTTCAACTAGGAATCGCATCGGGCTGGTCTATTGCCACTGAGAGTGTACAGCTTACCAACAACTTAAACCTATGTCTATTTTATATATAAATATAATAATATATAAATAAAACAAATATATAAATGTGTAGGAAACAAATGCAGATGCTGGTTTAAATCGAAGGTAGACACAAAATGCTGGAGTAACTCAGTGGGACAAGCAGCATCTCTGGAGAGAAGGAATCTACATATATATATATATATATATACACACCCACGCACACACACACACACACACACATATATATACATATGTGTGTGTGTGTGCGTGTGTGTGTGTGTGTATACTGGCCGTCTGTTACATTGTTTACAGAGTACTATGTTTACATATTCTGTTGTGCTGCTGCAAGTAAAAAAATGTTTTATTCTGTTTGGGACATATGACAATAAAATACTCTTGACTCTTGACTCTTGACTCAATATAACACATATTATTACTTCACTTCGGAAATAAAAAGTATAACAGTGTGCAACATTCTGCCACACCCATTAAACACTGATCTTGGGTAATGTTCAGAAAAGAACTGAGAAACGAAGCCTGTTCTCTCTAGTAAAACAGTTTCAAGTCCTACACAGCATGGATATCTTAAATGCTTTCCCTTCGGAATCCAACAACCTTTAGATTCATAAATTAATAGCACCTTTGAGAAGTTGCATTGCCACTATCAGTTGTGAAATAGAGGAGCAAGATTCAATTCAACGATACTTATTTTCTCACTTCCTATGCAGGTAGATGGGTGGATAATCAAGAGAGTGTAACATTGAGTGACTAGATTGTGCAGAGAAAAAAAATGGCCTGGCATGTAATGTCTGGTATTTAATTGTGAATGTATCAGCTGGTTCTGTATTCCCGTGCATCTAAGCCATTGGTTCTTAACCTTTTTGACACCAGTATGCGCATATGTGAACAAAATACTGTATGTGGTATGTACCTTTGTTAGGTTCCTAAACATGGGCTCAACAAATTGATACGTTATTTGTGTCCCCTTCATGACCCCCGGCAAAGCCCCAAACTACTCCCATAGGTGACCCCCAGGTTAAGAACCACTGATCTAAGCGGATGCTCCATACTTTCTGACATAAGTAGCCAGGGAATCTCCACTGTACTCTGGCAGTGGACTACTCACAGAGTCCAGCAGGGAGTGCACAAAGTTGCAGCAACACTCTACCACTCACAGTCGTCAATCCTCTTAGCAATCTGCCCCAGGCAGGGGACCTAAAATATAAATATTTCAATACATTTAAAATGTTTTCAATTGATTTGACTTTAAAAATGTTTGAATATTGGGGGAAAAAAGTACAATTTATAACTTGTTCCTGAATGATAGAAACATTAAGAGCTTCTGACTGATTTGACAGCTCACTTAGCTATGTGATTCTGTTCATTTTTCAGCAACATTAGGGGGAGGACTCATTCGGACATCACCCCTTTCCTCCACTTTTGTGCATGGATGCCCTTTGCCAGCACTGGGTCTTGTGACTCTTACTCGGAGCCAGCTTTAGTTAGCAACTTTCTGGAACTCTTTTCTTTCATCACTACAATAGCCAACAGTTGCTAAATCTTAAGAAAAATAAGTCAAGTCAAGTCAAGTCACATTTATTTATATAGCACATTTAAAAAACAACTCTCGTTGGCCAAAGTGCTTTATATTTGTTATAAGAATAGCATAAACAAAACAAACTACATACATATATACATGTAACCCTCACTCAGAGGACGTTGGGAAAGGCTTGGGAGTATAGATAAGTTTTTAGTCTTGACTTAAAAGAGTCGATGGAGGGGGCAGTTCTGATGGGAAAGGGGATGCTGTTCCACAGTCTAGGGGCTGCAACCGCAAAGGCGCGGTCGCCCCTGAGCTTATGCCTAGACCGTGGGATATTCAGCAACCACAAGTCGGCCAATCTGAGGGGCCTGGAGGTGGAGTGGTGGGTGAGAAGACTTTTTATGAATAAAAGTAAATAAAAATAAAAATTAATTTGTTGAGAACTATGTTTTAAATACCTGTTGTGCTGCTGCAAGTAAGAATTTCATTGTTCCATTTCAGGACATATGACAATAAAACACTCTTGACTCTTGACTTGACTCTTGTTCATGTAACTTGGCAGATTATAATGGGGTTATAAGACTCAAACAAAGCAGTAGAGTTGCTGCTTTACAGCGCCAGAAACCTAGGTTCAATCCTGACTACAGATGCTGTCTGTACAGAGTTTGTACATTCTTCCTGTGACCACATGGGTTTTCTCTGTGTGCTCCGGTTTCCTCCCATACTCCAAAAATATACAGGCTTGTAGATTAATTGGCCGGTAAAATAATTTAAATTGTCCCCAGTGTATGATAGTGCTAGTGTACGGGATGATCAGTGGTTGACGTGGACTGTTTCCACACTGTAACTCTAAAGTCTAAAGTCTAAAATAAATTTGTCTTTGGTTCACAATGCTTTGCACATGTGCAAATGTTAATAACTTTCTAATTAATCTCCAATGTTCAAGAGCTTTGACTTCAATGCAGCCCTTTTGCAAAAGTGAACACAATTGACCAGTCATAATTATGCATTTACCCATGGTCACCTGAGAAACATTCCACCCCCCCCCCCCTCCTCCACAATATTTAATGCACCATATAAATGGCCATTACTGTGCTGTTGAATCTTTATCATTGGCAATGATTCTCTCTGCTGAGATTTGAATTTCAAATTCACGTCATTGTTCTTTAGATTTGCTGCAGTGACAGAGGGCTGATTGTCAGATCCAAACACAGATGTGTGGGATGGATCCCAATGCATGTTAAAGGCAGTTTTTCATGCTGTTGATTTGTGAGTCTGAGACTATAATGAACATATATGATCTAAATGTGGAGCTGTGAACTGGCTCATTGTGTGTGAAAAATGCCATGCAACATGGCAACTCTGATATGGTGTTTGCTCCTTAAAAAAAAATGTCATGGTGTTCCAAACAGTTGAAGGCATTCAATGCATAGTCCAGAGATTAGATTATGCTCAGCACAGACATTATGGGCTGAAGGGGCCTGTTCTATGTTTTTTAAAATAACTTTGCCTTCTTTTTGACATTGAAATGTGTCTTCGTGACATAAAACAAAGAAATGTGTCCCTCTCATTGCAACCACCCCTGCTAGATTTGAAGGGTTTCCCCAAGAGTTCATGTTGGGGGGTTTGGAGCAAATGAATATTGCAGAAGTGAGGTTACGAAATGTGTGCCCACAGTAAGTTTATACAGTAGGTCATGAATTTTCCTTCTATTTTAGTGCAATTACACTGAACATCGAACAACAGTACAGCACAGGAACGGGCCCTCTGGCCCACAATGAACACTGAGGTGTATGCTGGACAATCAAGCATACATTTAGGCTCATTTATTCATGCAAGTGAAGATTGCTGTGCAGTAAATGTTGTGCTGCACTGAATCATACATTAATCATCAGAGTTGATTTGGTGCCTGCACCCCTTGCCTCTTTGCCATGTGAATCATGGCCACATCCTACTCCAAAGATTTGAGAATGATAATCTAGGCTGACATTCGGCGCTATGTTTTCCTTTGGATGAGATATATTCAAGGCGCCATGTGCTTTCTCCGATTGGCATGAGAGGTCACATGGTACTGTTTTGAAGTGGCACAGAAAGATTATTCAGAATTTTAAGTTCAATGAAACCTATTTGCATAAGTGAACACAACCAGCAAGTCATAATCATGCATTTACTTTTTTTTTTTTTTTTGAAAATATTTTTTATTGGAGATAAGTACACAACCTATTAACATCATTACAGTCTTACATTTTTAAATTGATAATATTATCAATTATTATTACATTGTCTCCAATACCTTTTGCCTTTTTATTTTATTTTAAACTAGATAGAACTAAAAAGATAGATGAAGTAAAGAAAGAAAAGAAAGAGAAGAAAAAGAGAGAAAAAAAAAAGAAGCAAAAAACAAAAAACACAACAAAAAAAACAAAACAAAAAAGAGAAAGATAGTTAAAGAAGAGTGGAAAAATTTATTAAAATAAAAAACTTCATTCGAGATATATTCGTACATTTCAGAATATAGCATTTCATCCATTTTTTAGCCCGAGCATTAGTCAGGTTCCCGTGCTGAACCATTCTGACCCTTTAAATAATCAATAAAGGGAGACCATGTTCCAACGAATAATTCCTGTTAATCATGCATTTACTAATAGTCATATGAGAAGAATTTTTACCCCAATATTTTATATTCGCCAATATCTGCCCCTCGATCATTGGCACTAAAATGTGTTTTATTTTTCATTATCACATCTCCACACCAACTAGCTGCAACTATTTAACATGGTTTTAATTCACCGCATATATGTTCCAAAATGTGGAGAAATCTCTGTCAGTGGTTATCTGATGGGCTGGCCTATACTTTCATAATCAGCATGTTTTTGTCGGTGACAGAAAATAAAACTTGTCAAAACAGCACAACACTAAAGAATGAATAGTTTGATCGTTAATCTGCCTAAAGCACTTGTTTGCCAGCACATTGGGCAACTGTGCAAAATCAAATACTTTATTCCAGCCAACATCAACCTCTGGCTACAACAAGTCATCTTTTACTACATAATATAGAAGATGTAATTTTAAAAGACATTTGCCATTTTGCTTCATCTGCCTTTCCCTTATCTTTGCCATATTTTCAGCCAATATTGAAGATGCACAAGGAGGTCAGGATTCAAAGAACAATGTAACTTACCTTCAGAATGTAACAAGGAATTTTAGAGAACAGAAAAATAATGCCATGTCACCCTAACCCTAATGCACGGTTAAATTAGTTACTCCTGATGCACGCTGCCCTCGGGACAGCTGCTATGGAGAGAAGGTAGACACAAAATGTTGGAGTAACTCAGTGGGACAGGCAGCATCTCTGGGGAGAAGGAATGGGTGACGTTTCGGGTCGAGACCACTTCTTCATGGTAGATGCTGAAAAGCGCTATATAAATAAAATCTATTATTATTATTATTATTACCTCTTTGCAGAGTGCGGACTTGCAAAGGAGGCCTGGAGAAGGATACAAGGTCCTTGTCACGGTTCAGCCCCTGCAGCCCCATAACAGAGGATTCTCTGTTCCCTGGGACACATGTGACTAGTAGGGTGCCGCAAGGCTCAGTGCTGGGACCCAAGTTATTTATACTATATATTAACGATTTAGATGAGGGAATTAAATGTGACATCTCCAAGTTTGCGGATGACACAAAGCTGGGTGGCAGTGTGAGCTGCGATTAGGATGCTAGAAGGCTGCAGGTAGACTTGGATAGGTTGGGTGAGTGGGCAGATGCATGGCAGATGCAGTATACTTTGGATAAATGTGAGGTTATCCACTTTGGAGGCAAGAACAGGAAGGCAGATTATTATCTGAATGGTGTCAGATTAGGAAAAGGGGAGGTGCAACGAGACCTGGGTTTGCTTGTACATCAGTCACTGAAAGTAAGCATGCAGGTACAGCAGGCAGTGAAGAAAGCTAATGGCATGTTGGCCTTCATTGCGAGAGGATTTGAGTTTAGGTGCAAGGAGGTCCTACTGCAGTTGCACAGAAACATAGAAACATAGAAAATAGGTGCAGAAGTAGGCAATTCGGCCCTTCGAGCCTGCACCGCCATTCAATATGATAATGGCTGATCACAGGGCCCTGATGAGACCGCACCTGGAGTACTGTGTGCAATTTGGGTCTCCTAATTTGAGGAAGGACATTATTGCTATTGAGGAAGTGCAGCGTAGGTTCACCAGGTTAATTCCCGGGATGGCGGGACTGACATATGATGAAAGAATGGGTGGACTGTGCTTGTATTCACTGGAATTTAGAAGGATGAGAGGGTATCTTATAGCAACATATAAAATTCTTAAAGGATTCGACAGACGAGCTGCAGGAAAAATTTTCCCGATGTTCGGGGAGTCCAGAACCAGGAGTCACAGTTAATAATAAGGAGTAGGCAATTCAGGACTGTGATGAGGAAAAACTTTTTCACCCAGAGAGTTGTGAATCTGTGGAATTCTCTGCAACAGAAGGCAGAGGATGCCAATTCACTAGCTGTTTTCAAGGGAGAGGTAGATTTAGTTCTAAGGGCTGAAGGAATCAAGGGATATGGGGAAAAAGCAGAGATGGGGTACTGATTTTAGATGATCAGCCATGATCATATTGAATGGCGGTGCTGGCTTGAAGGGCCGAATGGCCTACTCCTGCACCTATGTTTCTATTCAGTGCCACTGACTCTTTGGTCTGCCTGAACATTCTGCAAACGGTCCTTGATGATGCTGGCAGCCTTTTGAGGCATTGACTGTGATAGATCCCCTCGATGGTAAGGAGGTCAGAACCGATGATGGACTGGGCAGTGTTTACAACTTTTTGCAGCCTTTTCCGCTCCTGGACACTCAAGTTGCCGTACCAAGCCACGATGCAACCGGTCAGCATACTCTCTACTGTGCAACTGTAGAAGTTTGAGAGAGTCCTCTTTGACATACTGACTCTCTGTAATCTTCTCAGGATGTAGAGGCGCTGGTATGCTTTCTTAATGATTGCATCAGTGTTCTGTGAGCAGGAGAGATCTTCGGAAATATGCACGCCCAGGAATTTGAAGTTCTTGACCCTTTCGTCCATCTTGATATAAACGGGACTGTGGGTCCCCATACAACCCTTTCCGAAGGGGTAGAAAAAGGTAGAAAAAGGGAAGTCCTGAAAGGAGAATTTAGGGAGTTAGGAGGAGAGTTAAGGAGAAGGACCGCAAAGGTAACAATCTCGGGATTACTGCCTGTGCCACGCGACAGTGAGAGTAGGAATGGAGCGAGGTGGAGGATAAATGCGTGGCTGAAGGACTGGTGCAGTGGACAGGGATTCAAGTTTCTGGATCATTGGGACCTCTTTTGGGGAAGGTGTGACCTGTACAAAAAGGACGGGTTGCACTTGAACCCGAGGGGGACCAATATCCTGGCGGGGAGATTTGCAAAGGCTACTGCGGAGACTTTAAACTAGAATGGTTGGGGGGAGGGACTCAAATAGAGAAAGCTTGTAGACAGTGTGTGAGGCAGGAGGCAGAGAAGGGAAGCACTCAGACCCAACAGGTAGGGTGCAAAGAAGAAAAACATAATAAACAGAGAATAAGAGGTGGTGGGTTTCTTAAATGTGTGAGCAGAGACACAGAGGGGTGTAAAATTAGGCTAGAAGCAATAGGTATCAAGGTGAAAAGTAAACATGGCAGGCAGACAAATCCAGGGCAAAAATCAAAAAGGGCCACTTTTCAACATAATTGTATAAGGGGTAAGAGCGTTGTAAAAACAAGCCTGAAGGCTTTGTGTCTCAATGCAAGGAGCATTCGTAATAAGGTGGATGAGTTGAATGTGTAGATATCTATTAATGATTATGATATAGTTGGGATCACGGAGACATGGCTCCAGGGTGACCAAGGCTGGGAGCTGAACATCCAGGGATATTCAATATTCAGGAGGGATAGACAGAAAGGAAAAGGAGGTGGGGTAGCGTTGCTGGTTAGAGAGGAGATTAACGCAATGGAAAGGAAGGATATTAGCTTGGAGGATGTGGAATCGATATGGGTAGAGCTACGAAACACTAAGGGGCAGAAAACGCTAGTGGGTGTTGTGTACAGGCCACCTAACAGTAGTAGTGGAGTTGGGGATGGCATCAAACAGGAAATTAGAAATGCGTGCAACAAAGGTAAAACAGTTATAATGGGTGACTTCAATCTACATATAGATTGGGTGAATCAAATTGGCAGGGGTGCTGAGGAAGAGGATTTCTTGGAATGTATGCGGGATAGTTTTCTAAACCAACATGTAGAGGAACCAACAAGAGAGCAGGCTATTCTAGACTGGGTATTGAGTAATGAGGAAGGGTTAGTTAGCAGTCTTGTTGTGCGTGGCCCCTTGGGCAAGAGTGACCATAATATGGTTGAGTTCTTCATTAGGATGGAGAGTGACATTGTTAATTCAGAAACAAGGGTTCTGAACTTAAAGAAAGGTAACTTTGAGGGTATGAAACGTGAATTGGCCAAGATTGACTGGCAATTGATTCTTAAAGGGTTGACGGTGGATATGAAATGGAAGGCATTTAAAGACTGCATGGATGAACTACAAAATTTGTTCATCCCAGTTTGGCAAAAGAAAAAATCAGGGAAGGTATTGCATCCATGGATAACAAGGGAAATCAGGGATAGTATCAAAACAAAAGATGAAGCGTACAAATTAGCCAGAAAAAGCAGCCTACCAGAGGACTGGGAGAAATTCAGAGTCCAGCAGAGGAGGACAAAGGGCTTAATTAGGAAAGGGAAAATAGATTATGAAAGAAAACAGGCAGGGAACATAAAAACTGACTGCAAAAGTTTTTATAGATATGTGAAGAGAAAGAGATTAGTTAAAACAAATATAGGTCCCTTGCAGTCAGAAACAGGTGAATTGATCATGGGGAACAAGGACATGGCAGACCAATTGAATAACTACTTTGGTTCTGTCTTCACTAAGGAAGACATAAATAATCTGCCGGAAATAGCAGGGGACCGCGGGTCAAATGAGATAGAGGAACTGAGTGAAATCCAGGTTAGCCAGGAAGTGGTGTTAGGTAAATTGAATGGATTAAAGGCCGATAAATCCCCAGGGCCAGATAGGCTGCATCCCAGAGTACTTAAGGAAGTAGCCCCAGAAATAGTGGATGCATTAGTGATAATTTTTCAAAACTCCTTAGATTCTGGAGTAGTTCCTGAGGATTGGAGGGTAGCTAATGTAACCCCCCTTTTTAAAAAGGGAGGGAGAGAGAAAACGGGGAATTACAGACCGGTTAGTCTAACATCGGTAGTGGGGAAACTGCTAGAGTCGGTTATTAAAGATGGAATAGCAGCACATTTGGAAAGTGGTGAAATCATTGGACAAAGTCAGCATGGATTTACGAAAGGTAAATCATGTCTGACGAATCTTATAGAATTTTTCGAGGATGTAACTAGTAGAGTGGATAAGGGAGAACCAGTGGATGTGTTATATCTGGACTTTCAGAAGGCTTTCGACAAGGTCCCACATAAGAGATTAGTATACAAACTTAAAGCACACGGTATTGGGGGTTCAGTATTGATGTGGATAGAGAACTGGCTGGCAAACAGGAAGCAAAGAGTAGGAGTAAACGGGTCCTTTTCAGAATGGCAGGCAGTGACTAGTGGGGTACCACAAGGCTCAGTGCTGGGACCCCAGCTTTTTACAATATATATTAATGATTTCGACGAGGGAATTGAATGCAACATCTCCAAGTTTGCGGATGACACGAAGCTGGGGGGCAGTGTTAGCTGTGAGGAGGATGCTAGAAGGCTGCAAGGTGAATTGGATAGGCTGGGTGAGTGGGCAAATGCATGGCAGATGCAGTATAATGTGGATAAATGTGAGGTTATCCACTTTGGTGGCAAAAACAGGAAAGTAGACTATTATCTAAATGGTGGCCGATTAGAAAAAAGGGAGATGCAACGAGACCTGGGTGTCATGGTACACCAGTCATTGAAAGTAGGCATGCAGGTGCAGCAGGCAGTGAAGAAAGCGAATGGTATGTTAGCATTCAAAGCAAAAGGATTTGAGTATTGGAGCAGGGAGGTTCTACTGCAGTTGTACAGGGTCTTGGTGAGACCACACCTGGAGTATTGCGTACAGTTTTGGTCTCCAAATCTGAGGAAAGACATTCTTGCCATAGAGGGAGCACAGAGAAGGTTCACCAGATTGATTCCTGGGATGTCAGGACTTTCATATGAAGAAAGATTGGATAGACTCGGCTTGTACTCGCTAGAATTTAGAAGATTGAGGGGGGATCTTATAGAAACTTACAAAATTCTTAAGGGATTGGACAGGCTAGATGCAGGAAGATTGTTCCCGATGTTGGGGAAGTCCAGGACAAGGGGTCACAGTTTAAGGATTAAGGGGAAATCCTTTAGGACCGAGATGAGAAAAACATTTTTCACACAGAGAGTGGTGAATCTTTGGAACTCTCTGGCACAGAAGGTAGTTGAGGCTAGTTCATTGGATATATTTAAGAGGTAGTTAGATGTGGCCCTTGTGGCTAAAGGGATCAGGGCGTATGGAGAGAAGGCAGGTACAGGATACTGAGTTGGATGATCAGCCATGATCATATTGAATGGCGGTGCAGGCTCGAAGGGCCGAATGGCCTACTCCTGCACCTATTTTCTATGTTTCTATGATTCTATGAAGTCCACAATTAGTTCCTTGGTTTTGCTGGTGTTGAGGGCCAGGTTATTGTGCTGGCACCATTTGGTCAATCGGTCGATCTCACTTCTATGCTCTGACTCATCCCCGTCAGCGATACGTCCTACAACGGTGGTGTTGTCGGCGAACTTGATGATGGAGTTTACACTATGTCCGGCAACGCAGTCATGAGTATAGAGTGAATACAGCAGTGGGCTGAGCACGCAGCCTTGAGATGCTCCAGTGCTGATTGTTATCGAGGATAACACATTTCCACCAATACGGACAGACTGTGGTCTGTGAATGAGGAAGTCGAGGATCCAATTGCAGAGGGATGCGCAGAGACCCAGATCTGAAAGCTTGTTAACCAGCTTGGAGGGGAAGATGGTGTTAAATGCCGAGCTGTAGTCAATGAATAACAGCCTGACATATTAGTTTTTGTTGTCCAAGTGATCCAGAGCGGAGTGGAGAGCCAGTGAGATCTGTTGTGGCGGTAAGCGAGCTGCAGTGGGTCCAGGTTTTTGTCGAGCTATGAGTTGATTTGCGCCATGATAAGCCTTTCAAAGCACTTCATCACCACAGACGTTAATGCCACTGGTCGATATTCATTGAGGCACGTCACCTTGCTCTTCTTGGGCACCGATATTATTGATGCCCTTTTAAAGCAGGTGGGAACCTCAGACCTCAGAAGTGAGAGGTTGAAAATGTCCGTAAAAACTCCAGCCAGTTGGTCCGCACAGGTTTTTAAAACACGCCTGGGTATACCATCAGGTCCAGGCGCTTTTCGAGGGTTCACCCCTCTGAAGGATCTTCTGACGTCAACCTCTGTGACTGTGACCGAAATGCCATCACGGCGAATGAGGGCTCAGGAAGGCACATCAGTGTTCTCCCTATCAAAGCGTGCGTAGAACGCATTGAGCTCGTCAGGCAGTGATGCATCGCTGACATTTGAGCTGCCTCCTGATTTCGCCTTGTAGGAGGTGATGGCATTCAAGTCCCGCCACAGTTGTCGAACATCCGTCTCATCCTCCAGCTTGGAGCAGAAGTCCCCTTTGGCCTTTTTGATGGCCTTACCAAGGTCGTATCTGGACTTCTTGTAGACCTCTGTATCTCCAGACCTGACTGCCCGGGATCTGGTCTTCAGAAGAATGCGGATCTCATGTTTCATCCAAGGCTTCTGGTTAGGAAACACTCGGAACACTGTGCGATTATTCACAGCCACCTGAGAGGGCAGATTCCTTTATGTCCTTCACATCAGCACATGGGTGAGGGGGGGGTGGTCAGCCTTGATCGCTGCTCTGACCTTGAAAGGGAGACTTAATCCCGCAGCATACTGACTCAGAGAGAAATGCACTACAAAGTGAACCACAGCTGACACCTGACCATACAACTGTTAGCAAGCAATTTAATGCAATAATATTTGTACAGCTGCAAATTGAAAAATAATTTGGGATGAAATCATTTACTGCTGAATTTAGATGCAAAAAATGCATTTGGCAACTGTGTCTTGGATGTTGTTTAAGAGGATATACTCTTTCTTCCTATAGTTTAGCAACAGGGTACCAGACTCATAGGATGAATTTGTAGAACTCGATATTCATTTTGATAATTAATGCACATTTATATTGCAGAGATATTTGGGGAGGAAGCAGGTGCAGTGTGAGATTAAAAAACCCAATATAAATCTTATATAGGACTCCTTTGTTCGAAATGCAGTGCAGCCAAAGATAACAACGGCTAGGATATATTGAAGTCTTCATTGTTGTCTTTAGATGCATCTCTTAACTGACTCTTTCAGCTACCCATACACATCACATGTCCACATTAGTGCATACTGTAGCTATAGAATTTGGAATTCTGGATATCCTCCCTAAAGCCTTGTCCTTCCAGCTATTTCTCCCCATTAAAATCAAACAAGATTATGCTCACCCCCTTCTTATAAATCTCCTTTTGCTTAGAATCTCTGCACTACTGGAATAGTTTCCATGTTACAGACGCTGGAAGTTGCACAGTTAAAAGAATTTCAGGAGGGAACTCTTACAAATGTTATGATATTTCACTTCTTCATTCATTTTTTTTTCATGAATGAGATTCTAATCAGTTCTTCCAGCAGCTTGAGGGGGTGATCTTATAGAAACATATAACATTATAAAAGGACTGGACAAGCTAGATGCAGGAAAAATGTTCCCAATGTTGGGCGAGTCCAGAACCAGGAGCCACAGTCTTAGAATAAAGGGGAGGTCATATAAGACTGAGGTGAGAAAAAACTTTTTCACCCAGAGAGTTGTGAATTTATGGAATTCCCTGCCACAGAGGGCAGTGGAGGCCAAATCACTGGATGGATTTAAGAGAGAGTTAGTTAGAGCTCTAGGGGCTAGTGGAGTCAAGGGATATGGGGAGAAGGCAGGCACGGGTTATTGATAGGGGACGATCAGCCATGATCACAATGAATGGCGGTGCTGGCTCGAAGGGCCAAATGGCCTCCTCCTGCACCTATTTTCTATGTTTCTATGTTTCTAGCTTCATCAAGGACGTCTCGACCCAATCATCACCCATTCCTTCTCTCCAGAGATGCTGCACTGTTCACCATTTTTTGTCGACCTTCGGTGTAAACCAGCATCTGCAGTTCCTTCCTACGCAGACTGAAGATGTAGATTGGCCCAGAGTCAAGGAAGTTGAGTTGGTCACACAGGAGATTAAGCCTGGCTTTGTCAGAGAAGAGTATTGTCCATGGGAAGCCAAAGGGGCAATCTGAGTTTATGATCTAATGAAGAGCCCCAGGCTTAGTTTAGTTTAGAGATACAGTATGGAAACAGGCCCTTCTGCCCACCAAGAACACGCCATCCTTCGATCACCCTTTCACACTATTTCTATGTTATCCCTCTTTCTCATCCACTCCCCACACACTTGGGGCAATTTATAGAGGCTAATTAACTTACAAACCCACACGAGCTTTGGGATGTGGGAGGAAACCAGGGAGGACATACAAACTCCAAGGTCAGGATCAAATCCGTGTCTCTGGCACAGCTCTACCAGCTGCACCACTGTTGGAATGTTGGCAAAGTATTTATAAACAGACTTTGTATTCAAGGACTTATACATGTATGAGAATTTTACAAATATTATGTTAAATATGTATCACATCCAATTTAACATCACTGCATAGACCCCATATCCTGCATGCACATACATGTTGAACGCACAGAGGATCTGGGATACATTTCCACATGTATTTCACTGGCACACAAGGTGAATTTCTTTAGAATAAGTACACAATAACATTTCTAGGCCACTAAGAAACTGTAGGTCATTGGGCTGAGAGAAGCAAAAGCCTAGGTGTATCGAGAAAACGTTGTTGAGGCAAGGATGGAGAGGTGTTGCTGACTTCCTGTGTTAGCCTGATGGAAGGGTGACTGGTGGGAGCCTCAAGGAGATAATAGCAGAAAGTACCAATGATCATAGATTAGTACAACATTAACAAGCATCGTAGATTCAGGGACAGTTTCATCCCAACTGTTATCAGGCAACTGAATAGAGAACTGTCCTGAACTACTATCTACCTCATTGGCGACTCTTGGACTATCTTTGATCGGACTTTACTGGCTTTATCTTGCACTAAACGTTATTCCCATACCATGTACCTCTACACTGTGAATGGCTCGATTGTAATCGTGTGTTGGCTTTCCGCTGATTGGTTAGCATGCAACAAAACCTTTTCACTGTACCTCGGTACACATGACAATAAATGAATCTGAAAACCGAAGAAACAATTTGAAGCTTTCACTTCTTAAAACTTCCACCCTTTTTCTTCCGTGTTTGGAAGCAACTTAGTGAATTACTAACATTTTAATGGCAGCTGAAAGGTATGGAAGATATTTTCCTCAGAATGTTTTTCATTGTGCAGACATTGAACCAATACGAAGAGTTGATGAATATTCCTTGCATATAACAGTTTTGATCAACAATAAACTGATTAAAAATCTGGAACTTGAGCCTCGTGGGAAGGTCTTCAACTAGATTTCAGATTAATGCCTCAATTAACTGTAATGCATTAAGCTCTCTCCCCAAGTTTTCATGGGCCAGAATCTTTTGAGACATTGAAGCTACATATTGTTTCTTTTGTTATTTATAGTGCATCGGTGACCACGACTCTACTGGGGCTAGTTCTGCTCCAAATGGATATAATCAAAATTTGGGACATCTGCCAGTTTCCAAAATCCTGCAGAAGATTTTCCTCCTTTCTTTCAGCGGCATTTCTACTGATATATTATTAGGTTGATGCCCAGTACATGAAGGAATGTGAAAATTTATTTTCCCCCAAATAATGCTAAAGATCGTCACAGGTAAAATACTTAGTCACAATTTAAGATCTGGAATATCTCAGCCAGAATGTTCGAACAGAGCTATGGGTTGGCTGTTATGAACGTTGTGTTGTTGCAAACAACAGACTAGAAGCTTAAGCAGTTTATATTTGTATCAAAGTCTTTCAGCTTGCAAGCACACCCCTCCTCCCAACCATCTGTTATAGATTATAAGGTTTATTAGAGTATCTAATTAAATTAGTGGTGCAATTGAATGCAAAAAATTACATCCTTTTACTGTACAGTATTGGTAAATGTATCAATATTTGTCGTCCCAGTCTGCTAACAGAATATTGTACAGTTGGTGACAGTACAATTAAGGCATTCAGTCAAACATAACACTGTGTTGTTCATTGTGCTGCTTAGATTTGCACACCTTTGTTAAGAAACTGTCATGACAAAGCCTTGGTTGCCACTGAATGAGTGCCACACTGCTCCAAAATTGGACTTTCCAAGGAAAGGGCAGGTGGGTTTGGGGGGTAGAAAGAACAAAAGTGGTGGCCCTGTATTGCCATGCATTAGCTCCATGTACAAAGCCATTTGTAGCTGAGAACTGTCTCAGTATAGACCAGGAATCATTCAGAGTACACGTTACTGCTCCAATGTGAAATCTCCTCAAGGTATGCCCAATATGAATAGTATCCCCTCTCTCTCCACCCATCCCCCACCCTTGTCGTTGTACTGATTCCATGTCATCCTGATGAGTTTCATTGTCTCTAACTAATTTTCACCTGGATAGTGTCCTAGGTTCAATTATCTTCAGCTGTTTCATCAATGATCTTCCTAAAATTGTAAGATCAGAAGCATAGGTGTTCATTGATGGTTGCAATTGTTCACCACCATTCACAACACCTTGGATAATGAGGCAGTCCACATCCAAGTGCAGGACCATGCAGACAATATCCAGGCATGGGCTGACATTCAGGCCACATATGTGCCAGGCAATAATAATATCTAACAAGAGGGTGGAATGATGGTGTAGTGGTAGAGCTACTACTATACAGTGCAAGAGACCCAGGTTCGATCCTGACCACAGGTGCCAGTCTGTACAGAGTTTGTACATTCTCTCCATGACCTGCGTGAGTTTTCTTCAAGATCTATGGTTTCCTCCGAGATCTTCGGTTTCCTCCCACACTCCAAGGATGTACAGGTCTGTAGGTTAATCAGCTTGGTATAAATGTAAAATATTGTCCCTAGTGTATGTTGGGTAGCATTAATGTGCAGATTTGCTGGTCCATGCGGACTTCGGTGAGCAGAAGGGCCTATTTCCGCGCTGTATCTCTAAACTAAACTAAACTAAAAGAGAGAAAATCCATCTTTCACCACTGGACACCAATGGCATTACCATTAATTCTCCACTATCAATATCCCAGATATCGCCATTGACCATAAACTGAACAGGAGTAACCATATACACAATGTGACTCTATGAGCAAGTCAGAGGCTTGGAATCTTTTGGTGAGTAACTCATCCTGACTTCTCAAAGCTTTTTCACCAACCACGAGGCTCAAGATAGGAGTGAGATGGAATGTACTCTTCTCGCTTGGATGAGGGGAGCTTCAACAACACTTAAGAAACTCAACCCCAGATAGGACCTATTAGCCCAATTCAAATGTAACCCATCCACAATCATTCTCTCACTCTGCCACTGATGCACAGGAGTAGCATCTTCAGGAGGCACTGCAGCAACGCCACACCCGTAACCTCTACCAGCGAGAAAGACAAGGGCAGCAAAAGCATGGGCTCATCACCACCTGGAAGCTGCACTCCAATCCACACACTGTCCCAACTTGGAAATGTGTTGCCTTTTCCTTCAGCGGCGAAGAAGCAAGCGTCTCGACCCGACACGTCACCCATTCCTTCTCTCCAGAGATACTGCCTGTCCTGCTGAGTTACTACAGCTTTCTGTGTCAATCATAGTTATATTGTTTTTCTTGGTTCTTATTTAATCTATCATCAGCCACTGGACCAGATATTTTAACCGGCTCAGAAATCATATAATATCATTGATCTTTTTTTAACAAATTCTGTGGATGAGATTGCCAATTAGTGGCAACATATGTACATGGAGACACAAGAAACAGCGGGTGCTGGGATCACTCCACTGTAAGAGTGAGGCAACACATGAACAGGAAAAACAGCACCAAATATTCCGCTTGGGAAGCCGACAACCCAATGACATGAACATTGCATTCTTCATTTTCAGGCAACCTCCTCATTCCCATATGTCTCCTCACATCTACCCAGTTTCCACCACCTCCACCCCCACCCCATCTCCATCTGTGCATACCTCTCTTTCCATCCACATCATCCACCTTAAACCTCCATCTGCGCATCACCCACCCTTCCCTGTACCAGATCCCACATTTTTCACCCTCCTTTGTCCTTTTCTACCCACCTTCCCCCTGGTTTTATATTTCAGCCCTCACCTTCCCACCGGTCTAGGCATAAGTTCAGGGGCGACCACGCCTTTGCGGTTGCAGCTCCTAGACTGTGGAACAGCATCCCCCTTCCCATCAGAACTGCCCCCTCCATCGACTCCTTTAAGTCAAGACTAAAAACCTATCTATACTCCCAAGCCTTTCTTGACATCCTCTGAGCGAGGGCTATATGTATATATGTATGTAGTTTGTTTGTTTATACTATTCTTATAACAAATGTAAAGCACTTTGGCCAACGAGAGTTGTTTTTTAAATGTGTTATATAAATAAATGTGACTTGACTTGACTTCCCATTTTATCATATTTCGCCATTCTCACCCTTTCATTTCTGCACTCATCATCTCCAGCCTTGGTTACTATCTCCATCTTTCTGAACTCTCAACTTGATTCTTCTGGCAATCACGCTCTCATTACTTAGATCCACCAATCACTTGCCAGCTCTTGTCCCACCCCTTCCCCTCACCCCTACTACCTGCTTTGTCCCCTCTCATCCTTTAGTGTAAAGAAGTGTCCCGACCTGAAATGTCATTTCTCTGTTTCTCTACAGATGCTGCCTGACCTGTCAAGTTTAGTTTAGTTTAGTTTAGAGATACAGCGCGGAAAAAACATGCCCTCCCACGTCTTTGGAATGTGGGAGGAAAACAGAGCACCCGGGGAAAACCCAGACGGTCACGGGGAGAACGTATGAAATCCGTAAAGACAGCACCCGTAGTCAGGATCGAACCTGGGTCTCAGGTGCTGTAATGCAGGAACACGACCACTGCCTTCCAGCAATTTGTATTCGCCAAATATAGCTACACATCGAGAAATTGCAAAATCTCAGGTCAGTTCAGGTAATCATAAATAGGGCCAGCTACCGGAGAAGAAAAGACAATTTCTAGTTCGCTGACCTATTTACGAGCCTGCATCCAAGGATAATGCTGAGCAAAATAAATAGGAGTTAAAATCTGATCCATAATGTGTTTGGCCTGGATGCAATTTGTTTCACTGTCACTTAAAAATTAATCTTCTTAATTAGCACAAATTGGCCAAGATTAATAGGAAGTGTTTTTAATTAAGCCTTCAGTATTGTTTATATTTTAATTAAATGGTTAAGTTATTTTTTCGAGCTGTCTACCAGTTAAATCTAAGAGTTACCATTCACGCGTGGCATGAGATATTTTAACTCATTCAGAAATTGAACAACATAATTAGAATATGACTTTAATTCTCATGATTCTGCAAGCATTGCTATCTAAATTATGGCCAATTACAGATGTGCACATGACCCCAGATTAGTTTTGCCCAGATTTTATGGCCAACAAGACTATTAGATGCTAATTATTATTTTCTGACTCTCCATTATATTGTATAACTGCGGTGTGTAAAAGCAACTACATTTTTTGCATTGCATTGTCTCAGAGCCAACAGCAATAACCAGCATTAGTTTAAGTGGGACTGTGAAGGTAAGGCTGGTAATGTAAAACAGTGTGTGTGTGGTGTCGGAGACAAAGCATTTTAATGGATGTCCAATTTCAGCTGACAATAATGTACACGTCCCTAATGCAAAAAGTGACAATATATATGGAAATCATTCTGAGGAAATACAGCATGATGAAAGACTAGTGCACCTCACAATATGTAAAGATAAAATAACATATATTGCCAATTTAAAGCAATTTACATTCTTCGATAGAGATGGAGACCATGATGTATCAGGACTGTTCTGAAGCAGCTGGTGATAATGTGTTTAAAAAATGTGCCAGATCAAGGATCTGAACACTGCTTCTATTGTACTAAGCTTACTGGCTGATTTCACCCTGAATAATTGGCACGTAACCTCCTCTATTATTAGTGCAGACAGACATGTGAATTAGCTAAAAGGCTGCAGCATATGCCATACATTAAGGTACTCCTTACAAATCAAGTCTCTTTTAGTTCTTCAAACACCTTATCTAATCACTAAACTTCTAATCATTATTTCTCCCAACCAGCTTTTTGTTTCATAAATATATGCATTGCAAATGATTATTTCAGAATGTTCTGTGAAGAGCGAAACATGATTAGTCATCTTTCCCGTGTTATTCAGAACTTTGTGTGTTATTTAACACAAATTTCAAGTCAATTGTACTTGCGAGCGGAATATTTAAAGTAAATTTGTTTCACGAGAATAATTGGTACCTTATGAAAGCATGCACATAGACTGACTCAGGAAGACCTGTGAAGGGAAGGCCAATGATTTAGTTGTTTGAATGATAACTACTCTGCGATCCAGAATGGACTTGAATTTTCTGATCTGATCAATTTTCGGTGACCTGTCCTAATTAGGGTATGCAGAATGAGTCAGAGAACAAGATTCTGAGAAATAGGTCAAAGGCTTATCCCAGCAAAGTTCAGTCTGATAGTGAGTAAATGGTATGAAATAGGCTTGTGCGTGTGCATCATTAAATAATCGCCAGAGGCTCTTTGAAACATTTGCATACAGCCGCCCAAGCCTTCAAGTAATGTTTATCTGTGAATTGTACTCTATCTGGAAGGATTACATATGACAGATAATATCATAAGTATTGGAACTCTCTGAAAAAGTACAAAGGTTGTACCTGTGGTAGGATAATTATGTTTTATTACTGGGTGGCTTTGTGGCTTCTACCTTTCCTTAATAAAGTGGATATCAAACAAGAGATTGTCAATTCAAAATGGGGTTGATCACAATGGGATTCTTTGGGTCCCTAGGTCCTTTTCTCCTCTTAATTTATGTGTTTTTGCTGTAGACAAAAGTACTGTTCATTTTCATTCTAAACAAGCATGACAAAAGCAGAGATTTTTAATCCATTCTTAAGTATAATTATTATCGCTTGTTAATTTAATGCATTCTGACAAAAAATATATATATAAATCAGGACGATTTAGAGATGGGCAATTATCTTTTTTTTTCTTATAAAACTAAGTCAGAAGCTGTTTGCAAATCACAACTTCAGGCTGAATATTGTCACGGTGCCTGTCAAGTGATGTGGAAAAACTCACAAATGTAACATGCAAATCTTCTCAACATACACACTCATGATATGTGTACCTTCCCCACGTGGTAGGAGATTTTTTCAGTGAATCTGAAGAACAGCTAATGAATAAAACATTCTGTGATACTTGTCCATTTACCTCCACTATATTCTACATTGCTTCACTCAAACTAAAAGGAATGCAACCAGGACTGTTTTGTAGCCAGGATCACTATGCTCTTAAAGCATTTGTTGAGAGAATTTCTTTAACCTTAGAAACCTTGTGAATTCTGCTGCATTGCCTTGTAATGCAAATGTCAACTAAATAGTTCCAATCACCTTAAATGATATCAAAAATAAAATAACCTCTCTCTCACCCAGATATTTATTCAACCTGGAAATTTATGACTTAAAGTGGAAATGTCATGACACTGGAGAACTCTTATAAAAGATACTCTTGAAATAGCTGACTGTACAAAATTCACGTTACTGGACACCAGGCTAAGTTTATTCTACGATTGGCATAATGCGTGACACACAAATGAGGGTAATTATTTCACTGTCAATCAATGGGTGGCATGGTGGCGCAGTGGTAGAGTTGCTGCCTTAAAGCGCCAGAGACCCGGGTTCGATCCTGACTATGGATGCTGTCTGTACGGAGTTTGTACGTTCTCCCTATGACCTGCATGGGTTTTCTCCGGGAGCTCCGGTTTCCTCCCACACTCCAAAGACGTACAGGTTTGTAGGTTAATTGGCTTTGGTAAATGTCCAGTAAAGTGTAGGATAGTGTTAGCGTGCGGGGATCGCTGGCGGCGTGGTCTCAGTGGGCCAGTGGACCCGTGTCCTCGCTGTATCTCTATAAACTAAACTAAACTAAAATTTGAAAATATAAAAACAGATAATGATTAATGATCCATTTATATATTCACAATCACACTGTCAGCAAGCCTGTTTACAAATTTGTTGAAATATTTTTTGAAAGGGACGTGTTAGGGAACTACAGCCTAGTTTGATATATTCCACTCTGTTGTACATTCAGAAAGCTTCCTAATTTATAGATGTGAAGAGGGCCAGCTGTACACATCATATGACACTTACCCGACTGATACAATTTGTCCCAATGTGATAAATGTCAATTCATCTAGATATCACTAAAGGCCAAATGTTGCATCAATTGCTATTCTTGCTACTTGATAAAATGATCATTGTGATTTATGCATAAAGGAAGTCCACAGTTTGAATGCAGCCATTATCTATAAAATGATGATCCTTACTAGTGCCTTTATTCTAATCAGTTTAAACTCATTGAATAATAATTTCCCTGTACAGAAAGATGAATTCTTAGAGATTCTGCAACTTTCTCAGTTAAATGCATCTTGTGCTGGGTAACAGAATGGTGCAGCTAATACATTTTGTTGCTCACAGCTCCAGTGAACTGGCCTTGATCCTAACCTCTGGTGCTGTTGGTGTGGAGTTTGCATGTTCTCCCTGTGATTGCTTGGTTTCCTGAAATGCTCTGCTTTCCTCTCACATCATAAAGAAGTGTGGGCTGGTCGTTTATTTGCACACAGTAAATTGAGCATGTCAAGAGTCAATAGTCAAGAGTGTTTTATTGTCATATGTCCCAGATAGAACAATGAAATTCTTACTTACAGCATCACAACAGAATATGTAAACATAGTACACTGTAAACAATATAATCAACGAGAAAGAAAGAAAAAAAAAGTTCAGTGTGTGTATATATACACAAACAAATACACATATATATAGATCATATATACATATTTACACATGCACACGCATACATACGTTCACATGAAACAAACCCTCTCAGGGAAAAGTATGGGAATGGTTTCACATTTTAAGGGCGGCACAGTAGCACGTTGTTGCCTTACAGTGCCAGGGACCCGGGTTCGATTCTGACTAAGGATGCTTGTCTGTACAGTGTTTGTACCTTCTCCCCGTGACCTGTATGGGTTTTCTCTGATATCTCCGGTTTTCTCCCACACTACAAAGCCGTACAGGTTTGTAGGTTAATTGGCTTGGTATAAATTTAAATTGTCCCTAGTGTGTGTTGGATAGTGTTAATGTGCGGGGATCGCTGGTCGGCGTGGACCAGGTGGGCCGAAGGGTCTGTATCCGCGTTGTATCTCTAAACTAAACTATTATTAAACAATGGGTTGATCGATAGCCTGGGGGGAATGGGTGAGCCAAAGAGCCTCGTTAAATGCTGTACCTAGCTGTTGGAAATTTTTTTGCACTGTTCTTATTTTACTTAATATGAAAAAGTTTATTTTGGGGAAATAAATATAAAGATGGAGTTCACCTTCTGATCTATAAAACATTGATTTCACTGAAATCTCCATTTCTGACTGTTCTTAAATATATATTACTTAAATGTGCACCACCATAATGATCTAATTGATTTTATTTAAGGTACTGCAGGAGGTTGATAACTTCAACCAAAGAATGTCACTGTATGCAGTGATAAATGAAACATTGGCAAATGAACTGACCGTTTCCTCTGTCACCCACAGCCTAGCAACCACTCTTCCTACCACACCCACTTCATGCTCGCCACGGTTTCGAAACAATTTATCTCTTTAGTGTAAAAAGACTGAAGGGGTTGTTTAAAAAAAATATTTCCAGCAGAAACATAACATCAAACACAAAAAATATTTCAACAACAATATTTCAATAAAACACAACAATAAAGAATTGCTTTCTAAATCCATGATACGCCAGTTCTCTGGGGAATTGTCTTGACCATCTGCCTGCCTGGCTTTCAAAGATATCAGTCCTGTCTTGTTGTCGACACACATATCGATAGTTGTTCTATGGATTTGTTGGTACGCTGATTGATAAGCTGAACTACACTACAGTTGAGGAAATCAAAGATATTGCTTTTGGTTAGTGACAAAATATTTTTAACTGAATTTACAATATGAATACTCTCTGTGCACATAACTGCTATCCCCTTTTTAGCTGCCGGCTCAGGGGAAACCAATATTTCAAAATTATTTCTCGCAGAAACCTAAAATCAAACACGAAAAAAATTTCAAAATTCTTTCCAAAAATATCCTAAACACAAAAATACTCTCCAACTCAGAGGTGAACCTCAAACCCTACACATTAATGACAATTGCTCTTCCAATTTTGTTCACTGTAGCCAAACATATTAATGAACATTTTCATCAATACTTCCTTTCTAGTTTGTTTTACTTAGCAGTCTTCAGACAAATTTGCCAAATGTTTTGCAAGTTAAACTATCTGCCGTTACCCCTACATTATCTGAGCAGGATGGAATTTAATTGGACTGAAGATTATTAGCAACCTCTGAGGGCTTGCTAATTATTTTGTTCCTAAATCACAGTACTTCTTTGTCAATTTGTCTGAAGAAAAACATGCACTAATGTTCTGCGGCAACAAGGTAACATTGCATTAGACGTGAGGTTCTTTGCATCCTCCTGTTACATTACACAAGACTGCTTTACTGAACAGGAGGTACTTTTCTCACCAGAATTTGCCAAGTACGACTAAACAGAACTTATCAGTTAAATAACCAAAATATCAATTTGCTTTCATATTGAAAGATAGAAAAATGTCTAAGACACATTAAAGGATTAGAATTTCGTTATTGTATTTTAAAATAAAATTGTTTTATGTGTTCGATGTCCAGATTTTGCCAAAAATCATTACTTCTTGTGAAAGGTGCATGACAGGAAGCTACAAGGAAGTCACCGACAAAACTAAATTTAGAAGTGATGAAAGTAAATGATTTTTTTTTAAATGGTAGCAATAATAGTGGCGTTCATGAATGTAAGCATCCCTTGTATCATCGGGAGAAGAACATTTATAACTTGCCTCTGTGTTTAAAATATTAATTGTGTGCCAGCTGATTTTTTGACCACCAGTACGTTAAGCAGAAATGGCACATACATTTCAATGTAGGTAGGTATGCTCCACTCAATATTTTTTTCTTGATAATAATAAATCTTGTCATGGGCCTGCATCTGAGAAAGCCATTAGGCAGTCACTCTGCTAAAAAAAGTGTCAAAGTTGAATTTTGGGACCTGGAATAAATTAGGCTTTAGAGTTTGCCTTGGTATTGGTATCGGCTTATTTTGTCCATGTGAACCGAGATACAGTGCAAAACTTTGTTTGGGTGCTATCTAGTCAAAGCATACTATACATGATGACAATCAAGACATACCCAATTACCACAACAACAAGAAAGAAAACAGAGTGCAGAGTACAATGAAACAGTGTTATAGCATAAGATGGACACAAAATGCTGGAGTAACTTAGCGTGACAGGCAGTATCTCTGGAGAGAAGGAATAGGTGATGTTTTGGGTCAAGACCCTTCTTCAGACTTCAGACTATAGCATTACAGTTACATAGAAAGAGCAGATAAAATAAAAGTGCAAGCGTCGCAATGAGGTAGGTTGGGAGATTGGAACTTCACCTTTAGGTTATGAGAGGTCTGTTCAGTAGTCTGACAGTGGGGAAAATGTTGTTCCAGAATGTGGTGGTAAGTTTTCAAGCTTTTGTATCTTCTGCCCACCAGGAGAGAGAAGAAGAAATGAACGGGTCCTTGGTTATGTTGGCTGCTTTCCCAAGGCAGCATGAAGTGTCGATTGGTGTGTTTAGACAGTGAAATAGATAACATTTGGAGGAAGGCAGACCAATATTAAACCAGACCCAACACATAATACTTTTACTTCAAAAGTATGTGGCCTTGACATTTTCCTTACCAAGAAAAGCCTGATAAACATGGAGATTATGGAAAGCCAAAGTACATTTTGTACAGGGCCCCATCTATGGAAGATTCCCACAATGGTGTCTCATTACCCACCTTAGAACCATCAAAACTAGAGTGAAACCAAGTCATCTTCAGTCCTGAGGGATTACCCAAGAAGTTCTTAAATACATTTCATACATTTATGTGTTCTAGTTAGCTTATAACTTAGAAAGCACAGGAACAGGCCCTTTGGCCCACAATGTCTGTGCTGAGCATGATGCCAGTAGATTTCTTCTATATCCAGGAATAGATCGGGTAGATGCACAGAGTCTCTTGCCCAGAGTAGGTGAATCGAGGACCAGAGGACATAGGTTACGGTGAATGGGAAAAAACTTACTAGGAATCTGAGGGGTAACTTTTTCACACAGAGGCTGGTGGGTGTATGGAACAAGCTGCCAGAGGACGTAGTTGAGGCTGGGACGATCCCAACGTTTAAGAAGCAGTTAGACAGGTACATGGATAGGACAGGTTTGGAGGGATATGGACCAAACACTGGCAGGTGAGACTAATGTGGCTGCGACATGTTGGCCAGTGTGGGCAAGTTAGGCCGAACAGCCTGTTTCCACACTTTAACACTCTATGACTATGATTCTATGACTTATATCCTTATATCCACACCTTATAGAGAACCAAAAATAGACACAAAAAGCTGGAGTAAAGCAGCGAGTCAGACAGCATCTCTGGAGAAAAGGAATAGGTGATATTCTGGGTCGAGACCCTTCTTCTTCGAGATGGGTCTGACCCGAAACGTCACGTGTTCCTTTTCTCCAGAGATGCTGTCTGACTCCCTGAGTTACTCCAGCTTTTTGTGTTTAAACCAGCTTCGGTTTAAACCAGCACCTGCAGTTCCTTCCTACACCTTATAGGGAACCTGCTGGCAACCAATACCCAGCAGCAGATCCCAGTAGTTGAGATGTTGAGATCCCAGTGTTTGAAGTGTCACAAAAAGCTGGCTTCACATTTATTGTGAATGGCCATGTGATTTGCAGGCAAATTAATTTCACAGAACTGGCTTCTGGATATCCATTTCATGTTGCCGGATACTTTTTTTTGTGTCCAGGTGTCTCTGCGAATAAGCTTATTAGATGCTTCGTGGATCCAAACCAATATTGTGGACTTCAAATTATACAAAGCACAACACAATCAATTTTCCAATAAAACTCTACCTTATGGTACTCATTAACAATGCACTACAGGATAGAATTTCTAGGTCACTTCGTTTTTGTTTCGCCTTTCAAAATCAGACCACTGTGTATATATTTTACGTGCTATTGGTTTTGAATTAAAGAAGGAAAGCAGCAAAAAAAAACCTTCATAGAGTTTCAAAGGAACTGCAGCCGTTTATTGTGACTGCTGCCGCAGAGTGTATAATGCAGATCTGACCTTTGATAATGCTGAAACTCCTTATGTGGGCTGCTGACAAAGGCATCTGTTCCATTTGTGCACATTTTATATATCTATTTTATCTAAAGCTGCTGTACCTGTACTCCACTCATTTGCTAAAATCATCGCCATTTGAGCTTAACTTGTCCGATAGAACTAGATATCCTAAATTGCAAGGACTATATGGATAAATCTTCATTTATTTATCCACAGGTATCCCAGTAAAATCTTGCAGCTTGATGATCGCTCTTCATTATTACTTCTTGCAAAAAGGGAGTGATGCAAAGTGTTTCCATTCGCTTTCCGTGTAGAATAGTCATATCGTTATGGAGAATATATTGCATTTACGTTTGATTGCTGACAATTGATGACTGAAACCTGTTTGCCCCTACTGGAAATATGATCACATGCATTGTTGTTTGAATCCGTAGTTTCATATCTGGAGTCTCTTTGTCAATTACAAGAGGAGACCATGATTAATTTCAATATTTCAAAGTCTGGTTTGCCAATATTATTTTAATCTTTTTGCTTTGAGATTAAACACTGATGACAACAGCAGATGATCAGGCTCAGGGTAAATCTAAAGTTGGAAGTCGGCTCATTCAAACGGTCACAATCGATGGCTTCTCCAAGCCAGGATCACTCCTAATCTTGTCACTAAAATGTACGTGAGACAAATGCATTTCACCAGGACTCTTCTGTTATGTGCTACACCAGCGGGGCGGTCGCGGTGGTGCAGCGGTAGAGTTGCTGCCTCACAGCGAATGCAGCGCCGGAGACCCGGGTTCGATCCCGACTACGGGTGCTGTCTGTACGGAGTTTGTACGTTCTCCCCGTGACCTGCGTGGGTTTTCTCCGAGATCTTCGGTTTCCTCCCACACTCCAATGACATACAGGTTTGTAGGTTAATTGGCTTGGTAAATGTTAAAATTGTCCCTAGTGGGTGTAGGATAGTGTTAATGTGCAGGGATTGCTGGTTGGCGCGGGCCCGGTGGGCCGAAGGGCCTGTTTCCGCACTGTATCTCTAAACTAAACTAAACTAAACCATTACAGTTTTACACTAGAGGAACATAAGCTAGATCCACTAAATATATCCATATGGGAACCCACATACCTTGTCCCCTTTTATGATCTCCTCTTACTATTTACACCCCATACCCAAACCATTGCAGGCAGAAGATTGCTGTGATTGCGCTAGAGCATGCATTGATTTTGTTTTTCCAAAAGATTACTTCCTTCAAAAGATTTGGAAACATCGGCACCACAGACGGCGGCCCAGAGACGCAGCGGTAGAGTTGTGGCCTGAGTTCCGGGTGCGATCCTGACTACGGGTGCAGTCTGTACGGAGTTTGTACATTCTCCCTGTAACCACGTGGGTTTCCTCTGGGTGCTCCGGTTTCCTCCCACATACCAACGACGTGCACGTTTGTAGGTTGATTTACTTCTGTAAACTGTCCATAGTGTGTAGAATTGAACTAGTGTACGGGTGCTCATTGGTTGGCGCGGAATCGGTGAGCCGAAGGGCCTGTTTTCATGCAGTATCTCTAAACTAAACAAAACTAAACATAAAGAAGTGCATTCAGTTGTCACCATTCTCAATACAAGATGTATAATCCCATTTACATGAAATCGACGTGACATCAATTATTCATTCAGTACTCTCCTTGTGCAAATGGTCTGAGGGTTTTTTCTCCCCTCGGTGTGTAAAGGTAAAGGTTCTTTCAACAATGATTCTTCCTCATGCAGCCCTTGCACCAGCTGCACTGTGTCTCTCAGCACATGGACCTGTTCCTTGAAAGGTGACATTCAGTTGCGGACAGTTTCCTGCACAGTAAAGGGCCTGTCCCACTTGACGATTTTTTCGGCGACTGCCGGCATCATATCAGTGTCGCCAAAAGATTTTGAACATTTCAAAATCCAGTGGCGACAAAAAAAATGTTGCGACACTTAAAAAAACACTGCGCGTCATACGTCATCACGCCACATCACGCCACGTAACAGCCACATCATGCCGCATCACGTCACAAATTTTCAGTGACCTGATACGTCAGTCAATGATGCCGGCAGTCGCCGAAAAAAATCGCCAAGTGGGACAGGCCCTTAAGACTAGCAAATTTCAAGCAGTCCAGAGTGCGTCTTTCACCGAGTAGATGGCCTTTCAGCAGCAATTTTGTGTTTTGACTCAGTGTGAGTTCTGAGCACAGTGTCCTGTCTGATGCATCTGTTTGCAAAAAACCTCGACAAAGAACACTGAAGGATCCGATGTGGATCACAACCAGCCAAGCTCAGTCTTTATTTAAAAGTTCTGGTGACGAGGCATTCTGCCAAATGACAGCCTACTTATCCACACCTCTTTTCCCACAGCACCTCAAGGATATACTGTGCAGTCAACTGCCTGAGTGACTTGCGTCAAACTTTTTCTTCCGGATCTAGTTTTCTGTCAGCATTAGATGGTGGAGCATAGTCCAGCTGAAAGGAACATCTGCACCAATACGACCAGATCTATCTTTTGCAGCGTCCGACGCAAATAGAACCTCAGCAAGGGCACCCTAGACAATGCACGTCTTGTTTTGTTCTTAAATTTCAATATAGATAGCCCAAAAAGGGTGGCACGGATCAGGCGCAGTAGAGTTGCTGCCTTACAGCGCCAGAGACCCGGGTTCGATCCTGACTATGGGTTCTTGTTTGTATGGAGTTTGTACGTTCTCCCGGTAACCTGCAGTGGATTTCTACAAGGTTTTCGGTTTCCTCCCACACTCCAAAGACGTACAGGTTTGTAGGTTAATTGGCTTGGTATAAATGTAAATTGTCCCTAGTGTGTGTTAGTGCATGGGGATCGCTGGTCGATGGCCCGAAGGGCCTGTTTCCACGCTGTATCTCTAAACTAAAACTAAACTAAACTGAACGAAACTAAACTAAATATACTTTATTCATTTAAAAAAATGAAAATTATGCAAAACTGGACAACCAAGTCAACACTTTCCTTACAGCATATGTTCTTTCCATTGCTCATGATTAACATGTCATCAGTTATCATTCATTCACTACCTTAAGGTAAATTGATTCAGGGTTTCAACAAAGATTTCAACTAATTTGCGTACACGGCAGCTTGAAGCAGTTGAATACGTATGTTGTTGAAGGTATACATAGGTTGCTAAATGCATAAAATGTTGTACACTTTATCTTTTATCTATGCACTGTGGATGGCGTGATTGTATTCATGTAGAACTTTTTTCTTTGACTGCATAGAACACAAACAAAAGCTTTTCACTGTACCTAGGACAACTTGACAATAATAAACTAAATAAACTAAGCTCTCAGGGTGAAGACATATTGGGTGCATTTTGCTCTCCTTTCTCTGAAGATGTCTGCACCATATCTCTGCAAATGCAGTCAATTTTAGGGTTTTTTTAGTTTTAGTTTAGAGATACAGCGCGGAAACAGGCCCTTCGGCCCACTGGATCCGCGCCGACCAGCGATCCCCGCACAGTAACACTATCCTACACCCACTAGGGACAATTTTTACAGTTACCAAGTCAATTCACCTACAAACCTGTACGTCTTTGGAGTTTGGGAGGAAACCGAAGATCTCGGAGAAAACACATGCAGGTCACGAGGAGAACATAAAACTCCGTACAGGCAGCACCCGCACCCGTAGTCGGGATCGAACCCGGGTTTCTGGCGCTGCATTCGCTGTAAGGCAGCAACTCTACCGCTGCGCCACCGTGACTGCCCTTTTTCTATTCTGAGATGAACTAGCGTGGACTACTGCAGCACAGGGATGAAGTCTGGGCCACACTTGCACCAACTACTGCAATCCCAAGACCACCTTGCACCCGATGACTATGTTCTTTATTGCCATCTGCAGAGTGTGCTCCACCCATCTCTCCTAGTTTATATTTCATTTGGTTTGTACATTCCACCCAGATCTTGGTGCCTGCCCTGAATCTTCTGATGGTTTATGGGAAGAAGATGCTCCTGAACCTGGATGTTAATATTTTCAGTCTCCACTACTTTCCTCCCGATGGCAGGAGTGAAATGAGAGACTGGCCAAGGTGGTGTGGGTCTCTGGTGATGCTGGCTGCCGTTTTGAGGCAGTGACTTAAAGATTCCTTCGACAGCGTGGAGGTCAGTACCCATGATGGATTGGGCAATATTCACAACTTTTTGCAGTCTTCTTTGTTCCCGGCATTCAAGTTGCTTTCAAATGGCATACCAGTCTATGATGCAACCAGTCAATATGCTCTCTACTGTGCACATGTAGAAATTCAAGAGAACTTCATTGTCATACTGAATTTCCTCAATCTTCTCCCATAGCGCTGTTGACGTAGTGCATAAAACAATAAGTGTTTCCTGTAGAATTGAGTGAACCATGAGATATGATTTATGATATGTTGTTGTATCAGGACCTCTATTACTGGAGAGTTGAACATCTTCAATAAAGGATGCTCTGTTGATAGTTGTATCACAGTCATTTGTGTTTGCACGCAGCAACACTGAAGAACCTACAGACACTACATTGACACAGAGTTTGGGATGTTGTCCCTTGAGGAAGTAACAGGACAATGGTCCAGTGTGGAGAAAATAAGGACCATGTAATGCAATGATGAAGCAGGCAGGGTATTTGGTAGATATGGTGAATTCAAGAGATACAAGCTATTGGAGGGAGTGGAAATATTCCTGAGGGTGAACAATATCAAGTAAACAGATTCTCAGCAGAAGTCACAGAAGACGATGCAGAACAGAAGAATGCAGCTGTACATGAGAAAAGAAAAACAATATTGTTACTGAAGATATAAGTGATATTTGTGAGTTTCCCAGCACCGTGAACTACAGTCACTGTTACATATAAACCCACAGCAAAATCTTTGAAAGGATATTTGAATCCAGTGCCAATGAAGTTTTAGTGAGCTACAGTTTGCAAGCAACCCAGGGACCAAACAACATGGCTGACAAATATGTGGTCAGATTGAAGATATTGGCAAAGAGGTGCAAGTTCACAGTCTTTTTTGATCAGGTGCTGTGGGATCAATTTGTGAACCAATTTGCAGTTGAGAGAATTCAGGCAAAACCACAAGGTAAGGTAGATTTAATGCTCATGGGAACATGTAGAATGCTGGTGCGGAGGTAATTTAAAGGCCTGGGGCAGTAAGGAAATGGCATACAGAAATAGTAATGGTGATAATGGTGCCTTCTCCTTAAGTCTAGTGGATGCTGCAAGGGGCTGCAGCAGGAAATTAACAGGTTATACGAGTGTAAAAGATGAAAAGGTTGGAAGTTATGTGGGTGCAAAACATGGGAATTCTTGCCGTGAACAGCCACCCAGCTTCAGAAAGCTTGTTCAAGATAGACTGGTTGTACAATTGTCATGAGGTGGGATATCTTGCATGGGGGGAAATCCCTGTAGAAAGTACCAGCCAGTCAAGGTGCAAACCCATTTGTTAATACCATAGTGCACAAGGATGTGGAACAGTCTTAAGAAGATACCCGTTACTTGTAAGTAGTTGGTGCACTGTATAGGTACATTTATTTTCTGTACAGGAGAAACAGTGGAATGTATATATGTCCAAGTGCACTACTAGGAATCGAGTACATGTTTTATGATTTTAGATGCCTTGATATATCTGACACTTCAATTAAATGTGTGTTTACTTCCTCCATAAATAATGTTCTGTGATTAGCTCTGCTCTACTCAGCTTTGCATATTGCAACAAGGGACAGTCTATGGATAGTAAAGTGATTTGTATTTGTAGAGCCAACATCAATGAAGGATAAGTGATAAACTTCTAATTTACGATAGTGTGTGATATCAGGAAGAAATTGCTGAATCTGCTACCCTCATCTTTCTTGGTGGTTGATAGGAAAGGTTTGGGAGATGCTGGTGAAGAAGCCTTGATCCTTTGCTGTCATGTACTTTGCAATGATATACACTATAGCCATGATGTGCTTGTAGTCCAGGGAATTAATGTTTAGTGTGGTGGATAGGGCGATGATTAAGCATATTCATTCATCCTGAATGTTGCTAAGCTTTTTGATGTTCTTTGCAACCACACACATTCCAGGTATGTGGAGAGCAGTATTGAAAATCCATCACACATCTGGCCTGTGCCTGCTTGATGGAATAAGAATTTGGGAGTCCGAAATTGGATGACTCATTGCAAGATACCCAACGCCTGAATTGTCCCATTGAATGCGCTGGTACAATTAAATTTCTGGTCAATGGTAACCCTACCCACTCGGTTGGTTGAAAGTGGGGCAATTTGCAAAGATCATGCCATTGCATGCCAAAGGAATGTAGTTAGATTCCCTCTTCTTGAGAATTGCCAATGACTGCCATTTTAGTTTTACCAACGTTATTTGCCATTCATAATATTTTCAAGGTCAAGCTGCCTGCAGCATGAATGGTTTCATTTTCTAATGAGTTTTAAATAGAACTATGCAATTATCAATCACCATCAATTCTCATTTCTGACCATTCCATGACCATGCCACTACTTCACTTTTGAACAATCGAGTGAATATCTGTATCCTTTTATCTAGCAATGGTATTTATAATCCTTCTGCTTTAAAAAAAAAGTGTTGTGTTTTGATATCTGCTCCATCCAAGAGAGCGCATGTTGGGATAGGGGAGGGAGGAGGGGCAAAGGAAATAAATGTTCAAAGCAAAAATGTAAACATGAGATGTGCCTGACCCACTGAGTTACTCCACCATTTTGTGTCTATCTTCAGTGTCGACCAGCATCTGCAGTTCCTTCCTACACAATACGTAATATAAGTTGAGGTGTGTGAGCTATAGACCTGCACGGGAAGGTAGAAGCTCCCACCCCCAAGAGTCTTGGGCAGATGGGGCTCGTCAGCCTGGGAAGGCAGTCCATCTAGGAGAGGGAAAACTCTGATTTAAAACCTCCACTGCCTTGTGGCCATATCCAGTCATGGAAAAGGCTCCTGGAGTAAACCTCAAGAAAATCGGGATTCGGAGCCCCTAAGGCAGTTCATTGTTGTCTACAACCTTGCTCTGGCAGCTCCTGCGACGGCGCTGGTGCCAAACTCTAACGGCCCTGCTGTTCCTTTGGATCGATCAGCGACGTGGAGAGGGGGGACGTGCTGCATGGGCAACAGCGGACAGCCTGTCCTCCACATGACATCAGCCAGGCTTGCATCCGACCACACATCACCTGCAAACTAGGATGCATCACCTATGGTCAGTCATGACCGAGGAGGGCCTACTACTACAAGTGTGAGCATGCATTCATTGTCAGCCGCCTGTATACAAAAAGCTGTCAGAGTTAAACCTCACACATACCCTTGGTTCTGCCAAGGCACCGTCCCACACACTCAGTTCTGCACAGTTTTTAGAGATGCAACGCACATTAAACTATTGAATAAAAATGTCCAAACTACAAGAGGCCGCAGTTCAACTCTGGCACTGGTTACCTCTGCAGCCACACCACAGCAAATCAAATGAAGTTCACTTTAACCTTTAACTGAAAACGTTTGTCGGTTCTTGCTAAATAAACCTGTTTTTTGCAATCCATTATGTTATTGGAACATCTTTCACCAGTTAATGATTAACTTTGTAATTGCTGGGAAATTGCTCCATAAAGATCCCTTTACTTGGAAGGGGTTTTTGTGTTCTGATAGCCACTTTAATTCAGCTGCATTATTTAGATTTTTGAAAGAATTCCTGATTTTTTGCTATTTGCTTCTTCTTTACTGATAACACTAATAATATCATTAATTAATAAGGGAAGCCAGGGTTTTGGGGGCTTAGTGGGGGAAAGCGATGCTGAGGTAAGGACTGCAGCTGCTGCACAATGATGCAGCTGGTGGAGCTGCTGCCTCACAGCACCAGAGACCTGGGTTCGATCCTGACCTTTGGTGCAGCCTGTATGGGGTTTGCACATTCTCCCTGTGGTCATGTGTGTTTCCTCTGAGTGCACTTGTTTCCACCCACATCCCAAAGACCTGTGGGTTTGTAGATTCATTTGCTTCTATAAATTGCTTCTCATGTGCAGGGAGTGGATAAGAAAGTGGAATAAAATAGAATTACTTTTAAGGGATGATCGAAGGTTGGTGTTGACTTGATGGGCTGAATGGCCTGTTTCCATGCTGCATCTTTTAATGGAAACGGTAAGACAGGTATAACGGACACAGATGCCTAACATGCCTTTGTTTCTTATGTTCTTGTGTACCATCTTCCCCAAATAAGCTATTGTGAAATATAAAACTAGGGAAGGAAAGACAGCAAGCTATTTAACCAAAGGCAATATTAAATATGGTTATGATCATATCCCCATTCAAGATTCAGATGTGCACTTTCCAGCAATGATCACTGGATTGTAAACAAATAGGATAAAATACGGTGAAATAGGCTAATAATAAATATCAAGGGAGGTTAAGATTCTGATTGACCAAAGGCAGCGCAGTGGCACACTTAATAGAGCTGCTGCCTCTCAGCTCCAGTGAGCCCGGTTCAATTCTGACCTCTGGTGCTGTCTGTGTGGAGTTTACATTTTCTACCTCTAACTGCAAGGATTTTTTTCTCGGGTGCTCCAGTCTTATTCCACATCCCAAAGATAGGCTGATTGGTAAACTAATTTGCCCATTGTAAATGACCCTGAGTGCGAAGGTGACTGATAGGATGAGAATATGCAAAGAAACAAAATGGGATTATTGTAAGTGGATGCTCGGTGGCCAGAATAGACTCATGGGATGAACGGCCTTTAATTTGTCCCTCTCTAAGGTCTTTGAGATGTGTTGCATCAAGGAAGCAACTCCAAAAGTCAGAATATATTGGCCAATTTATAAAACATGTTCACAAAATACAATTAAAGCTGCGTGTAAACAGATGAATCTGATGACAAAGCATTGTTTAGAGGAGAATTTCTTGAATAAGCCTGTTAAAGTTGAAGATGAGATTCAGAGAGCCTAGAAAGGAGATCAAAATAATTGAATTAATTTTTTTCTTCAATAATACTTAGGCCCTGTTTTATCTATTGTGCCTCAACAATCTATCATTGAACTGAGCCGTGCTTGTAAAATTAGCTGGAAATTGAACACCTGAGTTAGATATTTTAAACAGCTTGGGTTTTAGCATTGGAGAGGTTGAGCAGAACTTCCCAGAGAAATAGGTTTGGATAAAATTGGAGTTGGTCATATTGTTATTGTTCTTTCACCTGCAGATCCTTGCAAACCAAACACAGAGATCTCACTCAGTAATGATTTTTTTTAAATCCTGTAATTAGAAAGTCTAACTTCATAAACTGGTTTTGGTGGTTTGTAAATTCAGCGAAACGATCAGCTGCAACTTATGTTTACAATATGAATTACATGACAAACACTTTAAGTGAAGCATCTTTGTACAAATGCCATTGACATCACTGAAGGTATCCCCATGTTTTGAAGGGAAGTTCAACGATCTCCATTAATTGACAACACAACAGCAGTGATTGAAATTATTAACTAATCAACTGCAACTCTGACAAGCCCTCAGCTCGGCTGTCCTTTAAGATGAATCGAAAATTAATCTTCCTCAATCTACTCTATGATTATAAATTGCAGTCCTTAACATGGGATTCTTTGTGGTGTCATTTCTCCAATCTATTTCTTGATCTCCCTCAGTGCAATGCAAATAGTTTTGTTAGTGCAACTATTTAATTGTGTCAGAACTAGTTGCACTTCACCTGATATCCAACTTGCTTACCAAGTAATACAACAGAGTTAATTGAAAACCGTTCAACCTATTACCTAACATGTCTCGAAAAATACCCCAGATAAAATATCTATTCAACATTTAGAGACAGAGATAGCGATACAGCACGGAAACAGGCCTTTTGGCCCACCGAGTCCAAGTGATTCTCGTACATTAGCACGCACTACACACTAGGGACAATTTACAATTTTTACCGAAGCCAATTAACCTACAAACCTGTACGTCTTTGGAGTGTGGGAGGAAACCGGAGCACCCAGAGAAAACCCATGCAGTAACGGGGAGAACATACAGATTCTATACAGGCAGCACCCGAGGTCAGGATCGAACCTGGGCCTTTAGCTCTGTAAGGCAGCAGCTGTACCGCTACGGGTGTCACGGGTCATGGGGAGAAGGCAGGAGAATGGGGTTAGAGATAGATCAGCCATAATTGAATGGCGGAGTAGATGGGCCGAATGGCCTAATTCTACTCCTATTCCTTATGACCTCATGACCAGCCGAATCATTGTCATTATTATTAAACAATTCCATGAACAAGCATTAATTATATATCAGCAAAACATCTATATGATTTAGTCTGTGCTGAGATTCCTTCATATTCATATATTTCAAATTTAATTTGGATTCTAACCACAGATACCTAACATTACAAGATCACTCACAAAGACTCCTTAATGGACTCAAAGTAAACAACTCTTCAAATTCTCCAAACATGATTATCTTACAGAATATTAGTTGTTTTACCAATTAAAGGTTTTGCCGTGTGTATGTTAACTGTTGGTATTTAGAATTTGCGCAGACACCCGTTCACTGGATGGGAACTTAGAATTTTTGACCAAGTATTTCCTGCCATTCTAAGTAACTTGCTAAGGAAAAATCCTTTTCCTGCTTTAATGGATGACTAACTATACAGTATATTGATAAAGAAATGCAATGATTTAATGTGACCAGAATTTATTTCCAGGCTCATGAAAGTTAAACGTTTATTCTGGAATGTATACAAAATTATTAAATACAGATTGCTGTATGCTCCAGAAACCTCTCCTATTTAGACCAAGTCACAACATTCCTGGCCAGTACAGGCAGTATTGTCTATCTGATTTTCTGTGGTAAGTTGTGCAATAATTGCCAGCTGGAAAGCTTTGAGTTATATTAAGTTATATTAACATAGATATATTTACTTATAGCAAAAATATTATATATAAGTAAGTTATATAAAATAATGAATGCTGAGAAAGAAAGCATGACAACAATCAGGCTTAATTCCACATGACCATTATTGGCAAATGGAAGGTAAGTACCGTGACCTCTGGCAGAGGTTAATTTAGTAACCAGATATAAATGTCAGCTATCACAGCCTTTGAAGCTTTTCCAAGTAATGATTTTGTATAAAAAGAGAGTCACCATTTGATATATTAATGCTGTATATCACAGTTTTTTTGTTCCTTGTGATCTCCAGAACAGACTTTACACATGCTGAGTAATTTTAAGGTTCAGTCTAGCCTAGTTCAGTGTAGTATTTCAAAACTTGTAGCATGCCTCCTTCAGTAGTGCCATTTTATTAGTGTGTTAGCTAATAATCTGCTTAGCTGCAGTGTCAGCTGTGGTTCAGTTGGCTGCACTCTGAGTCAGAAGATTATGGTTCAAGATTTACCCTAAAGACTTAAGCAAAAAATCCAGTCTGATACTGAGGAAATGATACTTTTTGATGAGACCTTAAAATAAAGCCCATTGGCACACTCCAGGATGTAAAAGATCTTCGGGAGCTATTTTGCAGGGAAATTACCATGTCAACCTAGCTAATAATTAAACTCAATCAACATTTATAAAACAAATAGCCTGGTCATCATTACAGTGCTGTCTGCATGAATTGTTCAACACAAATTGGGTTTCCTGTTTCCTCGTTACTGTAGTGATTTTAAAAGTATTTAATTGGCTGCAAAGTGCTTTGCGTTTTCCTGAAAAAGATGTGAAGGATGCTATATAAATGCAATGCTGTAATATGCTTTAAATTTCATGATGTTTGATCATCGCAAATGACGTTGTATCTTTTTATTGCACAATATCAGTATCAGTGCACAACATATGCAGGGAGGAACTGATGTTGGTCTAAACCAAAGACAGACACAAAAAGCTGGAGAAACTTAGCGGGTTAGTCAGCATCTGGAAAAAAGGAATAGGTGACGTTTCGGGTCGAGACCCTTCTTTAGACAGAGTCAGGGGAAAGGGGAACGAGAGATATAGATGGTACTTAAGACAAATGAGTGGAAGATATGCAAAAAGCAACGATAATCAAGGTAATGTGGAGCCCACCCTGGTCCATTGTAGGCTGTGGGGTAGGTGATAACGTGTTATACAGACAGTGGAACTCATGAGGATGACAGTAAATCTAGTACAATGACTAGGGTGGGGGACGGACAGAGAGAGAGGGGATGCAAGAGTACACAGTATCAGCAAAGGACTTTATTTAGTGGGGTATAAGGGATAAGTGAGTTAATTTTCTGATTTAACTTGTTTGGCTGTGGTTTCTGAGAGATATGGCAACCCCCTATTTCCTGTTTATATCGATTCTCGACACTGGATGTGAAGCGATCCTCTAATTCCCAGCAAATTCAGTGACATCCACATACTTCCTCTCACAATGAGCAATGTTATCAGGGCCAGTTGATGCGTCCCTGTTTGTCTCACTTACCCAACACTTAGACTTAGCAAGGACCACCTCTCGACTTCTCTGATTGGTTTCACACTGTAACACACCAGCCAGCTCTCACCTGTTGAGTCATCAGGAAAGTTCAAAACTTTCTTTAGTAACATCCCAGCCTTTCAAAAAACAAGAATGACTTCACCCTTGCTTATTCATTGTACATACATGGAACGCAGCCAAGTCCACCTTACCATCGTGATTCCGGATACTGTCAATAATCTGTTTGTAATTCCAGCCAGACATTAATCATTTGATAAAATGAGACTTATTTTTACTTGGCCTTTTCTATTACTCCATTTGGAGCTCATAACAATCTTGGGAATGGCAAGCAAATTTGATGTCATTCATATCCCTGGAGAAGGAGATAATGAACAAGATTCTGGGTACTCATTAACCATGGTTGAGGATATAGTTGGCATGGAATTTGCTGCAAAGTTTCAAAGTCAAGCAATCTGCTGATCTTCAAAATTCGTGGAATAACAAATGAATTCGTAAATTGATTATTTTTAGATTTTTTTTGGATCATCAGATTGCATTGCAACATTTTAAATAGAAGATTTCGGTAATGGACATGTATTTAAGATATTGCGAAAAAATATCATACAAGTTTTTGTACTGATTCACTTGGATGGCACGGTGACACAGCAGTAGAGTTGCTGCCTTACAGTGCCAGAGACCTGGGTTTGATCCTACTCAGGGTGCTGTCTGTATGAAGTTTGTGCGATCTCCCCGTGATCTGCGTGGGTCTTCTCTGGGATTTCAGGTTTCCTCCCGCACTCCAAAGACGTACAGGTGTATAGGTTAATTGGCTTGATATAATTGTAAATTGTCCCTAGTGTGTGTAGGGTAGTGTTAATGTGGGGGGATCGATGGTCGGCGCGGACTCGATGGGCCGAAGGGCCTGTTTCCGCACTGCATCTCTAAACTAAACTAAACTAAACTAATGAGATAGCAAATTAAGTAATACGTCATATTTATGGAGCAAAGGTTCCAGGCAATTTTGCTGCAGGTAACTTAACATTATTTATGCTGCACTTTAATTTTATGGGGCTTTTGTGGAGCGCCATTATTTTCCTTGAAAACAGTAAAAATAATTAATATAATTCCATCCCCTTTAAACATATTTATGATAGCAAGTTTGTTGCATTAATTTCATGGTCAGTCCAACTTCGATTGAAAAACAATGACATTTACTGTACCTTGGTGTCCTGTCTGTGACGTGCTTTGTCTGTTGATTGCATTCCTTTAAACTTAGCTCAGTCATATGATATTAAGTTGCTTTATCATTTGGGAATAACAAAAATTATATAAAAATAAGAGATCAAGCAAAGAGGAAGTTGACAGCAATTTCACATCCACTTAAAAAAAAATCTTTCATGGAATGGAAACCAAACTTGGTGAAATAAAATATTTTAAAATCTTCACCTTTTCCTTACTTCGTTTATGTAATGGTTGCTTGTGCTAGAGAAATAAATAAATTATATGACAGTCACAAAAAGCTGGAGTAACTCAGCGGGTCAGACAGAATCTCTGGAGAAAAGGAATAGGTGACGTTTCGGGTCGAGACCCTTCTTCAGACTGAGAGTCGGGGGAAAGGGAAATGCGAGATATAGACGGTGATGTAGAGAGATACAGAACAAATGAATGAAAGATATGCAAACAAGTAACGATGATAAAGGAAACAGGCCATTGTTAACTATTTGCTCGGTGAGAATGAGTTATAGGCAATGAGACTCAACAAGACGACTTTGAAACTGATACGACTTGGGGGAGGGATGGAGAGAGATGGAATGCAGGGTTACTTGCAGTTAGAGAAATCTTACTTACTTTCCTGCTTGTGCTTGGATAATAGAATCACAGCTCCTTCTGCCTTCTGCATTAATATTTGCAGAAACCTTGTGCTGGTCACAAAATCGCAAACGAAGCCTGAATTTTGTAGCGTGAACTCTTGGCCTGTCATGAACTGTTGCTTCAAGCAGTTCGGTCACTTTGGGGCAGATTTGCTGTCAGCAAGCAGTAGGCGATTGTGACATTATCATGCAACATTAGCTGTTGGACACATATAATGCACAGAGTTGGCACAGAGTTGGAAACCACACTAAGAATGAAAGGAGAAAGCCTTGAAGACATTGGGATCATCTTTAAGATTCAAAGACATTGCAGGAATCTCCAACAGTGGCTCTGAGAGCATCACCTCTTTAACCTTTGATCGGACTTTACTAACTTTATCTTGCACTAAACATATTCAAGTTTGTTCCCTGTTTCTGTACACTGTGGATGGCTCAATTGTAATCATGTATTGTCTTACTGCTGACTGGTTAGCACACAACAAACGCTTTTCACTGTGCCTCGGTACATCATAATCATAATCATACTTTATTAGTCAATGATGTTTTGCAACATACGAGGAATTTGACTTGCCATACAATCATACCAATACAAAGCAACAAAACACACTAAATACATTTTAACATAAATATCCACCACAGTGACTCCTCCACATTCCTCATTGTGATGGAAGGCAAAAAATAAGTTCAATCTATTCCCTTCTTTGTTCTCCCGCGGTCGTGGGCCTCGAGCCTTCCGTCGACAGGATGATCTTGGCTCCCGCAGCCGGGCGATCGGACCCCGGGTCGGGGCTAGTTGAACCTCTTGCGACTTTGGAGCTTCCCGACATCAGCCTCTACCCGAGAATGCGAGCTCCTTGATGGTGAAATCCGCAGGCCGCGGTTGGAGCGTCAATCCCAGGCAAGTGATCACAGGTTCTGATGGTAAGTCCACAGCTGCGCGGTGGGGCTCAAAGTCAGTCTCGAGCAAGGCCGCCAGCTCCATGATGTTAGGCCGCAGAGCGACCGGAGATACGATCCGGAAAACATGTGACAATTAACTAAACTCAATAAACTGAAATCAACCTATGCCAGAACAGATCTTCATATAACATCTACATGGTGGAGACAGATGTGATAGAGGCATGTAAGAGGCTTTTGGATAAGCAAGTGGATATGCAAGGTATGGAAGGATATGAATCACATGCAGGCAGGTGAGATTAGTTTAACTTGGCGTCGTATTTAACATGGTCATTGTGGGCCAAAGGGACTGCTCCTGTGCTGAACTGTTCTATATTCTATGCCCCTCTCTTCAAGGCCCATGCTATGTCCAAAGTGCTTCATTAGGATAGAACAGCACAACAGCAATGTGAATCTTGTATTGCATGCAGTTTGATTTCACCACTGGTTTTTGCTGGTATGTACATTACACAATTCCAAAACCACACTATGTACACACAAAATTATTGATGATTTTACTGATTGATTTCCAGATGGAAACCACCCTAATGCAGAACTTTTAGATATTTTGTAATGCAATGAAATTTCCAAGACTATTTACTGATATGTAAAAAGACCAAAGCAATTATTATTGATAATTGGTAATGATCATGTTACATATTTAATGGTGCCTACACATATTTGCTGTGGTAATTATAAATCTGTTGAAATTTCTTCTGGGAATTAATCACACATTAAAGTTCAATTTTTAATCATAAATGTTAACCAATTAGAAATACAGACAATATTCCTGTAGTAGTCTGCAGATCATTTTCCAAATCGATAAATTCTTCAATTAAATGTCACAATACAATTTAGTTCAGTTTAGTTTAGAGATACAGTGTGGAAATAGGCCCTTCAGCCCACAAGGTCCACACCAACTATCGATCACTCTTACTCTAGTTCTATCCTACACACTAGGGATAATTTACAGAAGCCAATTAACCTACTGTACAGCCTGCGCGTCTTTGGAATGTGGGAGGCAACTGGAGCACCTGGAGAAAACCCACGCGGTCACACAGATAAAGTACAAACTCCGTACAGATAGCATCCGTAGTCAGAATCGAAGCCGGGTCTCTGGCTCTGTAAGGCAGCATGTCTACAACTGCACCACTATTCCGCCCATTTAATGTTAAGCCTTCAATTATTATTTTTTCTAGGCATCAGATCCAACATAGGGATTTGAAGATTGTCGATTCAATTCCCATTCCAGAGATTTAAACTCATAAATCTAGCTTGGCCACTGAGTGCACCACTGTGAGGGTGCCGCGCTGTTAGAGGTACCACCATTCAGATTAGATAAACTGAGGACATGTTGGCTTCTCGACTGATACTATTCTGAAGGAAAGAGCCTTGGTTTAATGTCACAACTGTAAGACGCATCTTCTTAGTGTAGCATGAATGGTCACTGGCAAAATAAATTTACACCCTTTCATGATCAAAATGGTGATGTTGGGCACTTGGAAAAATAATCTTCTTTATGGAGGTAACATAATTTGTTAATTATTACAGTGCGGTGATTTTCTTTTACTTTCGTTTAATGGGATTTTTAATTGACAGATCCGTATTGGTGATCTTTAGACCATTTCACAATAAACTGTTTACTATATACCCATGTGATAAAGACTACTATAAAAACAACAACTTAACACAAAATAAACTGGCACAAGAAATAATCAGTTAGAATCAGCTCTAATCTGCAAAGATGGTCAGTAATATGTTCAGGCTTTGGTGTGGTCATTAAAAAGTAGTGGTGAAATTTAAAAAATGAAGACTTTATTATTTAAAATTAAATAATAAAGATTTGGATAATTAAGTCATGATTGCCAGCTCAACTCCAATGGGTCATTAAAGTTAATTATCAATGAATGCCACATTTCATATTTCAATAACATATCGTAAGAGTCGAATAATTCATATATATGTAAGCTGTGAAATAGTTGGAGATTGTCGTGTGTGCCAAATGGATCTGCAGGACTGGTGTCACAACTGGATGCCACCAACATTGTTTAGGTCAAGGTCCCCCAACACAGACTTCATCTCAGTGCACCCTTTCATGAACAAGAACATTGGCTTTAAAGGATTCGAGGCATCCACATGAACATTGTAGACCAAAGTTAGTCGGTTTGGACTAGTAAAAGCTGGCAACTCTGCGCGTGATTTGTCACAGTGCTAAACTCTTGGAATTAATAAATTGGTGCCTAAACAGTTGTTGGGACACAACCGGTGGGATGATGGTGATGGTGATGGCAAGAACAGTTGTGTCCCACTTTGTGTGGAAGTGTGAGAAACAATGGCTTAGTTTACTTTAGAGATACAGCATGGAAACAGGCCATTTGGCCCACTGAGTCCGCGCCGACCAACAATCATCCGTATACTAGTTCTATGTTATCCCACTTCAGCATCCTACACACTAGGGGCAGTTTGCAGTAGCCAATGAACCTTCAAACCAGTATGTCTTTGGGATGCAGAAGGAAACCAGAGCACCCAGAAAAACCCCACACAGTCACAGGGAGAATGTACAAACTCCGTACAGACAGCGGCCAAGGTCAGGATCGTATCCGGTCCCTGGCGCTGTGCCTCAACTATACCGCTATACCACCGTGCCGCACGCCTGTACCACACTTCCGCTCCCTGCGCTTTGTGCCCACTGAGCAAGGGAGACCAGAATTGACTGGTACCTGTGATGCGACTGAGGGAGAGAATGAAAAGAGGGGTGAAGGGAAGAATGTTTACAGCTGAGGATGGGGGAAGGACCCAATGATCATGACTGAGGATCAGGGAGGTAGGCCAAGCCTCGGATGTGGTGATGCAAAGACTGCAGTCATTGTCAGTGCAATTGTAGTTCAAGATCAAGACTTCCTTTGAGGGAAACACAGGGAAGAGTAGACATGTGTCTTCAGTGTGATTGGCCACACATCCCTAACCCAAATGAGTTTCCTTGTAAATGGAGTATCAATGCATGTGCAGTCCCATGAGGAGAAGTTTCAAGAATAACTCTGTCTCACCATCTATCAGGCACTTGAACACTGCACAACAGCAACCTCAACAACTATTATGTTGCTATTATATTTCTTTAGGTGCACAACGAACTTTGGTTATTTTTGCATTTTTAAGGTTACTCTGTATTATTTTAATTTATTATTTATTTACTTATTTGATTAGTACAAGTATCTGAGGTTCTGAGGAGAAGGCAGGAGAATGGGGTTTGGAGGGAGAGATAGATCAGCCGTGATTGAATGGTGGTAGACTTGATGGGCAGAATGGCCTAATTCTACTATTCCTTATGACCTTAAGACCTTTACTGTATTTTTGATTATTACATATGTATTACCTGTGTGTTATTGCATTTACATGAATGTTGTGCTGCAGCGAGTTAGAATTTTATTGTTCATTGTCGACATATATATATGACAATTAAACACCCTTGACTTAAAATAGGATGACATTTCCAGGCTAAAAAACATGTATTTATACGACAAACTTTCCTGGACAAATGATGCCTCGAATCCTTTAGAGCCAATTAAGTATTTTTCAAATATAATCACTTTGATAATTAGTTTCCTCAAACCACTGCAATTAAAGGTCAGCCAGATTTAAAGATCACTCCTGAAGCAGACACATGAATGGGGAGTTTTATAACATGTGAGCCAATAGAACACATTATAGACAATAGACAATAGACAATTGGTGCAGGAGTAGGCCATTCGGCCATTCGAGCCAGCACCGTCATTCAATGTGATCATGGCTGATCATCCCCAATCAGTACCCCGTTCCTGCCTTCTCCCCATATCCCCTGACTCTGGTATCTTTAAGAGAGCTATCTAGCTCTCTCTGAAAGTATCCAGAGAACCTGCCTCCACCGCCCTCTGAGGCTGAGAATTCCACAGACTCACAACTCTCTGTGTGAAAAATGTTTCCTCATCTCCGTTCTAAATGGCTTACCCTTATTCTTAGACTGTGGCCCCCTGGTTCTGGACTCCCCCAACATCGGGAACATGTTTCCTGCCTCTAATGTGTCCAAACCCTTAATAATCTTATATGTTTCAATGAGATTCCCTCTCATCCTTCTAAGCTCCAGAGTATACAGAAAATACAGAGTATATTATCCAAATTGAATTTATTATAGGTTAGGATTGAGGCTGTAGCAATACAAATCGTATCAGTCATCTGGTCCTATCAGATGTTGAAAATCGAGAAAATATACAAAAGTGAAATACTGTAAATGGGCTGGCACGGTTGTGCAGCAGTAGAGTTGCTGCCTTACAGTGCCAGAGACCCAGTGCCTGACTACGACTGTTGTCTGTATGGAGTTTGTACGTTCTCCACATGACCTGCATGGGCTTTCTCCGGGACCTCCGGTTTCCTCCCACATACAAAGATGTACAGGTTTGTAGGCTAATTGGAGCGGTAAAATTGTAAATTGGCCCTCGTGTGTGTCTGCAGGGATCGCTGGTCGCCGTGAACTCGGTGGGCCAAAGGGCCTGTTTCGGCACTGTATCTCTAAACTAAACTAAACAAAATAAATATTATAGAATATTATGGATTAAATATAGAGAAGGAGGTTTCTCATCCATCATACATGTGCCAAATGTTTGAAAGAGCTTTACAATTATCTTCATGCACTGCCTCCTAAATCCTGCAAGTTTTCTCTTTCAAACGTTTATCCGATAAGCTATGTAATTAATCCAACTCACTTTCAATTATTTCTAATGTTTGAAGGTTTTGATAACAATCTAAGACAACTGTGCGAAAATAGTTTGCCAGTGAAAATATGCCAGAAAAGTAGCAAAAGTAGGTGAAAAAAGTGGATCATTGACCAGATCTTATTCACATGGCCCACATGATATACAAAGGATATACAAAGGAACGATGGTGCAAACCCTTCACGACTCTTATTAAGGGGGCCCTTCATAAGTTTTAGCCACTTTCCCACTTTGTCAATAGAAATACTGTTATTTTCCAGAAGTCACGGTTAAATATTTTAAAGTGAATGTGTGGGAAGGAACTGCAGATGCAAATGTTTAGGCCAGGTATATTTTACATATTTTGTTCTTATCAAATGTTTAAAAGACTTGCTCCTTTTTAATTAAAATAATAATGTGTTCTTCACAATGACAAAACTGGTTTCCTGAATGGATACCTAACCTTAAATGACTAAATGTAAATAACTCATGTCAGTCTCTCACAAAGCACATTTAAACATGTCCACAACCTTAGCCCTAACTCCAAGACTCTTTGTTAAGTACTGGAAGTTAACATCATGTAACATTCATAAACAATAGCATTCATTAATATATGTACGTACCACGTGCAAATAAACACACCATTCTGATTTTGCAATTAGATTTGTTACATTCACTTGATCGTAATGATAGATAATATTTGATGATACCAAACGTGATTTAGCTAGTTGATAGTGAACAGGACTGTAACAACAACTTTATCTGATAGAGGAGGGCAAGCAGATCAAAAGTTGAAAGCAACTGTCTTTTTTTAAAGATAAATGAAATGGTAAAGAATGGATTCTGCAGCCCATGAAAAATCCATTTATTTTCTTTTGTACTTGAATGACTTGAACTAATTTGCATTTTTGTTCCTTGTTCACACAGAGATTCAAGGAATGGTTCAGGAAATAAGAAAAAAGGGACTAAGTAGCAAGAGTAGCTGCTAGATTATAGAAATGAATTAAAGATGGACTCTTGAGTTCTCTTAAATGAATAACATTTTAAGTATTTTCCTAATTTACCTTTCAATTTGTAAGTGATAGAAAACGGAAATAGTTTCAAAAGATGACCTCCCACCTCCTCAATTAATAGAAAGCTGCTTAATTTTAATTGTAACATTCGCCAAAGAACATGAAAACCTTACATTGACATTTCAAGTTAATCTGCCATATGGGTATCATCATTTAACACATTTAACAAAAGAATCACAACCCTTCCCAACCATTTATTCATCCACTATTTTTTTTTGGTCAGAACTAAATCCATCTCTTTGGATATGTTCCTTGTAAACTTTCAATACTTACATGAAAATAAAACATTTCCCTTCCTACTCCAATATGTATATAAGAACAGGACTGGCAGCATTTAACTAACACGTACATCAATAGCAAAGTATCTGAACAGCAATTTTTTATTCCTTGGTTCAGACCCCCGTGTAGTCACACGAGATGCATGTGAGCAATTTATATAAGAAGTGGCAGGTATTAGATGTGGTAATGTTGCCTTTTTAGAAAAAATAACATTTATCTTCATATTGTAAAAGAAGAAAAATAACATGTACAATTGAGTGGCTTTGTTTCCCATCCAACATATGTCCTTAATCGAAGCCAGATGTTGTGTCAGTTTAAGCCATTGAAGAAAGTCAAGAATTCGCCCTTTCTTGAAACCAGTACAGTTTCCACAAATTAAACTGCCGATGTTGAAATCAAGCAAACAACGCAAGCTAAGTTCGATCTTCATTATTGTTATCTTTGAAGTTACCACCAACATCGGTAATTTTGGCTATTAGAAACAGGAGTGGACCATTCAGCCCATCAAGTCTGTTCTATCATTCATCTGGATCATGGCTAATGGCATCTTCACTCCATGTGCACTTTGGCACCGGAGCTCCAATTTGACCATTACATATCCATAGATGTCATGGTCTCTGTAGTTCTTTAGAGAAAAAAATTCCCAGGAGAAAAATGAACAAACTTTAGCAGATTCATTAATGAAAAGTTGTTTTTTGTGTGGGTTGTAAATTTAGCAATATAAAGTCATCCCATGATAAAATGGTGCTGCCGTCTCACAGCTCCAGTGCCCTGTGTTGGTTTCAGCCTTGGGTTCTGTCTGTGTGTGGAATTTACCTGCTCTCCCTGTGACCACATGGTTTTTCTCCACTTTCCTCCCACATCCCAAAGTCATGCAAGTTTGTAGGTTCAATGACCAATGTAAACGATACATGACATAGGTGGGTGGAAGGAGAATTGTGGACAAGAGGAGAACTGAAGATCTGCAAGAGGAGAAATAGGATTCATGTAGATAGGTACTTGTGGTCTGTATGGACATGGTGGGCTGAAGGGCTTGTTTCCTTGCTGAATGACTCAATTATGTATATGGAAACAAGGCCTCTGACCCATATCCAATGTATATTGCAGGCAAATCACCACCACACTATTGTCTTTCCTCCTGCAAACAATTAATTGTTTCAATGCAGAGTCTCCCTACATTATGAAAATTGAAACAATGCATGCCATAACATATGTTATATATTTCAATGTAAAAATAATTCATAATTTCTTTTGATTGTTGTGATCATAATTTTAAGGTGTAATATTTAAAGTAATTTAGGGCAGATCATTGGAAATGCTCACCCTAGTCACCCTGCTCCTTTCCCCTTCTCTGTTTGCTCAATTAGTATCCTCGAGTTCCCTATTTCCCTTTTATCCCTCCTCATCCTCCTTCCCCCTCTCCCATTCCACTCACATCCCCCCTCAGGATTTTACATTCTCTCCCTCTCTTCTTTCCTTGTCTTTTTGTCTCCTTTTCACCTTAAACATATGCAACTGATTCCACCCATCTGCCAGTCACCCCCTTTCACCTATATTCATCTATCACCTGCCCGAGGTTTCCTACTCCCACTTCTCTTACACCATAAACCTGAAGAATGGTCCCAACCAAAAACATCGGCTGTCCATTCTCTCCCCGGCACAGTAAGATGTCCCATTCCCCATTCCAGACTGCAGGAGTACATTCTGAAGGATGCACTTTAGCTTGGTACAGCCAACACAAAAGCTCTATGGGGGAGGATCACGGTCTAGGCTCCTTCCATTACTGGATATTGAGGGCTGAGATCGGTGGGGACACCTCAAAGAAGGGAAGGGATATCACCCTAGGGGGGGTCACATGAGTGACAAGAGAGTTTGGCGTAAAGATAGGTGCTAATACTACTGAGAATGATACAATTGAATGTATGGACGCTAAATATGTATGAGTAGGAATGAACTGCAGATGCTGGTTTGGACCGAAGATAGACACTAAAAGCTGAAGTAACTCAGCGGGTCAGACAGCATCTCTGGAGAAAAGGAATAGGTGATGTTTTGGGACCCAAACGTCACCTATTCCTTTTCCCTAAAAATTGTGAAGTGTTTTTGCATGGTTTTGTATGTATTTTTTATTCTGCGGAAAGTTAATTTTTTTAATTAAAAAAAAAATGTCCATTCTCTCCACAGATGCAGCTTGACTTAGCAATTTATTTTTTGCTCAAGATTCCAGCATCTGCAGTTTCCGTAAAGGATGCTCATGGAATCCCTTAATTAAAAATGAAAAACAACCTAATTTTTCTTAGTCAAATTGATCCCTATGTTTGCAAGATGTTTTCATCACTTTGAGGTTTTCAGACAAATCAATTTATTGTCTTTGCCCATTATTAGCAATTACATTTTCAGCCACTTAGATCCAATGCTTTAGAATTGTTTCATGTAACCTTTTATTTTCTTTAAGACTTTTCTTCTAATTTTGCTTTTTCGACTTCACTCCTATCTTCACTATTTCTTTCCCCAGCTTGCAGCCTGTTTCTTCCGATTACATCTCTGCGGCAAGTTATTTTTAAATTGAAAGTGCCACAAAAAGTACATGTTGTTTATTTGGTTAATCTTATTTATTTTATCATTCCTGGCTTTGGGAGAACAGCAATGTACATACTGCTTGATACTGCCTTCATGGGTTTAATATTCCACTCAACACCAATCTTTATCTAGGGATAGAAATGAAGCTGTTGCCTGCATTGGCATTTCCAAGTGTGTGAACACAATAAACCCTCCTTTCGCTGTTTCTCAAACACACCCCCGTTTACATTTACAACTGTTACAGAATGGGTCGTTATATTGCCACCTAATGATCCCAGAGTTCCCTAATGTGTTTATCCTCTGTTTGCTATTAAAGCTTAACTTCTAAAAATGTTTTGTGACTAATGTATTTAACATTTGGGCACGTGTAATGAATGGCAGAAAATTTCCCCACCAGTTGCGAGAACCTGCTTTGTTTTAAAAGCGACACCATCCATCTTCATTACGTTATTTTTATGTACTAAAACGGTGGAGGACCAAATGATCGTCAATGCAGTGATGTCACTGAAGCACAAACAAAGTCGTTGAGCACAACAGAATTTTTAAACCAACCTATTTTAATCAGATCGCACTGACGTTAGGCCAACAACAAATAATAGCTCATAAGAGTCTGGAGCCAGAAGCAGAAACAGCTGAATAGCTGATTCTGGAGAAAACCTTGAAGCTTCCCCAAGCACTAACCAGATGTTTACCTTTTCAACAGTTTTGAGAGATTTGGCACACAGCACTGGCTCCATAATCACACTTGCCAGCTAACAATGTCTGCTCTTTATTATAATTTTCAACATATCCCTTTTTCTAAAAGGAATTTAATTTGTTTTAAATATTATTTCAAAGCCACACAGAAAACATAATAAAAATTGAGTTAAAAAATATTTAATTCAGATGAACGTCACGATTGGAATTAAAAATGGAAAGCATTGAGAGCACAGTGAGTCAGTCAACAGTTAAAAAAGAAGGTGGGTTTAATACTTTGGGTGCAATGCTGCATCTATTTTGGTAGTACAGTGTTCTCAGTGGAATATTCTGTTTAGTTTATAAAGACTGGTTGGAGGGGGAGGGATCTGATTTAACCAGGTTGCAGCAAAGAGAGTTTTTACAGATAAAGCTGTGTTGTTGCTCTGTTCACTGGTGCGTACTCTCCAGTCGAACTGTTGGCAATGTCTATACAATAGAGCTACACATTCTGTGAACACGGTGCAGCTCCAAGTGCATTGTTTCTTACACTCAGTCTTGTACAAACATCTGCCTACGTCACTCCGGGTCTCCATTGTTAGGCCGACACCAGAAAGAGATAAAATGAATTTAAGCCCTTAAAACTGATATCCGGGATGATAAACCATTTTTTGGAACACTTAATGTTTTCATACCACCAGCCAGGAAAATTGTTGAATATCTTATTCCAAGAACCAGGCACATTTTTGATTCATCACCTAATTTCACTGGGCCGTTGAAAATACCAGTTTAGCATGAATAAAACATGAGCATTGCTTTGGATACTTCTTTATATGGATGCAACCTTTAGGGAGCGGCAAGGGGGACGCATTCCCCAAAATATTCTTAATAGATAATTGCCCTTTTCAATACCGCCTGAAACTCCAGATTTGTCCCTATATCACTTTAACTCCCCTGTCCCTGCAAGATAGGAAAAAAACATTGCCTTGGCAAAGATAAATGGCTGCTGCTGCTGCTGGTAACTTTTCTTGGAGCTGCCGGAACAGATCATTTCCTTGATCTTCATGTCCTTTGCTAAAAGGCAGTTGTTCGGTTGATTTTAGAACAACTGCCCCTGCATCCATTGCCGTTATTAACAGCCTCCAAATTTCCCCAGCTAAATATGCAGAGCGAAGGTGGTGTGAAAAAATAAAGTATAGTCAAAAAGTCAAGTGTTTTATTGGCATATGTACCAGACAGAACAATGAAATTCTTACTTGCAGCAGCACAACAGAAACATAGTACTCTGTAAACATTATAATAAATGAGGAAAAAAAGGTCAGTATATATATGTGTGTGTGTGTTTGTGTGTGTGTGTGCGCGTGTGTGTGCGTGTGTGTGTGTTGATATATACATATACATACACACTTATACACACATGTATATATGTGTATAGGTATATTTATACATACTCATAAAAACAGACTATAATAGTGCAAAAAAACAAAACTAATGCCCCAAGTCACCATAATCAAAATGATAGAAAACTGCAGATGCTGGAAATCTGAAATAAATGGGAAATAAATAAATAAATATATAAACCTATTTATTTCCTTCTCTTCCCCTGTTCTGATGAAGTGTATGAGAGATTCATATTTTCAACCCCTCTCAACAACTATAAGATCATGATCTGAGGGAGAGCTGTACTGTTGGAAGTGACATCTGTTAGATACCTTGTTAAACTGAGGCACTTCTAGAGTAGATGCCTCAGTCCAGTGACTTAACTTTAACAGAGATTTACCTCATACCTTTGCCAACATTTATCCATCAGCCATCATCATATTCCTTGATCTGGATTTTGAGGCAAGTGACAAAGGTAAAGGGGTCTACATTCCTGGGTACAGTGGTTCAGTTATGGGACTGTAGTTTAGATGTCTGGACTAATAATCCAATGATCCACGTTAAAAACCCACCACAACAGCTGTAGAATTCCAATTCAGTTAACAACTTTTCTTAATAATGATGGCCCCTAAAGCAACAGGATTGCTGCAAAAGTTCATCTGGTTTACTAAAGTCCTTCAGTGGAGGAAATTTGACATCCTGATCCAGGCTGGTCTACATGTGATTGACTCTTAAGTAGCCTAGAAAGTCACTCAGTTGTATATAAGTCACAGCCACCTTCCCAAGGATAGTAGGGGGTGTGCAATAAATAAGATAGACACAAAGTGCTGGAGTAACTCAGCGGCTAAGGCAGTATCTCTAGAGAAAATAAGATAGGTGACGTTTCGAGTCACCCGAAACATCATCTGTCCTTTTTCTCCAGAGATTCTGCCTGACCCGCTGAGTTACTCTGGCACTGTGTGCCTATCTTTGGTATAAATCAGCATCTGCAGTTCTTTGTTTCTATGATGTGCAATAAATGCTGGCTTATCAACGTGAATTCTTGCCACCAACACCCAGGTTCTGAAAAATGAATAACTCGAATCACAGCATGGAACCAGGCCCTTCAACCCAACACATCCAGACTGACCAAGATGCCCCATCTGCAGTAGTCCCAATTTGCCTGCATCTGGATATTTAAATAAATAGTTAAGTAAATAAATTACCTTGTCAACTGCTGCCCACAAAATGTTGGTAGTGTTGGAGCACAATTTGCAGATTTGATCCCTTATGGTGTCCTTTTGAAGGTATCTGCAGTGAGACTAGCACATTTCTCCAACCAATCTTAATGAAGGATCTTAGAGCAGAAACAAAGAACTGCAGATGCTGGTCAATATGCAAAATGATGCAAAGTGCTGGAGTAACTCAGTAGATCAGGCAGCATCTCTGGAGAACATGGATAGGTGACGTGTTGGGTTGAGATCCTTCATCAGAGCCTGACATCAGAGTAAAAACGATGGACTCAGCAGGAAATTAGATTTAAATGATATACATAAAGTGAAATGAGAATTGCAAAATGCAAATTGCATTAAAGAAAAGAGTTTAAAGATTCAGGTGAAAAATAAACCTTAACATTTCAACGGCAAATTGGTTAAAACATCGACAACAAGGAGCACAATAGTTCACCAGTTAAAAATCGGATGTTCTAGAAAGACGTGCTTTATTTCATAGGGTAAATAGCTTGATTTAGTTGCAACTCCAATTGCTGAGGGAAGAATAGTGAAAATTGTAAAGGAAATGGTCATAATCTCCCAAAAGATTAAAGATTTGAAAATGTTCCAGCTTTGATCAAAAAGGATGAAGGATATTATTATTGTTGCACTGTTATTATTATTATTGTTGCACTGTTTTGTTTGATTTTTGAGTATGTGTGTATGTATATATATATATGGGTATGTGTGAGTATGTGTATATATACACACTGAGCTTTTCTTTTCTCTCTCTCTCGTTTGTCAAATCATACTATGTTTGCATATTCTGTTGCGCTGCAGCAAGTAAAATGTCATTGTTCTATTTGGGACATATGACAATAAAACACTCTTGACTCTTGACTTGGTGTTGAAAACCTGCTACACAGACCCTTCCATGTCCCTCTCAGATCACCCTAATTGCTTTACTTCTGAAGTATAGGCTTTGTTGCCATGAATGAAATGTAACAGCATTGTTGACTATCAAAATCCCAGAATTTCATTTTGCACGGACTTGTCCAGCCATGATAAAAAACATATTTAGTTGCCTCTTACTGTGGTATAAACATGAGCTAGAACAGTAGAGGACAACTCTCTAGCTCTGACGATAGACACAAAGTGCTGGAGTATCTCAGTGAGACAGGCAGCATCTCTGGAGAGAAGGAATGGATGACGTTTCAGGCTGAGACCCTTCTTCAGAGTAGAAGGGTCTTGACCCGAAACATCATCCATTCCTTCTCTCCAGAGATGCTACCTGTCCCGCCGAGTTACTCCAGCACTTTGTGTCTATCTTCAGTTTAAACCAGCATCTTCAGTTCCTTCCCAAAACATAACTCTCTTGCACTGTCAGAATATTATCACGGACTAGTTACGTCCAGCCATGAAAAAGCACAGGGCCTCAATTGACATTCCCACCTGAAAGATGCATCAATGATCCCCAGATAGTGAACCACCCCTTAATTCTACACCACAGTATCTGCCAAGGTTTTCATTCTCAGATCTCTGAATAGTGATTTGAAGTCTGACCCCCCCCCCCCCCCCCCACCCTCTCATTCAGAGGAATGAGCATCATCAATTAAGCATGAGCTACAGGCTACAGCTGACACACTAATACACAACTGGTGTGCAACAAATCCATTTTGAATGTACATGCGCATTGTTCCAGTGGATTAAATAATAGTTATTTTGTATATTATTTTTATCTTGCTATTTATTCTTCGCTTGCTATTTTTTTTTGCTTCTCTTCCTTTTTTCATTTAAAGATATTGTCTTTTTTTTTAATGGAATGTGGTTCTACAGGTGCCAGACAGCACGACTCCTCCTCCCTGCCCCAAATCCATGCCTGCTCCAAGTATCCATTATTCATGTATGAGTCCTGACAATAAGTGTTGATGGACTATTCAGATGTGAAAAACATCACGGCCAAGCCTAATCCCATTACTGATGTTCATAAATTTGCACTTCCAGCAGAACTCTCCGGATGTTGAGCACCCTGAGCAATTTCCCCTTCTCCATCTGAAAGAGGCTTCGACCTGTAGTCAAATCTCCACTCAGTAACCTGACACTTTAAACACAGTTAAGGGATAGAATTTATGGAATTTTATTCCTTCTAGCTTAATCAGCAACTCACTAGATAAAACTGCTAAGGCAGTGGAGAACTATTTAACATACACACAAACACAGACACACACATGCATTTAATCGGAAATGGATAAATATTTTATGCCTGTAATTGTGTGTGTGTGTGCGCGCGCGCTTGTGAACGTGTGTGAGTGCGTTTGTGTCTGTGTGCATTTGTGTGAGTGTGTGTGTGTGTGTGCAAATCTATCTGCCGGTGTTTGTGTGTTTGTGCTCGTTTCTGCATGTGTGCCTGGATATTGAAATTTAAATAGAAAATATTACTGATTGTTCGGGATGTGTCTGTGACTGTTTTGGTGTGTGTGTGTGTGTGTGTGTGTGCGTTTGTTCCTGTATGTGTGCGTAGATATTGAAATCTAAATACAAAAATGACTGACTGTTCAGGAAGTGCAAAGAATTACATTTTTAGTTGAACATCTGTTGTCAATCTAACAGTTCTTTGTTTGATTGGCCCTTTGAAGCTTTGAGCAGATTTAGTTTGCAAATTATATTTTTACATGTCTGATGTTCTTAATTACTTAACTTGAACAACAAATGCGCATGCCTGGTAATGTAGGATAGCTCATTGTTTAATGGAAAAAGAGGAATGATCAGGTGTTAATTAACTAAGTACTTTCAAAAGTACATTTCTCAGAGCAATATGTAGACCTGCTCTGACATTTTGCTTACTGATGCTTATTTTACATTTGCAATCAGCTGCGAGATGTTTCTGTTACAGTAAGTCTGGAATAATTTCCTCCCTCCTGCAGTTTGTTTGTAGTGATCAATCATGTGGGGCCCACTGCCTTCATTTTTGCACCATCACTACTTTTAGGAAGGAGGGGAAATTGCCTTGCATTCATAAATGCAAAAGTTCAAAAAGCAATTGCAGCGAAACTCACTGGTCCTGTCGATATCTAATACACTACTGCATTATTTCCCACTTACAATAGTGGCATTGAAACATGTGCAGAATTCTAGCACTTCACCACGTGAAATGGTGTGAATTAAAAAGACCAACCTCCTGATCATTTCCAGTAAAAAATAATCTGATTCGCTTGCTGCGAGTCGCAAGGTGATGAAAAAATTCTGAAGTACGCATTCTTGATTTCTTTTTAAGATTAACATTGGTGTCGTGGAAGCCGAATACTTTTTAGAAGTTGGAAAGGTCCCTGCATTTAAGTGCTTTAATGCGCTATTGAAGAAGTTCTGCATTATTTGAGGAACAATGAAGTCACCCCCTGATGGCTTGTACACGGTGTGGCACTGGGGGGATGGGTCGACTTACATTGCTAGATATTCAAGATAGGCCGGAACATGTGGGTTGAATGAGAAGCTGATTACGTGGAAACTGGAGATTTGTGTGATTTATGCCTGTTTAGCAGCTGTGCTGATGTAGGGTCATAATTAAAATAAATTAAGGTTGTAAGTACGGCTGCTTAGCTACAGGCACTGTTGTGCTTTTTTTTTAAATATATTTTTTTAATGAATTTGAAAATAAAAAGTCTTTAAAACTCTTTATAAAAACAATTTAAATACAATGTATACATTGATACATATCAGTGCCAACATTTTAGTCTTAAATATGGTCCCATAAATTTTCAAAGGTCAGTAGACTAATGAAAACTGGGACAACTCCCTTCACCAGCATAATACAAATAGAACATGGTTTTCCACGTGATTATGTTTCAAAAGAAATGTGTTTTAAGTTCAGGAAGTTATTTTCTCCCGTGACTGTATCTGTTTGCCTAAACTTGCCATTTACTTATACTCAATAAATTTGATGTTTTACCTCAAGCTGACCATTTAGCAACTACTACAATTGGTATTTTAAGCAGACATTTGTTCCCATTCAGAACTCTTCTTTCATTCTGTTCCAAGTTATGCACTTGGTATGTATTCTCTATTAATTTATTTTTAAATCCCCTATGCAATTTTTTTTTTAACACAGCTCCACAAGTCTAGATTAGTGTGATAGTGACAGAATGACAAAGGAAGAAAGGATCGAAGCAGATGTATTCAAATGTATCGCCCTTCCCTCACTTTCATTGTTTTCCACCATTTTCTGTATAATGTAACCTCATGAGAATTCATCCATGCATTTAATGTAGTGCTTGGAATGCAGCAACTGAGAACAGTGTTTCTGGCGATATGGCCCTTTTGCTGGGTTATTCATTTTGAAGGTCATAAATCACATTGTAGAACATCCTTTCCTGCTGTTAGGATTATTTTTGACTGAAATATAAAACAAGTCTAAACAATTTTAACTAAATAATCTCTCACAAGAGTGCATTGATTTTTCTCTCACTCCCACCCCCACCATTTCTTCACCCTGCCTTTGACTTGCATAATTTGAACTCACATCTCCTCTCTCTGTTCAAAGTGATCAATTCATTTTGCCGTACTGACACGGCCCATTCTTCAAGTGCGTTGACACAAGGGGGGAAAAAAAATTCCATTGTGACCACAATACATCGAAATTCAGAATTATCCTAAAATAAAGAATAATCGAAATAATGTATCGAAGTAATATAAGTAAAGAGGGATGCATTCTGGAGGTAATATTCTAACATAACATTTATTTTCATACACATTTTTTGGCCCGACCTTAAGATCAGTGAATGATGGTGAAAGATGGTTCAGACTATATACAACTGAAGCTCTTAACCCCTGAGTTACTCCCAACATTGCCGGTGACCATGCGCTCCTGGGATGGCCCCTACTCAGCACTATCTGTAAACTTCAGCTTATTTGAATTTTACTCACATCCTAATCCATTTTCCATTTACCTTTCATCTCACTGGCCTACACTGATGCCTGTTCTTTCAGTCTCCGTCATCCTAAAATCCCTTAATTCCAACCATTCACCCACCTCTACTTAAAAATACCATAACTTTCTCTTGCCTCTGCGTCTTGCAGCTTTTTCTTCCCACTGTCCTACAATCAGCAGCAGTGCCCTAAGACTCAACCCTGCCTTTCCCTTCTTCTCATTTCAAGGCTCTTCTATAATAAATACCGTGTCCTTATATTTGAATTTAGAGGCAGTTTGCTCACATCGGCAGCGCCAGAACCTAACCTAAATTCCACTGTCATGTATTTTAAGATAGGAATTAGTAAAGAGAGATTAGGAATGGGGACTCCAACTGATCTGATTCCACTCTAAGCCAAAGATGCTGTATCCATGAATACAGTATTAGTTAACTAACTATAAATCGACACCAAAATTAATAACCTCAAGAATAACTTCAGCATTTCAGTACTCTGAAACATTTTGACATGAAAGTCACAAGGCATTATTTTTAATTATTGTATCTAGGGCAAAGTGTATGTCATTTAAAACTTGGTTTAGCAATTTCACAAACTGAAGGCATCCCAAAAAGCTTTGAAATGATTAAGCATTTTGAAATATGGTTATTATTGAAATATTTAAAAAAACTTATTAGTAAATTTATGCACAATAATCATTTGGGATCCAAAAATGATTCTGTAATGTTCATGAGCATGTGTTTTTGTTTGCTATCTTGAACATACTAAAAAAGAAATTAATTTACATACGGCTAAGATTCTTTGTGCTAAGTGGGTGAATTTTACATGATATCTGATTGCTGTTGGGATATTTAGTCCAGGCCCTCCAGCCATCTCATGGGCACATACGCACAAAGATCCCTAGGCAATGCACAGACAGGGACATTAATCAGTGTATAACATTTGATTGACTTCACCCAAATGAAGTCCATAAGAGGCCTGCAAGCAGTACCACTGATGAACCCCAGAGTAACTTTTAACCAGATGTTTGAGATCTGCTCCAGTACTAATTAAAAAATCTTAGTCTGGACATTTGTTTCAACAGAGCCATAAAATGGCACAATATAGTTGAAAATTGGTTTGTGAGAGCCAAGAAATTTTACTAGACACAAAAAGCTGGAGTAACTCAGCGGGTCAGACAGCATCCCTGGATAAAAGGAATAGGTCACGTTTCGGATCGAGACTCTTCTTCGACCCGAAACGTCATCTATTCCTTTTCGTCAGAGATGCTGCCTGACCCGCTGAGTTACTCCAGCTTTTTGTGTCTATCTTCGGTTCAAACCAGCATCTGCAGTCCCTTCCTACACAGGAATCTTTACTCATGATTCTGCCTGTCTTAGTGCCCATTGGATAATTCAACTCTGCATATTTTTGTTTTCGGCCTTACAAAATCTCTAGATGACATCAAGAGTAATGCAAATTGCAAAAATCATCTACAGCAAGATTCTCAATCTCACGAAGCAAGTGAAAATCAAAGAAAGACTACATATGTTGGAAATCTAAAATAAAGGCAGAAAAAGCTGGAAGGCCTCAATGTCAGGCTGCAGCTGTGGGAGGAGAAACGGAGTTTACGTTGCTGGTCAAAGAGTATTTCCAGCGTTTTCTGTTTTATCTCAATCTCACTATTCTGAAAAGCAACAGTTCTTATTTATGGTTTAATTTAGTTTAGTTTAGAGATACAATGTGGAAACAGGCCCTTTGGCCCACCAAGTCAGCGTCGACCAGCGTACCCCATTCACTAGCACCATCCTGCACACACTAGGTACAATTTACAATCTTAACCAAAGCCATTTAACCTACAAACCTGTACCCCTTTGGAGTGTGGGAGGAATCCAGAGCTCCCAGGGAGAACCCACACGGTCACGGGGAGAACGTACAAACACCACACAGACAGCACCCGTAGTCAGGATCGAACCCGGGTCTCTGGCGTTGTAAGGCAGCAACTCTACCGCTGCGCCACCGTGCCACCCCTAATTCTTATTTAACAGTTTGTATTTAACTGTTCCTTTTCATTCAGCACATTGTGTTTTACGTAAGGATCCGGCATCTGCATTTCCTTGTGTCTCTAGGTTTTATTCTAACCATTTTCCCTGAATCTACATAATTCCATGCTCAAACATGAGTATTCTTGAGCCTTATAACCATTCCACCTAGCTCTACTGCTCTCATTCATATTTACAGTAGGTTGATGTGTTAGTGTTAGGGGTAGGGAGGGGAGTTGGGTATCACTCAACGTCCAGAATGAAGGAGAATTTGCATCTTTCATTTAGTTCAAAGAGCAGAAGAGTGGGGACTGGCAGTTGCCTGCATGGGGAAACTATGTTGCTTCAAAGAACTGATATTCAGATATTGCATTCATATTCTTACAAAGTCATCCCCCAACAACATTCTGTCAGGAATGCTTGACGAGTTCTGAAGGATCTTGCTGAATTTCTTGCACAAAGCTGGCAGAGTTGCCAGAGACCTGGGGTCAATCCTGAATATACACTTTCTCCATGAAAGCATGGGTTTCCTCTGGGTGCTCCTGTTTTTTCCTCTCATCCCAAAGACCTGGGGGTTTGTACGTTAATTGACCTCTGTAAATTTCCCCTCTTGTGCAGAGAGTAAAAGAGGAAGTGGAATAACATAGACCATGTGTAAACAATGGTCGGTGTGGATGTGGTGGACCGAAGGGTATGTTTCCATGCTGTATTTTTCAATCAATCAATCAACATTCCTTCTAAAGGCACTGTCCTGCAGTCACTTGCGAAGATGCCTGACTGCACAAGAGGGCACTCCCATCCCTTACTATCATGGCACCATTCGCCCTTCCACACATTGTTCATTACCAGTTGCGATGGTGTTGCTAGATTGTGGCACTTTCCTTTGAGAGTTGACTTCAATGATTGAACCTATGGGACTACAATGAGGAATGTTATGCAGAAACCAAACATGTTGCTTTCAGTCTGGCGTTATACGGGGATTCCAGACAATGTTAACCCACCCATGGCTATCTGGACTACACTTCTTCCCACCCTGCTTCCTGTAAGGACTCAATCCCCTACTCCTAATTCCTCCGTCTACGCCGCATCTGCTCCCAGGATGAGGCGTTCCACACCAGGGCATCTGAAATGTCCTCATTCTTCAGGGAACGGGGGTTCCCCTCCTCCACCATAGATGAGGCTCGCACCAGGGTCTCTTCCATACCCCGCAACACTGCTCTCTCTCCCCATCCCCCCACTCGCAACAAGGACAGAGTCCCCCTAGTCCTCACATTTCACCCCACCAGCCGTCACATACAACAAGTAATCCTCCATCAGTTTCGCCACCTCCAACGTGACCCCACCACTCGCCACATCTTTCCATCTCCCCCCATGTCTGCCTTCCGCAAAGACCGCTCCCTCCGTAACTCCCTTGTCAATTCTTCCCTTCCCTCCCGTACCACCCCCTCCCCGGGCACTTTCCCTGCAAGAGATGCAACACTTGTCCCTTCACCTCCCCCCTCGACTCCATTCAAGGACCCAAGCAGTCGTTCCAGGTGCGACAGAGGTTCACCTGCATCTCCTCCAACCTCATCTATTGCATCCGCTGCTCTAGATGTCAGCTGATCTACATCGGTGAGACCAAGCGGAGGCTTGGCGATCGTTTCGCCGAACACCTCCGCTCGGTCCGCAATAACCAACCTGACCTCCCGGTGGCTCAGCACTTCAACTCCCCCTCCCATTCCGTATCTGACCTCTCTGTCCTGGGTCTCCTCCATGGCCAGAGCGAGCAACACCGGAAATTGGAGGAAATGCACCTCATATTCCGCTTGGGTAGTCTGCATCCTGGGGGCATGAACATTGAATTCTCCCAATTTTGCTAGCCCTTGCTGTCTCCTCCCCTTCCTCACCCCTCGGGCTGTCTCCTCCTATCCCTCAGCCCTCGGGCTCCTCCTCTGCCTTTTTCCTTTCTTCTCCCCACCCCCATCAGTCTGAAGAAGGGTTTCGGCCCAAAACTTTGCCTATTTCCTTCGCTCCATAGATGCTGCTGCACCCGCTGAGTTTCTCCAGCATTTTTGTGTACCTTCGATTTTCCAGCATCTGCAGTTCCTTCTTAAACACAATGTTAATCCGTGAACCTCACAATTGAACTTTGAATCACGATGCAATAGAACTTTATTTATCCCAGGAGGGAAAATTGATCGAATTAATGCCACTTTCACAAACAGCATTTGCGTTATCTGCCAAGCTGTTATAATCCCATTTTTATAAAGTTGGTAATGCAACTGATAGCCACGTAACACTAACCAGAACACTGCTGTGGAGCATGATCTGCTCCTACCTGAAGATGGATTTTTTTCATTGTTTTTCATTGTTTCCATCCTAGATAATCATCCCTAACAGCCCATTCCACCCTTTCTTTGCTGATAACCTCATGTCTACTGATACTTCTCCTCAACTCCCTCTCCAGTTTTCTCATTGCCATCCCACTTCTAATTCTCTTGTAACCTCTGATCATCTCCCTGATCAGCTTCTTGTCTCCTCAGGCCTGGGTTCCAACCATTTCCTCAGACCCTTCCCGTCAGTCATTTCTCAGTCCTAACTCTTTCATGGATTTCAACTACCACCCAACCTACATCCCCAAATTTCCCATTGTCATCCTCTGTTAACTTCCTTGGCCTTCACCGCTAATTGTCTTCTTCCTTCAGAGTTGTTGATGGACACACTTCCTCCATGATCTCACTCACCATAACGGCGGAACATCATGTAGGAAAGACATTTGGTGCTTTCAGCAGTAAGCCCTGTTTTGCAATGCATGACGCATTTGGACGTGCCCAAAACCAGTGCAGGCTTTCAGCGCAGGGAACTGCTTGATGCATTTTTTTTTCCATGCGTTGAAGAATTTTGCATTATTATCCATTTGATTCCTCCAGTGGCCAAGGGAGCAAACTGCACCTTCTCATGTGATATTAAGCAAGTGCTGCACAACTTTATTGAGGCAAGGGCCAGATTGACAATCCAAAATATTTCTGTGAGCCGCACACCTGGGAAAATGTCCCAAATTCCCTCTGAGGTTCCCATATTGGATCCTCGACTTCTTCATCCACAGACCACAGTTTGAATTGGCAGAAATACTTCATCCTCAGTAACAATCAGTACGGGAACACCTCAAGGCTGTGTGCTCAGCCCCCTGCTCTACTCAGTCTATACTCATGACTGTGTAGCCGGACACAATGTGAACTCCATCTTCAAGTTCGCTGACAACACCACCGTTGTGGGACGAATTACAGATAGTGATGGGTCAGAGTATAGAAGTGAGATCGACCGACTGACCAAATGGTGCCAGCACAACAACCTGGCTCTCAATATCAGTAAAACCAAAGAACTGATTGTGGACTTTGGAAGAGGAAGAATGAGGACGGACAATCCTGTTTATATCAATGGGACAATGGTGGAGAGGGTCAAAAACTTCAAATTTCTTGGTGTGCATATTTCCAATGATCTTTCCCGGACCCAGCACTGATGCAATTATAAACAAAGCACATCAGCGCCTCTACTTCCTGAAAAGATTACGGAGATTCGGTATGTCAAGGAGGATTCTCTTGAACTTCTACAGGTGCACAGTAGTGAGCATATTGACAAGTTGCATCATGGCCTGGTTCGGCAACTTGAACGTCCAGGAGCGGAAAAGACTGCAAAAAGTTGTGAACACTGCCCATTCCATCATCGGCTCTGACCTCCCCACCACTCCCCACCATCGAAGGGATTTATCGGAGTCGCTGCCTCAAAAAGGCAGCCAACATCATCAGAGACCCACACCATCCTGGCCACACACTCATCTCACCACTGCCATCGGGAAGAAGGTACAGGAGCCTGAAAACTGTAACGTCCAGGTTCAGGAACAGCTACTTCCCCACAGCCATCAGGCTACAAAACACAGCAACCTCATATAAGCTCTGAACTACAATAGACTATTATTATTATTATTATTATTATTATTGCACTATTATTGTTTGTTTTTTGAGTATGTGTGTATGTGTATATATATATATAAATATATGTGAGTGTGTATACACACTGAACTTTTTCTTTCTCTCTCGTTTATCATATAATTTACAGTGTACTATGTTTACATATTCTGTTGTGCTGCAGCAAGTACGACTTTCATTGTTCTATCTGGGACATTTGACAATAAAACACTCTTGACTCTTGTATCATGACTACTCATTCAAATCGCATTCTGACATTAGATTAGTTATGGAGTCCATGCCAGACCACCAACCTCCTGTAGTTTTCCAGTAGTTACACATACAGCATGCAAGCTGGCCTTCAGCCCATGAAACCCAGACTATCAAGCATCTATCTGCATCTCCTACACTAATCCCTTTTTTATTCTCCCCTGAATCCCGATTACACTTGGAAATCTGAATGCTAAGCTTGCACCAGCCTCATTGACCCCATTCCCTGCGATGTACAGTACTGGATCAGAGGTACATGCTCAGGCTTCAGGTCATCCACATAGCTTTAATTTATTGAGAAAACAATTATATTCAAAATGAATGAATCTCTCCACATCCCAAAAACATGCAGATTGACAGGTTAAATGGTTGCTATAAATAAAACCTTTTCATTTCTGTATTTATTGTCATTTCAGTTAATCACACTTGGTTTGGTTTTAAACAATCAGGATCCGAAGAGAAATATTGCAAGTGAAATATCGTTTAATTTGCAAAAATGATCGGACTTTACTGGCTTCATCTTGCACTAAACGTTATTCAGGTTATTCCCATTATCATGTAACTGTGCACTGTGAATGGCTCGATTGTAGTGTGTAAGAAGGAACTGCAGGTGCTGGTTTAAACCGAAGATAGACACAAAAAGCTGGAGTAACTCAGCTGGACAGGCAGCATCGCTGGAGAGAAGGAATGGGTGACGTTTCAGACTGGAGAAGGGTCTCGACCCAAAACGTCACCCATTCCTTCGTGAATAAGGACATGCATAAAAATTGATCACAAGCTTTCACACATGACTATCTCAATCAGTGATATATCCTAAAAATGTTTGGCATTTTTTAGTACTGACAAAAATATTCATCTTCCACTTATGTGGCTATCTGACTCCTTCATTCTCCCTTGTCACAATTTAGGAGATTCCTTAATCAAAGTAATTCACAAACCTAAATGCAAATAGATCTGAAATTAGTGATCTAACATAGTTGGTAGAACTGCTGCCTCAGAGTGCCAGAGACCTGGCATTTGATTCTGACATCATTTACTGTCTGTGTGTAGTGTGCATGTTCTCCCTGTAACTTCTTTATTGAGGAAAGGGCTGGGTCTCTTCTGGGTGCTGGAGTTTTCTCCCACATCGCAAAGGCGTGCAGATTTGCAGGGTTATTGGCCTCGGTAAAATTACCCCGAATGTGTACGGAATGGATAAGAAAGTGGGATAACATAACACCAGTGTAAACGGGTGCAAATGATGGTTGGCATGCTCGGTGGGCCAAAGGGCCTGTTTCCATGCAGTATCTCTAAACTAAACTAAACATATTTTGGGTTCCATCAACAGCTAAAAAGATCCACAGGAATGTGGTTCTCCAAGGCTATTTCTACATCTTTTATTTTCTGTGTACAAAGCACTCCAGGAGTTGATTGGACCAGCTTGATGTGAATGCTTTGAAAAACCAAGAGTAACTTGGAAAATAATTAGTCATAAAACCTAGCAACTTTGTTCCTGAACCCTCTGTTCCCTTCTCTGTTCCATTCTAATTGACATCAATTTTTATCTGGTAATTATTCCGCCACAATATTGTTTAAAAAGCAGTAGAACCATGATTTGCATTTGTACAACATCTATACCAAAATAAATCTTCCCACATTTGTCATTATGCAGGAAATGGTACAGAGGAGATTTATGAGGATGTTGCAAGGACTCAAGGGCCTGAACTATAAGGAGAGGTTGGGCAGGCTAGAGGTCCAAGATAGACACAAAGTGCTGGAGTAACTCAGTGGGTCAGGCAGCATCTCTGGAGAAAAAGGATGGGGTTTGTTTCGCATCAGAAATTGAATCCAGACAAGTGTGAGGTAATGTGTTTTGTGTATCAAATATGAACAGGACCTAAAGTAAATACGAGGAGCCTCACAAATGTTAATGTACTGAGGAGCTTTGGATGTAAGTTCATAGCTTCTTTAAAATGGAGACACAGTTTAATAAAGTAGCAAACAAGGCATTCGGTATGCTTGCCTTCATAGGCTGAGTCATTGAGTATAGGAATTGACATCTTGCAGCTGTACATAACATTGGTTAGCATTCACGTGAAGTATTGTGTACAGTTCTGGTCATCAGCTACACTGAGCTAGCCAGTCATTGGTGATAGTAAAGGCTGTACTGGTTATATTAAAGTTCATTATGTTTCACAATTATCAATATTCAAAGTTCAAAATCTGCTCCGCTTAAAACAAAATGATTGTGGTAGGATTATAGCTAGAAATAGGGTGAAAGCCTGAGGTAAAATGTGGGGCCATTGATATTTATTCCATTTGCTTACCAAAGAGTGATATATTTTTTAAATGCTGCAGATTTTTCAGTTTGCAGATTAAATCTTTTTGTTACTGGGAAGCCCAGGCAGTGGAAGCCAATTCACTGGATGTTTTCAAGGGAGAGTTAGATTTAGCTTTTAGGGCTAAGGGAATTTTAGAGATCTGGGGAAAATGCCGGAACAGGGTACTGATTTTGGATGATCAGCTCGATAGGTGCTGGCTCGAAGGGCCGAATGGCCAACTCCTGCACCTATTTTCCATGTTTCTATGTTTCTATAAGAAGGATGTGATAGTATTAGAAAGAATGCGAAACCGATTTATCTGGAAGTTACCTGGAATGGAGAGCATTATTTATGTAGAGATCTGATACATTGGGTTCATTCCCACTGGAATGTAGAAGGCTACAGGGTGGCCTTACAGACTTCATAAAAATATGACCGGCGTAGATAGGATGAATGGTCAGAGTCTTTTTCCCAGGGTGGGGGAGTCTAAAAGTAGAGGATATAGGTTTAAGGTGAAGGGGTAGACTATTAGAGGAAATCTGAGGGTCAAGTTTTTTGACAGAGGAGAGTGGTTTGTATGGAATGAGCTACCACAGGAAGAGGTAGTGGCAGATGCAATTATAACATCTTACAGGCCGTTTGGCAGCTATTTTTTATAGGAAAGAGGAATAGAGTAGAGGAATGTGGGCCATGCGGGCAAATGGGATTGGTGTTAATGGGTAAGATCCCAAGTGGAATATTGGGTAGCTTACAACCTAACGGTATGAACATTAAATTCTCCAAACTGAGATAGCTAATCTACAAACAACCCTCCGCTTCTCGCCACTCACTGCATTTCCCCCCCTCCCTTATCCTCCTAGATTCACACCTATTTCTCCCCTCCCCTCCCCTCGCCATCCTCTTTCACCTAAATCCCTTCCTCTAGCTTCACAATGCACACTTCTATTCTTACCTCACACTTTTTGTCTTTTCATCTCTGGCTTTTGCCTGACCATCTGCCCATCAGAAATAGCCCTCACTGGTATCCACCGATAACCTGCCAGGCGCAGTCCTCTCTGCACCTTTCTTCCAGCTTTCTCCCGCCACAATCAGTCTGAAGAAGGGTCCTGACCTGAAACATCACCTATCCACGTGCACCCAAGGTGCTGCTTGACCAGATGAGTTACTCCAGCACATTTTTCTTTTTGAGTAAACTAGCATCTACAATTCCTTGCGTCTCCCTATCCATTCAAGTTGTGTTTGTCAATCTCTCCTGTTTTACTGACATACTATTTCTCCCAGTCCACTTGCAAGTTAAAATTCTCATCCACTTGTTTAAGTTCTTCCATTGCCTCACTTTACATTATTTCCTTTACCTCCACCAACACTGCCACACCCTATCTTCCTGACTTCTTTGTTCCATTACCTTGTGTGCCATAATATTTTCTCGTCAAACATCGAAGGCCTAGCAATCTAGAATATTTTCCATCTGCTTCAAACCAAGTCAGCATATTTCCAGCTCTAAAGTATCTATCATCCTCGTGTTAACTTCAGTCCTTCTGCTGCTGGTACTCTTATCCACACTCTACTTGAATTATTCTGCTGGCTGGCCTCCATTTTCTGGCCAACATATCTTAAACTCATCCCAAACCCTGTTGCCTGTAATCAAGTTAGCACCAAGTTCCAATCGTTCATTGAGTAGGAAGGAACTACAGATGCTGGTTTGAACCGAAGATAGACACAAAAAGCTGGAGTAACTCAGCGGGACAGGCAGCATCTCTGGAGAGAAGGAATGGGTGATGTTTCAGGTCGACACCCTTCTTCATACTAGTCAACCATTTCGCTCCAGAGATGCTGCCAGTCCAGCTGGTTTACTCCAGGTTTTTGTGTCTATCTCCAATCATTCATTACTTCTCTACTTGCCAACCAATTGATGATTCCTACACCACCAATGGCTCCATTAATAGGGCGTCACAGTGGCTCAACGGTAGAGTTGCTGCCTTACAGCACCAGAGACCCAGTTTCAATCCTGACTGCAAGTGTTGCTTGTGTGGAGTTTGTATGTTCTCCCTGTGATTGTGTGGATTTCCTCCGGGTGCTCCGGTTTCCTCCCACATCCCAAAGGCGTGCAGGTTTGTAAGTTAACTGACTTCTGTAAAATTGTCCTTAGTGTGTACAATATGGGTATAGGTGATCCTAGTTGGCGCGGACTAGGGGGGCCAAAGGGCCTGTTTCCACACTACCTCTAAACTAAACTAATAAATTCTCCTCCTCATGTTTAAACCCCTCCTTAATCTTGCCTCCTCTGAACGTCTCTCTAACTTCCTACAGACCTTTAATAATCCAGGAACATTGTATTCTTCAATTCCACCCAATTGTAAGCTCTCCACTTCCCTGTACGTGTGGAGCTCAGCACTATTGATACCTTTACCTTCAAGAGGAGAGGCACTAAGTTAAAAAGTTCCCTCCCAAATGTCTCGCCTCACCTTTTTAATATACTTTTTAAAACCTATCCCTATGACTGAGATTAACTGAGAAGAAACAGAATTTCTACCTCTTTGGCTTCAGGTTAATTTAAGTCTGGTCGTACTCCAGAGAAATGCTTTCAGATGTGGTACTCCTTAAAACACACTATATAAATACAAGCTGTGACTGTTGCTTATTTTCTGCTGTTCCTGATTGGTCTTGAAATACATGGTGGAAATTGCATGTGGATAGATTTAGGATGAGAGCAGGTTTTCTCTGAACTGTCATGCTCTTAGATTACATAGCCTGTTGCCAATTGCTACTTAGAGTTTAAAAAAAGTCATTGCATGTCTGTTTCCCAATAAAGAGTCAGCATCTCCATCAAAGAGGGAAGGATGTGGGGGAGGGAGAGAGCAAGACAGACTCCAGAGATGAATAAACTGATGAGTCAAACATAAAAAATATTACATTCTAAGCATCTGCTTAAAGGCTTTAACTTTTAAAGACTGCTTCTAGATATATATTAAATGAAGAATTTTTTGCATATCTCCAAATTTGTTAGATGTACTGATGAACCGTAATGTTTTAGTACTTATATTTGAACATGCTTATCTAACGAGGTGGCCAGGTGGTTAAGGCGAGGGACTGCTAATCCATTGTGCTCTACACGTGTGAGTTCGAACCCATCCTCATCGATAGCCTGAAGGGCAGCATGGTGACAAAGCGGTAGAGTTGCTGCCTTACTCCATTGGAGACCCGGGTTCGGGTTCGATCCTGACTACGAGCGCTGTTTGTACAGAGTTTGTATGTTCTCCCCGTGACCTGCGTGGGTTTTCCCCGGGAGCTCCGGTTTCCTCCCACACGTCAAAGACGTACAGGTTTGCAGGTTAATTGGCTTTGGTAATATTGTAAATTGTCCCTAGTGTCTGTAGATCGTGCTAATGTGTGTTAATGTGCAGGGATTGCTAGTCAGCATGGACCCAGTGGGCCGAAGGGCCTGTTTCTGCACCGTATATATAAACTAAACTAAACTAAAAGAATCTGAAGAAGGATGTCGACCCGAATTCTTTCTCTCCAGAGATGCTGCCTGTCACGCTGAGTTACTCCCGCATTTTGTGTCTACCTTAAACTAAACTCTCATGCATGAGACGGAACTGCAGATGCTGGTTTAAACTGAAGATAGACACAAAAAGCTGGAGTAACTCAGTGGGACAGGCAGCATCTCTGGAAAGAAGGAATGGGTGATGTTTCGTGTCGAGACCTTCATACACTCTCAGCAGAAGTTGCTTCTCACAGAAGCAGAGGATCTCAGCCACGGAGAAAACTTTTACAACAGGAATTATTTAACACTGATGATGTGGGTGGAGCTTCCAGCATAATTTCAGTGAACTCATTGAGGACCTTGCCACGAGAAAATGAGTAAAATAAAAATCACATGTGGACAAGTCACCAGTTAAATAACTATATCCATTGTACTACTTCCAATACAGTTAACCATATCATACAATTAGGATTTACATCAGTAGACTATTGTTCAGTGATGTTTGTCTCACAAAGTACTTGTGTTGCACAAGTTGAAAACCAAATAATATTTACAAATGGTTGCTGGGAGAATTCTGTGATTTGAATAATGACATTTTTATTATTAGGTGCAAGTGCACAGATGTTGTTCTCCCACAGACCAACAATGGAACACAGAACAAAGAAAAGTGTAGCTTCTATAACGATGATATCGCCATTCAACAATAAAGCATTCAAAATAGATTTTTTTGAGGGATTCCTCAAGATTTCGTCTTTTCAACTGGAAGATAACAATGTGAAAGATGCACATTTAACACAGCATCACAGTTAAGGATCTACTGCCCCTCTATCCTTAATAAATTCACCTCTTCCCTTGGCTGTAAGTCGGGTGGCCCTTGAGTGCTTGGGCCAGAGGTAGTTAGTCTTGACAAGGCGGATGGATCTGCACATAATTTGTTAATGGGATTTCCTGTTTTCTTTCCACTCACCATCTGATTTTCAGATCAGGTCTGAAGAAGGGTCTCAACCCAAAAAGTTGTCCATTACTTCTCGCCAGAGATTCTGCCTCACCCGATGAGTTACTCCAGCATTTAGTATCTACCTTCGTTTTAAACCAGCATCTGCAGTTCTTTCTTACACCTCTTTTGGACCTTGATCTTCAGGTGGCCATGGTGCCATTTCCTTCTTTTCTTGTTTCCAATCCAGCAACATTTTTCCTTTTAGTTACTCTTCAGCCTCTGAACCCCCCCCCCCCCCCCCCGCCGCCCCCCCCCCCCAATCTTCATGCCCTAGTGATGTGTAATTGGTCTCGCCATAACTTCTGATAAAATACTTTGAGTATAATCTTGTCCCGAGAGAGACAGTGGGAGATAAGTAGAAGATCTCACGGCAATATTTCCTATCCTCGCACTGGCACCCATTACGTTATACCATCATCTGAGTGAGGGAGTATAAGGAGCACTACAAGGGAGAATCAAAAACCAACAGACAGCATGTGCCGATGACCATCACCTCTTATAGATACATAGATACATAGAAAATAGGTGCAGGAGTAGGCCATTCGGCCCTTCGAGCCTGCACCGCCATTCCATATGATCATGGCTGATCATCCAACTCCGTATCCCGTACCTGCTTTCTCTCCATACCCCCTGATCCTCTTAGCCACAAGGGCCACATCTAACTCCCTCTTAAATATAGCCAATGAACTGGCCTCAACTACCCTCTGTGGCAGAGAGTTCCAGAGATTCACCACTCTCTGTGTGAAAACGTTTTTCCTCATCTCGGTCTTAAAGGATTTCCCCCTTATCCTTAAGCTGTGACCCCTTGTCCTGGACTTCCCCAACATCGGGAACAATCTTCCTGGATCTAGCCTGTCCAACCCCATAAGAATTTTGTACGTTTCTATAAGATCCCCTCTCAATCTCCTAAATTCTAGCGAGTATAAGCCAAGTCTATCCAGTCTTTCTTCATATGAAAGTCCTGACATCCCAGGAATCAGTCTGGTGAACCTTCTCTGCACCCCCTCTATGGCTATAATGTCCTTCCTCAGATTTGGAGACCAAAACTGTACGCAATACTCCAGGTGTGGTCTCACCAAGACCCTGTACAACTGCAGTAGAACCTCCCTGCTCCTATACTCAAATCCTCTTGCTATGAAGGCCAACATACCATTCGCTTTCTTCACTGCCTGCTGCACCTGCATGCCTACTTTCAATGACTGGTGTACTTATCTCCATCTGACGAAAAAACAACAACAGAACTACTGCCGCAAGAAATTATGTGAAGTCCTCAAGAATCCCAGAGGGAGAATAGGAGGAGGTCATGAGTAAGGTAGCTCACAGAGGGAGAGAGACATGAATGGAATGAAGGTTGGGTAGGAAACAGAGCAGAAGCAGTGAGCAGCTGTGCATGTATGCACGATTTCAAATAGGAAAACAAGTCCCTATGCACATGTCTACCTATGTGACATTCTGAAGAAGGGTCACAATCCGAAATGTCATCTTTCCATTTCCTCCACAGATGTTCAAGAGTCAAGAGTCAAGAGCGTTTTATTGTCATATGTCCCGGATGGGACAATGACATTCTTACTGATGTTGCCTGACCTGCTGAGTTCCTCGAGCCTGTGTGTTTTGCTCTATCTTTGTGATTATCATGATAATGAAAGGATGGGTCTCCGCGCTGGAACTCCGGTGAGCTGGGACCGCCGGTGAACATAGCGGAGCTGCAGGTCTGTGGAGCGGCCAGCTGCGGGCGGCGGCGCTGAACTTTACACCGGGAGCCTGGGATCTCGCGACGAGATCGCCAGTGGTGGAGCTCCGTCGAGCGCGGCCTGTCAGCTTCGGAAGCCGCAGACTCCGGTAGGGAGACGGCCGTTCCAGGTGTCCCAAGCTGCTGAGAGGGTTCTCCCGACGCCGGAGCACCATCACCCGGCGAAGAAGGGCCTGTAACATCGGCCCCCGTAGCGGCGACTGTGGAGGCCTATATAGGCCAGACTATGGGTGGACAAGGGGATATGGACTGGACTTTGAGCCTTCCCCCACAGTGGGATCCATTGTGGGGGGATGTTTTTATGTTTTATGTTGGATTTCTTTAATGTTGTGTCTATTTGTGCTGCATGGCAAGAACAAATTTCACTACACCATTTGGTGTATGTGACAATAAATGTCCTTTATCCTTTATCCTTTATGTTGTGAGGGGGAAGTGTGGTTGGAACTTGGGACAGAGACTGATAAAACCAGTTATGAAGACATTCAACAATTGTCAGACCATCTGACCTGGTATAATTTCTAATTTCAATGATTCCAGAACTTGTTTGTGATAGAAAGTCATGCATTAGTAGGTCTGCTCATGTTCAAAATTTAAACGTGATGGCAACACGTTATTTCAGTATGGGGAGGTTTTGTGCAAGTATTATCAAAGAACAATGCACTACTTGCAGGGTGCATGTAGCTCCAATTCAATATGCCAATGCAGGAGGTTGCACTTAGCACAAAGTCTATTGTCTATTGTCAATAAAAGCCATTATCAAAGTAGACCTTTTTTTCATTTGCTTGACATTTTTAAATATAAAGATTTATTTGTAATGGTCCTCATCAATATAAATTGCACATAAACATTACAAGACCATGAAATTAAAAAAAGACTATGCAAAAACAAGATACTAGTACAAAACACAATCAGTAAAACAAGTCCATGGTAGTACAAGAATTGGTCCAAAGAAAAACATTGGAATAGATGAATCTTGATTACATTCCGATAGACCCATCGTAAACTGAAAATATCTAAAACACATTTAATACACTGTGATCACGTGACCGGAAATGGCGTGCGGCTTACTGCCGTTGCCAAGCGTTTGCCGATCGTATAACGCAAGTCAAAGGATCGTAAATCGGGGAGCACCTGTAATATATATATACACACTGAACATTTTTTTGTTGTGTTTATTATGGATTTTACAGATTATTTTGTTTACATATCTGTTGTGCTGCAGCAAGTAAGAAATTCATTGTCCCGTTTCGGGACATACGACAATAAAACACTTTTAACTCTTGACTCCTGAACGAGAGGAGGTGGTTTAGCAAATCAACAGTTGCACTTTATTGTGGCAAGTAGGTCCAAAATTAATGTGTTAATAGGTATATTTTGCTGTTAAATACACAGATGGCAGCGAGACTGAAAGTGGACGGAGTGCGATTAGCTGATTAGTTCAGCTTAGTTTAGAGATACAGCGCGGATCCAGGCCCTTCAGCCCTTCGAGTCCACACCGACCAGCGATCACCGCACATTAACTCTGTCTTACACACTCTAGGGACTATTTTACATTTATACCAAGCCAATTAACCTACAAAGCTGTACGTCTTTGGAGTGTGGGAGGAAACCGAAGATCTCGGTGAAAATCCACGCAGGTCATGGGAAGAAAGTACAAACTCCTTACAGATAGCACCCGTAGTCAGGATAGAACCTGGGTCTCTGGCGCTGTAAAATAGTAGCTCTACCGCTACGCCACCATACCACCAATGAGGAATAAATTAACAGAGATGGTCTTGCCTAAGATTGATACTATCAGCCATGCATGTGGAGGAACCTGTAAGAGATTATCGCTGAGGATTAAGCAGTGATAAAGATTCTACGTTATTGAGCGAATCGTACAGCTACTTGGAGTTTCAGGTGCTGTGACGTGATTTGGATCCACCTCAAAGTGATCAAAGTTCGCAAAATAGCTGCAATTCAGCATCATTTGACACTTTTGTTCTGACTATTATAAGGTAGTTAGTGTGAAAAAGTGAAACAATTCACACCTATAAAATACCAGTCCCCTTCTGTGGTTAGAACCAAGGTCTGTTGCTTGAAACTGAGTCATATTTGCTTTCTGTTTTCTTTCATACCTTAAAATGTTCACCGCTGGTGCTAAGAGACAAACAGTGGAATATTAGTTCAACTCACAAGCACTCGGCTAAATAGAAAATCCATCCAAACAAAATCTAAGAAAAACAGACTCCTGGGGAGCTTGTCACCTGAGGTGTTGACTATAAAATGACCTTGATTATTATAATCATATGAGGCAAACAACGTTTCAAAATGTTGGCTAACATCAGTAATCTTTGTCAGCTTTGTCCTGTTCAGCTAAAACTGAAATGATATTTGTGTGCGATTTAGAAATTAATTGTTACATTTTGGATATTTGCCCTCGATGCATCACATGTAAACATGTAAAGAGTGTAAACTGGAATGGGAATAGTTTGTTTGCCTTCCTATCTCTCAGGGGATCTCAAATGACGAGTGTAGCACCTGCAAAATTGTGATTGTGCCTGTTTGGCACAGTCCATTTTCTCCATTAATCCAGGTTATTTTGATTACAATTTATATACAACCTTGTCGGCATGCTGTCAGACTGATGGCATGATTGCCTCCATCTTACAAAGAGGTGAAATCATTAATACATATAACTTTTAGGTTTGATTTCTGACCTTTGCTGAGAGAGCATAATAATAAACTGCAAACTGCAATCCACTGCACTGAAATGTCCAAAATTCATCAACAGGAATGTTATCAAATACTGTAAAAATATTATAATCCAACACCACTGGGACTTTGGTGATGCTGGACTAGCTGATTTTCCAGCACTAAAGTTATTCATGTTATTCTCTTCATCATGTATCTGTACACTGTGGATGGCTCGAGTGTAATCATGTATTGCCTTTCCGTTGACTGGTTAGCATGCAACAAAGGCTTTTCACTGTACCTCAGTACATGTGACAATAAACTAAATTCAAAAATACAAAATGATGCAGATGGAAGTAGGTACAATAGTGGCATTTAAGAGGCTTTTAGATAGGCACATGAAAATGCAAGGAATGGAGGGATACGGATCACATGCAGGGAATAGTTTAATTTGGCATCACGTTCGGCACAGGAATTGTTGGCCAAACTGCCCGTTCCTCTCCTTTACTGTTCTATGTTCTATATATACTATCTAAGCACACTTTTATTTCACTATTTCTACCTGTAACACAGTAATCATGCTAATTTTCCCCGTCAACCTGGTGAGCTTAAAGTGGGCGGGTCATAGAAACCAGTAAGTTACAACATTGTAAGTTTCAACTTAACTTGACCCCAGTCCCAACTATACCCAATGTTGTTATAGTACCTGCCTCAACCACTTCCTCTGGCAGTTCGTCCCATTTACATACTGTATCAGCCTCTGAGTGAAAAAGTTGCAATTCAGGTTACTTTCAAACCTTTTCCCATCTCGCCTTAAACTTATACACGCTAGTTATTGGTTCCCTAACGCTGAGGGTTTATTTACCCTATCTATCCCATAGGATTTTAGATTTTTAGATAAACCCCCCGTCTCCTGCATTCCAAGGAATAGTCTCAACCTACCCGGCCGCTCCGTACAACGCAGTCCCATGACGCTATGACTCTTATTCTGAAGGTTACGACAATAGCCATCAATGGTGAATCCATTCAAATCTAGCATAACCAATAGGCCAGGATTGCATGATCACAGTGCTGGAAAAGATTGTCGAGATAGGGTGGTCAAGACCATAAAACTGAAGATTTGATGAAGTTGAAGGCAATGAGGGCCAACAAGCATAAGCATGATGGTGTGTTTAAGAAAGAACTGCAGATGCTGGAAAAATCGAAGGTCGACAGAAATGCTGGAGAAACTCAGCGGGTGAGGCAGCATCTATGGAGCGAAGGAATAGGTGACGTTTTGGGTCGAGACCCTTCTTCAGACTGATGTGGGGGTGGGGGGGGGGGTCGGGAAGAAGAAAGGAAGAGGCAGAGACAGTGGGCAGTGGGAGAGCTGGGAAGGGGAGGGGAAGGAGGGAGAAAGCAAGGACTACCTGAAATTGGAGAAGTCAATGTTCATACCGCTGTGGTGTAAACTACCCAAGCAAAATGTGAGCATGATGGTGATTAGTGTCTGGAGAAAAGATAATTGCAGCAGACCTTTTGAATGGGAACAGGTTTACAGAGAGTAGAAGATGGGAGCCCAATGAGAAGAGTGAATAAATAGTAACATCTAGAGATAACAAAAGCGTGGATGAAGGATTCAACAGAGGATATGTTGCGGAAAGTGGAAAGGCATTTTTGGTGAGGGAGGTGAAATGGGCTTCAAATCTCAGCCTTGCATCTAATAGATCTCTAAGTTTGGAGATGGGGGTAGTAGCTGTATATATGACAGAGAATGATATGCAGATCCCCCTCCATTATCTCTCTGCTGCATCCCCCACTTGAAAGTGAGGCCCAAAACATAATTGCAATCTCTCTGATTTCACCCATCGACTGGTAACCCTCTCAAAATTCCAGAAAACCTTTTCTTCTGAAGTTGTATCCAACTCGCTCACCTGAACTTCTGATGTTTCAGTTTCCACGATCTTTAGGTCCCCTGACATTCTTGGTTCCTCTCCCATCAGCTTCCATGGTGCTGATTTCTGACCCGGGTCTTCAATTAGACACAAAATGCTGGAATAGCTCAGTGGGACAGGCAGCATCTCTGGAAAGAATGAATGGGGGACGTTTCGGGTCGAGACGCTGCTTCAGACTCACTTCAGAGACTGAAGAAGGGTCTTGACCCAAAACCTCATCAATTCCTTCTCTGCAGAGATGCTGCCTGTCCCGCTGAGTTACTCCAGCATTTTGTGTCTATCTTCAGTGAAAACCAGCATTTGCAGTTCCTTCCTACCTGGTCTTCAATTCTTAGCCATTAACCTCCAATCATATCCCAGCCACCCAAGCCTTCAGTTGACCTCTGTCCAGATGCCAAATTGTTTGCCTTGTCCTTGTCCTCTGGTCATAAGGTCATAAGTAATAGGAGCAGAATTAGGCCATTTGGCCCACCAAGTCTACTCCCCATTCAATCATGGCTAATCTATCTCTCCCTCCTAACCCCATTCTTCTGACTTCTCCCCATAACCCATGACACCCATACTAATCAAGAATATATCTATCTCTGCCTTAAAAATATCCATTACCTTGGCCTCCACAGCCTTCTGTGGCAAAGAATTCCACAGATTCACCACCCTCTGACTAAAGGTCTCTTCAGCTTCCCAATCTATCTGTCAGTCCCCGCCCGTGTCTCCCAGTGTCAAAGAACCAATACCCACACACTCCCAACTAGTCACACTGTCTGTTAATCTATTACAGGTCCTGAATCTTAACTCACGATACCATCCCACTTCCTCCCTTGCCCCTTCCTCTGGATTTGACTTCAGTCCAATTTGACATATTTTCCACCATTAAAGTTATGTGCTCACATTCACACCCAAATCTTGAACCTCTGGGTCTAATGAAATTAGCAACAAAACACCATTGTATGATGTAACATTTCCAGAACAATATACCTCCATTTACAGCAGCAAGATACTGTGACCTTTAAGAGATAAGTTAGTTTCTGAACAACTCCAGTGGAGTGACAGAATAATGTTTGTTACACAGTATAATCATTCAGTCACTAAATGACACACTCTCAAACTTAGCATAAGCGATCCAGCAGAAAGTAGGTTGATACACATTGCTATGCCTTTGTGACAAGTTTAATTGCACATCATTAAGATTCGCACTTCAACACAATTTCTGAACTAGCAGGATCTGAAAGGAATTCCAGTTAGCTGACTGCTAAGGTTTTACGATTACTCATTACCACAAGCGGTAGCAGAGAATGCTGACGTCCTAGTACACCACTGCTGGAAGACGTAAAATCTTTTTGTTTCCTCCAAGAAATTAAAAATCAATTGGTTTTAAAATACGATTACTGACGTAGAAAAACATCTCTTTTTAATAGTACACTTTCCCTCCATGTTCAATGTGTGTGTATGTATGTGTATATTTATCTGTGATATATAGGCGTGTATTGTGTGGGCACTTCGATATTGAACCAGCATACAGAGGAAGTGCTGTTATCAAAAGTTCCTTTTATTTTTTTTCCATTTTCTCCTTTCCTGAATTTACTGGCAAGAACTCTGACCGTGGGAGTTGTCACAGCTGAGAATAATTTGATTCTCATTCTGCTTTCTTGAACGGTATACTTCTGTAACATAGTTTTGTTCCTGTGTATTATCTTTCTATTCTGACAAAAGATATCAACCTGAAATGTTAACCCTATGTTGCTCTCTTCACACATGGTGCTTGGCCTTTTGAGTTTTTTTCCAGCATCTGCAGTACTTAAGCACTTCAGTTCAGTTCAGTTTTAGTTTAGTTTAGTTTAGTTTAGAGATACAGCAGAGAAACAGGCCCTTCAGCCCACCAAGTCCTCACTAACCAGCGATTCCCATACACTAACATGCGAGAGACAACTTACAATTTTTACCGAACCTAATTAACCTACAAATCTGTAGGTCCTTGGAGTGTTGTAGGAAACCAGAATACCCAGAGAAAACACATGGAGAACATACAAACTCCATACACCCATAATCAGGATTGAACCCGGGTCTCTGGCGCTGTAAGGCAGTAACTCTACCACTGTGCCACCATGCGCTTAGCGTTTCTTTGCTCTTACATAGGCTATTACATAGGCATATGGATATGCAGGGAATGGAGGTTTACGGATCACATGCAGGCAGAGGAGATTAATTTTACTTGGCATCATGTTTAATATGGACAATGTGGGCCTTTTCCTGTATTGTACTGTTCTGTGGTCTATGTATGAAATGTAATGGCTTTTTTTGAAGCATAACTCTGTGGATAAAGGGAATGCAGTTTATTTGGCTTTTCTGAAGACATATACAAATGTGGCGTCAGCTCAGCGTGGACCAAGGAATGGATTTGGAGCCAACTGGACTCAAAAATTCATTTACACCGTGGGTTGAGAAATATGAGCTGAATCTTTGAGGAATTGAAATTAGGTAGGCCTAATTGCTGATGACAATAAATTCCCAAAATTCTGCAAGTGCAAAAAAGAAAATGATTTATTCGGTTTTGTTTTGAACATTTCAGTGCTAAGGTTAATAGTTCTCTAACACTTCCTAATCACAAGAATTGCCATGGAATGGTCACAGATGTTACTATTAGCTGAAGGCAGTTCAAACAGAAGCATGTAGTTCCAACATTAGCTGAAGGGTTTAAAGCATGGAAGAGAGATCTGCCTAGTTAGGAAATCTCAAAAATGAACGCATTAATATAGAGACCTATTTTTAGGATTATTAGCAACATTAGCCAAAATCACAAGGTTTGCTTGCAAATGAAACTATGTGGATAAAGCTTGATGTAATACCAAAATGGTGACCCAAAATTTCCTGAGCTCACGTCATTGTGTGGAATTGGCAAATGAAAATTATCTGTATTTATACCTGTTTTTATTCCATTGCCATTTAGCCTGAAAAATAGCAATTCACCTCATATGGACATGATTTACAGTTCTCATCTGATTCTCATTCTGGCTGAATTATAATGACAAAGATATCTTTTGGAGTGCAAATATTTTAATGTATTTTAATTCCCACTGTTGTTACAGGATTGCCATATTGTTTTATAGACTCCATTGAGCTTCTGAAGGCAGAAACAAGATACTGCAAATACTGGTTTACATAAAAGAGATGCAAATTGCTGGAGTAACACAGTGGGTCAGGCAGCATATTTGAAAAACAGGGTTAGGTGACATTTTGGGTCAGTACCCATCTTCAGTCTGAAGAAGGATCCCGGACCAGAATGTCACCTATCCATGTTCTGCATATCCAGAGATACTGTCTGACCTACTGAGCTACTCCAGCATCCTGTAAGCTTCTTCATAAGTTCACAAGTTCATAAGTGATAGGAGCAGAATTAGGCCATTCGGCCCATCACATCTACTCCGCCATTCAATCATGGCTGATCTATGTTGCCCTGCTAACCCCATTCTCCTGCCTTCCCATAATCCCTGACACCCTTATGGGCCTGTCCTACTTAAGCAATTTTTTGGGCAACTACAGGACCTTTCCTCAGACCCTCTTTTGACCTTGATTTCCGTGTCTGATCTGGAGGAGAATTGGAAAATGGAGCAATCTTAAAGAATAAAGAGTGAAAAATATTAGACTTTATTGCCTTTATTGAATGTTGGGAATCTGCTATGGTGGATTTTTATGTTAACGTTTATGTAGTTGTGTGTCTTGTTGCTTTTTCTGGTATGACTATATGGTAAATCGAGTTTCACTGTAGTTTAAATAGGTACTGTGACAATAAAATAACTTTGAACCTTTGAATCTTAGAAAAAATGGTTGGACAATTGACCAAATGCATTGTTATCCATCCCACTAAGAGTGTTCAGTGGAACAATATCATTTGAGGGATTGCTGGAAATGCATCAACAAGGAAGCCATTGGTCACCAGGGCAAATTTTTAGCTTAGTTTTGAGATACATCGTGGAAACAGGCCCTCCAGCCCACCGAGTCTGTGCCGACCAGTGTTTCCCACACACTAGCACTATCCTACACACATTAGGGACAATTTACACTACACCAAGCCAATTAACCAACAAACCTCTTTGAATTGTGGGAGAACATACAAACTCCGTACAGACAGTACCCGTAGCCAGGATCGAACCTGGGTCTCTGGCGCTGTAAGCACTGTAAGGCCGCAACTCTACCAATGCACCACCACGCTGCCCCGCAGCACCACCACAATGGCAGAGAGAAGCCTGAAGCTACAATTAATTGCCTACAAATTTTGTAGGAGGAAAATATGCTGAAACCTGTAATTCCCGTTCCTCCAGTTACATTCAGTTTGGAAATGGATCTCTGCAGGATTAGCCAAGAGAAGTGTGAACCTGTGTCAATGTGACAGATGTCTCTTTCTATAACCAATGCCATTTTAATAAATCAGTAGCTTTATTTATAGTGTTCCTGTCTTTCAGTAAGAAGGCTGTGGTTAAATCCCCATCCAATACAAGGTCATATGGTCATGTGATAGGAGGTGAATTAGGGCCATTCGGCCCATCAAGTCTACTCCGTCATTCAATCGTGGCTGATCAATCTCTCCCTCCTAACCCCATTGTCCCGCCTTCTCCTAATAACCCCTGACACCTGTCACTTGAGCTAAGCTTCTGACTCCTTAATCATGTATTGAGGGAGAGCTGCATTGTTGAAAGGTCAAGAGTCAAGAGTGTTTTATTGTTACATGTCCCGAAAGGAAACAATGAAATACTTACATTTTTATTTAATGTTGTCCCTAGTCTGGACCTTGAGTCCGAAATAGTTTATTAGTAATATTATTATTATTATTATTATTATTATTATTATTATTATTATTATTATTGTTATTATTATTATTATTATTATTATTATTATTATTATTGCAAAGAGAAAATCAAAGCCCCTAGTCCCTAATGCAAACAAGGCATTGTTCAGGGTTTACTTTGAGTTTGTAATGTTCAATAGCCTGATGATTTAGTTTTGTTTAGTTTAGTTTAGAGATACAGCATGGAAACAGACCCATCGGCTGACCGAGTCCTCACCGACCAGCGTTTCCCGCACATTAACACTAACCTACACACTAGGCACAATTTACACCTATACCAAGCCAATTTTACCTACATACCTGTACGTCTTTGTAGTGTGGGAGGAAACAAAAGATCTCAGAGAAATCCCACATGGTCACGGGAAGAACGTACAAACTCCGTACAGACAGCACCCGTAGTCGGGATCGAATCTGGGTCTCGGGCGCTGCAAGTGCTGTAAGGCAACAACTCTACCGCTGCGCCACCATGCCTATGTGTTGTTGTGGAGAGTGTGCTCGTGAACCTGGACGTCACCGTTTTCAGGCTCCAATGCCTTCTTCCCAATGGCAGGAATGAAATGAGAATGTGGCCAGGGTGGAAGAAAGGTCCCAATGTGGACATGACCAACATTTATCATTTGTGCAGCACCATTAAACAAACTACCTGGTCCTTATCACGTTGTTGTCTGTGAGATTTAGCCATAATTCTTTGTCTTACAATACAACAGTGACCACACTTCGACAAGAACTTCATTTTTCCATTGCATATGAGGCATTGTGAAGTTGTGAAAGGCATTATACAAAAACAAGTAGCACTTTTCTTTCTTTGATGTTGTTCCCTAATCTATCATACCACGGCAGATCCTAATGTTCTAATCCCCACATCTTGAAGATATTTTTCTGCATTTTTTTCTGACATGTCACATGTGAAGAAGAGGAAATATACAGGCATCAAAAAAAGGATTTTTACTGTATTTGGAAACAACTTGTTAACTAAAATGAACTTTGAAATCTTGATTAAAGCTGATTTTACAACTGACATGCTAATGTAGGAAAGAATGCCTCTGTCATCATTATTTTCGCGAGGACATAGTGTAACAAATTTGCAAAATAAACTTATTAAACTGACATCAACTGTTGTCCTCACTTGAATCTGTTGGCTTCTTGCTAAAGTATAGCTTAGTTATCATCTTTCCACGTGTGAATCTAGACCATAGGTCTCCATGGATGAATCATGCTCATTGAACAAGTTGCTAAATCCGATCCTGTCTCACACAATATCCATGATGCACATTTCCTATTATGGTAAGTAATAAGTAGCAATCTCAGTCTTTGAGACCCCTGCCAACTTACTCCTGCTCAGTGTGAGTACAGAGGGCAGTAAACTTTGGGATCATGCTCTTTCTGTTTCAGCTACATGCTGGCTTGGTCAACTAAATCTTTGGGGAGATGGACACAAAATGCTGGAGTAACTCAGCGGGTCAGGCTGCATCTTTGGAGAGAAGGAATGGGTGATGATTCGGGTCGAGACCCTTCTTCAGACTGATGGAGAGATGGAATGGGTGACGTTTTGGGTCGAGACCCTTCTTCAAAGTAGGGGTTGGGGTGAGGTGAACAAATTACTTTCAGTCAGGGCATTGCCTGGTAGGTCCAGTGTTGCCTGGGGAAGATGTAATCTCAAGAGAAACAATGTGGAGAATAATGGAACTGGTAAAAATGACGGGTGGAGGAAGGGGGCAAGGAGGGAGGGGGAGGGGAGAGGAGTATGCGATGAAGTTAATTAAAATTAGACGATTCAAAGTTCATGCCACTGGTTGTAAACTACACAGGTGAATTGTGAGGTGCTGCTCCGCCAATTTACGTGTGGGCTCACTCTGGTAATGGAGGAGGCCCAGGACAGATAGGTCAGTATGGGAATGAGAAGGGGAGATGAAATGGTTGGCAACCGGAAGACCCCCATAGGCCTGGGCGGACCGAGCAGCGAAACGGTCACCGAGTCTACGTTTGGTCTCGTCAACGTACAGAAGCCCTCATCGGTAAACACCAGATGCAGTAGAGGAGAATAGAGACGATACATGCAACCCTCTGTTGAAACTGGAAGGACTGTCGGGGTCCCTGGATGGAGTCGAGGGAGGAGGTAAAAGGACAGGTGTTGTTTCTCCTGCAGTTGCAGGGGAAAGTATCTGGGGATATGGTGGTATGGGTGGGAAGGGATGAGTAAATCTTTGGTGAGCTGATAAGAGACATTTGTCATTGAATTTCTTTATTTTTTCCAGATCTCTCTTTTGAAGGTGCTGACTGATGCTCAAACTTTGTTATCCCTATTCACGACATTAACCACAATCTTCAGTGCAATTATATTTTTGTTCACTCAATATTTTCCATGTTTGACATGATGTTTATCCTGGTTATCAGATATAAGCTAACTTTGTGTTTCAGTACTTCGTGCACTGCAGATGCTCGAGGAGGAAATGAGTTATCCTCAGATTGCTGTCATTGCATAAACTGTGTCCTCAAACACTATTCTAATTAATTATTTTCTTTCAACAACATTGTCAGTTATGGTTATGTGCTGTAGTAGAAATTGCCCAAATTTAGACCAATGGCCTTCCAAAATTCAAGTCATGATTACCAGCTACACACAAGTACTCAGAGAATTAATTCTTTCAACAATAACATGGAAACTTAAAACATAGAAAACAAAACAGTACAGCACAGGAACAGGTCCTTTGGCCCACAATGTCTGTGCTGAACATGGTGCCAAGTTAAACTAATCTCCACTCTCCATATCCCTCCATTCCCTGCATGTACATGGTTCTCTCTAAACGTCTCTTAAATCACACTATCGTGCCGCCTCCACTACCATCCTTTCGAAAGGAGACGAGGAGGGGTTTCATTGGCAGAGGGTGGTGAATCTGTGGTGTTCGTTGCCTCATACTGCTGTGAAGTAACACCTAATCTCAGAACTGTGCTGAAACATCTTCATAGATTTGGAGCCAACCCTTTTGACATGGTGCTAAAAACATGACGTTTGAACTAGAAGCAGAAATGCTATCATTAGATTGAGGCTGGCATTTAGAATGACCAAAGCATTTTATGCATGCCTTTCAGATAACTACAATTAAACATTCTTCTGTAAATATGACAATTTATCTGCATTTTGTTACTATTTTTACTAAAATATTTTTTGCTTTCCCACGATATATTCTTTTCAAATTCTGACACTTTAATTTGACCTTTTTTCTGCTCCTCTTACTTGTGAGGCCGAATGACATGTCCAAAAGATATACATAACTATTGTATTACATCAAAACCTTTTCAAATTCTCAATAATATAGACATAAAATGCTGGAGTAACTCAGCGGGTCAGGCAGCATCTCTGGAGAGAAGGAATGGGTGACATTTCGGGTCGAGACCGGAAACGAGATATATAGATGATGATGTAGAGTGATATAGAATAAATGAATGAAAGATATGCAAAAAAGTAACAATGATAAAGGAAACAGGCCATTGTTAGCAGTAGCTAGGCGAGAATAAAACCGGGTGTTACTTGGGTGGGGGAGTGATTGAGAGAGAGGGAATTCAGGGGTTACTTGAAGTTAGAGAAATCAAGAGTCATACCTTTGGGTTGTAAGCTGCCCAAGCAAAATATGAGATGCTGTGCCTCCAATTTGCATTTAGCCTCACTCTGACAATGTAGGAGACCGAGGACAGAAAGGTCAGTGTGAGGATGGGAGGGGGAGTTAAAGTGTTTAGCAACTGGGAGATTAGGTAGGTCCAGGTGGACTGAGTGAAGGTGATGGCTTTTATTTTAGTCTGGCGAAAAATAATTCACTGGGTAGATTTTCTTCTGTCAAATTTGCAAGTAACCAGGTGGAAAGTATTACATGCCGATTGAAACCTGGATTGATTTTCCATTCCAGCAGAAACTCTTCACTTCATATCTTTTATTTGTCAAATATTAACAGTTATTGCTCCAAAAGCAAACAACCTGGCAAAATTATTCACATGTCAAACTCAAAAACCATAATGCTATTATCTAAGATGACACAAACTTAAAAAGCTTAAGGTCTACCTTGAGGGCTGTGTCATATGATTATGGTGACCATTTCAGGTAATTATGAAGTGCTTGCACATCCTAAGTAGATTCTATCATTTTCAATAATAACCTCTCTCAATTTATTTTGCCGGTTAGGCAGGAATAGCAAGTGTTAACACAGATGTTTATGTCTACCTTTTCTATAAGATTGTTTGAATTTGTATGATTAGGTGTCTATGCTTTGTCATCCATCCGAATCAAAGTTACACATCATGACCAAGACGAGAGCATATCATCCACAATCATTCCATCTGTGCAGCCTTTGATATATTTGCATACATGCTAATCTATCATATCATTGCCAAGACCAAGGCATCTTGTCTAATAGCCTTCCATTTTAAGCCTGCATTGTTACTTTTCATGGATCCAAGGATCTGATGCGGATGTCAGAGGTTATGGGGAGAAGGCAGAAGAATAGGGTTAGGAGGGAGAGATAGATCTGCCATGGTTGAATGGTGGAGTAGACTTGATGGGCCGAATGGCTTAATTCTACTCCAATAGACAATAGACAATAGGTGCAGGAGTAGGCCATTCGGCCCTTCGAGCCAGCACCGCCATTCATTGTGATCCTGGCTGACCTTGCACATATCTCTCCCTCTTCCCAATCTCCACCTATATTCCTAAAAAATTCACACCTCATCAATCCTCCAGCTACACAATTTGCAACTCTTTAATCCTATTGTTTTACACCTCTTGTGTGTGTGTGTGTGTGTGTGTCTGTGTTCATCTCTGGTATCTGTCCAACAATCTGCCTAATTCTTGATTAGCTCAGGCGTCAGAGGTTATGGGGAGAATGGGGTTAGGAGGGAGAGATAGATCAGCCATGGTTGAATGGCGGAGTAGGCTTGATGGGCCGAATGGCCTAATTCTACTCCTATCCCTTATGACCTTTATGACCCTTTTGACCGTATCAGTTCAGTTTAGCTTAACCCTCTCACCTGCGTTCACCTACGTGACCTGCTGTGCTTTGTCCTGCCCCTCCATTCTTTTAGCTTTCTCTCCACCCTCCCCTGCAATCAGTCTGAAGAAGGGACTCGACACGAAACGTTGTCTATATATGTTTTCCAGGGATGCTGCCTGACCCATTGAGTTACTCCAACATTTTGTGTCTTTACATTGAAATCTAAGCTGAAAATTCTCCAGCTCCATTAAAACCCCCGACCAAAAATGATCAAGATTTTTAGACACGACCCCCAATGCTCACCATCAGCTGCTCTTTTCTTTTAGTTTTGCGTCTTTAATTTCAGATTGAGCCTCTGAGAGGCACCCAGGGAAGCTGTTCTATATTAATTGCAAGCTATTGTTATCAAGAGCACAGATGCTCAGCAACAATGTTACATTGCATTGTTTCTATTTCCTTGTTTGCAACGAAGAAAATATATGCCCACAGAGACCGAAAACACATGTGCCAACTGAGCACTTTCAGAGTCCCTTTGTGCTACATGATCGTTAACCAGAGAAATGAACAAGCAGTGAATTGATTCTATCATTTCATTAGCAACAATTGAGAATATTACATTCACTTACCCTTGCTAGCATTATTAGTAGCCTGCATTATTAGTGGCATTGCTAGTTCACTAATACAACGCATTTCTGAATGTACAAATGATTTACTCTTTCTATTTAGATTTGATATTTTTGGTCAAACTATTGTGGTGCTCTGTTAATGTTAACTATCGGTTAAATTATTTGAGAACTTTTAACACCTTACTCTAGAGGTGTAGCACCAAGTGAAATTGGAATTTTGCACAAATAATACAATTGTATTGTTTGAAAATCAAACCAGTGAGATGAAAATAAAAACTTTTTCTTTGCTTCCAAGAGGTACGTTCTGATGTTAATTGGCAAATTCCAACTGTGAGTGCTTAACCAAATGCTTTTGTTACCACATTTGCACATGTACAATCTAATTGTTTTTGCTACTGTAATTTAAAATTGTGCATCAGATCTCAAGGGAAATTAACCAACTGCTTAAACCAACTGGACTTCTTTCTCTGAGATTAGGAGTGTTGGAATTGCCATTATCAATCTATCATTATTAAACATTAAAATGCCTGGTTGATGTAAAAAAAAAGGACTATAACCATAAAACTCAGGCAAAGTCCATTACAAAAATTGTGGAATATTTTCTAGACTAGTACAATGAAACACAAAATATACCACCATGTACAATTGTGTAACAAAGCTTTCTAAAGAAAGCCTAGATGAACTAGGTACATGGAAATTTGCTATTCTCCTGATACTAAATATTTATTATCTACAACAGATCTCTGCATAACATAATATTAACAGGCCAAGGGCATTATATGTGCCATTTAGACGCCCCTTGTGACTTTGTATGCATTGCAACAAGGGCCTAACTAGAAGGTAACAAGTTCAATCCCCAGTCCGTGCTGAGTTAGTTGATCACAGCCTTGATGGTGAAACAAATGCGACAATTGATCTCAATTCTTTTCATAGTTAAGAAGAAAAATATTATGCATTATCGTTAGTTATGCATGCGTTAACGTGACTTGTGTTGATTGTGATATCCCATGCAATTGTCAGCCTACCAAATGAATTAGTTGGCTTCAAGCTCACACCTAAACAAAATCCACTTTAGCTAACTGGGAACTAAAGTCCTTGTATCTCAATAAGGATTTAAAGCTTTCCAGAAAAGAATAAGGGCGGGTTAAAATTGAGAGAGATTTTTTAAAAAACTACTAAAAATGTCAGCTTAAAAAAAAGCGGGGAATCTACCTGTGTTCTGTTAGTTCCTTCAATTTAATATGCCTCACTGCTTGAAGAAAGGAAAGTCTGGACTTCAATAAGTGGCTTTCTAGATAAGTATAGCATCTGGAATAACTATTGATCTGTGGAATTCATTGCAAAGCACAATGAGTTTCTAAAGCAATCTGTCCATTTGCCATCTTGCCAACTTAATTTACCGTTTTCAAACTGAAAATAGTCTTTTTCCTTATTACGTTTGTTCTTTTTTCTTTTTACTTTCTTGCAGAATGTTATGTGTAATTGAAGTATAATTTATGCTTTTGTTTGTTTGAATCCATGTGCTTGACATGCTGCTGTGAGCAAGAATTTCATTGTACCTGAACTTTTCACTGCATTTGTGCTTCTGAAAATAAATTCAACTGGACTTCACATTGGCCCTTAGATTCTGGGACTAGGAAAGATTTTTTTTTAAAATATCATCAATGGAAGGGATTAAACCAAGAAGACACAGAATTTCACTTCTCTCCGACATATTGAGTGGCTGACCAGGGAAGTATTTAGTTTAGATAGACACAAATTCCTGGAGTAACTCAGAGGGACAGGCAGCATTCTGGAGAGAAGGAATGGGTGATGTTTCGGGTCGAGACCCTTCTTCAGACTGAAAAGTTTGATAGTTTAGTTTAGTTTAGCTTAGTTTAGTTTAGTTTAGTTTAGTTTATTTTAGTTTAGAGATACAGTGCGGAAGCAGGCCCTTCGGCCCACCGAGTCTGCACCAACCAGCAATACCCGCACACCAATACCATCCTACACACAGTAGGGTCAATTTTTACATTTATATCAAGCCAATTAACCTACAAACCTGCACATCTTAGGAGTGTGGGAGCAAACTTGAGATCTTGGAGAAAACCCACGTAGGTCACGGGAAAAACGTGCAAACTCCCTACAGACAGGCACCCGTTGTCAGGATCGAACCTGGGTCTCTGGCGCTGTAAGGCAGCAACTCTACCGCTATGCCACTGTCCCACTCTATTTATTCACATGAACATGTAATTAAATATATTATAATCTAGGGATATTTCTGGGTTTGCTTTGCACACCATTGCTATGGTTTGCATTTTAGTACTGAATTATTCCTTTAAGGTCATTGTTGAGACTGGCATTTATTGTCCCACCAATAATTACCTCTGAGAAGCTATTTGCGAAGTGACTTCTTAAATCACAGCAGACTTTCTGGTGAACACTGATGGGCAGGATGTCTCAGGATCTGAGCAATGATGAATGAATTTCCAATAATGAATTTCTGAAGTTCCAAATCTGAGAGGAACTTAGATTCCCATGTATTTTCTGCCCTTCTCTTTCTTAGTGGTAGAATCAGATGATTTGCAACATGATATCTTCTTAGGTGAATTACCGTAGAATTAAGGAACAGCAGATGCTCAGTTAGAATAAAAGGACACAAAGTGCTGGAATAACTCAGCAGGTCGGGCAGCATCTCTGGAGAACAGAGTTTTGTTTTGGCTCAACGGGTCAGGCAGCATCTCTGGCAAAAAAAAAGTGACATTTTGGGTCGGGACCCTTGTTCAGACTGGTTGTAGTGAGGAAAGAAAACTTTAAGAGAAGGAGGAGAAGGAATAAGCCTGGCAGGTAAAAGGTGGATGCAGGTGAGGAAGGTTTTTTGATAGGCAGTTGGTTGGACAAAGGCGGGAGATGAAAAGACAGAAGGTGTGAGACAACAAGATTGAAGAGTTACAAATTGTGAAGCCAGAGGAGGGAATGTAGGTGGCAGGGGAGGGGGGGGGGGGGAGAAATAGGTGTGAGTCCAGGTGGGGCATTTTGAAAGTGACATTCCAACTAAGGTGAAACAGTAGAAATGAAGAATTATGTCGGATGTAAAACCCCTGCAATTTTTGTATAACAAAGTAATGGATTGCATCGTACACATCAACAGAACCATTTATTGTCTCATCTTTATTCATGAATCTTCAGTTCTATTAACACTGTGACATGATACCATGGCAATTCTTACAGATGTCCCAATTATGCTTGCAATGGAAACTAGTCTTATGGCCCCTTGGTCATGAAGGGAGAATCATACAAGGTTGTGTGTAGTCTGGCCTTGTGCAATCTAACATAGGTCAGGGCCCTCCACAGTGGGCAGAAAATTACTCTCCACAGGCTAGCCCATGGCCCACTAACCCCTCATCAAAGGACCCCACATGGAGTTCAGTGACACAAAGACAAAAACTTACAGAGGTTAAACTTCATACCACTGAAAAACAAGCCTAATTTAGCTCTAAATTATATTTATTTAAACAAGCTTAAAATGACATTGCATTTTTTCACTATTTTGTATGACACTTCCTATCAACAGGCTCTGGGTCACTTCTCAGACTAAAACTGTCAGAGCGGTAATCACAAAAGGAATAGCATAGAGAGATTTTTTTTTAAAAGATACCAAATAAACCTAAAATAAAACCAAGAAATGTAGTCATTGTAGTTTGCAAGCAGTGACACTGATTATTTCATTCAGTCAATCCTGATTACATCTATAATGGTACCAAAGTTCATGAAGTCCTTGTGAGTTTGGAAGAATATTGATTATGTGAGATGCTGCGATAGTGTAAATATCAAAGAATATTTACACACCTTTTCTTCGTTACCTTCAGGCTAGTCGGCGCGCAATCAGTGGGCCGCAGGGCGTGTTTCCGCTCGGTATCTCTAAACTAAACTCGACTAAATTACGCAAATATCCTGAAAATGTAATGGATGCATAGATATAAAAAGAAAAGTAAAGCAGCCAGTAGTTAACACTCCTCTCGGTCCAATCTACGACAGTTTACTTCTTTTTGAAAAGCAATCCATTCCTGAAGTGTTGACTCACCCATTGTCTCAATAGGTGGGGAAGGGGAAGACAATGGGGACCCGGCGTGGGGGAACCGCTGTGAGGGACGGTGGGAGAACAAAGGGGTACCCGGTGTGGGGGGAGGGGTGGGGGCACTCTTGTTTAGAATCCTCTGCCCAGGGGATAAGTCTGTGTTTGTTTGTTCATTTGTTCTGGTGAAGGCGCTGTGCACACGGCAGCCAGACAACAGTCGCTTGTCCTTTTCTTTTTGTTTTCACTTTTAATTTCAAGTTTTTGCGTACCTTGTGTGTTGCGACTGTCGGCAGACCAATTTCCCTCTGGGGATGAATAAAGTTTATCCTATCGTATCGTAGGTGTTGATTAGTATACTTCATGCTTTCCAGGGTACAAGTTGCATATTTACAACATGTACAGCTATCAGAGAACTTATGAAATAGGCCAAAGGTAAAGCAGCTGATCTGCTTCAGTTTGGTTGTGAAACTTTTTTTTTCTTTGTTCTTATGGATGTTTGCCAAATCCCCTTAAATATTCAGGATTATTGATATGATGCTTTCTTTGTAATAGATGCCGTTGATTGCCTTTCTATGCAAGATTGTAGTAAATCTGGTTCAGCATAATGCATTCCAAATCTGAGTTACGTGAGACCTTCATAAATCCAAGTTCTGATGAAATTCAATGTGATTGTCAGAGTTAATCATTAAGACATAGTAGCAAAGAGACAGAGGAAAAGTGTACTATATTAGAAAATGTGTGCTGTGTTAGATAATGAATAGAAATGTTTCGGGCGGTAGAGTTTTGTAAACAAAATGATTCTTATCTGGGTTTCAGCCTAAACTACTGTATATCTGTCGGTAGTGGCAATTTTAGGCAGTGATAATATTTTATGTTCAGTTGAATTACTCGACTAATTTGCAAGTACTGCAGCTTACTTTGTCACAATGCATTGCCAAGATCGGGTGAAAGTTTCCCCATTCCTAAACGTAATTGTAACACTGATTGAAAACTACAACATGAAAGTTATTGTAGCAGAACTGGCTGATAAATCAAAGTAAACTAAATTGCATCAAACCTTGTAAGTCATGAATACAATTTTAATTCTTTATGAGCTGTCTAAATTCAACAAAATGCGTGACTATGAGAATATGTATTATATTCTTCTATTTGTTGGGTAGACTGATGGGACTGAAGGCAGATAAATCCCCAGGCTCTGATGGTCTGCATCCCAGGGTACTGAAGGAAGTGGCTCTAGAAATGGTAGACGCATTGGTGATCATTTTCCAATGTTCTATAGATTCAGGATCAGTTCCTGTGGATTGGAGGGTAGCTAATGTTATCCCACTTTTTAAGAAAGGCGGAAGAGAGAAAACAGGGAATTATAGACCAGTTAGCCTGACATCGGTGGTGGGGAAGTTGCTGGAGTCAATTGTAAAAGATGAAATAGCCGCACATTTGGATAGCAGTAACAGGATCGGTCTGAGTTAGCATGGATTTACAAAGGGGAAATCATGCTTGCTAATCTTCTGGAATTTTTTGAGGCTGTGACTAGGGAAATGGACAAGGGAGAGCCAGTGGATGTAGTGTACCTGGACTTTCAGAAAGCATTTGATAAGGTCCCACTTAGGAGATTAGTGGGCAAAATTAGAGCACATGGTATTGTAGGTAGGGTGCTGACATGGATAGAAAATTGGTTGGCAGACAGGAAACAAAGTGTAGGGATTAACGGGTCCCTTTCAGAATGGCAGGCAGTGACTAGTGGGGTACCGCAAGGCTCAGTGCTGGGACCGCAGCTATTTACAATATACATTAATGATTTAGATGAAGGAATTAAAAGTAACATTAGCAAATTTGCAGATGACACAAAGCTGGGTGGCAGTGTGAACTGTGAAGAGGATGCTGTGATGATGCAGGGTGACTTGGACAGGTTGGGTGAGTGGGCAGATGCATGGCAGATGCAGTTTAATGTGGATAAATGTGAGGTTATCCACTTTGGTGGCAAAAACAGGAAGGGAGATTATTATCTAAATGGAGTCAAGTTGGGAAAAGGGAAGTACAACGGGATCTGGGGGCCCTTGTTCATCAGTCACTGAAAGTAACCATGCAAGTACAGCAGGCAGTGAAGAAAGCAATTGGCATGTTGGCCTTCATAACAAGAGGAGTTGAGTATAGGAGCAAAGAGGTCTTGCTGCAGTTGTACAGGGCCCCAGTGAGACCACTCCTGGAGTATTGTGTGCAGTTTTGGCCTCCCAATTTGAGGAAGGACATTCTTGCTATTGAGGGAGTGCAGCATAGGTTCACCAGGATAATTATGGGACGGCGGGACTGTCATCTGTTGATAGAATGGAGTGGCTGGGCTTGTATACTCTAGAATTTAGAAGGATGAGAGGGTTTCTTATTGAAATATATGATTATTAAGGGTTTGGACACGCTAGAGGCAGGAAACATGTTCCCAATGTTGGGGGAGTCCAGAACCAGGGGCCACATTTTAAGAATAAGGGATAAGCCATTTAGAACAGAAATGAGGAAAAACTTTTTCACACAGAGAGTTGTGAGTCTGTGGAATTCTCTGCCTCAGAGGGCGGTGGAGGCTAGTTCTCTGGATGCTTTCAAGAGAGAGCTAGACAGAGCTCTTAAAGATAGCGGAGTCAAGGAATATGGGGAGAAGGCAGGAACGGGGTACTGATTGTGGATGATCAGCCATGATCACATTGAATAACGGTGCTGGCTCAAGGGCCGAATGCCCTAGTCCTGCACCTATTGTCTATTGTCTATTGTCTATTTTTAATAAGTGCACCTTAACAATAATAAATTCAGTAAAACAAATGAATATATAACAGGTAGTCTCTGTACCACATACCACCAGTGATAGAAATTGTTATTGAAGTACAAACAAATATATCACTTAAAACTACCATTCAAAATCCTGTGGAGGCTCATCCAAGAGTACTTTTGCTAGATTTGCGATCCTTTCCATCAGCTCTTGCAACAGTTGAGTCTTTGGTTATATTTTCCCAAAGGTGCAAAGTCCTGACCTGAAACCTTGTCTATCCGCTGACTGGTTAGCACTCAACAAAAGCTTTTCACTATACCTTGGTACACGCGACAATAAACTGAACTAAAATATCCATGTTCTGCACAGCTGCTGCCTGCCCCTCTGAGTTACTCCAGCACTTTGTGTATTTATTTTTGTAAACCAGCAGCTGCAGTTTCTCATGACCACAAGCAATCTTTGATTTTATGTGAGTCCTTCTAGCAAATGTCGATAAGCAATTTTATTATGAGAAACGTCACTTCCTAATCTGCTTCTGCGTTTTGTTATTCACGCATGTATTCTTCTTGCAGGAATCCTCAAGGGCAAACGGAATGACTCTGACATCATGCTGCAATTGGCTAACTGAACACTGGACAGTGAGCCTGCTCTGTTCAAAGTCCAAGTAGCTCAGCTCTTCAGTGCAATAAAGCCATTGTATTGCACCAGGACCAAAGCTAATTCTGTCAGCTTATCGTGTTTGTTTTATCATACGGCCAAATAAGGATGGCAGTGAGGAGGAGTAGGTTTCCCCAAATGTAAGTTTTACGCAATTCATTCAACAGCAGTCACAGTTAGAAAGTGTTGAGATATATATATATATATATAAATATCAACACTTTCTAACTGTGACTATATATATTAGAACAAATAACATAGAATAGTACATAACAGGAAAGGGCCCTTTGGCCCACAATGTTTGTGCCAAACATGATGGCCAGTTAAACTGATCTCATCAGACTGTACTAATCCATAACCCTCCAGTCCCTGAACTTCCATGTTTCGCCTGAACACCATAATGGTTCATTGAAGAACAATCTACTCCGTCACATTCCCCTCCTCATTTCCCTTAGATTTGCAAATGCCTTTCCTTCTGGAAGGCCTGATTGTCTCTGCTCCCTTTATACTTATGAGCAAGTTAATTCCAGATCATAATCACTCTTACAAGTATTCCCTCACATCTCCAATGCACTTTAACCCCTCACCTTGGATTAATGCTTTCCTGAGCATTAATCCATCTATTAATGGAATCTGCTTCTCTTTGTTTACCCCTTCTCAGGCCTCTCGGTCTTGTACACCTCTAACAAATGTCTCCCCATCCTTCTTAGTTTAGTTTAGTTTATTATTGTCAAGTGTACCAAGGTAGAGTGGAAAGCTTTTGTTTGCATGCTATCCAGTAAAAAAAAAACGATACATTAATACAATCAAGCTGGCCACAGTGCAGAGCTAAAGGATAAAGAATACCACGTTTAATGCAAAGATTTGGTGCACCTTTGCCCAAAGGTGAACAACCTGAACCTTGGAACTGAAAGCCTTCATTTCTGGAATCATTCTCGTAAATTTCTTTTGCCTTGTTTTCAGGAACCTTGTATTCATCCTAAAGTATGGTGATCAAAATCGAACACAATACTCAACAACCGTGCTAAATAAGTGTTCAGAAAGATTCAGTATGACCTCCCTGCTTCTGTTCGCTGTGCTTCTGTTTATGAAATATAGGATCTTGTATGCTTTATTAAATAATATTTTCAACAAGTCCTTCCACTTCCAATGATTTATCCAATTATGCACCTATGTCTCGCTGCTCCTCCACATCTTTTATTGCCGACTACCTTTTTGCCCTCTTTTGATGCTCCTCATACATCCTCTTGAGATTTATTCAGCTGGAAATAGTTTTTAAAAAGATTCAGTTGAGGGTTATTTCAGAAGGCAAAGAGAAAGGGAAAGGAAATAGTGTATGGCCGTGTCAGGGATTGCAATAACCCATATGTATCAGGAAGAAGCAAAGTGTATAATTTAAGATTGGAGAAGAAAATAGAGTAAAGAAAAATAGTAACAGAACATTGAAGGCTCTTTGCCATATTCAGCACAGTTTTGTAACAAGATAGATAAGTCAAAGGCACAACGAGAAATAAACAAGCATGACTTGATAGCCGTCATGGAGACAGTCTGAAGAAGGGTCTCGACCCGAAACATCACCCATTCCTTCCCTCTAGAGATGCTGCCTGTCCCGCTGACTTACTCCAGCATTTTGTATCTATCTTCGGTTTAAACCAGCATCTGCAGTTCCTTCCTACACAGCCGTCATGGAAACATGGCTCCAAGGCGACCAAGGTTACCAAGCCTGGGAAATGAATATTCAGAGGTATTTGACACTATGTAAGGAAAAAAGAATTGAGGACTATGGGGAGATAACACAGGAGATGAGGCCTCTGGCAGATCAGTCATTTTGAATGGTGGGCAGACTCAAGGGGCCGAGTGGTCTACCCACTCCTATTTTCTAACATTCATGTGCTGGGCAGAAGGAAGGGAGCACCTAAAGCAAACTTTGTCCATTAGTGAATGAGATTGGGAATTAATAATGGGAAGTAGAGAAATGACAGAGATTTCAAATCATTATTTTGCCTTGGACTTCATGGTATTTGTAACAAGATAGATGAGTTGAAGACACAATGGGAAAAAAATGAGTATCACCCGTTCGACATTGGACAAAGCAAATAAAAACGTTCTGGATGAAATCAACGGGTCAGGCAGCATCTGTGAAGTGGAATGGACAGATGACATTTCGGATTGGGACACTCCTTCAGATGGATAGGATTTATAGATCAATGGTAGGTAGGGTTCAGAGGCCTGTGGACCAAATGAAGGCAAATGGGACTAGCCTACTATGCCAACTTGGTCAGAATGGACAAGGTGGGTCGAAGGGTCTGCTTCCGTGCTGTACAGCTCTATGATTCTATGATGAACAGTCTGAAGAAGGGTCCTGTCTTATCCTGCATCTGTGCTTATTCCAGTTTTTAACCATTCTGACCCCAATCCCTCTACTGCATTTGTCTTGGTTTTAATAATCACTCACCATTAAAATTTGTTAAATATCCTCTGTAAATCCATATAGGTGTTACATACTACATTCCTTTGTCAGTCTTTCATTTTTCCTCATGAGTAAAAGCCTCCAGTTTTTAAATCTATTGTTTACATATTAATGTTTAGTAGTTTTGGGGATACATGTGGTTGTAAATTCTCCTGAAACAAAAGCTGAAACTCCAGTATATTTTCTGATGTTACAGCATAGAGGACATTATTTGGCAGCTGTTTTTTTTTCTGGGTTTTGTTCAGTTCCTGTTATTGGATTGGAACCTATTTATAAAGTGATCATGATAAGAAGTGCAGTGGCTTTTACCAGTGACAGACTATTCCCATAAATGCTCGTCGCAAAAGAATTGGTTGTTTTTTTGGGTGTAAGACGGGACATAAAAGACAGATTATATAGCCAACTCTTTTTTGCTGGCATACGAAAGTCTGCAAATACATTTGTGGATGTTTGTGTTCAGCCCCTGGTTTTTAGATAAATGTAGAGTCATGAAAGAACAAGAAACTACTTTTGCTTCTGTTATTTTCCCTTTGTAATGGAAAATGAGCTGAACAACATTATGTAGTCTGTTGACATACATGAATAGATTGTTGGTAGTGATCATCGAAAACCAGTTCACAAGGGGCTGCTTTAAATTGGTGAACAGAAACAGCTTTTCCAAATCCATAAACATACACATGTGTGCACTATAGACACAGCATCTGTAGTGCATCAACGTGTTTACATCTGCTACAGATGCGGCTGAAAAATAATTTCACACTAACATTGCAGTAAAATGGAGATACAAGAAACTGTAGATGCTGGAATCTTGAGCAGAAACGAAAGTACTGATGAAACTCAGCGGGTCAGGCAGCATTTGTGGAGGGAATGGACAGATGGCTTTTCGTGTCAGAATGAAGAAAGGTCCCAACCCGAAACATCAGCTGCCATTCTCTCCATAAATATTGCAGTAAAGCCTTACCAGGGGAAGCTGATGTGGTTGATGATAAAATTATATGTTTTGCCTAAACTATTTTAGGCTTTTCCCAGTTACATTGACAGTATGGTTAGCCTAAAAGTACAGTAATACCAGACTTCACCTAATCCGCTGAAAAGTGCAAATCGGAATGAATGTTCCATATACACGTTGGATGATTGTAAGTCTGAGTTGGCGGAATGCAGCAAATTTATAAAGAATTTGCTACAATTTTGCTACATGAGGTGCAGAGAAGAAATAATGAATAAAAATTAGACTATGTAACATTGCTCAGCAATTGAAAATATACTTTACCAGAGTGAAGGGTAAAAATGGCCATGTCAAGGTCATTTGCTAATATAATCTCAGGGAAAATGTTCCTCTCTGGTTATTTTAGTTTAGTTTAGTTTAGTTTATTGCCACGTGTAACGAGGGACCGAGGTACAATGAAAAGCTTTTGTTGCATGAAAACCAGTCAGCGGAAAGACTATACAGCGGAAACTGCTGAATGAAGAAACATTATTTGCCCAAGAAAATTCTAATCAATTTTTTATATCTTGAATCCCCCATATATTTTAAAGACAGCGATCACTAATTCAGAAAATGAAAGCTCAGAAATGTATATCTGATTTGCACAGGCAATTGAAAAAGATACCAAACATACTTTACAGTATACTGCAGTTTACTCTCCAGATTCTTAATTTGTTTTCATAATAACAGTGATTCTAGGAAAGTTCATGGCGATAATGGAAGATACATGCTCTAATAACACAATTTAAATTAGAATACTCAGTGGAAGGCAGAATTAGATGGTTATTTTGAATGATAAATTCTGGATGATAGTTTGACGAACACAACATACTTCTAGTGTTCAGATGACTGCATCCTCAGAGAATCTGATACAATGCAAAAGCATGAATATTCTTTGATATTCTGTACTTAATATACGCACAAAGTATACACATATTTCTTTCATTAGCAACTCCATTGGCAAATGGTGCATAGCTAATGCTGAAAAACATCTGGACTCTCAAGATGTACCTTATTCTATCTCCATCACAGAATTGGCTGCCAATTTCTACAAACATACCATTCCTTATTTTAAGCTTAAACTGCTCAATGGAGTTTATGTCAGATAAGAGAGGTCAAAATCCATTTTGTTTTCCAAGTGAATGTTAAACACTTGGCTATTGCTGCTATACACCCCCTAATACTTTTTAAAGTTACTTTTTAATAAGTTACCCAGTGGAACGCTCACAAGTGAAAATCAACTTTAGGATCATCATTGCTAGGTGCAATAACGCATGTGCATCCTACCAGCATTAGTTGTAGAATTGTTATGAAAATGTCTCCTTCAATGGTGCAGGTGCTGAAATGATAGTTAATTTCATCAATTTAACACCACTACCTTTATCGCCTCTCAATCTGGGATTGTTTAATTTATTATAGACAAGGTACAAAGCTTGCAAGAGCTCTTGCCAGTATGACTCAGTTGCTGAGTCAATAAAGTAATTGAGTTGCAGTGCAAGCACAGTACCCTCAACCTTTGTATAAATGCTCCGAACACAATTGTAAACTCTAAGCAGTAACATTAGCACAGTCAAAGGAATGCTAAATAAATATGTAAGAGAGAAAGGCATACAAGGTGATCCTGATGAGGTTAGATGCAAGATCATAAATACTCGCATGGGTACATTGGGTCAAGTGTTTTATTTATTCCATGAAAATACCAATTAATTAATAAGCTCCTGGAAAGAAGTCTTCCATTACATTGTTTCTCCCCCCTCCCCTCCCCCTCACCCATGCACCTACTCTATCTGCCCATCACCCAGCACTCCTCCCACTGGTTCCCTCTCCCCCCCTAAACTGCTCATCTCTCCCCTCCCTCTTTTGTTCCCACCTGCCACCAACCTTCCTTATTTAGATTCAGTCTTCAACTTCCTTTCGAATCTGATTCCAGAATCTTGGTATTGGAATTTGTTTATTATGGTCATGGATATTGCGATACAGTGAAAAACTTTGTTTGCCTTGCTATCCATTGCCTTGCTCATTCTCTCTCTCTCTCTCTCTCTCTCTCTCTCTCTCTCTCTCTCTCTCTCTCTCTCTCTCTCTCTCTCTCTCTCTCTCTCTCTCTCTCTCTCTCTCTCTCTCTCTCTCTCTCTCTCTCTCTCTCTCTCTCTCTCTCTCTCTCTCTCTCTCTCTCTCTCTCTCAATTTTTTCAATTTCAATTTAAAACTTTATTGGCATGATAAAAATACATTGTTATATTGCCAAAGTATAAAACATGACATACATATTTAAAATGCATCAGTATAAATACAAGTATACAGTGCATAGATAGATATGTCCCTGTACATAAACTCGCAAGAGGCCTATAGCCCTTTATTGATTGCTACACGTTCTTGCAGCTGTAAGCAGTACAACAGGATAGCAAGTTTAGCAATTCAATATTAATTTCTTAGTGTCAGTTAATGTCAATTAGTGTGTGCGTACATATGTGCATATTGGTCATTCACCGTCTCTCAGGTTATGGCATGCTGTTACGTATTATGCACCAAGATGTGCCGTATTTCCTTCACCAAGGAAATATCTTAGTTTTGATGTATCATCTAGTTCTTTAAAATCAGGGGTTGCCTGACTGAGTTTGTCAAAGTATGTTTTCCTTGTTTTGTCAATTTTTTTTGCATTTTAGGAGGAAGTGCACCTCTGTTTCAACCTCATCTGTCAAACAGTGGCCGCATATTCTTTTTCTCTTGGTTGCCAGAATCTCTTCTGTCTTCCTTTTTCGACTGCCAAATAGTGGTCACTTAGCCTGTATTTGGTGAGGGTCTGTCTCTGTTTTATGTCTATAACAGTTGAGAGATAGTCCGCCAATTTATAATCTCTTTTTAGGGAACGGTAGCATTCTAATCTGCTTTGCCTTTTGGTTTCTTTATCCCAATGTTCCAAATACGTTTCTTTACATTGTTTGATAATTTGGTTCACTCTAACTGGTGATTGGGGATCAGTATTGCTCTGAGGCTGGTCAGGATTTAACTGGATAGGGTTTAACTGAATGGGGGTAGTTAGTCTCAGTACCAACTGACACAGGGAACTCTTTTCTGGGCTCCCCTCTTGTGTTTTAAGAGCTTTAAACTGGAGGGTATCTGGTGGGCTAGATTTAAGGTGATTCCAAAAATTTAGTGCTCTTTTCTGGGTATTTATTACCAGTGGGTATCTGCCTAATTCCGCCCTACACGCGTTTGTTGGTGTTTTCCTTTGGATGCGGAGGATGTTCCGACAAAATTCCGCATGCAGGGCCTCCGTTGTATGTTTTTCCCATTTACTATAACTATGGTGACTGAGCGGCCCCCCATACTTCACTACCATAAAGCGCAATAGGCAGGATTACACTGTCAAATATTTTAAGTCAGATTTTAATTGGAATTTGGATGTTGTAGAATCTTCTTTTTATTGCATGCAGAGCTCTTCGAGCTTTCTCTTTTAGTGCATTCACTGCCATATTGAAGCTCCCTGATGCTGCAACAGTTAGACCAAGGTAAGTATAGCTGATAGTGTGTTCGATAATAATACCATTGAGAGTAAATTTGTATTTATCTTCCTGACATCTGGGTTTTTTCCGAAAAATCATGATGTTGGTTTTCTTTAGATTTACTGCCAGGGCCCAATTTTGGCAGTACTCATCAAGTAGGTCCAACTGTTGCTGCAGTCCCTGTTCTGTGGGGGACAGCAGAACCAAGTCATCCGCATAAAACAGGGATTTTACCTCTCCGTCCAGAAGACAGAGGCCCGGCGCAGTGTTCTGGTCCAGCTTTATTGCCAAATCGTTGATATATACATTAAACAGTGTCGGGCTCAGATTGCAGCCTTGCCGGACGCCTCTTCTCTGGGTGAAGAGATCAGTGCGTTTGTCCCCAATTTTAACGCCACATTTATTATTCAGGTACATTGATTTGATAAGGTCATATACCTTTCCTCCTATACCACAACAGAGGAGTTTGTAATAGAGCCCTTCATGCCAAATAGAGTCAAATGCTTTCTCAAAGTCAATAAAACAGGCAAATATTTTTCCATTTTTTGCTTGGTGTACATGTTTTTCAATGAGAGTGTGGAGGGTGTAAATGTGGTCAGTGGTACGGTGTTTTGGGAGGAAGCCAATTTGGTTTTTACTGAGAATGTTGTATTTGTTAAGGAAATCCTGCATTCTGTTGTTTATGATACTGCAGAATAACTTCCCTAGGCAGCTACTGACACAGATGCCGCGATAATTATTTGGGTCTAGTGTGTTTCCACTCTTATAAATGGGTGAAATAAGCCCTTGGCACCAAATATCAGGGAAATAACCTGAACGTAGTATGATGTTGAACAGCCTAAGCACTATGTCCTGCATCTCCGGAGTGCTGTACTTGAGCATTTCATTTTTAATGCTATCTGGACCACAGGCTTTCTTTGAGTGAAGAGATTTTATTTTTATGGTCAGTTCTTCCAAAGTAATTGGGAAATCAAGGGGGTTTTGATAATCTTTAATTACTATTTCTAGTGTTTGGAGTTTTTCTTTGATATGAGAATGATTTGAGTTTATTTTATTTATTGGGATGTCTTTATATAGATTTTTGAAATGTGCTCTCCAGATATCACCGTCTTGAATTGGTAATGTTTGCAGTTTTGTTGTGCTCAGGTTATTCCACCTATCCCAAAATTGGTTTTGATTTATGGAATTTTCAATTTCTTCAAGTCTTTTGTGAGTGTGATTTTGTCTTTTGTTCCTAATCGTGTGTTTATGCCTTTTAAGAGTTTCATTATATCTAATGCGTACGTCTGGATTGTTTGGTTGATGGTGTTTTTGGTTTGATATTTTCCTCAGATCTTTTTTTTGTTGTTGTTGATAATCTAAGCTGTTGAATTGCTGAATTCAGTATGTTTATTCCAAAAGTGCCAAAATAGAAGATTAAGTACTATTCCTCCAGTGATTACCGACTGGTGGCACTAACGTCCAGGGTGATGAAGTGCTTTGAGAGGTTGGTTATGGCTCATATCAACTCCTACCTCAACAAAACCCTGGACCCACTGCAATTTGCCTACCAGCACAACAGGTCAATGAAGGATGCAATCTCACTGGCTCTCCCTTCTGTACTGGACCACTTGACAAGAAAACCACATAGACTGCATAAATCACAGCAAGTGTTCAATACTATCATCCCCTTCAAATTGGTTATCAAGCTCACGGAACTGGGTCTCTGCGCATCCCTCTGCAACTGGATCCTCGATCATCAACAGACCACAATTGGTATGAATTGGCAGCAACATTTCTTCCTCGATAACCATCAGCACAGGATCACCTCAAGGCTGCATGCTCAGCTCCCTGCTCTACTCACTCTATACTCATGACTGTAGCTAGCCACAGTCACTGTAGCTATTCCAACCTCATCTTCAAATTCACCAACGACATCACCATTGTTGGATGAATTGCAGATGACGATGAGTCAGAGTATACGAGGGAGATCAATCAAATGACCAAATGGTGCCAGAACAACGACCTTGCTCTCAACGTCAGTAAAACCAAGGAACTGATTGTTGACATTGGGAGAAGAAGGGCGAGGATCCACAAACCTGTCTTCATTGACGAGATTGTGGTGGAGAGAGTCAAAACCTCAACCTCTTGGGTATGCATATCTTTGAAGATCTTTCCTGAACCCAGCACATTCATGCAATCCGAAACCCATCAACACCTCTACTTCTTTAGAAGATTGCGGAGATTCGGTATGTCAACAAATACTCACTTGAACATCAACAGGTGTACAGTGGAGAGCATATTAAAACTGATTGCATCACAACCTGGTTCAGCAACTTGAACACCCAGGAATGAAGAAGATTGCAAAAAGTGCTGAACACTTCCATCATGGGTACTGACCTCCCCACAACCCATAAGGGATCTACAGGAGTCTCTCCTGCAAAATACGTCATCAGAGACCCACAGCACCCTGGTCTCACTCTCATTTCATCCCTGCCATCGGGGAATATATATATTGACTGACATTTTTGTTGTTTATTAGAGTACTATGTTTACATATCTGTTGTGCTGCAGCAAGTAAGAATTTCATTGTTTCATTTTGGGACATATGACAATAAAACATTCTTGACTAAATGTTTAAGAAGGAACTGCAGATGCTGGAAAATCAAAGGTAGACAAAAATGCTGGAGAAACTCAGCAGGTGAGGCAGCATCTATGGAGCGAAGGAAATAGGCAACGTTTCGGGTCGAAACCCTTCTTCAGACTGAAGAAGAGTTTCGACCCGAAACGTTGCCTATTTCCTTCGCTCCATAGATGCTGCCTCACCCACTGAGTTTCTCCAGCATTTTTGTCTACCTTCGATTTTCCAGCATCTGCAGTTCCTTCTTAAACACGTTGCCTATTTCCTTCGCTCCATAGATGCTGCCTCACCCGCTGAGTTTCTCCAGCATTTTTGTCACCAAACATTCTTGACTCTTTACTACATATGGAGGCTCAAGACAGAGGGGTCAGTTTGATTGGAATGGAGAAATAAAATGAAAAGCTATTGGCAACTGGGGGAGGGGGGGGGGTCACAATTTTGAAGATATGACTGAAGATATTCTGACAATATCACCAGTCTGCATTAGGTTTCCCAAGCATCAACAAACCCATTTTAGTATGTCTTTCAGTTCCTTTGGAAATAACTTCCAAATTTCTGCTAGAAATCACCTGTACTGGAATGGCTGATAGATTTTCATAGTAAACCCTTTGCAGCTGTGCAGGTTTTTTTTTTGAGAAACCAAATGTTAAAAAAAATCACATCCATAAAACCCCCCACAGATTTGTGAATATAAAAGTATATAGAAGTATCCCAAATCTGTGTAGAAGAGCCAATAAAATTGTATTAAAAAGTTTGAACATAAAAGTCAAGATTCCAAAATAATCCATGGCAAAAAAAAATGCACAGTAGATCAGTGACACAGGGCTTTGTCATTTCGTTGTTCACGTGATTGTAGAGTCCAAAGTCTCAAAACAAATCCCAGTGAAGAGGAAGGCAAAATGAAAATTAAAAAAAAAAGATTTAATCTCTGATACAGCTCATTTCCTGCATCATCAAGTTATTTGTTTTCCTTGCTCACCCTTTTCCCCACTCTTCATAAAACTGGGACAGTGTACAGTAAAGGACTGCGAGACACATGTTTATGTATGTATATGTATGTATATGTATGTACACATACACATACATTTACAGATACAGATAGATAGAAGGACGCGCGTGCACGCAGGATGGGTTGTCGGCGGCGCGCTGGATGGGTGAGCGAGCGCGCTCCCGGGCCGGCGTGAACGCGCAGCAGGGGGGGAGACACGTGAACCCAGGCGTTGAGTGAGTGAGGGAGGGAGGGAGGGAGGGAGGGAGGGAGGGAGGGAGGCGGTGCGAGCAGAGCTGGAGTGGTAAAGGCAGAATATTACACGGCGCAGGGAGCAGCGAGTAACTGCAGCACTGGCAGCGCAAGGTAGGAGGGGAGGGAAGCGGAGTAAATAAATAATGAGATAGCTTGGAATAAAGGGCTTCAGGGAATGAGTCCAAACATCACAGGAGAAGCAGGTCAGTCAATGCAGGGAGCGGTGTGTATGTTATTTTATTTTGTTCCTTTGTCGAATATATATATATATACATATATATATATATATATATATATAATATATATATATATATAGTGTATTTTAATTTGCCTTTACATGCTACAAGGTGGGGGTTATTCCTCTTGTAAGTAGCTTTAATTCGAAAGATCCTCTTATAATAAAACGACTTCATTCAGCCACTGTATAGAAATACATCAACAAGAACTCCAAACAGCCAAAAGTCAAGGGAGCCTCTCAACTTGCTTTCGCAAAAAGAAAAATCTAGGATTTTTTTCCCCCTACCTTCTCTATTTTATATACATATAACTTTTGATAATAGGAATTGCGGGCTCCCAGTCGTATTTCTCGACCAAGCTGCGTTAATGCAAGTTTTAAAACGAGGAGAGTTGTATTAATGAACTGCTACTTGAAGGTCTGAGGAAGCCTTGTTAGTCATTATGAAAGTTCATTGATCGCTGTCAGTTTCTTTTTGTTTCGTTTGGATTCCGTTTGTGTCCTCAGTGGCGATGTTTTCTGAACGATACAGATTGTACAGCGATCAATAGAACAGATGGAATTGGGCAACTTTTAATATTTTTTTTTTATGGAGAGGGGGAGGGGGTGGGGGGAACCTCAACGGTTGTCCCATTATTAATTGTTTTCATAATCATATGGTGACCATTACTGTTAGCTGATCTGTTTTATGCATTGGGTAATTGGGTTTTTTTTGTTTAATTTTCGTGTTTTTTTCCCCAAAAGTCGATCAGAATAACGCCTCATCTTATTTTTTGAAACAATTGATGTGAGAAGTGTAGGTCTTAACGCTCGTGTTTTATTCTAATCAGCAAGTATCGGATCACATGGTCCAGGATTATGTTGACTGTTGGTCGCCTACCTCTGGTGAAGATCATTAAAGCAACTTTTAAGTGGCGCTTTAAAAAAAAAAAAAAAGTATCTGTTGAATAGTATCTAAGAAATCGGTTGAAAATGGAAGGTTTTTCAGACTTTATCTGCTGGGAGCAGGCAGTGACTTGCTGACTAATACCATGACGGTATGGTTGGGGGTTGTGTTAGGAGAAAAGGTAGCAAACACAATGACATGACAATAGCTTGAATGCCTTCACGCCATGTTTAGACATGTGTGCTGAAAGTCGCTTTTGAATTGTACTGTAATCTTTTAACGTAATGACTAAAATGTATAGAAGTATTTGTAGTACTTTTATCCAGAGTAGAACTAATTAATGTAACTCTTGCAAAATAGTTGCATAGCGTATTGCAGAAAAAAAGCATCTCCATATTGCTTTTGTTGCATTCTTGGTTCCGTTTTAAAAAAGAACAAACTGCCTTTGAATCTTGGGCCTCTGGGAATAACTTTGGGGAGCGTTTCATTTTCAGCAGTTAAAAAAAAAAGAACTAACTTTTTATGATATGTTAAATAAAATAACACTTTTGTACAGTGAATTGTTATGGCCATGTTTTCTTTCCAATAACTAATGGTACAAAGTAGCAGAAATTGTAGAGAATGGACTGAATCTTTATTCCCCCACCCCCCCTTTCTCCAGAGATATTTACATTCAAAACCAAGGGACTGCATTGTAGATTGGAGAAATAATTAATTACTTATTGATCAGAATCAGGGTTGCTGAGCAATTAATTGTTCACATATCTGGGATAAAGGACACCTGAACTGAGGAAATGGAAAATTCCATAGAAGTTGTAATTTTGTTTTTCTTGCCTTAGTCTCCATAACCTTGATTGGAACTTTCAGTCTTTTTAACAAATGTCATTGGGCACTAGATGGATCTCTTTCAGGGTCTGAATGTTTTTTTAGAAAAAAAGTCTCAAGGTTGATTTTTGTGTACTTTTAGAAATTGGCTTACCCTGTGTGTTTAATTGAAGTGTTTGTTTTAGGAACAGTGGTTTTAAATTTCAGTACTGTATTTGTTTGCTGATGACACACATCCAGTATAGATAAAATAATAATTGAAAAACCTATCAGAGCTATTTAATAAAACTTCAAATTTGGCAAATTAAAATAATATTTATTGTATATTTGTTCTGAGTTAAAACTAGAATAGTATTAATTTTTAAAGTTAGAAAACAAATGAAAGGCTATTCCAGTGAAGAAATTCACTTATTTTTTGGTTCTCTTTATGACAAAGGTTACTAACCTGGGGTAATAATTTCGCCTACCCAGGGGGTAAATTTGTTGATTCTGGATTTGTACATATTTTTTTCTCATTGATTGACTGTGTTTGGTTCTGGTATACCGATATCTGTTCATCATTAGTTGTTCATAATTAAGTGAAATAACATTGTAATGTGCTATTAAAGTTACCAGGTGTAAACAGGATGAAAAAGATTGGGAACCCCTGTCTTAAGATAAGCTTGGCTGCTTAATGCTTGCACACAAGTTTTGCAATGCATGAACTTCAGCTTTTAATTTGCATCCTTTGTGGCATTGAGTTCTTTAAGAGAGCCATGTCAATTTAAAATCTAATTAGAAACTAATCAAAGGAATCCACAAACTAATATTGGAACATATCAGAATGAAATAAATGTATTTGGATGCAACCAGCTGCGTAGTTTATTTAAAGTATCAGGATTACATAGCCAGAAAAAGCACCAGGAAGTGAAAAGATCAGTCTTTATCTTGTGGGTTTAGTCATATGTAACATAAAATTGGTAAACCTTTTGTCCCTAACATGGTGACGTTTTTTTTCCCCCATTTCCTTTTTAAAATAACATGAATTTCTGAATATCCCCATTCAGCATACATGAAGGAAGTTCTTGACCCCTTATTTTCTCAGTCTAATTTTAAAGCAGTGCTGCCATATACAAAATCAATAGGATTACGTTTGTTTTGGTACATTTTTGGTTCTCGACCACATTTTCTTCACTGTCAGTGGGTGTTGCATCTCACCCTCCCCTAATCCCTGATAGTCACATACTTTTTCCAGTATGATTCATTGATCAAGGAAGTGCTACATTTGTTTATCCTGATGTAATGAATATCTTCATGGGCAGAATAATTATGGCAACAACACTATTGTTGCAGAAGCCCTGTTTAAAAAAAGGTTAACCTGGACCTCATATGATAGTGGAGAGTTGAAATGTCAGCTGCTTTTGGCAGTTCAGAATAAAATTCAGTTGCCACTTGTTTTTGTTTTGCCTTGTTCAAAGCTGTGCATGATGTGACAAGTCCTCATTTTGTTTGGATGCAGTATAGAATCTTCTAATCTCCATGCAAGCTATTGAAAACAAATATAGCAAATATCCATCTGCTTTGTTTTTATTTCAGTTTCCTTTATGTTCAGTGTAAATATTTAAAAAATCCCAGCTTCTTGGACTTCCTGCTGAGAAATAGTATTTTACAATCCAAAAGTCAAGGTTTATAAAATAGTCTGAGTCATTACGTAAAATACCCCTTCAGTCCAGTAAGCAAAGGCTATAGTTTTGCACAGATTTAATCTAGATTTTGTTAATAAACTAGTGTTGCAATGTCTTCTAACAAATTCTTTGATACACAAGACCTTTAAAAAAGAATCATAGGTGAGGCTTGAAATAGAGTGTAGAATGTGTGGAATTAGCATACTTTGCCTGTTAAAAGTACAACCCTTCAATGTAAGGGGATAGATAGTTCACTTTCTTTATATAAAAAAGGAAAGTATAGTGCAGAACCCAGTAATTGAAAATGGATACTTTTTGGGCATCCTTGCTCTTCAAAAATCCAAGATGTCACATTTTAATTTATAAAACAACAAAGAAATTGAAATATTTAGTCCAGTAGGCATTTTTTGAGGGTTGCTTTGTAAGTTGAAGCGGTTACCAGTCTAGTGGCTCTTTCCCACCCTTCCTTTCAGGGCTGTTTTTGATATACAAGCAGCCTCCTGTGTTGTGCCGTTAAATTAAAAGCCACATCTGTCCTTCACATTAGGCATGTCAGCCTGCCTGTTGGGCTTGTGGATTATGACCTTGGTGACTTCATACTCTTATTGAAAATGTAGATGTGTCTTTGCTGGTTTTAGACAGCATTGATGTTTGCATTACACATACATCCTGTACTGTAAAGTTTTGGGTTTAAATAGTTCCCTAAATTAGAGCCTATCATTGTCTTTTCAACAGCCTTGGTTTGTCATGTTTTGTAGCAGCATATCTTTTTTTTGTGGGAACTTAGGAGGTTGATTGCTATACATGTTTTTGTCTTGCTTTGTACTAGTTCACCTTGCACAGTTCCAGTCAATCTTATTTTTAATTTTGAATTGTCCCATTTGGTGTTTTTGCTGCCAACAGATTGAAACTGTAGCTGATAAATGTCCAGTGGTCTTTGCTGTCAAACTTGGAAGGTTTGATGGCTCATAATTATTTCTGGGTAACTGCTGTGACTTTAGCCTGTAAATGTGTAAATAATACAATAAGACTTTTTTATCTTGTACATGAAGTAACCCCACCCATGTACTTTATTTGATGGAATGACTGTTATGCAAATTGCATACAGGTTGGACAAGAAAGGGCCCATTAAGCAAATGGCTTAAATTATCATTTTGAAATTTCTCCTGTAGAAGTGGATCATAAATGCTCAATGTTGTGACTTAAAATAACATATTAAGATAGTCTTTGCAGCCAAAATCCAACAATTCGAAAAGTGTTCCTCTTTTCTAAATGTGTAGTAAAACGCGTCTTGTGGATTTTCTATGTAAATGCAAATATGAGTGAATTACTGTGAGGCAAAATGATAAGTTTTTTTTTCCCCAATTCAACATTAACATTTTAAGAATTGTGACATTCAAAATTGTATGCCAAAAAGCAGAAGTAGTTGTAGACATTGTTTCCAATAGATACATTTCTAAAATTATTATATAGTTGAGCAATACAAAACCAGGAAAAAAAAATCCAATCCCATTTGGGTTTTTCAGAGTATTCGACTGCCTTTCAACTAAATGTTGTGTCTTTTCTGAATTAAATGATCTCAGCCAAGGTGTCATTAAACATGCTTAAATTGGCATCCACATCAAAGGTCTCAGACTTAAAGCTATTTACAAATATTTTTAATTACAGTTTTAAGAATAGCAATAGGGAATGTAGTTCAGCATTCTTATTTATCCACCCAGTTTTAATTTCCGCTGGGTTTGAACTGATTTGAAAAACATTTTTGTATTGCATATTCAGAAGTTGAAGTTTGCATCAGTCATTCTTTCGGTGAACCTTTTTATAAATGACATTCATCTAATCGGGACTGTTATTATGCAGTCAGAATGAGAATAGGCATTATTTAACTAAACTACTCAGAGAAATACCTAACCCTTTATGAATTCCACTGTAGTGTGTGGATGTGCTTACAATGCAATCCTCTTGATCACTTATCAGCTCGAGGAAGCTTCATTTGAGGCTTTCAAGAGCTGGCATTTAGATGTTAATAGAATGGGGCCTGCTAATAAACATTTGTGATTACATTTATAGTAATCTTTAAGTTGTCTTTTTCGATATGGCAGTTATTGTAAGAGTATGAGGAAGGATTTTGCACACGATACTACTACAAATATTTTTGTGTGTTTTTTCTGTGTGCCAGCACTTTATTTCAGTTGTTGAGATATAAACAGTGAAATGCAGATGTAACCACAGTGGCAACAAGTACAGTGCTGTCAGGAAATATTCTTAAAACAAATCAGCATTAATTGCCACTGAACTAGCAATTGCTACAATATTTAAATACCTATTTTGCAGCATCTCAGATCTGTTTATGTCATAAATAAACCAGTGATACTTCCCTTGATTCCTTGATACCTACTTCCTCTTCTGTTGCCTGTCCTTTTGATCTTTTCATCAGATATTTTCTACTATAATGCTTTTTTTTGCTATACTGGGTTGCATTCTCTTATAGCCTTTAATTTGAATCTGGGAAGAACTTAAAAAGAATGCAACATCCATTATTCTTTTTCTTGTAGGTTATAAGCTTAAGTTAAAGTGATACTTTGGAGGCAGTGATGGCTTTGGTAATACTGTTTTACTTGGGCATGTTTCCTTGAAATTTAAAGTATTATTTGGATTCGCTATTAGCTTTATGAAAATACATCAAAATATTCCTGAGGGATTTTGAAAGTCTTCAAACTTTGATGTTCTTATTTTTACAGTTTTAAGTACCGGTAAGTCGCAACGAATTATTATTTTTTGTTTATCAAATTCTCTTGGACTTCTTTCTCTATCCCCATCCTGAAAATATTTAGTCCATACTCAATTTGGGTAAGATTCTGTAAACACCATTCACAGTAAAATCTCTTTAATAATCATTCTTTTTGTCATACTATTTGCTCATTCAGTCAGTCCTGACCATTTCCTGTCCACCACCCATATAAAGTGCCAAAACAAATATCTAGATTGTAACCTGTAGTTGTCATTTTGACTGATTCCTTCCATATTCATCCAGGGATACAATTTTGAATGTATTGGCATAGCAGCTGAGAAATTAGTTAAGGATGACACATTGTGAATTGAATGCAAGATTTCCTTGTTTCTAATTTCTTCATGAATTTTTGATGAGGGGTCTGTGGTTGGGAGATTTGGTGATGTGAAATAGAAGGAAATTCAGTGACATCGAATCTGTGGTATTTTTAAAAGTAACAAATAATTTTTAAAATGCAGACATTTTAATTTAAAAGTTAATTTTGTTGAATCTTAATTATTATACTGAATAGTAATCTTCAAAGTTCGATTTCATCTTCTGTGTTTTGTTCATTGCAATTCACACCAACATTGAAATGTCTTTATTGTACACACCAAACTGAAAGTCAGCAGAATCACAGATGGAGATTTAATCCAGTAAATGAGTAAGTAAAATTGGTTGAAGTTATAACCTAAATATTAAAAGCAGTTTTTTCTACCTTGAGTAGCTACTTCCACTTTTGCAAATCTGAAACATGGCATGGTTGAATACATTTTTTTTTCTCTTTGCCACTTAAAGGTGTAATTGCACTTTAAGCTTGGCACTTGGGAAGCAAAAATGCTTAGAAGCCCCTTCCATCCTCTCAAAAGCTGACGGGAAGAAAATGAATTAGTGAAGAGTTTGTCATTAAGGGGATAGCTGGTTTGTCGAATCTCATAATAAGCTATCAGACAGTATCTAAACCAGCTACTTGGTGAGTTCTGCTAGCTTCCATCTCAGAGGATTGTGTGAATGCTGTATTAGCATTGAAATGCTGTAGTATATTGGTTACATAGAAGACATGATTCAAATATAAAGTTTACTGATTCATGGGCAATTGAAACCTGCTGTGTTTCTCCTGATCAGGCTCTTATCAATTTGGAAGGCTGACCTTACATTTATAATGTGTTGGTTGGAATATAACAGCTGGATCTGATGTAATGCAAATAGAATGTGGTTAAACTATTAACTAGACAGTATGATTTCTTTCCATCCCACCCGTCTAGGAGCCATTTTAGGTGCTTACTGCTTGGGCATGGAGTATATTTGCTGTTCAGTTGTCCTTGTGAGTTTAAGTGGAATATGATCCAGTATAATGTATTGTGTTCATGAGCTTTACTGTTCCATTTAATATCTTGATCTTCTTGATACCGAGTTGGGATTAAACAGTTAGTAGTCCCGGGGATTTATTACTTGGTATAACAAGAGTGCTACTGATTATTGATGCAGATATAGTTATAATAGTATTTATTACACTTTTTGCATGGTTTTTTTCGAACAAAGAACATAAAGCCATAAATATTTATTTTTATTTGGCATCAGTGTAAAGAAGACATTAAATTCTGTGTAGAACTCAGTTACATTTTGTAGTTATAATCTTGCCCAATTCTGTGTAAAATCATTTTGATATGACCATTTATGTACAGGGACATTGAATTTCTAATAATTTGGGGCATGGGGAAGAAGTATCGCATGGCATGAAGCTTGAATCTGTATGGAGTATGGATTTCCTTCTTTTTGAACCAGGTTTAAAAGTATCTTGGACAGGCGTTGTGCATGTACACACTAAGACGATGTCTATCAGCAGATTGAAGATGAAGCTGAGCAATGTTAATTTAAAGCTCCAATGAGTACATGGTTCTAATAATGGATAGGGAGGAAACTATGTGGGTGCATATGATGCAGCTTGTGGTATGGTCAGTTCACACCCAGAGAATCTCTAGGTTTGATTTCAGTTTTGTGAGCAGCAAAAACACTTCTGCAGCAAAAACACACTAATTTCAACTTGGCAAACATAAACTGTTGGATAAGAACAATAGGGGAAGGAAATTGGCCCGGTTTTACTCCTGATCTGAAATTGGTGTCGGTGGAATTTGGGTTTGAATTTAGCTGATACTCCCTATAATTGGATAGCCGTCTGACAATTCTAACCATCAAATACAGGTGACCATCGAGTTTTAGAGTCTTCTGGGCTATGGAAATTTGCTCTTGCAGAATTCAGAAATCACTGCCCAAAAATGTGTGGTGTGGAACATAATTAATTCTCTCAGAATTTGTGGTTGGGAGAAAGTAAACAAATCAACACAATTTATTTTGCATTCAACTCCGACTTCTTCCTGCATGCACAGATGATCTGGTCTCATGTTACAGTTCATCACGATATGGACGTTTTTCTAAAATGTGGCCTCCTCCCATCCCCTGCAACACAGGGGTTTTGCCTGTGCTATGCCAAGCAGCCAGAGGGCGATTAGCCTTATTGACAATTTCCCATTGCCCTTTGTGAAGGTTCTGTGAGAGCTGAGAAAATTGGGCAAGTTGATGAAAAGGAAGGCTGGGTTTGTATCTTGAATTTAATGTGCAAATTGAAATGGTGGGTGACTGCTTCTCCATTGGGATGATTGAGGTGTATGGGAACTAAGTTTAACTTTGTAGAATATTAAATGAAGATACAGTTCAAAGTTTAGAACATTTGAAGCGATCATTTGAAGCACAAACACCATGTCTTCTCATGACCGCTTCTGGTGATGTATTTCACCATTTATTTTTTGTTGGTGTAACAATTATTTATTTTTTAAATGTTGCACGTATCTGGAATAACAGAGCCAAACTGTATTTTTATTTTTCCTTCATTCTAGCATCCATTTTCATTTTGCCTGCAGCTCTTTCTGATTTTTTTTAAAGTGGTACTTCACTGCCTATCTTCCATTTTATTGATTTTTTTAATTAGCATCTGCACACTGTGAGATTTTTGAACTATCTCTGTTGCATCTTTGTTAACCTTTCTCAAAACTAGGGGAAATTTGAAATCAGTAGAGGTGCTCCATTACCATCTATTCGCATGTATTCATAACTGGACGTATCACACCTGGCTTATATCCTTGAGCACCATATTAGATTGATGTGCATGTTATCTATTACAGGTGGTGGCAGATTCAGCTTTTGGTGCACAACACATCCTAAGTTACCTCCCAGGCATGTTTTCAAATCAAACTTGATACTGAGCCATATGGTGCGGTTCATGACAAAATGGCTGGAGAAGCAAGTTTCAAAAAATGCAAATGCTTAAGGAAGGAATTAAAGTTCATGGTTTTGTCAGCTCAAGGCATGGCTGATAATATTGGAGCAGTTTACTTTGGGCATTATCAAGAGGCTGGAATTATAGGAATGTTGAGATTAAGGCAGAGGGAAGTATAATATCGTGGAGCGGTTAGGAATCTATTCTGAAAATTTTAATCAGGACTTGGTACAGGTCACTGCTCAGAATGAACACGATTGGGTATGGGTTAGTATACAGGAAGCAGATTATTTTTATTTCAGTTCCATGAGGTGGAATGAAGAGGGCTGGTTAGGAGGGTTGCAGGGGTAACAAGGGCAAAGGTGAGCCTATCATGAGCAGAACAGAGGCAGAAAGTGGCTGAGCAGTTTGACAAAGATGCAAGTAACGGATGATCATGGCATGGACGTGTGCTTCAGAGCTTATCTCGGGTTAAAAATGACATCAAGTTTGCAGAATTGAATTGGGCAGTGCACAGTTGCAGGCAAGGGGAATGGATTAGTGTCCTAAAAGAGTTTGCTGTGGGCATTGGTTTTTCAATATTTTACTACAATGTCAGAGAAACAATCCAACTGTTTAGAGAATAGCTAAAAGGGCCAGGAGAGATGGTTTCTCCAGTGCTTATGGAAGCTCTTATTTGCTGAAAAGCTTTCTGGATGAAAAAAGCAGACAAGAAAAGATGTTGTAACACCTGAGTGGGAAGAAACGATAAAAATCAAAAACGTTGCTAAGTTTCTGTTTCTTTATTTAACTATAGATTTTTGGAATAGTGTTCTGTTGTCTTCTGTAGCTAGTGTTATGGTTCTTATGTATATCAAGGTTGCAAATATTGATTGCAAGCATGTATCAGAGGAAGGTACAGCAAATCACGTGCAAATAGTCCAGTTTCTAAATTAAAAGGTGTTTATTTAGAGAATGTCATTGATGCATACTTAAATCTATTTGTGAGTATAGGTGGCCGTCTAAAGGTAGAGGCCGTCTAAAGGTAAAGTCTGTTATCGAAAGTCAAAAGCTATTCACATGTACTTTGTGTTCAGTGAATCTAGTCAGCTGTTTGTAGCCTACCCTAATTACCTGCATTGGGACCACCCTTAACTTGCAAGGAAGTGCACTTGAGATGTATGAAGTGATACATTTATTTCTTTGTCATCTCACCTGCAGACCAAGTAATTGAAGTGTTGTGCAAATCTGGTACGCGACAAGCAGATGCTTAATCAGCAGTCGTCTGACTTTTGACTTTTTACAACTTGGTTCTGGATGACAGTCTCGTTTGCAAGTCTACACATCAGGAAAGAAAAGACAAATTGGATTTGTATAGTACATGTTGCAACCTAGCAGTCCCGAAGTGATTTGAGGCAATCAGGATACACTTATGCTGATGTAGGGGTACCTCCAAAACCCCACACATACCTGTATGTCTATGTTAGTGCCATTGGTCAAGTATTGGCTGGGTTGGGCCTCTTAAAAAATGGTGGCAAGGGATATTTTGCATTCACCTGAGAGTGCAAATATGGCCTTGGTTTCATGTTTTATCTGAAGGAAGGTACCAACAATCATATTTTCTCCAGTTTAAAAACTAACTCATGAACTTGGTTCTGTTTGTACTCTTATGTAATGTGAAGATGAGCAAAACCAGTATTAGATTAGTGCTGTGACATTCGTTCCAAAACAATGTATCAATTTTTACTAACATTTCTATTTCTATAAATGTATGTTAAACTTTGAGGCTCTGGTGCTGTTTTTGGCTTTAATCCACAGCCTGCCATCTTTTGAACATTGTTTAAGCCAGTGATTTGTGATTGTAAAGTTTTGGGGGGGGGGGGGGGCGGTTTGTGACCTCAAGTGTTAGCACAGTCAGCAGGAAGAATATGCTGTGTTTATGCATTTCCAGCATATCGCAGCACTTCCAGTTTATTGTTACAAAGCATTACAGCAGAATTGATTTGAGAATGCATCGCCCTTTCCTTGAAATGTGGAATACGAGGAAGCTGGAGATGCATGTTGCACATCTGCTAAGGCACAGCTGTTGTTAAAAGTCAGTTCTGCTTTGTTTAGGTTTTGGTCAGTTAGTCCTTATGGCTTCTAGTTTCAAGACCAAACAAAACATATGGTATTTTTGAAATATTGGCGTTTGTGTGCATAAACTAGTCGATCCTCCATCTCGAGATATTTGTGCTTAACAGTTTATCACGTAGTATTTAAACTTGGCTGAGGAATGTTACTAACCACTCCCTTGAGTTTCTTGTTTAGTTGTTGCACTTGCCATAGGAGTGTCTACTATAGATTGGGCAATTTTAATTTTAATTGCTCCAAAGTGAAAAAAGATTGCCTGGTGCTCATGATATCAATGAGCAAAGCTTCATGAGTTGAGGCAAGATGAAGGCTTGTAAAAACCTTAATTAGTCAAATTGAGATTTTTTTGAATTTTTCATTCATAAAATACAGACAATAGGGAGAATAGCAATTCCCACAGTTACTTTGAGAAGGATTTTTCAATGAATGTGTTTTTAGGAAGGTCTCATTTTATAACTCCTTTTATTTCCAAACTTTGGAATCAAAATGAAATTAACATTCATATCTCTGGGTTTGACAGCTAGTTCAGACTCTCTCAATTTGCATTCAGAGCCGAAGTGTACAGATCATTGTGAGTTCTTATTCACTTGGCACAAAAATTAATATTATAAATCCTTATGGATAATAATAATTTAATTTATCTCACTTTTTCAATGTGTTTTTTACTTCATTCTCACTTTACAGTTCCCTGTTGGTGCTTTCCAGTTATATTTATCTCTATTGAAATGCTCAAGCATAAATGTAATCCCTGGTGTCTCTTGTTGAATGCACTGCATGTACTGAATAATACAAACTCGTGATTAGTTGATTATAACTGGGACTCTAAATCACACTTCCCAATTTATTTTTACCCTTTACGCCCACATTAAAGCAGGAGTTTTTGTGCCCACTACGCATCCCTGTATTCCATTGGCTAAAAGCTATTTACTTCTATAATTGTATCCATGATTTCACCTCACACCCCCACCCCCACTTAAATATGAAAGCCTGGCCATGATGGAACAGAGTAATTTGCCTGCTCTAACAAGGGCGAGCATGAGAGTTCCCACATTTCAATGTAACTTTTCAGCAACATGTGGTGAATCCCGGTTTGAGTTGGAGAGAGAGGTTCCAGAAGCTTAAATAACATAATGTTGAGGATTGGCAGCCTTGGGTATTTTTTTCATTTCATCCTTCATCCCCTTGGTGTGTAACACTTGCCTAGTTGTAATGCTGTTATCAGAGTGTGTGGAGATGGAAAAACCAACTTAACCCCTAGTTGAGTAATCAAACACTTCAGAAATATGTGATAAATGTGTTGTAAGAAAAGAATGCAAGACAAAGAGCTAGGGAAAGCAAATTGAAGACAGTTTCCTGCTATTGAACCATCAAAATTGATTCAGTGTTTTACAGTTTTTGTGCAATCTATGTTTGGAAGGTCCAGAAAATTAAGTTGGGGAAATATGAATTTGTTGAAATTTGATTGGTAATTTCAAGTGTTCTTATTTGAGGTGTGATGGGTACTTCAGTGTCTCCATTTGTGAAATAATTACCTTGAATGTTTCACAATATTGGCCAGTTACCTTTGGATACTGATACTTAAGTAGTTAAAAAAAATTGTGAACAGTTGGGGGCAATGGTATTAAATATTAATATGATAATTCACAATTCAATGTTTATGCTTAAAAGCTCAGTTTTAAAGTAGCATAATTTTAGAAAGATAATAGCTTTTAGTCAGTGAAATTTAGGGTGATACTTTAGGTTTTACTTTAAATAGTAGATGGGTGATAGAACCTTCCCTTTCTGAAGGCTATGTACCAATTATCAGATTAGCTATTAACTGTTGCATAACTCTGCCTGTTCCTCAATACCTTTAAAAATTGATCTGGATTTATTCAAATTGTAATCTTTTGTCAGATTTTATTTTAGCATTTTCAGTTGCCTACCTAATAAATACTATTTTCTATATCTCTTGAGTAAACCCCTGATTGTGCAAGCCCGAAATACTGACAGCAACTGTAATGTTTAATCAGCCATTACAGTGTGTGTAGGGACTTCCTTCAACGACATAGGAGCACTGGAGGCATGGCTGGCTTTGAGTTGTAAGCTACTCCTATTTTTGTAAATGATGTGGGTGCAGAAACAGTATTGTTTGCATGCAGTCCATTCCAGCGTTCATTTGGAAAAAGATGTTCAAACTTGTGCCTAGTGTGTGAAATAGAGCTCACAAAATGAATTAAAGGGTTTGAGATGAATAAGTACTGATGCGACTTTTAATTTACATAAAATAGTTTGGGGTCCATTGGTGTAATTTGTGTATCAATTTGAATATTATATAATTTGGGTTATACATTTCTTTCTAGACCTTGTTTTAAAAAGTCTTGTGGAAAAAAAATCTTGGCATATTTGCATCCCAGGTTATTTGGTCATTTTTTTCACACTTTAATAGTAACACCATTGGTACATCAGAAAGACATTTTTTTTAAATTTCCTTTACTAGCTTTTGGGTACCATCATTGCAGTTTTTTTTTTCTTAAAAAGCAATAGGATTATGTTCTGTTCAATATAAAACAAACCAAATTGTCTTAGGGAGCTAAATTTTGCATACTACTGTGTTCTTAGATGTATAAAAACAGAACTGCCTTTTGGTTAATATATAAAATTATAGATTGCAATAATCTTTGGTGGAGTGCAAGCGATTTACCATGCATCGGTGATGTAAAACTCTTCCAGCTGTTTGTTCTGTTTTGCTTATTTCATTACCTGAAGTCGCAGTCTGTTCAACACTTGACCAATTTGAAGATAGCAGTGAAATGTTTTTGAGTTGGGTGTGGGTGGTAGCCCTGTCTCCTAATAATTACACTGGTCTGTTAGTTGATTTTGTATTGAGACTGTCGTAATTCAGATTCCCAAGGTGATGTCATCAATGTGGCACCTTGGTGTTTGTGCACATTTCTTTTGGAAGACCTGAGAGAATGGACAACTGGATTAACGGCATAACTTGAGAACTGTGCCGCAGGTATTTGGTCTGTCATAATATGCATTAACATTGAGCCAATATAAAAGCAGGTTTTTTTTCCAATTTGAACTTGTAAGTTAATTGCATTCTTCAGATGAAATAAGATGCTCACTAAACCCTTGGGATTGGATTTTTTGGCAATATTTCAAATCTGTATGGTAACATGAAAGCATGCATCAATGCCCTCCAAGATATACTACTCCCTATGTTACTATCAGTTATGAAGAACTAACATATGTTACATGTCAATAGAGCAAAGTAATGTTTCGATTCTCCGCATTGCGTATTTAGAAATTACTTTCAATTATCCCCTACTAAACACTTGGCACTTTAATTAAGGTAAGGTTTCAACACAAATCCCCTCTCATTGTTTACTTTTAGTTTAATTTAGAGATACAGCATGGAAACAGGCTCTGCACCGACCAATGATCACCCATACATGTTATCCCAGTTTTGCATCCTACACACTAGGGGTGATTTACAGAAGCAAATTTATTTACAACGCTACATGTCTTTGCAATGTGGGTGGAAACTGGAGCACTCAGCGAAAGCCCATGTGGTCACAGGGAGAACATACAAACTCCAAACAGACAGCACCCCCCACCCCCTCGTAGTCGGGATCGAACCCGGGTCTTGGGGGCTGGAAGACAGGAACTCTACCGCTGTGCCACTGTGCTAGCCCAGCTCAGGCACACTTTTCCATATTGACACTTTGACGAGAGGCAGTAAAGAAATACCTGACACCCTGAAAAGGCCATTTGGCCCATTAAGTATGTGCTGACACCCTGGTTCCTTTGTCTTTGCAGTCCCGTTGCTCTTGATCTAGTAAACATTATTTATCCAATTCCTAGAGTCAAGACACAAAAGTGCTTGAGTAACTCGGTGGGACAGGCAGCACCTCTAGAGGACATGGATAGGTGATGTTTTGGGTCGGGACCCTTCCTCAGCCTGAAGAGGAGCCGCAAACTGAAATGTCACCTATCCATATTACCAGTGCTGCGACCTGACCTACTGAGTTACTCCAGCACTCAGTGTCTTTTTAATTGTAAACCAGCCTCTGCTGTCTCTCCCGGAATGCAGAGTAGTGCACTAAAGTGGGCTGCCTTCCCCACTATGTCCATGCAGGCTGTTTGGTCCATCCATCTACACTCATTCCATTTGCTTGTACTCGATCTGTATCTTTCTATGCTTTGCTTTAAGTTCCTCTCTAAATGTTTTCGAAAGCTATCTGATTCCAACACCACCTCTGGTTGCATGTCCCAGTTATCAATAACTTTTTGATAAAGTACATTTCCCCACAAATCCTCTTAACTTCCTTTACCTCACCTTAAACCTGTGCCCATTTGTTTTTGATATCCATATCACTGGAAGGGAGTTGGGGAGAATTTCTGACTTATCTGCCCAATTCTGACTTGTCTACTCAATGCGTATACCTCTCAGATCACTCCTATGCACCAGAGAAACTAAATCCAGTCCATCCAATCACTCCCCGTAACTAAAGACGTCTAATTTGCACATTCTGTTGAATCTCCTCTACACGTTGTCAATGCAACATGTCCTTTCTATTGTGGTGGCTGGAATTACAATAATACTCCTAAATGCATATCTTCTAAACGTGCAACATGTTTTCCCAACATGCCATATGCCATCTTCGCCATCTACCTGTGCTGAAAATTTCTGGGAAATGTGGACTTGAACTAGCTCTGTTCATCAACAATCCTTAGCATCCTGCCATTTACAGTATATCTACTATTCTTATTTGACTTGATTCTATTGTTTCCACCACTCCCTAGTATGAGTTCCTGATCCTTTCTCACTGCACTGCAGCAAAGTTATTTGTTTTCTTTACATTCCTTCTTGCAATGTGACTTTTGGTCCAATTTTTTGTCCCCTTCCAATTTCACAATTACCTCTGCTGACACTTCTCCCTCGATACCACAGTTTTGGATCTAGCAAGTCTCTCAAGAATTCCCAGCTTGAGTAGTGTTGTGGATCTAAGATGATGAACCTGTCTTTTCTGTGTTCTCTTAGTTGTTTTGTCTGCCTGTGGGGACATCTTACTATCAGATCATACCAAAAGCTCCTCTCAAAAAAAAAGTTTACTTTACCCATAGCTTCTGTTTCAATCCACAAATGACGGGTCTGAGTCCAGTCTCGAATGTGCTCCCATTGTAAACATAACAACGTGATGTGACTTTTTTTAAACTCCACTCCAGCTGTGAAGTCTGACACTGGAGCTGCATTTGGGCAAAAGCCTAGCTTTTGTTCAACACTCTTGAGGCTTTTTAATGTTTCAAACTTTAGAAACTTGTGTATGGCTCATCTGGTAGTTTGTACTGTGTTTGTACAATCAATGGCATATGCACCATGTAGTACACATTTGCCCATACAGAACTCTGAAGATATAAAGGTTGCTTGGAAATAAGACAACTATTCTTTTATATTGATCACTCGTATAAAGAAATGTACAAAACAATTCAGGTATTTTCTCTTGCAGAACAAAAAATCTTTCTTTCATGAAGTTAATAAAAAATTCCGTCCAGTAGGGAAACCAAAATCCATTGAGGAAATAAACAAATTAAATGTTGACTTGTAGACAAAAATGCTGGAAAAACGCAGCGGGTGAGGCAGCATCTATGGAGCGAAGGAAAAAGGGAACGTTTCGGGCCGAAATCTTTCTTCAGAATGTTGACTTGTGTCATGTTAAGGGATTCATACCAGAATTTTGTTGTTACTTCCTGATCTGTCATGGTTTTTTTTAAACTGATTTACAGCAGATGTGGTAGGAGTTAACATTTTTGTTTATTTCATCAGAATTCCAAATGTGATTTGAAATTGATGTTATACCTGGGATCCATCCATGTAGAAATGAGATTGCTGAGGAAACTTGTACTGTTTCCAGACAAATGGAGTTCTTCTCCACATTGCCAGTGCTAAATATGTTGAAAGGTGTTGCAAAGATGACTTTGTAATGTATAAATCTAATAATATACAAATGTATTTAGGTTATTCTATGGTGTATTTTCTTGAAGCGGTTGGCTGTTCTGATTTGATTTTCTTTTAATTTGATTTTTACCATATTGTTTGAAAGATGTACTAATTTTTGTGAAAAATAAACATTTCGTGAGCAAGTTGAAATGCTAGTTTCGTTTAGAAAATAAGGATTCATTAAATTGCGACAAGCAGCATATCTAAACCAGTTTCATCATCGCCTTTTATTCAACGTGATTTTGATTTTTGTTTTTATAATAAACAATCTATTCATTCAAGAAAGGATATATTCACAAGATAATTTTCACTTATCATGCAAATGAATTGGATTCGATTAGATTTGAACACATGTGGTGGTAGAAATTTGGAACGCCCTTTCATGAAATGCAGCTGATGCTGGATCAGTTAATTCTGCATTAATTCCATTGGGTAGCAATATAAATTGGGTAATGTGGAACAAAGGCAAATATAAAGTTAGAGACAGATTGGCCATTTTATAATATAGTGGCAGGACAGGCTCAAGGGGTTAAATGACCTATTCTTGGTCTTGTGTTTCAAATTTCAGAATATTTTCAGCTGTGGCTGTTTCCATTTTATAAGATGGTTATTTAAATTGTTTTGGTAATGGTGCTTTTAAAATTCCCCGGGCTGCCACTGCTGGTTGTGTTGTAAATGGGTAAAGCTGATATTTATTTTCTCTCTAAGAAAGAACTGCAGATGCTGGATAAATAGAAGATATAAAAAAAATGCTGGAGAAACTCAGCGGGTGAGGCAGCATCTATGGAACGAAGGAATAGTTGACGAAATGGCGCCTATTCCTTCGCTCCATAGATGCTGCCTCACCCGCTGAGTTTCTCCAGCATTTTTGTCTATCTTTATTTTCTCTCTGCTAGGGGTGCTAATGCCCCCGAACTCTGGTCTGCAGTGCGTGAGAATTATACAACTTATGGCAATGATAAACCAATACCTGTACAAAGGTGCAGTGGAAAATGTTTGTTTTGCATGATATCGAGGGAAATCATATCAGACATGAGTATAACAAGTAGTGCAAAATGGAAAGGAAACAGATTGCAGAATATAGTGTTACAGATGTGGAGTCAGATAATGTTTGTTTTTTAAGTGCTAACAAGTTGGATTGAGAGATCACGAATATGTCCTTTGTGTAAGAGAGCTCCGTGGTAACCGTTGGGAAGAAGCTGTTCTTGTTTTCATTCATTTCACCATCTACATCTCTATTTCATTTTCCCCTGACTCTGTCTGAAGAAGGGTCTCAACCTGAAAGGTCACCCATTCCTTTTTTACAGAGATGCTGAGCTTCTCCAACATTTTGTGTCTAACTTGCATTTGGTATTATAAGGTTTTCCAAGCCTTTGTATCTATTGGTTGATGGTGAAGGGGGGGGGGGGGGGGGGAGTGAGGGAGGAGTGAGTGTGAACAGTTCTTGATTATGTTGACTACTAGAGGCTTTCTTGGCCCAATCTCAGTGTAGATTCTTGGGTTCATTTATGTAAAGTCACTTGTAGCAACTTTGTACGAAACCATCAAGTTTATTTTCATGTTTATTGCCTAACGCTACAAGCCATTAATGGTAACATCTCAATAAAGGAGCAAATGACCCTGAATAGAGTCTGAAAGATGAATTTGCATTTTGAGGCGGGGGCTATTGAATCTCTTCCAGGAAATTTGGCACTTTTCTAAGCAAAAGAGAAGTTAGAGCAAAATTATGGAGTAAGTTTTGAGTTACTTAAACAAAAGATAGACACGTGATGGGCCTAATGGTGGTCTGTGCAACATGTGGCTTAATCGTTTATACTGAATGGATGGTTTTGTTTGTGAAGGGGTGCTGCTTTGCCAGCTAATCATAAACCTGTCAGTTTTAATTTGAAAGTCTTATTAGATTCTATGCATTCTTTTATTGCTCCCTTTGGATCATTTAATTTAAAAAGTGGTTTAGATCGTTGAATTATGTTTGCAATTTTTTTTGGTGGGAGGGGCAGTGTGTGGTTCTGGTGCCTCTTGTGGAATGTGGCACTAACACATCTCAATCCTGAAGCACTTTCAGTTGTATTAGTCACTTGCTATTCGGATACTCGCAGGATACAGAGGCCGATGTACGGTACTTGTCTTTTCCTAAAGCAAAATTGATTCATGATCATTATGCTACAATTTTGAAAAGTTTTCTTTTCCCAGCAGAAGGGTGTGGGAACTCAGTGAAAGTAAAGTATTGGTTCAACATCATCCTTGTTGAGTCCCTCCCTCTCCTGCAGTCTTTGGGTTCACCTTCCTGATTCAGAATCAAAATTGCACTTTCCAATAACTTTTCACCTTTTCTCAGGCACAGGTCATAAATATGGTGAAATGCTCTCCATTTGTGTGGATGAATGCAGCTGCAATAACACTTGAAGCTTCATTGTCTCCTCATCTGTTACTCTAAACATTTCACTCCCTCCACCACTGTGGTAATGTGCACCAGTTAACAGACCATCTATAAAATGCTTAAGAAAGAACTGCAGATGCTGGAAAAATCGAAGGTAGACAAAAATGCTGGAGGAACCCAGCATCTATGGAGAGAAGGAATAGGCGATGTTTCGGGTCTAGATCCTTCTTCAGACTATATAATGCATTGCCCTTGCTTGCCTAGGCTGCTCTTTGACAGCAGTTTAGTTTAGAAATACAGCTGGGAAACAGGTTCCTCAACCCACTGAGTCCGTGCCGACCAGCGATCTCCATACACTAGGACTATCCTACACACTAGGGACAATTTGCAATCTTTATCAAAGCCATTTAACCTACAAACCTGTACGTCTTTGGAGTGTGGGAGGAAACCGGAGCACCCGGGGAAACCCATCCCCCCCGCAGTCACAGGGAGAACGTACAAACTCTGTAAAAACAGCACCCATAGTCAGGATCGAACTCGGGTCTCTGGCGCTTTAAGGCAGCAACTCTACCGCTGTTCCACCATACCACCTGTTAAACACTTGTCCCTCTTGCATTTGGAAGTGTTACCAACTGTAATTCCCTGCCTTCTAAATAGTCCACAGCTTTGTTACTTTAAAAATATCCAGTCATTTGCCATCACTTTCTTTAAATTCTGGAACTCCACAACCAATGGTAAAGGTGACAAACACAATAGGTTATCAGTACCAGGAGGATTGCAGTGATTTGAGGTGGGTCAGCCTCAAGTTCGAGTGTATTTGGCAATGGGAAAGGAAGGTTAGCTTTGCCCAAGATGCCTATATTCCATAACTGGATAATTATAACAGGTGTTTAAATATTTGTTGGTGGTCCAGGCATTCTGAGTAAAATCCTTGCAATGAACGAAATGCTCAATAACCTGTACAGTTACAGTATTCTGCTTCACAAAATATCCCCCATACCTTTGCCTTATTGTTGAATGCTCGCTTGAAATAATAGGACCCTTGAGAGATGTATAAAAATGTGAGGATAGTCATGCTGTTTAAGCCTATATGCAGACTTATCATTGGACAAATAATAGTTTGGAAGAAATCTGTTGGAAAGAAAGAGGCTATTCCATGCAAATTATTGCTAATATTACAAAAATGATCTTCATGACATGCCTGCCTTGGTTCGTTGACTATAGTTGGACAGTAATGTAGAAGTGAACATTTTCAGCATATGAACAATTTACTAAATGTTGGTTTACCATTGCAGTTTTTGTTTTCCATCACTAGAGGGACTTCATTTGGCTTACAATTCCAAACGTTTTGCTACAAGCTGGTGGTTCAAATAAAGTTCTCTGTGAGAACCTGTACCATTTTAAAGTTCATTATGTTGACAATTTCATAGTTTGGCAAATAAAGTTGACACAACCCGAGTCTGGAAGCTTGCGATATAGTCAATTACAATACAGGTGACCACTACTGTTGGGATGGTGGTTATGTTCCTCAAATGATCTGCTTTGCTATTATCCATAACACAAAGCTGCGTCATCTACGATTGCAAGAAGAAAAAATGTATTTACTTTTAACAAACTCCACGGGTAAATTTTATTCCTTATCTCAAATTTTGGGTAGTGATTTGTGAATTCTGCGAGGACGAATGTCTATTTACCCTAATGTTGGTAACGTAGAGGTCGTCTATATCATTCTTATCTGATTTAGTTATGTTTTAAAACTCTGGGAACATTTCTGACTGCAATTTGAATTGTCAGTGGACTTTGATGCAAGTACTTGACGACATCACTGAATGTTGGTCATTAACATCAAGAACACTTGACAAATTGACATCCAAGTATGTTTTGCAGGTAATACTTTTTTCTTTTGGGTTAAACATTTTGATCACAATCCACCTCATGGCAGCACTCAGTGCCATGAGAAGGGGGGGGGGGTTATAAGTGTAAATAATAGTTTCCATTTTGGTTTCATTCAATTCCGGTTGCTGCACAACTCTTATTTAGGCATTATCTGCCTGCTGATACATTAATGATAAATAAAAATTCCCTGGACCATCTTCAGCTGATTGCAACTTGAGTGTGCCACTGTTGTTCAAAAAAGGAGGAACAGAGAAAGAAAAATCTATTGGCTAGTAAATTAGTATGCGAAAATTCAGGAATCTATTATTTAATATCTGCTAATAGAGCATTTAAATAGAATGCTTTGGGTTGATTTAACTTTGTATAATGAAAGGGAAAATTGTTCTTGCCAAATTGTAAAGCTTTACTAGTTGATAAGAGGGAGCCAGTGAATAGTAGTATGTCTGAATTTTCAGAAGGCATTTGATAAGATACCGTATCAAAGGTTGATGAAATAGCAGTTCATGGTGTTGGGAGGTAATACTGAAGGACAGAAAACTGGAAACTAAGCGTATTTTTTAGGTTAGTGGAATGTCACAACCACTCGTGTGGAGCCATTTGCGGTTTATACATTAATCTTATTTATAATTAAAGGACAATGTTATGTATCTAGTTTAGATAGTATGAAGTCTGATGGGAGAACAAATTGTGAAATTTGCTGTTGGATTAAATGGTGGCAGACAAAATATAATGTGGGCAGATGCAAGGTTAATCATTGCAGGAAGAAGAGAAAAGTAGTAAGATGTTAATGTTGGTGGAAGAATCTTGTGCTGATTCATGGAATGTTGAATGTCAAATATGAAGCAATTAGGTGAATAATGTGTTGGTAATCATTGCAACAGAGGCAGAGTATAAAAGCTCAGAAGTCTGATTTAATAGGGTCATGTTGATAATAACACACCCAGAAATCCTGTAGTTTTGGTGATCTAGACGAACACAGGATTTTTTTTCCTTCTGAATTGGTGAACCCAGGCTGGATTGATTTCTGCTATGAGTGGGTTGGTCTAAGAATAGTGCAAATTTGGTCAACATTGAAGAGAGATCAGAGGAATAATGGCTGATCTCAAAGGTTGTGAGGAGGATTGTTGAGGCTGTTTTGCCAGACTAGAGATTGTTTCATGAGCAGCTTTAGGGACTATTTGAGATGAGCACAAATGTGTCCACAAGTCTTCAGAATTCTTTTAGCTAAAAGGTTGCAAATGCTCCCTTGGAGCTGCGACAGGCAGATATTTGAAGTTTGAGTTTAGTTTATTGTCACGTGTACCGGGTATAATGAAAAACTTGTTAAAGACAGTACACGATTACTATCGAGCCATCGAAATGTACAGATACATGATAAAGGGAATAATGTGAATGATAAAGGGAATAACGTGGTGGGAATCAGATGGAAAAGAAGATTTGAGTTGCTTTGTCAATATCTTACTAAATGTTAGAGCAAGTACCTTGCCATTGAGCACAAGTCAGTGTAAGCTTAAGAAACTATTCTCGTTTCTAGAATAAACTGTAATAATATGCATACTGTTATTTGTTTTTTTAAAATCCTATCCTTGTGTGCAATGTTCTCCATTTAAATCAGGCACTGTTCCACGCAGTTTGTTTTCTTCACCCTGTTTCTGCGTTTGTGGTGAATCACAGAAAGGACTCTATTGAATGCTATAATGTACAAGCCATGTCTTGGAAAAAGAACTGCAGAGGCTGATGACCTATTTAAAATGCTATAGGGCTGCCCACAGTATTTTATTACAGTATCAATGGCCTTTGTCATCCATGCTTCAACAAAAGTATTAGGATTTTAATTCAGATACTTCATTGGAATTGCTTTAAAGCTATCAGAAATCCTTTGACAATAGATGAAAGTGAACATGCCAAATATTCCAGTCAAGAGTGTTTAATTGTCATGCACTGGGACTAGAACAATGACATTCTTACTTGCTGCAGCCTTGTAAACTGGTTCAGAGTGGGGAGTAGTGGAGAGAATTTTAGTTACAATCTTCGTCCTTTAGCCAAAGAGGAGGCACATTTACAACTTTTTCTAATCTGAAGATGGCTGAAATTTTAAATGAACTATTCATCGGAAGCAACTAATAGGTAGCTGATAGTATTGGATGGATTGGACCAGAGTAATTAATTTTTCTTATTGTAATTCTATTACTTCAGTTTTCATTTCTGTTACATCATTTAGAAACAACTCATTATGTATAGTCTGGTATCCTAGATGATGTGGAACAGCGTAATGAAACAGCGTATGTGTATATTCTAAATACATCAGTAAATTGACACTCTATATCTCTTGTGACCTGGTCAGTTAATTTTGCCATACTATCCACGAAAATGCCAGGTTTAAACATTTTGCCTCTTTTCTGATCTTGCTAGCTTGCACCCCCTTATGGTGAATGTGTGAGAGCGTTAGATGAGGGAGGATAAGATCCTGATTTGCTTGATACACTCATGCCAGACCATTTTAATACAAGAGGAATAGCTCTTGGGGCTGATGCAGAACCTTATTAAACTGTGCCCCAGATGGAAATGGTGGGAGGTGATTTGAGGCTGCTAATTTTGGGAAGAAATACTTTGTTCTGAATGATTCAAGTATTGCCATTGTGTATAAGACATGGTGGGTGGGTGGGGGGTGGGCACTGGTCTATTTTTAAATGACGACAGGAGAAATGGGTGTAAAAGAGAAAATAAACAAGTGCAGAACCTGGTGATACAGCTGCAGAGAGAAACCAATATTAAACGGGTTGAAGACAGCAATGAGGTAGATTGGGAATTCATCCTTGCTCAAAAGTCTTATAACAGCAGAAAAGAAGCTGTTCTTGTATCTGGTTCTACATGCTTTCACGTTTTTGTACATTTTGCTTTACAGAGGGAAGAAAAGAATGACCAGGGTGTGAATGTATTGGCTGGTTTGCATGTTGTTGGGCTATGTTTACAACTATACAATTGCTGTACAGTTTTGGGCAGAGCAGATGCTGCACTAAGCTTTGATGCATCCAGATAGAATGCTTTCTATTGTACTTCTTTAGAAATTGGTAAGACTCATTGGATCCTTGCCAAATGTTCTTAGTTGGCTGAGGAAGTACAGGTGTTGGTGTGCTTTCTTAGCTGTAATGTCAATTTGGTTGGACCAGAACAAATTGTTGTTGATATTTATGCCTAGAAACTTGAAGTAATTGATTATCTTCACGAGCTCCATTGATGAAGGCTGACGCATGTACTCTTCTTCACTTCCTGAGGTCATTGACCAGCTCCTTTGTTTTGATGGTGTTGAGGGAGAAGTTATGGTTTTGACACCATAGTATGAAACACTATCTTATTCCTGTACTTCATCTCATTACTTGAGATCTACAAATTTATTGATTATGCTTTTACTGGATTGTATGCAAAAACAAAGAATTTCACTCTGAATTATTGAGTTAGAGCAGAATTTGAGCAGTAAAGTAGGATGAAAAATGTCTAACTCCCCAGAGATTATTATAAATCTCCTTAACTGCAGCCAGATTCCTGAATATTATGTCTCGCAGTAGAAAGAGGAACAAAATCCAAGTTTTATTCATCTTATGAGAGAGCATACAGAACAAAAAATGTAAAAATTTGCATTTTTTTATGCCTCAAGGTCAGTATGCTACTGTATTGCAGTCTTGCACTGATATGAAGAGGAAATGAAGGTTAACCGTCGAGTTTCTCCCTGCCATATTGACAAGGTCTTGTATGTTTTGGCAATTCAAAATTTGTGCTCCGAGCATTATGCATCTGCAGCTTTTCTGTTGACACCTTTAACTGTTATGTCATTGCTGTCACAAATGCTGTTCTTGAATGCTAATCTCAATCATGGAAATCTGTTTAAACTAACTTGATTTAGATAAAATGATTAGCACTTTAGCTAAACTGTCTAGCTGGTATTAGTCATAAACTGGAATTGAAAGCATCTATTGTGGATATTGTCAATTAACATCCTTGAGTTAGAATAGTCTGTACTAGTTGCACGTCTGGTATCAGTAGCAAAGCTGTTTTTCTTCCTTGACATTCCACCACGGTCAAATAATGAATAATATCGTGAGTAGATTAAACAAAAGAATGGTAGGTCAGTCACTGTTGCAATGTGTGGAAATGTTATGCTGAATGAATGGGTTTTTAGGTTTCAGTGATTTAATTCCGACAGTTTTCGCTTGCTTATTTTTAGTTTCCTGAAATTTTGATTTGAACAATTGACATTGTCAATTATTCTGTTTCTGTGGATTTTGTTGGAATATCCTCCCTACCAAATCTAAAATGTCTTCAAGCAAACAATTTTGATGTTGAATATTGATGTCATTTGAATAAGTGTGTAGAATTTGTGAAGCTGGCCTGCCTTGTCAGATATCAGAACTGGCAAATTATATGTGACGTCTGCCAGATTAGAGAGCCCTGCATGTAATGAAAATGTGTTTATTTTCAGAATTAATATCACATTTCGAATTATGTCTAGTAGATATTACTGACAAATCACGGGCATGAGTGGCAACCATTTAAGCAACAATTTTTTGGGGGCAAGAAAAAACGAACATTCAAATGGGTGACATCATGCATGATATAGTGCTACGGCAGCCTTGGGTTTAATCCTGATCTCTCGTGTTGTCTGTTTGGAGTTTGCAAGTTTAGTTGAGGGAAACAGCATGGAAACATGTCCTTCATCCCACCAAGTCCTCACTGATCATATATTCACATTACTTCAACGATATCCCACTTTCTCATCTATTCTTGCACAACCAGGGTGATTTAGAGGCCAATCAACCGACAAACCAGCACACCTTTGCAATGTGGGAGGAAACCGGGTCGCAGGGAGAAGGTCCAAACTCCACTCTGATAGTGCCCGAGGTCAGGATCAAACTTCCAACTGCTGCACCACTGTGCTGCCCCAATTGACAATTATTACATTTTCTATGGGTTCTTGCTGCAACTGTGTAGGATTTCCCTGGAAGGTCCGATTTCTTGCCATATTCCAATGGTTTGCCAGTTAGTAGGCCAATTAGTTATTTGTAAATTCACTGGAGTTTAGAAGGATGAGGGGGAATCTTATAGAAACATATAAAATTATAAAAGGACTGGACAAGCTAGATGCAGGAAAAATGTTCCCAATGTTGGGCGAGGCCAGAACCAGGGGCCACAGTCTTAGAATAAAGGGGAGGTCATTTAAGACTGAGGTGAGAAAAAACGTTTTCACCCAGAGAGTTGTGAATTTATGGAATTCCCTGCCACAGAGGGCAGTGGAGGCCAAATCACTGGATGGATTTAAGAGAGAGTTAGATGGAGCTCTAGGGGCTAGTGGAGTCGAGGGATATGGGGAGAAGGCAGGCACGGGTTATTGATAGGGGACGATCAGCCATGATCACAATGAATGGCGGTGCTGGCTCGAAGGGCCGAATGGCCTCCTCCTGCACCTATTTTCTATGTTTCTATGTTAAATCACCTCTCGTTTTCATGGTAAGAAAAGTATCATGGGTCAGTGGGCTTGTGAATGGTTATAGGCTGCGGAATGGAACTCTGGGAATACTCAGAGAGCAGGCAAAGACTCGTTGGGCCAACTGACGACCTCCTATAACATAAGAGAGTATGATGTGATGGAAGGTAGTGTTTTGGTGACACAGGAGTCTACAGATGCTGGAATAGGGAGGAAATGCAAAATACTGGAGGAACTCTGCAAGTCAGGCAGCATCTGGGGATTGAATGGACAGGCACGCTTTGGGCCTGAACCTATCTTTGGGCTCAAAACATTGTCTATCCATTCCCTCCCTATTTGCTGTCTGGCCCACTGAGTTCTTCTAACACTTTGTACTCTGTTTGCTATCATTTATTCTTAATCTTTATCGTCTTTCACTTTTGATTGAATTTTAGATTGCAGGCACTATAGATTATGATGAACAAAGGCTCAGATGTGGAGAATAATCCAGGAATGGAATTAGCTCTGTGACCAGTTAATTGGACAATACTGCACTATAGGCTTTCAATCTGAGTAATTAAGTAGATTTATTGTTCTAACTTTTTAATGTGAGACAGAATATTGAGCTTAGTTTAACACTTCTGGTAGTGATATAGTAACAGTTAATACAACATAGTGCTTCCCATCAATAATCACTATGCACATTGATTCTGAGGTTGACGCAGGAAGTGTGGTCAATGTTACTTCCTCCAACAATGTAAATGTGTGAAAGTAATATTAGGAACAGGAGGAATCTGTTAACGCTCGAGCCAGTTCTGTCATTCAATGAGATCATGGTTGATGTGTGATCCTAGCTTTAAATATCCATTTCATTTTATACCCTTAAGTCTTTGGGAATAAAACTGCTTTTGCCATTACAATGACAACAGTTAATTCTGGAGGTATTTAACAAGAAATTATTTCCTGAAGATTTTCCTTCTAAATGCATGGTCTGTGGAACCTATATATTTCAGGCTTTTGTTTGCTTCTACTTGGGATTGATTAAAAAAAAATGTTGACCTGCTGATGCTAAAAGTGTGCAATTTAACACATGTCACAGTTAAAGGTGACTTTTAAATTCCTTGCAGTTCTGCACAAATTCTTTTTGGTTGTTCAGCAACATAAATTTACTTTAAAGATTTTACCGCTGCCATTTTGTCCAATGTGTGGAATTTTTTACAGTGGCTGATAACCTGTGTGTAGGCTTGCTAGTTTTGTTTATCCAAGTTGGCACAGAAACCACTTTGCTTGGTCTTTCAATAGTCTGATGTATGTTGTCAGCGTGCCAGGGAGTTTCTACTCACATGAAAGTATTGCACCTTAAGATTTGATGTACTGATTTGCTTACCTCAAAAGTAGTATTTTGAAAGATCCTAATATCAATGGTTTTACCTCGACATCTGGCCTGGTTATGTGGAATATTACAGCATCAATACTACATGTATCCAGGTGATAAAAGAATTGGGAAGACTCTGTATCCATTGGCTTTGCAATATGCCTGGTAATGCTTAAATACTACAGCTGATCATGGTTTTTAGACTTCTTTTAACTATTGCAAAAGCTGTTTCTCAAAAGGTGAGTTGTATTTTTAATCTTTGATCTGCTTATTTACATGAATCAAACACCAAAAATCCAAATATCTATCAATAGGCCAATGGAAAAAAATAAAATGAGCTGTTTCAATAAAATGGCAGAAGAGTAGTTATTTTTAACATACACTTTTTGTGTTGCACCATTTTTGGGAAGAGCTATTATTCCAATTAAAATGGCCCTGTTTTTTGTTTTCGGAAAATCTTGCTCATTTCTGCAGTGTTTCTTAATTGAATACTTTTGTATTGCGGGTCTACTTCACGTATGGACATCATTCCCGTGTTTACTGTTGATGGAAATGGGTGGATGTGCTTTACCAGATACAAGATATACTCTCTCCAGGACAGGAACAGTGACTTATTTTGAAACTTTTAAGTACAGGACCAGTATGTTGCAACAGAATAATAATGGGCTGTGTTGTAAACTTGGCAGATCTGTAAGGACCACCTGCTGTACAAAGCACTTTGTGTGCAGTTGGGTTCCAACAGTACCAGCACAAATGAATCGAGAAATACTGCTGCATATTCTCTTTTTTTCTCTCCCCTCTCAACAGTTGTGTTAGATTTTCACAGCACAACAGTACACTGATTTAAAAATGTGTCCAATTTACTTGGTTATTTCACCACCACAGTTGTTTTGTCCTGTCGTGTTCACTCAAAGGTTCAGATTGCAATACATAAAGTAACTCTTAGCTTAGTGGACCCTGAAAGTTGTTGCCTGACTAATTGAAAGAACACATAGGATTTTCTCTGTTCTCAGAATCAAATAATAAGTTTTTTTTTAAAAGGACTATTGTATATGTGGATGTTATTGTAGCAACATGCCTGCATAGGTTGTTTGGCTGAATGGCATTATTTGAGGAGAGAAAGAAAACTATTCAACCTAAAGTTTTGAATTGGAATCCCAGGGTCTTCTGTACTCCACTTCGTGAACCTAGTATTTCAGTAACTAATTAGGGTTAAAGATTTGTTATGTAAAGCTTTAAGTGGCCAAGTGTGACAATTTGACATCTAGAAAGAAGACTTTAAAATATTTTATCTTAAAATTATCATTGTGGCATTAGCATAACTTGAAGTTTTTAACTGACACTTTTTTAAATTGTAAAAATTTTGTGTTTGTAAATGTTTCAAACTTTTATTTGAGTATTCTCACTTTGTTCTTGTTCTTTTTGGTTTAAACTCCCATTTTGAATTTTATACCAGCAGAACCATTTGGTCTCTATTTATGACTTCCTGTAATAATCAGAAGTGGTTATAGTTTGGTCACAAAATTCCTGACCCACACATGCTGAGCAACACAAAGTGCATTGTACATTCAAACTAACACATTGTTCCTGCTGATGTAGGTTCTTTTGAATAAGGGATTTCCAGATACCCAAGGTCTGCGAGTATTCATGCTAACAAATATCTGTCAACTTGTTGGACTTTGAATATAAATTGGCAGAGGAATCTGAGGATAGATAATCCCTCTGCGGTGTGATTGCACAATTGATCGTGGTTTTTGTAGAAAACATGCCCAGTAAGATATTGAATGTAGCCAAACAATGTGCTAAAATGTGAGGTGTATGAATGTACTAAACCACTTGGTAGTTAAGTACACAGATACCCTTTAATCTTGAGTGACAGTGGTGAAGATAAAAGTTGCGTACTGTGATGAGATGGGTGGATTTGTTTTATTGAAGGCAATGTCATCAAAGTTGGAAGTTGAGAGTTCAGAGTTGCAAAAAAAAAAAAAACTTTAGGATTTATACTGCTGTCATAGGCCGCATCAGGATTTAATTTTCTGAAGTGGATGCAGGTTGTACAAGCTTTGTTTTACACACAATCACTGAGCACATACAATAACAAGCAAATAGTTATGCCCAACACTGTCTGCGTGAGTAAACTGAAATGCTTTTTGACTGTGAATAAATTTGTTTTCAGTACGTTAATTGTCTTTCCATTACAAATTTAGAAAATAATGCAATGTGGTCCATATACATTAAACGGTTGTATCATTTTTTTTAATAAGAGACTACTTTACTGTATCACATACGTTGACACTTCTGCTTTCCACACTCAGTGGGCTGAATCGAAGTGACTGATGACAGCCGTTCTCTAAGACACAGCAGCTGCGAGTAGTTCAGACCTCTTGGACTTGTGTACATGCTTAGCCCAATGGAGAAGCTTGAACTGACCCAGAGGTTAGATCCCAGTGCCCCTGACCTCTTGTTTTGCTGCTGGACTCTCCTTTTGATGGCCACAGTGGAGCACTAACTGTGTGTATGTTCTCCGTACTTTCCTATTCCCCATTTCACTTTTTAGTGTTTAATTATGCACCAGTATTTTAAATAGTTCATTTGATTAGTTTTAATATCTTTTGATCGGTGAAATTATAAAAGCCTTTGACAGTGGCTATCTGGGTGCACTGGGGTCTATGCAATTGGTTGGCTGAAGCCTATCTACTGCTTCGAAATCGTTCCAACGGCCTAGTGGCCTTGCCCCATTCCTAAATAGTCTTCCCAAGGATATTTGCACTGATAGGTTCCTTTTACTTTTGTACTTTATTGTGAGGGCAGTGACTTTGACTAACTTTTTTTTTAAAGCTGCATCATTACCCATTTCACTGTTTAAGAAGGAACTGCAGATGCTGGAAAATCAAAGGTAGACAAAAATGCTGGAGAAACTCAGCAGGTGAGGCAGCATCTATGGAGCGAAGGAAATAGGCAACGTTTCGGGTCAAAACCCTTCTTCAGAGGGTTTCGACCCAAAACTTTGCCTATTTCCTTCGCTCCATAGATGCTGCCTCACCCGCTGAGTTTCTCCAGCATTTTTATCTACCATCCATTTCACTGTACTGGTTTGGAACTAAGATTATGGGAGGAATCAACACTGAAGATTGTAAGAGAGCTTACCTTTTTTCTTGGGGCACTTAATTACAGTGTCACCAAGTGGCAGTATTTGGAAATGCAGACGTAGGGTTTTGTTTTATTTTCTAGTTTTAATTTTTGAACACGAGTTAGCCATTTTATTTTAAGACCATAACCACCACCCTTCCACACAAGGTCCTTTCTCTCTTCCAAATCTGCTACTCTAGACTCCATAACAGAAACTTTTCTCTGTAAACTCTGGATGTGGCAATGATCTTGATTTTCATTTCCTACTTCCTACTGCAGCACTGTGACCTTGAATTTGCCCTTGTCAGCAGGTGTTACAACAAAATCAGGGATGATGTCCTTGTTGGTAATTTAACCGTTGCCTTGTGGAGGTTGAATGGTTATTATAGTCCCTCTGGGGCATCAAGCTCTGCTTTCTCATGTTATTGCTGGACTCTACCTTGCAGATAAAATGTTTTATAGGTTTTTGAACAATACAGGCACCTTACATTTTACGTATGTTTGATTTTGTGCATTTTTGAAATAGCACTCTTGTTCAATTAGTACAAAAAACAAATTTACGTGCTAATTAAAAATAAAAAGAACACGCTCATAATTATGACTGTGTAAATATGTTTGATTTGTATGTTTTTGAATTACATGCTTTTCAGGAGCGTTATCCCTGCATAAAACACAAGGTGTTTATACTTGCATGGGAAGGGTGTAGAGGGATCTAGGCCTAATGCAGGCGTGTGATTATTGTAGCTGGGTATCATGGTTGGCATTGATGAGGTGAGATGAATGGGTATGTTTCGATGGTTCACGAATTGTCCATTCACGAATTGACACTCATCCCCATGACTTCCCAAGTCTGCAATTCCATCACCCTCCAAATTCAATGAATTGTTTCCCGTGTACTTTCGTCATTCCACCAGAAAACACATTGTCTCCTTTTCCTTTCATTATCATTTGGAACATTCTTGATTACCCCCACAAACCATTGCACTGGCCTTGCAAGTGCTGGAGATGCTGTGCCACTTCCTCTTCCTCAGTTCAAGGCCCCAAACACTCCTCCCAAGTGAAGCAATAGTTAACTTGGGTGGAACTTAGCACAAGATCTCTTGCACTGTTGACTTGAGGAACAGCAACCACCTTATCTTTTCATTTACACCACATTTATTCTGAATTCAAATTTAGTTAGCAATTTTAGAATACGCCTACTACTTCCATTAGCTACTCGCAACCTTTTTTCCTATTATCATTGTTGTGCTTAGTTTAGAGACACAACGTGGAAACAGGCCCTTCGTCCCACCGAGTCTGCACCGACCAGTGATCCCCGCACATTAACACTATCCGACACACACTAGGGACAATTTACACTTGTACCAGGCCAATTAACCTACAAACCTGTACGTCTTTAGAATGTGGGAGGAAACCGAAAATCTCTGAGAAAACCCACGCTGTCACGGGGAGAACGTACAAACTCCGTACAGACAGCACCCGTAGTCGGGATCGTAGTCTCTGGTGCTGCAAGCGCTGTACGGCAGCAACTGTATAACTGCCCCACCGTGCCGCCCTGTAGCATGGGCATTGGTTTTAATACTTCTGCCATTCTACTCAATCGTGTCCTTTCTTTACTTCATTCTCCATTCCCCACAGTGCAAACTGCCCTCTCCCAATTGACTCATTTCTTTCTTTGAATTGACTAATAAATTGCCTATCAAAATTCTTCCAGTTCTAAAGGAGGGAATTTGACCTGAAAACATTTTTCTCTGCACAGATGCTGCTTAGTCAGCAAAGTTGAAACATTTGTTTTATTGAATAATTAAAAGCTGACGGAATGACCAAAATAAACATGCACAACTTTTAGTGCGAGTCTGTCTGAAGAAGGGTCCCAATCCGAAATGTTGCATATCCATGTTCTCCAGAGATGCTGCCTGACCAGCTGAGTTATTCCAGCATTTTGTGTCCTTAAGTGCCAGTCAGCTTGTTTAGAAGTTAGTAAAAACCTATTGTGATGTGTTTAGTAATATTTCTACTGAAATTGAAATAAGGGCTTTTTATGGGGGGGGGGGGGGAATTAGTGAACATTTAATATTTATCACCAGCTTCATGTCTACTGAGACTTTTGGGTAAATTATTCGTGCAATGAAGCTTTTGGGGTACAAAACAACTTGGACAATAACTTAAGTGTTTTTTTCTATTGCAAACCATTAAAGATGCTGTTAAAGAGAAGTTGGGTTTAACTTGCATTTGGACAGTTGGTGCTTTATCATTTTGATTGCAAAATCCAGTGAGCTCAAAAGAGGGAAAAAAAGAGTCAAATAAACAGGTCTCCATTTCAGTAGAAGCCACTGCAGAAATTAATGTTTACTGAGTTCTGTGATGAGCTGTCCTCTGGTCTATAAAGAGCAACTTGATTCAGATTTTCTAATCTTTGTTCCTGACATTTATATCGCAGTGGAAAGCAATTCTATGTATGTGGAAAGTGTTACTGTTTTGATTATGGTTGGAAAAGTAGTTCCAACGTTTTTTTTTTAAGTGCTAAAGCATAATTTTAAACCAGATGTTTGTGGACGAGCAACAATTTTGATTCCGTTTTTGAATGCTCTGTGTTCTGCTTTCAGCATTTGGAACTTCTACATCACTAAATGCAAGGAAAGGGACAAGCCAGGTGCTCAAGCTTGAAATCGAAGCTCTAAGGCTTTGCATTGTCTCAATGTGATGAGAATACAATATCAAGACGACCAAGAAAGAACATCTGAAGAAGAGCTTATGCCTTGGTTTACTGACCAGCCCCATGAATTTGTGGTAAAGCCCACAGAGAGCGTGATAATGAAAACATCTGGTGTCCAAGACGACAATGTAAACTCAACGCTTGATTTTTCGGATGCAAAAAATTCGATTGAACACCACTGTTCAATTTGTGATCAATACTTTCCTTTTAGCAGTCTTTTGGCACAACACATGACCATGCACACAAATAAAAAGCCATTTAACTGTCCCTTCTGCAACCATAAAACTTCTCAAAAAGCCCATTTGAAAATTCACCTCCGAAAGCACAAACTAGACCATTTACAAGGAGAAAAAACGGGAAGGAATAAGGCCAACTTGTCACCCATAAATTTTGATATCGCACATACGGTGTCTGATGGTATCGCGACTAATGAGACAGGTGTGACTGAGATTGATGTTAAACCGGTAAACGGTGTTACTTTGTCCCTTGAGAGCTTGGAAGGAAAGGTAGTCCAAGCTGAAGCGTGCCCACCTCTCCCGTGTATGTTCTGCAAAAAAAGCTTTCAACACTCAGATGATCTCCATCACCATGTGGTCATTCAGCACAAGCCTACACTCTGTGAGCCAGCAGTCCTTCGAGTAGAGGAAGGTTTGAGCCCCGTCGAAGAGGGGCATGTCGCTGTAAGTTCTCCAGAACAGGAGGCAATGGATGAAAATGACGATGGTGAGCTGAGCTGCAAAGTTTGTGGCCTGTCCTGTGAGAGTGCTTTGAGTCTGGAAACTCACAATCGGAAACACAAGGATTCCTTTACCTATGGCTGCAATGTATGTGGCCGGCGTTTTAAGGAGCCTTGGTTTCTAAAAAACCACATGAGGACACACTTGAGTAAAGCCAAGGGAAAATCGCAGCAGGATCCAGAAGGTCCTGCAACGATCAATAATGTTGCTATGCAGGAGCCAATTTTGGGAAACGTTGCTTCTCCCTACAAAATGTGTATGGTGTGTGGATTTCTTTTCCCGAACAAAGACAGCTTAAAGGAACACAGCAAAGTTCACAACAAAGATTTGACAGAGAAGATGGATGATCACTCCATAAGTCCAGAACCCGCTCTTTCGCAGGATGGATTCCTACAGATGCTGAATTTGAGTCCTTTCCTGTCGCAAAATAGTAACAAATCTGCAAAGCTGGGGAAATGGATACCTGAGCTTGATCCCTTCAACACCTACCAAGCTTGGCAGCTGGCCACCAAAGGGAAAGTGGCAGTAGGCCGAGAGAATGTGAAAGATCCAGGGCTAATAGCAAACTCTGAGAATGAGGAGGAACCATCGGACAAAGAGGATTCCAGTGAACAATGGGCCATGGATAAAGCCAATCAAGGTACGACCTTGGAGAATCTTGACAAGGCTAAAATCAAGCACAACGGTGTAGGGCAGAATGGGTTGCCTCCATTGGGAGAAGTGGATGTTGATCCAAAATTATCTCAGAACAAACTTAAACCAACCAACTGCACAGTATGTGGTAAGATATTCAGAACCTACCATCAGTTAGTGCTGCACTCCAGAGTACACAGGAAAGGCAGGAAAAGTGTGGAGAATCCACCAAGTTCAGTCGATGGTAGTGATCCTGGCACTCAGTCGATAGACTCTATCACAGGGGTGGAAGACCGCAGCCCAGGGACTGACAAGCCTGAGGAAGGCTCTGAAGAGGGCTCAGAAGATGGAGTACTAGGCGAAGGACCTTCATCAGGTAGGTGGCCATAAGTCCATTGAACATCTGTTTCATGCTATTTGTCACTGTGACAAACACTCGGTTTCTTTTGAGAAAAAAAAGATAGTTTTGGAGTAACTCATCAGGACAGGCAGCATAGGTGATGTTTCAGAAAGGGCCCCAACCCGAAACATAACCTGTCCATTTTTGTCCAGAGATACGATACGATACAACTATTTATCCCAGAGAGAAATTGGTCTGCCATCAGTCAAAATATACAATTACAAGGCATTGTAACTGCCTGACCTGTTGAGTTACTCCAGCACTTTGTCTTTTCATTTTGTAAATGGGGCATCTGCAGTTCCTTGTGACTCGTATTTAAACTTGCATTTATCAGCCATTTGGTCTTTAGAATAGAATCTATGTAGACCTTTGCCACTTTTTTATATTTTAATTTTAATTTTGATATTCCTACAGTCAAATAATTCATAGACTTTAAAATTGCCCAACTCTAGCATATAATCATTGAGAGTAGTGGACACACCTAATACATAAGTGTCAAGTTGGGAAAAGGGGAAGTGCAACGGGATCTGGGGGTCCTTGTTCATCAGTCAATGAAAGTAAGCATGCAGGTACAGCAGGCAGTGAAGAATGCGAATAGCATGTTGGCCTTCATAACAAGAGGAGTTGAGTATAGGAGCAAAGGGGTCCTTCTGCAGTTGTACAGGGCCCTAGTGAGACCACACCTGGGGTATTGTGTGCAGTTTTGGTCTCCAAATTTGAAGAAGGACAGTTTTGGTCTCCAAATCTGAGGAAGGACATTCGTGCTAGTGCAGCGTAGGTTCACAAGATTAATTCCCGGAATGGCAGGACTGCCATATGCTAAGAGAATGGAGCGGCTGGGCTTATATACTCTGGAATTTAGAAGGATGAGAGGGTATCTTATTGAAACATATAAGATTATTAATGGTTTGGACACGCTAGAGGCAGGAAACATGTTCCCGATGTTGGGGGAGTCCAGAACCAGGGGCACATTTTAAGAATAAGGGGTAAGCTACTTAGAACGGAGATGAGGAAACACTTTTTCACACAGAGTTGTGAGTTTGTGGAATTCTCTGCCTCAGAGGGCGGTGGAGGCTGGTTTTCTGGATACTTTCAAGTGAGAGCTAGATAGAGCTCTTAAAGATAGCGGAGTCAGGGGATATGGAGAGAAGGCAGGAAAGGGGTACTGATTGGGGATGATCAGCCATGATCACATTGAATGGCGGTGCTGGCTCGAAGGGCCGAATGGCCTACTCCTGCACCTATTGTCTATGTGGTGGATCTGTCTCTGGAACATTTGGTGCTGTTTGAGACCCACTGAGGTGGTTTGGGTGCATATCATTAAAAAAGTAAAAGAGACAAGACCATGGGCTCATGGGTTTGAGACGCTTGTGGATGAGTGTTATGGATTCATAGAAAGGTGGAAGGTAAGTTCTAGAGGACGTAAGGCACTGAATTCGGAACAAGAAATCTTGTCTCAAGGGATTGGTGTTGGTTTATTATTTTTGCGTGTACTGAGATACAGTGAAAAATATTTTGTTTTGCATGCTCTCCAGGCAAATACCATACGTGGGTGCATTCATTCATGCCACACCCAAGCATGTACAAAGAGAAAAATACCAAAGTACAGAATATAGAGTTATAGCAATATAGTGTTACGTAAAGGTCCAAGGTCAACAGTGATGCAGGTTGGAAGATAAGAACTACACCCTAGCTTGTGGGAGATCTGTTCAGTAGACTAATAACAATGGGGAAGAAGCTGTTCAGGAAAAAGTGTAATGTACTTTTAAGCTTTGTATCTTCTGCCTGATGGGAAAGGGGAGAAAAGGGATTGACTGTGGTCGAAGCGGTTCTTGACTATGTTGGCTGCCTTCCCAAGATCACTTATTTTGTGCTGATATGCATTACTGGGCATGGAATGTCACTTGAGGGGCAGCTGCAGCCTAGTTGGGGAGCGCTGGGACAGCCATGGCAAGGGTTTGATGAAGGCTGATGGGGCAGTGCTGTGCTCTCAGTGCGTCAAGGGCGTCTTGGGATCTGAGGTGGGCATCAATGAGTCAGTTGAGCCTGCGATCAATAGGTGTGCAGTTCAGCAGGAAAGATTGGATTGGGTGATCAAACCACAGATGACTCTGTTTTTGGGGAAGGTGTTTGTGGGTGGGGTGGATGGAGGTGAATAAAGGAGAATGGACAAGTAGCTGTGCAAAAATATTCTAATTTTGTGCACATAAGTGGCACAGAATATTCGATCTGGAGAGGAACAGTTTGTGATGGGAAGTGAAAATTAATAAAACCCTGCACATACTGGAAATCTGAAATAAAAACTGAAAATGCTGGAACCTCTTAACAGGTCAGGTAACATCTGTAGAAAGAGAAACTGGTCAGATTTCAAGTCAGAGACTTTTTGTCAGAGCAGCTTAGGATGGTGAGTGTTTATATCACTTTATTGTTGTGTGAGAGGAAGCACAGTCTAACTTTGGACAAATCTATGAATTATTTGTAATTCTACAAAATACTTTTTTATAATGGTGTTCCTGGGGAGAAATCATTGTAAATAGTGTTATCACTGAAAATGAAGAAAATCATTTGTGATTACATTTCTAGGTCATGGTTTCTTAACAGAAATGTGCAATCTAATTATCTCTATTCAATACAAAAAATAAGGGGGGGGGGGGGGGGGTGGTTGGCAGCATTGTGTGGTTTAAACCACATGTGGAGTTTTGTTTTGTTTTATATTTGTAAGGTCAGTTTTTAAGCTGCAAAATTGTTCTTTAAATTTCAGGTTTTTAGACTCTTGTCTCTTTGTTCCAGGACCTGCTTTAGAGTTAGAGTATGTTGTCTTTCCTTTTAAGCAGCTTTTTTTTTGGGGGGGCCTATTTTTTTTCTGTTGTGGGTTTCTAACCTTCAGCTAATCTTCATTATAATGATTAAATCAGCCTTACCGAGAGATCGTAGTCCATTGCAGATTTTAATTATTTTTTAAGGTATTTTTTTAAGCTTCTATGCTTAAATCATCAAATTTGGCAAAGATACTAAGGAAAGGTGGTGGTGGGGTGGCAAAATCGTTTATTACAGAAGTTTTGTACATCAGTTGCAAACATTCTAACTACTTCTGGAAGTATCTTAATTACAGCGCTATTAATGGCACATCCCTTTTTAAAATTCATCAAAATAACACTAAACTATTGATGCCTATGAAATATGAGAATTGCATGAAAGCACAGATAAAGGCTCTCAGGTGCTTTGAGCTTGTTCCAGATTTACCAGTTATCCAAGTCAGTAAAGTGTGTATTTTTCTTTGTTATCTCTGTAGATTTTTAGATGTTTGTGCACCTTTTACAATGTCTTGGAGGAAAGGCACTGAATAAACACATTGTATAGCTCAGCCTGCAAGCAGTGCAAAATGCCTTTGCCTCATGTTTTTATCCCTTGCCAGTAAGTGAGTCATTTTGTTTTGGAATTGAAATCGTGGTGAAAATTAGATACCTGTTTGATGAGGGACTAATGTGTAAGTTGTTGTGCATTGTGTGAAATTGTTCCTAGTTTTAAAACTTAAAAATTAATTGCTTTCATGTGGTGGTATCGGCTGAATGTAATGTGATCACCTCTAATATCTATACCTCTTTAAAATGGCCTCAGTGACACAGAATGCCAAACAATACAAAAGCGTTTAACAAGACAATGATACCTTGTGCTGTTGGGTCATTACGTATGTTTTAAATGTAGAAGTCAAAAATATCTTGGTGATGTTACTCCAGGTGCAGTGAATTGATTGAAATAAACATTGATCTAGAATTAGCTTGAACCTTCTTACCAATGATGGATAATATTGACCAACCCATCCCTCAGCCATTTTACTTCAGTTGTTGATTATTACAGCTGTTGGTAATGGTATGACTGCAGGACCTTAATAATGACTTTCCTTCATATAGTGTCTTTAATGTAGCTGAAAAATTGCCAGAGGTAGTTCAGTTTATCAGCAAACAGTTTGCCAGCTGCATCATAGCATATTAGGCGATATCAGCAGATAATGATGCCTATTTGAAAAGGGGGACATGCTTTGTAAGAAAGAGTTGTAGGGTTTAGGAGAGAACTCCAGACTTGGCAACCATAACTGCCAACGGTGGAACATTTATATTGGGGGTTAAGCAAGGGACCAGATACTGAGAGGCTCTGATCTGAGTGTTTAGAGAGGGAATGTCCATGGTAAAAATTGGAAAAAACAACTAAGATGGACATTTTATGGTCAATGCTCACTTGACCTGAAGCAATGTGGATCAAAAATACTAATACTGACTGGTGAATGTCACGATGCAAGTTGCAACATGGCCAGCAGTGTTGGTTTGGGGTTGTCAGGACCTTCATGTACAAGGAAGACTGGCAAGGGCTATATTAAAATGGCAACTTAAATGTAATGAAAGGTAAGCATGAGGGTTTCTGTGGACATTGAGCAGGCCAGGGCCAGTATCAGAGGAGAGAATAGCTGGCCTTGATGATAGTATGAGAATAGATTTCTGAAACCTGATTCTAGGTCGGATGCGACGAGATTTGTGAGCATTACCTTTTCGGTTTCACACGGTTTTGATTGAGAGAGATGGTCGGTAAGGAACTGACTTTGTGAAAAGGATTGGAATGTTAATTTAAATCTTACCAATATTTGGAAGAAATGTGTGCTCTCCCCTGATGGGGCAAGCTCTCTGGAGAATTTGGTGATTATGGCATTGTTGAGAGGAGATACTAAGGTACAACTGGGTGTTCCCCTTCTTCCCGGTTTTGATCTTTTCAGTTTAATCTTTTCAATCTACCAGTGGACATGAGTGGTAAGAAAGCAAGCTTAGGTAAAGCCATTGCAGGTGGCTTAATGGCATTGGCAAGAGAGATGAGTGCCAACTGAATACAATCCAAACTAGCTAGATAACACCAAAGGCAAAGGCTGCAGAAAGCCATGAAAAACAAATGAGACAGAATAAATTGCCTTGGGCTGACTCAAAACCCTGATTGGATCAAACATGAAGCTCTAGTAAGTTGAATAAGAAGATGCAGTTGTGTGGACCCTTCCATTATAATCATATTTTATACTAGTCATATATTTTGATAATTTCAAAATTATTTTTACTTTGTCCTGTCATTGAAAACGTTGATGTGTCCCTTTCCATTTAAACTTGCGATTTTTATGGGAACACGAAAGGAACGCTAACAAATAAGCTGTATTATCAGATTTATAAACTTTAAATGATTTCGGAATTCCGGTATATATAATTTCTTAAATTGGTGCCTAAGGTCAAGGCAATTTGCCATGATAAATGTAAAATTTAGACCGACTCTTATTCTAATATTCAATTCAATAACTCAATTTTCTTTCCAAATAATTTTAAGATTATGGTGCAATTGCACCATCTAGTGCTCAGCCACTTGTATTACAGTAAAATAATTTCTAATTTACCAAACTCCTAATTCAACCAGAATGCATGGGTCATTTAAATACTTATGTTGATAAAATGGCCTTCAACTGGTTGTGTCTCAGTGAGGCTTGTTACCGGGGAAAATTGGGAAGCACTGTTGCTGGGCTATCCTGATACTTCCATGCAGCAGATTATTTATTTTAATGGAAACTTAAAATTTGTCATTTGCACAATTGAAAATGTCCCTTTTACACTCCTTGAATTTGCAATCATTTAGTAATGCACACACACACACACACACACACACACACACACACACACACACACACACACACACACACACACACACACACACACTCACACACACTCACACTCACTCACACTCACACTCACACTCACACTCACACTCACACTCACACTCACACTCACACTCACACTCACACTCACACTCACACTCACACTCACACTCACACACGCACACACACTCACACTCACACACGCACACACACAGACACACACACACACACTCACACAGACACTCACACACTCACACAGACACAGACACAGACACAGACACAGACACACACTCACACACACACACACTCACACACAGACACACACACACACACACACACACACACACACACACACACAGACACAGACAGACACGCACACGCACACACACAGACACACACACACACACACACGACTTTTAGTATTATAGAGATGTGTGGGGCAATTTTATTTTTTCACGGTGGTGGGTGTTTGGAAAATGCTGTCGGAGATAGTGGTGGGGATAGATGTGATAGTGGCATTTAAGAGCCTTTAGATTAGTTGGGTGTTGGGAATGGAATGATATGGATTATGTAAAAGCAGATGAGATCAGTTTGTGCTGGCACCATGTTCAGCTTGAGTGTGTGCTTCAAGCTTACAATTTTTGTCAAATTTCTTGGTAAAAATATGGTTTCTATAGAACATTAATTGTCATGAATAACACTGCAGACCTTTTTGATAATGGCTTAAACAATTAAACTTTAATTTTGACATTAATCGGGTGATAAGTTGGGGGAAATCATCAGTACTGCACACAGGTCTACCTAGTGGCCACATAGTGTAACTACATCATGGATAGCACAAAATGAATGCTCTTATCATTTTTGGGGATGATTGTTTGTATCTCTGGCAACACTGGTGTATTATCGCTCAGTACCAGAGGCTATAAGCGGACTTTTCCCTGTAATTAAAAATGTGAAAGGCTAAATCACATGTATACAATTCTTAATTTAATGGCAACTGCCTTTGTTTGCTGTCTTAATGTAGCTGCAACTCGTCCACCACCTACACCATTATAAAAGTTAAAGCCTGACTTTTTAAGCGACATTACCACCGTGTTTTGCCCGTAGGGATTGATGGATAACATTTAGCTGCAAAATTCCTGCCTTTACAAAGAACAATTTTGCAAAGAACATTAACCCTGTGGATGCTCAGAGTTTCAAATCTGGGATTAGCCTGTTCAGTTCACTGCTGTATTGCACTTTTGTCCCCTACAGTTTCATTGTAACGCTTTGAATTAAATCACAATTTAAGTGATATTGTCAAACAGGGATATTTACAATTGGCATTAGCTAAGCACAGAAGTCACTCAATGCATGACTGGTTTTACTGCCATGTTGGCCAGATGTAAAGGATCTAATTAATCAATTGGATTTTTTTTTCTTGTGCTCTTACCAAGTTAAATTAATGTGAATTATGGACCACATGGGACAATCTATATATAACTAAAATTCTGATCTTGTTATCTTCCGGTTTGGCGGTCATTCTATTTGCACAAAAACGGTATGCGATAGCGCTACCATTTTCTCCAGCTTACTCACCGTTCTCCTATGCAGCGATTGCACCAAGTTTTGTTCCGATCGGTGGAAGCTGGTAAGAGTTATCGAGGTTTAAAAACTTTAAAACCGCGTGTGCGCAGATCGATTGGCTCGTCTGCCATTCAGCACCAGGCGGATTGGTCCCTTCTACTGTCACTCCGCGGGACGGTCCGCCCCTTCCTGCGCCATCGCGTCTTTACTGCAGCTGCGGGAGGCTCTGGATGGTCGGCGGAGGTCTCCAACTGGACACAATTTTCGGACGGAGCGGAAACGGCCCGACCCGACCCCAGCCAGCGAGGAGTCGGAGATGGCGCTGATGTTCGCAAACGGAAAGCGGAGACTCTGATCCCGGCGGAGGAAAACGACCAGCGACCGCTGTGCGTCCCCATCGCACCCCCAACCCCTTCCCCTCTGGTCCCCTCCCTGGCTCCTGCCGCCACGGCCCCCTCCCCCGTGATACCGCACTCTCCCCCATGGCTCTTCCCCGTCTTTTCTCCGAGCTCCCCACACCCCTTCCCCCCCCCCCACACCCTTCTCTCCCCCACACCCTTCTCTCCCCCACACCCTTTTCTCTCCCCCACACCCTTTTCTCTCCCCCCCCACCCTTTTCTCTCCCCCCACCCTTCTCTCCCCCCACCCTTCTCTCCCCCCACCCTTCTCTCCCCCCCACCCTTCTCTCCCCCCCCCCCATACTCAGACCACCTCTCAGTTATGCTAATTCCAGCTTACAGACCTCTATTGACCAGGAACAAGCCGTCTGTGAAGCAGATCAGAGCATGGCCAGAGGGAGCCACCTCAGCTCTCAAAGACTGTTTCGACTGCACAGATTGGACCGTTTTTAGGGAGGCTTCCACTACCAACCATCATGTCAACTTGATGGAATACACTGAATCTGTGACTGGATATATATTCAAATGCATGGAAGATGTGACCGTCATCAAAAACATCACCACGAGGGCCAACAACAAACCCTAACCAGGGCGGTACGTGAGCTCCTGAGAGCACGGAATGCTGCTTTCAAGTCCGGGGACAAAGACGCCCTTAGTACTGCTAGGGCCAACTTGAACCGGGGCGTGAGAACAGCCAAGCGTGTCTATGGACAGAAAATTCAAGCACACTTCACAGACACTAAGGACCCCAAGCGCCTGTGGCAAGGCATCCAGTCTGTCACCAGCTACAGGCCAACACCTCCACCATGCGAGGACAACATAGACTTCCTCAACACACTTAACACCTTCTTCAACCGGTTTGAGGAAGACAACACCACCACACCAACAAAAGCCCCTCCCTGCCCAGACCATGAAACACTTCACCTGGACCCAGCTGATGTGCGGAGGACCCTACTCAAGGTGAACCCCAGTAAAGCTGCAGGTCCTGACAACATACTCTGGGCGTGTGCTCAGAGACTGTGCTGACCAACTCACAGATGTTCTCACGGACATCTACAACACCTCTCTGAGCCAAGCCATCATACCAGCATGCTTCAAAGCCACCACCATCATACCGCTACCCAAGAAATCACCAGCCTCAACACTGAACGACTACCGGCCCATAGCACTCACGTCCATCATGATGAAGTGCTATGAAAGGTTGGTTAAGGCCCACATAACATCCAGTCTCCCCTCTACACTTGACCCATTCCAGTTTGCATACCGTCCCAACCGTTCCACTGATGATGCCATAGCAACAGTACTCCACCTAAGCCTGGCTCATCTGGAAAACAATAACAGTTACGTGCGGTTGCTGTTCATCGATTTCAGCTCCGCCTTCAACACAGTCATCCCCCAACACCTGGTGAATAAACTCGGCGAAATAGGCATCAGCACCCCACTATGCAACTGGTTACTGGACTTCCTCACCGACAGACCACAGACAGTAAGAGTTGGCAAAAACTCATCAGAGACCACCATCATGAACACCGGGGTCCCACAGGGATGTGTGCTGAGCCCTCTGTTGTTCACGCTGATGACACATGACTGTTGTGCCAAACATAACTCGAACCACATCATCAAGTTCGCAGATGACACAACAGTGGTGGGCCTCATCAGCCACGATGACGACTCAGCCTACAGAGAGGAGGTACAACAACAAATCAACTGGTGTGACATCAATAACCTTCAACTCAATGTCGATAAAACAAAAGAAATAACTGTGGACTTCAGGAAGAAACAGACAGCACACACCCCACTCACCATAAATGCCAGTGCAGTGGAGTCTGAAAAGCACCAAGTTCCTGGGAGTACACATCACAGATGATCAGACATGGTCCACCAACACCATCTCCCTAGTCAAGAAAGCACAGCAACGCCTCCACTTCCTTCGACGGATGAGGAGAGCCGACCTCCCTCCTTCTGCCCTCACAACTTTTTACAGGGGTGCCATTGAGAGCATTCTTACCAGCAGTCTCTCAGTCTGGTATGGCAGTTGCTCTGCTGCTGACCAGAAGGCCCTACAGAGAGTGGTGAGGACAGCGGAGAAGATCACTAGATCACCCCAACCAGCAATTCAAGACTTATACCCATCTCGCTGTCGCAAGAGAGCAACCAATATCATCAAAGACACCACCCACCCAGCACACAAACTGTTCACCCTCCTACCATCCGGCAAGCGCTACCGCAGCATGCGGAGCAAAACCACAAGATTCAAAAACAGCTTTTTCCCTCAGGCCATCAGACTACTCAACACACTCAAGAAAATTCCATGAACATTACACAAACAAAGACCAACTGACTGTCAAATTAACTTTAACCCAATGTCTGCAGTATGCTATTTGCACTTTTCTATATTGCACCTTTTATTAATGAATATTTTATATAATATATATGTCCATTGTCTATTTTTATTGGTATATTGTCTCTCTGTGTTATAAATATTATGTGCACATTGGAGTATGGGGAAACGCAATTTCAATCATCTGTGTAACTACTTGTTACATTATTTGAATTGACAATAAAGTTACTATTACTATTACCTTCTCTCCCCCCCATACCCTTCTCTCCCCCCCACACTCTTCTCTCCCCCCCCCCACACTCTTCTCTCCCCCCACACCCTTCTCTCCCCCCACACCCTTATCTCCCCCCCCACACCCTTCTCTCCCCCCCACACCCTTCTCTCCCCCCCACACCCTTCTCTCCCCCCCCACACCCTTCTGTCCCCCCCACACCCTTCTGTCCCCCCCACACCCTTCTCCCCCCCCCACACCCTTCTCTCCCCCCATACCCTTCTCTCACCCCCCACACCCTTCTCTCACCCCCCACACCCTTCTCTCCCCCACCACACCCTTCTCTCCCCCCCCACACCCTTCTCTCCCCCCACACCCTTCTCTCCCCCCCACACCCTTCAACCCCCACACACCCCTCCCCCCCACACACCCTTCTCTCCCCCCCCACACCCTTCTCTCCCCCCCCACACCCTTCTGTCCCCCCCACACCCTTCTGTCCCCCCCACACCCTTCTCCCCCCCCCACACCCTTCTCTCCCCCCATACCCTTCTCTCACCCCCCACACCCTTCTCTCACCCCCCACACCCTTCTCTCCCCCACCACACCCTTCTCTCCCCCCCCACACCCTTCTCTCCCCCCACACCCTTCTCTCCCCCCCACACCCTTCAACCCCCACACACCCCTCCCCCCCACACACCCCTCCCCCCCCACACACCCCTCCACCCCACACACCCCTCCCCCTCCCACACACCCCTCCCTCCACAACCCCCCCACCCACACCCCTCCCACACACTCCTCCACAACCCCCTCCCCACAACCCCCCGGCCCACACATAACCCCTGCCCACACACACCCCTCACCCCCCCCCCCACATCCCTCCTCTCCTGCCCCCCCCTCGCAAACCACTCCCACCTACATACGCACTTCCCTTACCCACCTCACCCCCCACCACACCCAGGCTTGATCTGGCCGCAGATTTGCGATGGGAGATAGTTAAATCAAAGGCAACCTTAGCCTCTGGAGTTTTATTGCCTAGCATCCATTCACTTTTATACAGTTGCAAACACATTGTGTAGAGCGGCTATCACTTATTCCAAGATTAAGGATAGCGCAGTTTTACAACAGGTAATGTTGTTACCTCAATTCTCCAGTGACCAAGTTTGATCCTGACATCCAGTGCTGGCTATGTGGAGTCTTTACCTTCACCATGTGACAGTGTGGGTTTCCTCAAATTGGTTGGTTTTCTCCCACATCTTAAAGTAGCACATGTTGGTATGTTAGTTGAATGTTGTAAAGTTTCCCCAGTGTGGCTGGGCTGGGTAGGAGAATGGGAGTATAAGCATGTGAAATAATATAAGATCCAAGGAAACCAGCAGAGAATTCCAGTTGTGTAGATTCAGTGGGCTGAGTGGTCTTAATTTTGTAAAGTTATATAGAATTTAAAACATTTTACAGTCTATTTTCATGATCCATTTAATCTTGTCATTCTTAAATGTACTTTATTAACTTTTTTTTGTTGTAGATAAAATGTGTATTGACTCACTCTCTTGGATTAAGATGAAGTTGCCAGATATATGGATGGGATGATTTTGGAGGAGAGATGGATGATTAAGCAGCTTTTTTTACTTCCCAGATCGTAGCGAGGATGGCTCGGAACGAGGAAGAAGCAGAGAGTCTGGCTCATCTGGTGAATGCAGTTACTGTGGAAAGTCTTTCCGCTCAAACTATTACCTTAATATTCATCTCAGGATTCACACAGGTATGTCTGCAGTTTCTTTGTGAAATAGTTGCATTGGTTGCAAAGCTACAAAGGAACGTTGGGTTGAGCATGGTGGGTCGAAACCTACAAACATATGATTTCCTCAAGTATATTAAAGGGGAGGCCTTTACAATCGGATCCCCTTTGTCACTCTACCACTAACAGTTGCCCAGTTTTTGCCGAAGATAGTCACAAAAAGCTGGAGCAACTCACGGCTCAGGCAGCATCTCTGGAGAAAAGGAATAGGTGACATTTTGGGTCGAGACCCTTTCCTTCCTGTTTTTTATTTGTTCACTGCAGCATAAAGAGGAATATTGAAACATGTTGAATATCTGTAACCACAAGCACTGTGTTTACTGCTATGTTGAGCTAAAGGCCTAATGAGCAAAATCAGTTTTAGTTTACATTAATATTTTAAAGCAGTGCGATCATTCTTAATGTAGATGGTGAACCATTTTATTCTCATACTATCGGTTAACCCATCTTTCTGTAATCCTGTTTCACATGTCCTGCTTTCCTATTAACAGTTGAATAATAAACCTTTCTCAAAGCTGCTTAATTTTGGTCTCTAGTCTTGTGCAGGACCTCCATCCTGCCTTTCATTTGTATTCATTTTAAAGTAATTGTTCATATATTATATTTTATTATAATAAAAGAGAGTGCGGAAACAGGCCCACTGATTCCGCACCGACCAGCAATCCTCACAGATTAACATTATCCTGCACACAATAGGGACAATTTACATTTATACCAAGCCAATTAACCTACAAACCTGTATGTCTTTGGAGTATGATGTGAGAGGAAACCGAAGTTCTCGGAGAAAACCCACGCAGGTCACGGGGAGAGAGTACAAGCTCCACACAGACAAGCATCCGTCCAAGACCAGTCAGGATCGAACTCGGGTCTCTGGCGCTGTAAGGCAGCAACTCTACTGCTGCGCCACCGTGCTGCCCCATAACTCAAGTATTTCTTGTTGACCATTGAAGGCCTCGGGTCTGGTCACTCATGAACCTCTTACCAAAAAATCCATATTCTTATTCTGGTGTTTTAACCTAGAATTACGTGCCATGCTCCTTAATTGGGTGTTCAATTTGAATAGAACTTACTTTGAGTTGCCTTGTGCATCCAGTAGACTTTGACTTATTACTGCCCCTATGCTTTCAGTGTATTATCCATCAAGCAATCTTCTGTTCTAACCTTTGCACTTGACCAGTACAATCACCAAAAAAAAACCTTTGTGCTATGCATATTTATTGCAACATACCAATAATTGATTACTCTCCCATTCGTTAAATTAAAATCCATCCGACTACTCCAAACCTTTCCACTTAAATGGGCCATATCTCTATGACTAAGCAAGGGTTTATTATCTTTTGGTAGTAGCTGATTAGTAGTGTGTTATACTCCAAGCCTATTTAGTCAACAATCCACTTCTTCCATCTATTGACAACTTTCCCTGTTGGCTTTATGTCACTGTATTCAATTTCATACTTTCATTCAAGGTAACTTTGAGGGTATGAAACATGGTATGAAAGGTAACTTTGAGGGTATGAAACGTGAATTGGGCAAGATTGACTGGCAATTGATTCTTAAAGGGTTGAATATATTACAATTAATGATTTGGACGAGGGAATTGAATGTAACATCTCCAAGTTTGCGGATGACACGAAGCTGGGGGGCAGTGTTAGCTGTGAGGAGCATGCTAGGAGGCTGCAAGGTGACTTGGATAGGCTGGGTGAGTGGGCAAATGCATGGCAGATGCAGTATAATGTGGATAAATGTGAGGTTATCCACTTTGGTGGCAAAAACAGGAAAGTAGACTATTATCTAAATGGTGGCCGATTAAGAAAAGGGGAGATGCAACGAGACCTGGGTGTCATGGTACACCAGTCATTGAAAGTAGGCATGCAGGTGCAGCAGGCAGTGAAGAAAGCGAATGGTATGTTAGCATTCATAGCAAAAGGATTTGAGTATAGGAGCAGGGAGGTTCTACTGCAGTTGTACAGGGTCTTGGTGAGACCACACCTGGAGTATTGCGTACAGTTTTGGTCTCCAAATCTAAGGAAAGACATTCTTGCCATAGAGGGAGTACAGAGAAGGCTCACCAGATTGATTCCTGGGATGTCAGGACTTTCATATGAAGAAAGACTGGATAGACTCGGCTTGTACTCGCTAGAATTTAGAAGATTGAGGGGGATCTTATAGAAACTTACAAAATTCTTAAGGGGTTGGACAGGCTAGATGCAGGAAGATTGTTCCCGATGTTGGGGAAGTCCAGGACAAGGGGTCACAGTTTAAGGATTAAGGGGAAATCCTTTAGGACCGAGATGAGAAAAACATTTTTCACACAGAGAGTGGTGAATCTCTGGAACTCTCTGCCACAGAAGGTAGTTGAGGCCAGTTCATTGACTATATTTAAGAGGGAGTTAGATGTGGCCCTTGTGGCTAAAGGAATCAGGGGGTATGGAGAGAAGGCAGGTACAGGATACTGAGTTGGATGATCAGCCATGATCATATTGAATGGCGGTGCAGGCTCGAAGGGCCGAATGGCCTACTCCTGCACCTATTTTCTATGTTTCTATGTTTCTATTTCCTTAGATAGAATTTTCCCCATCATTCATCCTCTGAAGGATTTCATGATCATAGTCATACAGCGTGAAAACAGGCCCTTCTGCCCAATTTGCCCACACTGACCAAGGTGCCCCATCTACACTAGTCCTATCTACCTGCCTGTGTTTGGCCCATATCCCTTTTTAATTTTGATAGTACCTGCCTCAACTCCCCCCTGGCAGCTCATTCCATATATCTGCCACCCTCTTCGGGTTCTCATTGAATCTTTCCCCCTCACCATAAACCCATGTCCTCTGTGAAACTTCATGAAAGATGTAGACATGTGATATACTTTAGTTTAGAGATACAGCACAGAAACAGGCCCTTTGGTCCACTGAGTCTGCGCCGACCAGCAATTTCCCCCACACTAGCATTATCCTGCACACTAGGGACAATTTACAATTTTACCTAAGGTAATTAACGTACAAACTTGTACATCTTTGGAATATGGGAGGAAACCGGAGCACCCGGAGGAAACCCACGCAGTCACGGGGAGAACGAACAAATAACACATTCTTGGCGCTGTAAGGCAGCAACTCTACCACTATGCCACCGTGCCACCCCAAATCCTTTCAAAATAATGGATGTGTAGCGTTGGGGTTACAAATCACATTGAGTGATGGAACATGCTTGCAAGGCTAAATATCCTGTACCTTTTTGTTTATTGTCATGTGTACCGAGGTACAGTGCAAAGCTTTGGTTGCGTGCTAGCCAGTCAGCGGAAAGACAATAAATGATTGCAATCAAGCCATCCAGAGTGTACAAATACATGAGAAAGGGAATAACGTTTAGTGCAAGGTAAAGTCCGATCAAAGATAGTCCGAGGGTCTCAAATGAAGTAGATAGTAGCTCAGAACTGCTCTCTAGTTGTTGGTAGGATGGTTTAAAATTAGTAAAAATATTTAAAATGAGTAAATTATATATTTTTTGTTTCAGGTGAAAAACCCCATCGATGTCCCCTCTGTGACTATGCTGCAGCTCAGAAAACCTCACTTAAGTATCACTTGGAACGGCATCATAAGGGTGAGCAGAAAAGGACTGAAGAAAAGAATGATCCTCTGAAGAATTCATTGACATCTCCAAAATTGGAAATAGCACCAAAAGAAAATGACGAATCTGTCCAGGAATCTCTTCAAGACTCCAAGAGGTTCTTGACAGATTCTTTGGGCGGTGCCAAAGATTTAGATGCGAACTTTCCTCGGGGGAAACAGAAAAGGATTCTTTCGTCTACTAGTCCAATTTTTCAAAATGCCGAGTTTTCAAATATGAGTAGAGAATTCCCGGACCTGAAGATCCATCAGGGTCGACGAATCTTCTGCAGTGCACTGTTGCCAATGTCGCCAATGTCTCACGCTGAGAAATCAATGGATGAAAAGTTGATAGTTGAGTTACAGAGATGTAACTCTGATGCAAAGGCTATTATCGAACTTGACGATTCCAATGTTCTGGAGGAAAGCTCAATGGAGGAACTTGCAGAAAACTATACGCAACAGAATAATGCTAGAAGTATGAAGGTGGAGCCCATTCCTATAAATGACCAATGCTATATTAGTACTAGACGTAACAGGGAGGACTACTGTGATAAATATGAATTCAGTTTATTGGAAAAGCCTTTGAATCTTTGTACCACAATATATCGGCAAAGCCTGTGCAGCGCTGGTAGTCCTCAGGGAAATGTATCTACCTCATTTTCCAAGAGTGCCTTACTGAGCAATGTGTGCCCATTTTGTACCTACAGAACTTTGTACCCAGAGGTCTTAGTGATGCACCAAAGGTTGGTACACAAATATATTCCTGAACCGAGTTCGATAAATGGATTTCGAAATGCTTTTCATAGTGGGTCACTTAAAAGCAGACGCACTGGATGCCCTCCTGCACTATTAGGTCAAGATGTTTCTTCTTTGCTTGCCACCAAAGAAATGAGCAAAAGGTTTTCTCGTCGGACCAAGTCGCCATTACCAGCAGCTCCAACTGATGCTTCTGACTTGCTACCTGGAAAGGCAAAATTATCATCTTCCTCACACCAGTCCCTGTGCAATAATCTTCTTCCCTCTGCAGCAGAAGCTAGATCTTCCAGTGACTTTAATGCCTTCAAGATGACCCAGAGTCCTAACATGCAACTTGAAAGCTATGGATCTATACATTCTGAAACAAGGCAGATGCCAGAGGTGGTGCAAAAAGCAGAAAGGAATGGTTCTTCAGAAGCTGGTACCAGTAAGAGAAATGTGTCTGAAAAGTCTGGTACTAAATTGGACTATGAATCTGAAGGACCCAGGGGACATTTGTTTAGATATGATGGTCATTGGGCTCCAAATGTTAGCAAAATGTGTCTTACTAATATATCTGAGAATCAGGGAGGTTTGGACTCACATGAGCCTACAGCTAAAAGAATGAAAATAAATAGTCCTTTAAGAAATGATCAGCTTTCATTTGGAATAAGGAGGAGTGTTCAAGGAAGAAATATAAAATTATCTCAGGAGATGTCCCCTCTTCAGGCAAGAAGCACAGGGATATCGACTAAGCCAGGATCAGCCTTGGATTCAAATGGAATTGATTCTCGTTGGAATGTATTGAAAATTTTGAATTCCTACAACCCACAAGATCTCGCTTCACTGTACAGCACGTGTGGACCCAGTAACAGTAGAGATACTAATATTGCTCAAGAAGGTAAGAATGATTTGTTAAATTTTACTTCAGACACTTTAAATCAATATTGTATGAAGGTATTTAAAATGGTTTCTGAAGGCTGAGTGTTGAGATTTCTAAATAGGAATCTAATGGAGATTTAATTCCTTGGGAACCAAAAGTAGTTAATGTTGCTTAAAATGGCCATTCTGGTAATTTAACGCCATCCCAGGGGTCTGATTTTATTTTCATCCAAGGTGCCACCGATTAAAGCAGTGTTATTTCTAATTTTGCAGTCTTTTTCACTGTAATCCCACCTGCCCCCACATAGTTTCCAGAAGCCAAGTACGACAAACTAGTTTGGCTTTCAAATGACTCTAGTGTTTCAGTCATCAACTACACACTGGCCACTTTTTATTTGTTTATTCTGTTTGAGGGATTTGTAAAATATCACTACCATTATTCGTATGGACAAACATTAAGCAAGAGGCGTGTTTTATTGTCATATGTCCCAGATAGAACAATGAAATTCTTGCAGCAGCACAACAGAATATATAAACATAGTACACTGTAAACAGTATAATAAATGAGAAAAAAGTTCAGTGTGTATATATACACGCACGCACATATACATATGCGCACGCACACGCATATCTATGTAGTTCAGAGCTTATTGGAGGTTGTAATGTTTAATAGCCTGATGGCGATAGGGAAGAAGCTGTTCTTGAACCTGGATGTTACAGTTTTCAGGCTCCTGTACCTTCTTCCCGATGGCAGGGGTGAAATGAGTGTGTGGCCAGGGTGGTGAATACCCAGGGAGCAGAACATATACGTAAAACAAATCAGTGTTTACACGGCCTGAACGACTGACAACGCCATCTGCTCTGCGCCAGCAACTTCTTCATGATTGCCTCTGTACTTGTCCACAAACTGCTGATCTTTAGTTGTGTTGAAGTCAATTATTGACTTGCAAATGTGATGGATTAAATGAAGATTCATATTAAATCTGCAACATCAATCTTCTGATTAAATGTGTGGCATCTCTGTATTGGAGGGCTGGAAATTGGTAAGATGCAAGTCTGAGGACTAATCGCTGCTAAATCTTTTAATAGCATTCCCACTAGAAATAATATTGAATGAGAGGTCTCACGGATCCAACTTTCAGTTTGCACTTGCTAACGTAGGCAGTAGGAAATGCTACACGTCTTCAAGCCCAAAGTATCCTAAAGCACTTTGAATTACAAGCAGGCCTTGTTGGTCTGTGACAGAATTCTCCCGGCTGAGTATTGTGTTGGATGAAAGATCAGAAGTGACATGGGAAATGCATTACACTCAGCAAACTTGATTAGCCCATGATGTTTCCAACCACCGCTTGTTCATCAGGCTGATTTAAAAAAAAAAAATGTTTTTGCCCAGAGGAGACAGGGAAGTTCTGGTGCCACTCATTTCCTGTTATTTTTGCATCAGTTGCCCCGATCAAGGTGGTGACTTTCCATCTTGCCTGACTTGCTGGTTGATGTCTGAAAAATAAAGCCAGCTGCTCGGAAAGGATCATGTCTGACAAGACTATGATGCTACTGTAGAGATTTATCAAGCTTGTGGCTTTTAATTTAATGCAATTTATTCATACTTGCTGCCGTGCACTTTGCAGGGATTGTCAGCACTGGTGACAATGAAGGCTGTCAAATAGTCATAGGAGCCAGAGAAGGGCCCTGGCAGATCAGAAATGCTAATGACATCTTCCTGTCCTGAATTTTAACATGATCATTTTCCCCTGCTGTTTTCTGGTCGTAATGCAACTTGGGACACATATAGGGCATTGAGATTTGTCAGCAGAGGGTATGGAAAAACTGATTATTTTTGCAAAGCAACTGTTCACATTTTCCAGCCAATTATTTGGTATACTTTAAGGATGCAATTGGTTGGATGTGGCTCTGTGTTTATTATGTACAGTGTTTCAGCTTTAGAAGATAGAATTGGTATGCCATTTGTAAAATGTCAGAAAGTCTTCATTCTGTAAACATTGTTTGTATTTGTAGTAATTGGGAGGCTTTGGACAGCCACTATTCCCTGAAAAGAAAAACGTATTTGATTTCGGATGTTGTGCTGGGAAAAGGTGGGGCTAGTTGTTGAAATAGGTGTTCATTTTCATACAATGAGGTAATGGCTGGTTTAACTGCTTATTTTCAATAATTTGATATTTTGCAAGATTCATGCTCATTTCCAAAAGTTCAGGGCTTTTCAAAAGACCATCAGTGTTTCAGAAGAAGGTATTTTAATCTGGCCCCTGTTCAGTAAAAAGAGCATTAATTTTGTGTTGATCAGCATTGCAATGATCAATGCTGCCACTAACTATTGTGGCTACGTTGAAGCCAGACACTCCTCCATTATACTGTTCTAAGGCTCTTGAAGCTTTATGACATATCAAAAATTGCCATTTGGGAAAAGCACAGTGCCCTCCATAATGTTTGGGACAGACTCGTCATTTATTTATTTGCCTCTGTACTCCAATTTGTGATTTGTAATAGAAAAAAATCACATGTGGTTAAGTGCACATTTGTCAGATTTTATGAAAGGGTATTTTTACACATTTTGGGTTACACCAAGTAGAAATTACAGCTGTGCTTATACATAGCCCCCCATTTCAGGGCACCATAATGTTTGGGAAGCATGTCTTCACAGGCATTTGTAATTGCTCGTGTGTGGATAATTGCCTCCTTAATGCAGGTATAAGAGTCTCTCATCACCTAGTCTTTCCTCCAGTCTTTCCATCAGCTTTGGAAACTTTTATTGCTGTTTATCAACATGAGGACCAAAGTTGTTCCAATGAAAGTCAAAGTAGCCATTATGCAACTGAGAAACAAGAATAAAACTGTTAGAGATATCAGCCAAACCTTAGTCTCACCAAAATCAACTGTTTGGATCATCATTAAGAAGAAAGAGCTCTGGTGAGCTTACTAATCGCAAAGGGACTGGCAGGCCAAGGAAGACCTCCACAGCTGATGACAGAAGAATTCTCTCTATAATTAAAAAATGTAAAAAAAACACCTGTCCGACAGATCAGAAACACTTCAGGAGTCAGGTGTGGATTTGTCAATGACCACTGTCCGCCGAAGACTTCATGAACAGAAATACAGAGGTTACACTGCAAGATACAAACCACTGATTAGCTTATATCAGAGTGATGGCAAAAGCAAAGTATGGAGGAGAGAAGGTACTGCCCAAGATCCAAAGCATACCACCTGTTCTGTGAAACAGTGATGGGGGTGTTATGACCTGGGCTATGGCTGCTGAAGGTACTGGCTCACTTATCTTCATTGATGATACAACTGCTGATGGTAGTAGCATAATGAATTCTGAAGTGTATGGACACATCCTATCAAACAAATGCCTCAACTCATTGGCCGGCGGTTCATTCTACAGCAAGACAGTGATCCCAAACATACTGCTAAAGCAACAAAGGAGTTTTTCAAAGCTAAAAAATTGTTAATTCGTGAGTGGCCAAGTCAATCACCCAATCATAACCCAATTGAACATGCCTTTTATATGTTGAAGAGAAAACTGAAGGGGACTAGCCCCCAAAACAAGCATAAGCTAAAGATGGCTGCAATACAGGCCTGGCAGAGTATCACCAGAGAAGACACCCAGCAACTGGTGATGTCTATGGGTAGCAGATTTCGAGCAGTCATTGTATGCAAAGGATATGCAACAAAATACTAAACATGACTACTTTCATTGACATGACATTGCTGTGTCCCAAGCATTATGGTGCCCTGAAATGGGGGGACTATGTATAGACACTGCTGTAATTTCTACATGGTGAAACCAAAATGTATAAAGATGGCCTTTATTAAAATCTGATAATGTGCAATTTAACCACATGTGATTTTTTTCTATCACAAATCTCAAATTGAGTACAGAGGCAAATAAATAAATGATGGGTTTTGTCCCAAACATTATGGAGGACACTGTATCATCTTACATAGTAAATGTCAATGGGATGCTTGAAGGAAGCACTAACTAATTCCACTTTTGCCACTCTCTTGAGAGGGACCACTCCAATGTGAATTAGGTCCCATTTTCTTGGTGAAAAGAAATAAAATGTTATGATTTACAACTTTATGCTCCCATATATCTAAAAGATTAAATATAACTTTGGCAAGAGCTATATCCCTTGGAATGAAGCTGGCATGTTTGTGACAGCTTCCCGCAAAGGTTTTAAATACCAGCAAAGTTATTTTCAAAAACTGTATGTTCAGAATCATATCAGTTAATTGGGTAACTTAAGTTAAAATAAGTGTCACCCTAGATTCAGTCGGCATCTGACCTTGGTCTTAATTTTACGTACATTCATACAAAGACTCATCTCCATGTGCCGTACAAAAGCAAATGTAATTTGCATTCCAATTTGAGTTTTATGGAAAAGGCAGTGTCGGAGAAGATTGGCTTGGTGCCCGAATGAAGGAAGGGTTGGTAGGTTGTTTTCTAACAACTCTGCGGGAAGTGCATGTGGGTTCTGCTTGGTTGAGGACCTAATGGGCCTATATGGTCAAATATCCAGATGCTCCTGTGGTCTTAAAGCTGGTCGGAGTTAATATGATTAATAGCCCCATGAAAATGTCATTGCTCTTCCATATCTTTGCATGAAATGGCTTGACCATCAAACCTGAGAGTTAAATTCATTAAGGTCTAAGCATTATTTTCATTCTTTTGAATATTGTAATGGTGCATTGTACCACACATTGTTTGCTTTTCGCTTAAATCTGTGTATTGAGTGTTTACTAATTCACAAAGACATAAGGGTTTCCTGACAAAGATTGATCTTAAATTAGTGCCATTTTCCCACTGGAGATGACAAGAAAGTAATTTATTTTAACCTCCTGAGTAGTTGATATTATTCTCATTGAGGATAGATACAAAAAGCTGGAGTACTCAGCAGGTCAGACAGCATCTCTGACGAAAAGGAATGGGTGATGTTTCGGGTTGAGACCCTTCTTCAGACCCTTTTGTGTCTCAACCCGAAATGCTGCGTTACCTCAACTTTTGTGTCTATCTTCCGTTTGAGCCAGCATCTGCAGTTCCTTCCTACACGTAATTCTCATTGAGGTCCGCTACTTCCATCCTTGCCTTCACATTGAATCTGGAGCCATAGTGTGATTTATAGGTTGGGTGCAGATAATGTGGTGAATGACCGAATAGTGAAAAGCTTGGATAGAGTGGATGTGGAGAGGATGTTTGCACTAGTGGGGGAATCTAGGACCAGATGTCATAGCCTCAGAATAAAAGAACGTTCCCTTAGGAAGGAGATGAGGGGGAATTTCTTAGTCGGAGGGTGATGAATCGGTGGAATTCATTACAACAGAAGACTGTGGAGGCCACGTCAATGGATATTTTTAAGGCAGAGCTTGATAGATTCTTGATTAGTATGGGTGTCTGGTTTTGGGGAGAAGGCAGGAGAATGGGTTGAGAGGGAGAGATAGATTAGCCATGATTGAATGGCAGAGTAGACTTGATTGGCCAAATGGCCTAATTCAGCTCCTATCACTTATGAACCAGTTGTTTATCTTGCTCTTTTTTTGTTTAAACTGTCAATAGACAAGTAAGCACATTAAAAATGAATGAAAACAATATTTTAATGCTGATATATCAAGAATAGTGTTTTGTGGACACTCCTCTTTTGAAAAGGTAACCTAGATTGTTACTGAATTTAATTCAAAATGTCTTAAAGTGTTCCTTTGTTTTATTTTTGGAGAATTGGATTGGCATAAAATCCTTGTCTTTTAATAAGTGTAACCTGTGGGCATATATTGAGATGTAGGGTCTTGTATTCTAAATAATCTTGGCATTCTCTACTTTTTTTAGTTAGATGGGAAAAGGAAAAGAACCAGATTCAAATAGCATGTTAAACTTTGGTCAGTTGTATCGGTAACTTGACATTTATCGTCTCAAGGTAGACACAAAATGCTGGATTAACTCAGCGGGACAGGCAGCATCTCTGGAGAGAAGGAATGTGTGACATTTCGGGTCGAGACCCTTCTTCAGACTCTACCTGAAACGTCACCCATTCCTTCTCTCCAGAGATGCTGCCTGTCCCGCTGAGTTACTCCAACATTTTGTGTCTACCTTCAATTTAAACTAGCATCTGCAGTTTTTTCCTACACATTTATTGTCTCAAAGTGTGTATGATGGCTAATTAATAACTTTAAGTTGAAAACTTGGCAAAGGATGGCAATTTCATCAGCTTTTAACAAATTTGTGTTTTGTTTTACATTTCTTTAAAGGGAAGAGGTCGCTCCAATATCTACAACATTCTAACAGTACGTCACAAAAGCGGAGCATTAATCACACTCTTGGTGGATCTTTAGACAAAGAGTACATGACCCATTGAAGCCTGTTAATGGAAGGTAATTGCATGGAATACAATCACTTGATATTGTAATGACTTCAATCCATTCAGTTTTATATCTTGATTGAGCTGTAATATTGCATTTTTCTCAATTGGTTTCACTCCTATCATTCTAGACATGTAGAATGTCACCACTAACCACTAACAGACTTGTTGCTGTACGTACCATCTACAAAATGCACTCTAGTTGGTCTCATGGCACCTACCAAACCAATGACCTTTTTTTACATTAGGATGGACAAGGGCAGCAGGAGTATTGGAATACAATACAATACAATACAATACCGTTTATTGTCATTTGAACCTCAAATGAAGTTCAAACGAAATTTGGTTTCTGCAGTCATACAAACAAGTAAAAAGAACCAAGACACAACACAATTTACACAAACATCCATCACAGTGAATCTCCTCACTGTGATGGAAGGCAAAGTCTTATCTCTCCCCTGCACTCCACATTCTCCTCCCGATGTCAAAGTCAAAGCCCCCGGCGGGCGATGGTAAATATGTCCCGCGGCCATTAAAGCCACGCCGGGCGATGCAAGGCCACGCTCCAGGTCTTGATGTTGGAGCCCCCGGCGGGCGCTAGCAAGTCCAGCGGCCATTTAAAGCCGCGCCGGGCGATGTAAGACCCCGCTCCAGGTCATCTTCAACCCCGCAACTCGGGTGGGAGAAGTGCAGGGAAAAGATTTTAAAAGTTTCCCCCACCCTACCCCCCCACCCCCCGCCCCCCACACATACCCAGTTAAAAAAACACTATAAACAAAACTCAAACGGAAAAAAAAGAAGAAAAAAAGACAGACGGACTGCAGAGGCCGCTGCGACGTGAGTCACGCCGCCCACGGGGAAATACCACTACCACCGGGTTTCCTCCTAGTTTCATTCCATTATAACTTGGAAATGTGTTCTGCACCTTTTTAATTGTTATTGGAACATTACACCAAACTATCTTGAGTCATAGTCACAGATCATAGAAATAAGCTCTTTGGCCCAATCTTTAATGATTACCTTCACTGGAAAGAGCTTGGTGGTTTACCACCACTTTCCCAAGGGTAATTAGAGATAGATAATAAATGTTGGCCTTTTCAGTGATTCCCACAAGATGCATTGTCTTTATCATATACATGAATGAATTAATCAATAGCATTTCCAGCATTCATTGTATGTCCCAAATTGTCCCTAAATTGAGGAGGTGATTTGGAGCCAAGTCAAGTCACTTTATGACTTCTTGAAATTTCTATCAATCAGGTCTTTAACGATTGAAATGCAACTTGAAAAAAAGCTGGAGACGATTTCCCTGGCAGTTCATTCTCAATCCATGTTTTTTGCTTGATTCATTGTTGTGCATTTTCATCGGAAGGTATAAGAGGGAAACAAAGAAAACCCAATTATGGATGACTTCTTTACTTCCAACAAGCTTTTTTTTTAAATGTCCTTTTTCTAAATTTCAATATATTTAATTTAGTATGTTGCTGAAGTAACCCTTTCAGTGCTAATAGTATAACTCCATGATTTTGTTAGATTTTTTTGGTTATATTTAGAAATAGTGATTGGCCACTATTTTCTAACAGTTTTGTGTGCTCTTAACCTTAGATCTGTTGAACGCTGTGAATGGAATACTCCTGCATCAAAACTGAAGGTTCAAAAGGGGTGTCAGCTGGTCCACTGGTGAAATCTAATCACATTCGAAGTACAGAATGCACATCCAATAAGCTGTGATTTGTACATGTATAGAACACTACTATTCCATTTATTCTGGATTGCATTTTTTATTCATGCCTAAAAATGTAATCAGAGACTATATAAATATATATAAAATTGCTTTGTATTCCATTTTGATTCTGAACTTGAAATTGTACCATTTCTAATTAAAATTATCAAGTGTTTCTGTTTTTGCAATAACTATATTGATTACTTAGCACTAATGTATGGGCCATCAATTCTGGAATGTTGGGCTCTTTTTGTTTTGAAAGATCTTTCAAGCAGAGAACAGATTTTTGGTACCTGAAGTTTAATATTTCTGGGAAATTGTGTAACTCTTACTGAGGCTTTTCTTCTACATTGGAAAATTGAGCAATAAATTGTATAACTTGTGGTAATGCTTCAAGCTTCGGTCTTCCAACTCTTTTTGTATACTATCTAGTCTTGGGTGGAACAGCTGTGGCAAGCAATACTTAACATTGTTTAGTTCCCTTTACATTTGGGTGTGACATTAAGTCTTAGTTTGGTTAAATTACACCAACAATGTATCTAGATGCTGTATGAGAGGTCCAGCCAATCACAACTTTTGGTTGCACTGTGCCCTGCAAAAGTGCAGCATCTGATAATCAATAGTGAAAATGTGTGTGAGCCTGGTAGACAAACTAAAATGCATTGTATTGACCTGAAATGTGGAAGCTACTCAAAAATCATACTCAAGGGTGCAACAAAAACCCCAATCTTATTGGGTCTAATGTTCAAAGTTATTTTGCACACAATGACAGAATATCAGTATAGAAATTTAGTGTAAAATGAAGTTTGATTTTGTATGATTTGAATTACTTTGTGTTTTGACTATATAAATGGTTTCTTTAGCCCGACTCAATTTCAGACCATGTTTCCACGTATCCATGATTATAAGCAGTTCATTATGGTGGTGCAGAATGATGAACCCTTGACTTCCCTCATGGCTCAGTTAAAATTATGTATAATTATCAACAAAACTGCACTGGTGGAATACCTTGTCATGACTTTTTCTAGCAAGGATAATTATTCCAGCATCTAGGCTCTTGGATAAAACCAGCTAATTGTATCCAAATTGTGGGCTCCTTGGGCCTTCCCTTTACCTAGGTGACACATTGGATTATTACAACGTAATGGGTCAGGGATTGAACCAATATGTCACAGGAGTTATGAGTTTCAAAGATTGTAACAAAAAATAACTTGACTGGAAATGTAAAACTGAGCATGATTAAATACTTTTACAATGAACAAAATTGGTGTCCTGAAGAGGAATGGAAAGATTTTAATTGAAAATGCCTGGATTGCAATAACATCTTTTTGTTGAGGGAGCCTACTAATTATACTGCTGATTCTACCAGATTTTTTTTTTGTGCTTTAAAGTAAAAATCTTAATTTGCTGAACACTGTTTAAAATTCTACTAATGCTGAGTGTTCATCTCATTTTCCCAAAATTAAGTCTCGCTCAGTAGACATTGGGGATAATGGGACTTTATTTTGTATTTTGTATTTTGATTTATTGAAGATGATCATTGTATTTTGGTTACTGAAAAGGACAGAGTAATCCAGTTTTTGTCTAGTTTGGAGTTAAAACTCTGTGAATTAGGTAGTTTGACTGAGAGCAAGGGTCAAAAGTTATTTGGAATCCACATTTTCAAAGCTGTTCATTGTTCCAGAGTAAAATGCACTATATTGCTCTTGTGCGGGCAAGGTAGAAGCAAACAATTGTGATTATTGAAGCATTCAATTGGATTTCAAGATTTTAGTAATTGATTTGGCGGTCTTGCCTATATTTGCGAAATCTTACCTGAAGTTCATGAGGGATTTGTGACCAAGAATATTCTGTAAGGCCATTTGTACATACTGCACTAGTGAGAAGATCCCTGTCAATGTATATGTCCTGTACCCAGAATCAGAAGTTATATTTTAAAAAAATGAAGACCATTTTATTTTGACGGGTAATTGACCAGTGTTGATCTTTTGAATTAGAAACATAGAAAATAGGTGCCAGAGTAGGCCATTTGGCCCTTCGAGCCAGCACCACCATTCAATATGATCATGGCTGATCATCCAAAATCAGTACCCCGTTCCGGATTTTTCCCCATATCCCTTGATTCCCTTCGCCCTAAGAGCTAAATCTAACTCTTGAAATCTTGTGGAACAAAGTAGATGATAGTCTTGATTTTTGATATTTTTAATATAAATGTAAATCTGGTAATCTAACATTTACATGTAAGTACAATTAGGCTGCTAAATTGGCTATTCACAAGTATGGTCAACTGGGTGAAGGGGATTGATACTTTAGGATTGCAGGCAGTTTTTAATGAAGTGAATGAAGCTTTTGGCTAGCATTTAGTTTTCTTTAGAATTGAACTAATGGTGTTTTATTTTAATAGACTAGTTCAAAGCAATCTTTGTTTTTGAGTGAAAGGATCTTGAATGTGCAGCATCCATAGAATGTTGCAATGTCCGCCAGCTCGTAACTGCTGCTGACATAATGAAGCCATTGGACAAATGTACACTTTTCAAACTGTTTAATAGCTGTTCGTCTGATGGGTGGCTAAGGTTTATAAAAGTAAATTCATTAAAACTCCTTTGAACATTCCAGTGGTGATATGAATAAAGTATTAGCTATGCAGTGGGAGAATATGTGTTCACATGTGTATGTGTTTGGTTTAAATATTTGCCCAAACACTTCATGTAAAGTATCTGAATGGTGACGCATTTTAACAAGATCCCAAACTCTTAATATTCTGGGGGGGGGGGGGGGGGGGGGGGGAAGAACTGCCCAATATACTGAGCATTTTTTGAGTTGCTTGGGGTTTGTAATGTTGACACTACTGACCTCCTATGACCATTGGTTCTGATGTTTTTTCCTTTTTACCAACCTCAACCTCTGGAGAAGACTGAGCCATATGTAATTGTGCGAGAAAATGTTTTGTAGTTGTACTATTAGAGTGCATTTTTGACATTGTTATGCAGAAAATACTTGATTACAAGCAAAAAGTTGCTTGATTATTCCAGATTATAAAATTATTGCTTGCGGGTGCATGCTCAATTTCATTAATTTCTATTATATAAAATTTTGGACATTATCATTTGCAATGAAATTTTTAGGGAATTCACATACATGATTTTTGTTTTGATCGCTCAGTGTTACTATATTAGAAGTTTGCAGTTGGCCGCACTCTGATTTGCATATTAAGGTGTCTTTTATTTAATTCAGTTTTCTTTTTGTATTTATTACATGTTTGGACCTTTCTGATTTCCTTAAAACCATGTTTAACCATACAAGTGTTTCATGCTGTCTTTAATTTATAATGTACCATTGTTTGAAATTTTGGAATACATTTTGGTGTTTTACATCTCTGGTTCTGTTGAAGTTTTTTTTTATTCTTCCCGGAAATTATTGTTGCTGTTTGTCTGTGTGCAAAATTTTATTTTCCAATGATTTCACTTCTGCAGCCTATCGTTCCAATTTCCAGTGGGTTTGCTGCCAAGAGTGTGTCGCTTTCTGAAATTTGTCACTGTGTAAATTTCCACAGAAGTGTTCAGGCACACTTTGAGTTGAAGACATGTTGAGTTGCACACGTCCATTAGTTTCTCCCTTCAGCAAAAATATAGGTTTGGAATTAAAATAGTACATAATCACAGACAGTATTTGCAGAAAATATATTGGATAGAATATTTTATGATTCAATAACCTGATCAGAGGCTCTGCAATACGCCAGCAAATGCAAATAAGTCAGCATAATATTTAAATGAGCATATGCCAAGCTTTAAACAATGTACCAATTCATCTGCATATGTCTTAAGATGGTGGGAGCTTGTGCACTAGGATTTATCCACCATCGATGGAATAGCATTGAAATGTGAGTAATAAAACTCATGAAATTTAAATCCGTTTGCTTTATCATTCCATAAAACAAATATTGCTTATAACTGCTGCTGGGATGTAAAATGTTGCTGGTCCACTCTTTCAAACTTAAAATAAATAGATGTGATTTGGGGCTTTAGTTTTTTTAAGATCTAATTCATCTTTTTAATTTTGAACTTACTTAGTTTGAAAGCAGTAACAATATAAACTTCACCGTGGGTATACATTCAGGGATTGGTTAAGTAGGGAATGGAGAATATGCAACTATAATGTAAAAACAAATAAAAAATAGCCTGTGTAGGAAGGAACTGCAGATGCTGGTTTATATTGAAGATGGATTCAAAAAGCTGGAGTAACTCAGCCGATCAGGCATTATTTCTGGAAAAAAGGAATAAGTGACGTTTTGAGTTAAGACCCTTCTTCACTCTGAGATTCAGGTTTCCCTTTCCACTGACTCAGTCTGAAGAAGGGTCCCGACCCAAAATGTCACCTATTCGTTTTCTCCAGAGATGCTGCCTGACCCGCTGAGTTACTCCATCTTTTTGGGTCTACAACAAAAATGACCTAGCTGAAAGTGATAATACTTAAAAGTTGAGTTTATTAAATATTCTAATTGTTATTACCATTGTACCTACTTGGAATGGTAATTGATGCTGACTGTCAAAAGTATTTTTAAAGAGTTATTTTGAAAACTTTGTATATGGCATCATTGGCTTTAATTCGGAGATACTCATTTTACATGGAGCAGACTTGGATTTGTACACTACCTGCTAATTGAAGAGTGGTGTTAGTCTGTACAATAGTTGGACTGCCCTGACCCATGCTAAATGTGGCAATGGATCTTGTGTTTATCCAATAAGGTAGAAAAGCGTAAAGATATCTCAAAGCTTTTGCACTGCACAGCATTGAGGATTATGTGTTGAGTGCATTTTACTAAAGTCTGTTTAATCACCATAAAAGACTGAAATTGTATAAACTACTTTTCCGAAAGGGCCCAAATCACGACTTGAGTCGGCAGCAACCATGCTCCTAAATGGAAACTTGTGTATTATAAGTCTTCATGGGGCTCTGTGGCAAGAAAGCCCCTAGTGAATTAAGGCTGAGTGCTGAATGTACTAAGGCAATGGGGGGGGGGGGGGGGGGGTGGTGGTGTCATGTACGTGCGCTGCTTGGATGATTTGGTTGAATTCTGTTCTAAGATGTAATGATATCTGAACCATGAATTGCAAGTCAGACACCTAACTGGTGGCGATGTAGTAATTCAGCTGCTATGTACATACTCTAGTTGTTCGAAAGCTGCAACACTGGCCTGGGGCTTTATACAGTATGTCCTAATTATTTTCCATCAAAGGGTATGCTCTTCACAGTTGAAATATTTTGCCTGATCTGCAACATTTTTCGTTTTTACTTAAGATGATTCTAATGTGACTATATGTTTTCAGGGGATTTTCGACAACGGTTCTTAATTTGCACGATAAAAACTCAAATTGTGTCGATACTCCAGATGTAGTGCATTTTATTTTAAACATGGTGTATTTTTCTGTACCCTTGCTTCCTATTCTGCTCAAACCCTAACTGTAATATGATTTTCAGGACCATTGCAGGAAAGTTCACTCTAGGTCAGCCACATCTATACTCCCTTCATTCCACATACAATTTGGATTGCTTTTTAAAAATCTAATCTTCAACAGTTTGAGGCCACATAAAGAACTGATGGAATTCGAACCTTGCAGGCTTGGTTGAATCGGTTTCAGGCCAATAATGGGAGATGTTGAAATGATGCATAGGTTTAACTGACTTCCAGAATAATTTAAAACCTTAAAATTACTTGATCTTGCATGTCTTTGTACATTATAGTTCTGGGCTAATATAGATATTGGATTTGATCATCTGATTTTTGGGACCTAGCCTCAACCATTTTTATTTTTAACTGCTACACATGTACCAACATCACGTAGACTGCTTGCACTGACATCTGATTCAGTTTGAGCATCATTTTGGATGCAGCATTTAATGAAAGTAGATTTCCCCCACGGAGCAGGGTTTGGGTCCTCTGGTGTATCTAATTGAAATATAGGGGGGGAAGAGGTCGTTGACAATTTTCCACATGTTCTGCCTATGAAAATTTAATTGAAATCTGCGATTGCTATGCCTTATTGCAAAAGTTTTTGCGTTTTCAAATGAGTACCATTGTCATACTCATTTAAATCCTCAACAGAGCGCCACTTCCGACAAAACCTAGTAATCCACACGTTTGTAACCAGCTGACTCCAGTCCCCCTGATGTGTGTCTTACTATTTAAACTTGTTTCTAAAAGTGTGGTCTGGTGTGAAACATATTTTAAAAGGTTTCTGTGCAAGGAGTCCACCTTGTGTACATTTTGCCAATTGTTCTGGTGTAGTGTTAGCTAACAGGTCTCTATTGTGGAGGCAATTACGTTGGGGATATCCACTACTGCGTGGCTCAGAAACTGTTTAGGATGTTAAAAAAAAAATGTATTATGAATAAAAATAAATTATTTTTCTACATAAACTTGTACTGTTCCCTGTCAAATCCCAGAATCATTTCACATTATGAATTCTATTAAAGGAATTGGGTTAATGTCTCTTTAAAAAAAAAAAAAAAAAAGAATTTGATCTATTCATTAATTTTCTTTCTAAGTATGAGTGTAATATTTGCTTCCAATTTAAAACAGTGCAGTCGAATCTTATTTGAAGGGGAAATGTGTGTCATATTGCCAAAAAAATGTATGTGTGTACCAGCTATATTTTGACCCTGGCACATCTGGAGCGTTTGTCACCTTTGTAGAAATCGTAACCATTTTGTGGTGGTTGTTGATTTTACTTATAAAATCCAACATCCATGTGTATGTTTTACCATGACTGGATTCCAATGAATCATCTATGTACTTGCTTCATATTGGAACTGAGGTAAGCATTAAAGCCTTTTGTTAAAAAAAATGGCGATAGAAATGTAAATAAGCTCTTCTAAGCTTTCCCCTCCACCCCCCCCCAGTCTAGTTCAGTCAATAAAACACTGATTCAAGCACTGGAACAACTAAACTTTATTTTTGGATAGCACAACAAATTACCCAAATACGATACCTAAACAACCGCGGGTTCGATCTTTGTATCTGCCTGGCCAAGCCCTTCAGCCTTGTGCAAGCAGAAACACTCCAAAAGGTCACGCAGTCCCAAGCGCTCTTCCAGAAGATCGACAAAGGACCTCGTGGGGGCTGCCTTTTTATAGGTCCCCGAACCTTGAGGGGCCGAACTACAGAAGGGTGGTCTATTTACAATCCAATCAAACATAACACATTTCAACAATACATTATTGACAGTTACACAGACCAATAACAGAATCTCCCTTACATTGTTGCAGGAGAAGCTTCTAGAGGAAGTTAACTTAACTTGAATAATGCAACATTTACCCTGGAATCCAAACAAACTGGCCAGGGGCTTAACACTTTAACCAATCAACACACAGCAGGGTAACTGTCGATAGCAACATTATTTACAATATGTACACTTAGTTTGCATTGGCTTCTCGATTTTAGCCAGGATTAACAGATGCTAATTACTAAAGTGTCAAATCAATTTATTTTGAAAATTCAATGCAAAGTTATCGTTTTCATCATTAATGTCAATGATTATTTTACTGCACTTTAAAATGTAAACAATATTTAAATTTAAATCATGTCTAAGCCATTTGTAAGAACAAAAATAAATTGAAGTAACAGAATTTCATGCAATCTGTCAAATCTGCTCTGCCTTAATGCAAGATGACTGATCTAGTTCGACACCATTTTATTTCTTTAGATTCCAAAGATTCTTACAAATCTACCTTGAATTGATAATCGACAATTCTTTTGGGGTTGAGAATTCCAAAACTGAATTGCTTCGTGAGGAAATAAATTTATTCACTCATAAACACTTAAGCACATGCTCTCTTGTTAACGGTTGAGTTTCAAAGAGGGCAATAGTGATGCAGAACTTGGTAACATCACATTCTCAATGTAAATAGGTAGGATTATCTTGCTGAGAATTCAACCGCGAGAATTTATGGAAAGAGAACAGCGTATTGCGTAGGAAGGAACTGCAGATGCTGGTTTACACAGAAGATAGGCACAAAATACTGGAATAACTCAGCGGGACAGGCAGCATCACTGGAGAGAAGGAATGGGGGACATTCGGGTCGAGATCCTTCTTCAGGCAGAGTTGATATTGTGGATTGAAGACTTGTCAATGTCTTCTCTTTTGACCAAATAGTTGAAGATTGCATTACTTAATGGTCTGCTGTGAACAAAAAAATATTTTTAATTGATTTAGAACATATACAGTTACATTTGTTCAGATAATACATGTATTCGAGGCTGCTTACTTTATTTGCAATTGATTGATGGGATTATTTAATTTGTTTTCAAGGTACATTTTAGTATGGTAAACCCATTTTGGTGTAGCAAGATATATTAATAATTGTTCAGTAATTGGTAACTTTGTTCCCATTTATTTGAATGAAGGATAGTTTGGATGTGAGTGTTTAATAGATGGGTTAAGTGGGAACTCTACCATCTTCTTGTGGGGACTTGCCAACCAAGACGACTTCTCATGTTAACAAGTCATTGACTGAATGGCTGATGGATGGTCTTTTCCATGCAACAATCCCCCACTTTGGATCTGAAGATAATTGCAAATGTTTAATTTAGTTTAGTCTAGAGATACAGTATGGAAATGGGCCCATAGAACCACAGAATCCTTGCCAACCAACGGTCATCTATTTACACTAGTTTTATGTTACCCCACTTTCACATCCACTTGCGCACACACTAGGGGCAATTTAGAGGCTAATTAACCTACAAACCTGCACATTCTGAGGATGCAGGATACCTAAGCATCTGGAGGAAACCCATACAGTCGCAAGGAGAACTGTGCAAACTCCAAGTTGGGATCGAACCTGGGTCACTGGCGCTGTAAGGCAGCAGCTCTACTAGCTGCACCATTGTGCCACCCTGCAAAATGGAATGCAATTAGTCAAATCTGGACTCCAGTTATGAAACCCCTACCAAGTACTCATCACCTTGCCTTAAATTGAGGAAGACCCTGACTCACTGGCAATCAGCCATCAGAATTTGAGAATGAAGGCTGCAGGTCCCGTCTCATGCACACGTCACCAACCTGTAGTCAGGTCACCAGGCATTGCCCTGCCGCTGGACATGAATAACTGTTGACCACTGCAGAACTCCCTGTCATGGGAGAACCATTACTCTGCACCCATGTATGAGAAAACCACCATCCAAGGTAAAAGTTACCTGATTTTCTTAAACATCCCCTCAGCAACGGCTAAAGCCATAACATGGCCTCTAAACCTGACTGCACACTTAGCATTATCATAAGACTGAAATGGTGGGTACCTCTTTGTATTGGTAATTAAAATGCAGTCAAATTTAGGTAGATTTTATTACTATCTGTCCTAGGTTTGAATACATAAAGTAATTAATTGTGGTTAAAGATTGCATAAGCAGCATAATAGCAATTGATTTTCTCAGCTAATTGAAGTGGGAAGATTGCTACAGCTGAATTGGGCGACACTATGTGCACGGACGAATTGCTGCCAACAGCTTTGGTTCTGATTGTTTTACTTATTCTCTAAACCAGTACAAACCCGAGCAACTCTCTGTGAAGTTTAGAAAATAAACTTAAATTCTTTGGGGTGTTGGGGGTGAAGAAGGCGTAAAGAAATAAAGTTGATTTATAAATGAGCCATTCCATAATTAGCAGTGTATTTAAGTATTACTGATGATCTAATGTTTTCCATAAGTGCGCATATATTAAATGAAACTTTCCCACTTACTAATTGGCTATTAGAGATCTGAGAACAGTTACTTTGCAGTTGTGGATAAAATGAAATCATTAATAATTTATTATTTCTGAAAAAAACGTAAGTTTGTTTTTCTTTCAGTTTCTTATAGGGAAACGGGATAACTTGGGTATAATTGAGTTCATGTGAATGGTTACGATTGTATTAACTACTTTGTTCTGCAATAGTCTTTTGAGCATGAGCATGATGTGTCCATATATTATTCTGTGTCGGAGGGAACTGTAGATGCTGGTTTACACCGAAGACAGATACAAAATGCTGGAGTAACTCAGGAGAAATGGGATTTGTTTTGGACCGAGACCCTCCTTCAGTCACCCATTCTTTCTCTCCTGAGATGCTGCCTGTCCCGCTGAGTTACTCCAGCATTTGTGTCCATATATTGAACTGTTGTATTGTCAAAGTATTAACTCTAAAGTTTCTTTTACGGTGGGGAGGTGGGATGTTAGCATTTTGTTATTTGTCCAATTGCTGAGTTCTTAACCTTGCAGATGTTAGAATGGTTAGAGTTGTGTGTGGAAAAAGTGAGACTGAGTAACATTCCTTAAATTGGGGTCATGGGTCTGGTTTTGAATAGCAGCCATCTGTGAGCAGATTGGCAATCCTTTCTTGACCAATGTATGACACATCCTCAATAAAAGAACGCACCTTTAGAAAGTAGATAAGGAGGAATTTCTTTAGTCATAGGGTGGTGAATCTGGAATTCTTTGTCACAGATGGCTGTGGAGGCTGGCAATAGATATTTTAAGACTGCGATTGACAGATTCTTGATTCTTTTTTTTAATTTTTATTTATCATTACACTTATGGGCGCCTTTCAATGACTCTCAAGGACGCCTTGCAGATAAGCAGATTACAAAACATAAGCAGAATAAAAAAAATAGTAGGGACATCAACAACATCACAATACACAACTTAAGGACAGAATTCATTCCAAAGGCACAAAAAAGAAAATCAGAAACACAATTTGTACGATAAGTACGTATGTCGGAGGTTATGGGGAGAAGGCAGGAGAATGGGATTGAACGGGAAAGATAGATCAGCTATGATTGAATGGCAGAGTAGACTTGATGGGCCAAAGGGCCTAATTCTGCTTATGTAACTTCTGAACTTTTGAACATCCAATATTAAAGGGTAGACTTTAAATACTCATGCTATTTGTGTGCATGTAACAATGCAAGTTCCTTGTACACCTAAAAAGACATGTAAATTAAATTCACTGGTAACTGAAGTTCAAATTAATGTTTCCTAATGGTTATTTTTATGGCACTTAGCATCTTGTAGCTAGCAAAAGAGCAACATGCATTAATGTAATACCTTCCTCAGGGCTCCACAGAATGTTTAAATTGCAGTCAATGCTTTAATCAACAGAATGTAGCAGTCAAAATGCACGCAGTCAGATCCTGTGTATAGGAATATAATATGTGGAATAAATATTCCTTGAAATGTTTAAAGTGCCCAGATTGAACACTACTATCCCACCCAAGTCAAGGCCTCTGTTCTGTGACTGTCCTGTGGATGCGTCAGGCGACTGGGCCGCTGCACGATGCACACTGAGTAGCTGCCCCAGCCCTGACAGTGTTCGACAGCTTGTGTTGCGCAAGTTCTGTTTCGCTTTTTAAATGTCTCATAATCGAGCACTTTCAAAAATGTCTGGAAGTGATTTTGCAAGTTTATAAAAAATAAATAAATTAAAAAAAAACATAATTATCCAGTGAAAAATAAAGACAAATCAACAAAAGACTCTGTTAAACGTACCTTTATAACTTATGGTCTCCATTTAACTGGACAGGTTTACAGTAAGAGTGCCAACTGCAGCCGACTTAAAACTGAGAGGCCAGATACAAAGTGCATCCAATGCCTTGGCTTAGAGTATTACGCAGCGCCCATTTGACCTCAACTCTGGTGCAGCAGCTAGGCAGACGTCCTCTGTGGAATCGCTGATTAGCCGACCATATGTTCCACTGCTTGGTAAACTTCATATGCCCCTGTGAGAACAAATGGATGTGTTCTTGTTCATAGTCTCATCCCACAGGTGGGGCCTTCAACAGTCCAGCACTTCAGTATTTCTGTGCTTGTGTCAAGTCTCTGAATGTGAAGTAGGGTAGTTGCCGATTCAAGTCCCTTGGGCACAAGTGCATCTAAACTGCAGTCTATTTATGTTGGAGGACAATTGCTGGTTTACAAAAGTTAATTCATTATAAATGGCAATTAATTAATGGTAGGCATTATAACGGGTCGTATTTGATAGGCGTGGAAAAACATTTGAATGAGTTACCACTGTATAACCTGAAATAATAATGAAAATCCTGCTCGTATCCTCTATGTATAAAAGCTTTCAAGGTTTAGAACCTTAACATTCATTTATAGTTTAGAAATACAGCGGCGGAGACCCGGGTTCGATTTTGACTTCAACTGGTGGTCAGTACAGAGTTTGTACGTTCTCCCTGTGACCTCATGGGCTTTCTCCGGTAGCTCCGGTTTCCTCACATTCTAAAGACGTGCAGGTTTATAAGCTAATTGGCTTCTGTAAATTGCCTGTGGTGTGTAGGATAGAACTAATGTGCAGGTGATCAACACTGGTTGTCGTGGGCCGAAGGGCCTGTTTCCACGCTGTATCTCTAATCTATCTAAATTAAAAAGAAAAGAATCCCCGTATATGATGCTGCTTTATTAAATTCAATTGTTTACATAATAAGGCAGATTTAATAGTTCTAGTTTAATACATCCTGCTATAATGATTAGTTCAAACTTAATTTGCCTTCACCATGTATTAGTCATGGAGCACAAGCAAATCAACTTTACATATTCCTTAATGGTATTAAATGATGCACATGCATTCACAGGGCTCTGTCCTTGCAAAATTTATAATTACCTCTAATGCTCAGATTATAAAAGGCAGAGGAAAATGAATTAAAACCCAACTATTTTGCATATGATAAGTCATTCTGCTATCAACGAGATACTTATCAACCAGACATTAAAGACAATATAATTCAAAACATACTGTATATCATCCCATTTTCTAGTCGGTCCAACTATCAGAAGATCAAAACTACTACTTTATTTTGTTTTTCTTTTCTGAATTGTGTGTTGTAAAATTTTACGTCCACCATTTTGATTGGAAAACAGCCTATAATTGATTAGTACAGCCTTACAAAGAGTGAACTTGGAAGCTTTATTATCTAAAGCGACAAAATTAATTCTTGCCAACTAACTCCAAATATAATAATTGCAAAGGAAAAAAGGCACTGCACCTGCTTTTACTGAGGCCCAGGAATGTAGCACCTCATTGTTTCATCAACTCTGTGCAATGTTCCAACTGTCACAGGCATAATTTGCACAATTGCTTAGAAATGGCATTTCCGTGGACTATGTAAAACTATAACTGTATTGTAGCCTGTTACAACGGATTTCTATACCATGAATCTCAGAACCTTGTTTCATTGATGCTGAGATGGGAGGTGCCCAAATCATTAGATCTACAAGAAGATACAACACTGTCTTTTTCATTTGTGGTTAACACAAGAATGGAGATTGTTGGAGCGAGGTCAATGGTTGTTCAGTAAATATTATTTCCTTGGCTGACTGAGCTCCCAGCGATTGGGCATTAATTTTATTGCAGGGGAATTTATATTTCCTACAATATATTTCTATTTCGCATCCACAAAAGTCCAACGAGCATGTTCCCATTGTCTCTTCCAAACCAGGGCGGCACGGTAGCGCAGTAGTAGAGTTGCTACCTCACAGCGCCAGAGACCCGAGTGTGATCCTGAGTACAGGTGCTGTCTGTATGGTTTGTTTTTTACATTTTCCCTGTGACCACGTGGGTTTTCTCTGGATGCTCTGGTTTCCTCCCACATTCCAAAGATGTACAAGTTTGTAGTTTAATTGGCTTCCCGAAATTGTAAATTGATCCTAGCGTATAGGATAGTGCTTGTGTATGGGGAGAGCACTGGGGGCTTGATGGGCCATGTGAGCCGACTCTAAAGTCACTGCTTGTTTCCCAAATCTATTTCATGTGGCCCTGTTGACTTTGGAATTTTCAGGTCCTCTATTCTTTTGCCCTCCAACGAGCCCGATGCTATTTTCAATTATTCACTGGGCCGATCTAATCCTTCTCTTTCCATTTATTATTAATACCACACTGAAATGACAGCCTTCATCTTAAAATATCCTGAAGCATGTGATGCAATGAATCTTCACAGATTTGGTGTCAGTTATAGTGGCGAATATAATTCTTCTGGGTATTCTCAAGCAGCAATAAGACTTGGGCTAGTTGTTGATAAATGGGGGGATCTAGGTCGGGACTTGTAGCAAATTATCTCAAGACCTGTAATCAAATCATCATCCAGCAGAATATGTTGTAGGACCTAGGTTTGTAATTTTAGCTGAAACATTTGTGCATTTATTATTAGTTTAGTTTAAAGATACAGTGCAGAGACAGGCCCTTCAGTCAACCAGCAAACACCCCGTACACTAGCTTTATCCTGCACACTCGGAACAATTTACAATTTTACCGAAGCCAATTAACCTACAAACCTGGAGATCTTTGAAGTGTGGGAGGAAACTGGAGCACCCGGAGAAAACCCACGTGGAGAACGTACAAACTCCGTACTGACAGCACCTGTAGTCAGGATCGAACTCTGGTCCCCGGCGCTGAATGGCAGCAACTCTACCGCGGGGACACTGTTCTGCCCACCGTGTGTCTTTCAAATAGTACTGGAGTGTCACATCCAACCTATTTGATTGTGAAATAGTGTAGAGTTAAATACACAAACTTCTATAAAGGGTAAGTTTAATTTAATGCCTCCAGTGAGATGTTGATGCTCTGACAAATGTAAATGCAAGTTCAACTCGGCAGTTGGCAGAAAGCAAAACCTTGTCAGGACGGAGAAGAAATCGTATCCACTAACAATCTGCAGAGAGTCATCCTCAATTTGAGAGGATGGATGAGCCATGGTTTTGTACCTTGGCTGAAAGAAAACATAGAAGTAGATACAAGGAACTGCAGATGCGGGCTTACAAAAAAAGACACAATGTGCTGGAGTAACTTAGCAGGTCAGGCAGCAGCTCTGGAGAATATGGATAGGTGATGTTGCAGGTCAGGATCCTGATCCGAAGCATCACTGTAATGGTCCAATACTGAGTAACTTTTGACCGTGACTATTTGATTTCGAAAGCTGTGAACACGCAGACATATCCCTCAATCTTTGCAACCTTTCTAACAGTTGAAACATTTGTACTTAATGATGCCTGGTGGACCCCCTTCAAGATCGGATGGCTTAGTCCGCAGTGTGCTTGCAGTTTTCCCTGGTACCAGTTACGACCCGGTCTAGAGGTGAAGTCTCAATTACAAAAAATCCCCAAGATGACTTTGCACCCCTTGAATATGTGCAAGTCGGCACAGCACTTTCTTTCAACAGTCTCCTCTGTTCCTCAGCTGATTCGTCATGCTATGCACCTTACCTAACTTCCCCAAGCTCTTTTGATCAGAAGGCTTGGGCCGTCTGCTTCCCCTGCACAAATGCACAACCACCCCATCCTCATCCCAGCACACAAGCATCCAAATAAAATAACAAATTGGACATGTCATGGTAATCCAAGGAATCGCTTCTCAATGTCTGTGATTGAACTCTTTCCCAACACACACCTAACCATGTTCACCAGCGATGCTGCCTGACCCACTGAGTTACTCCAGCACTTTGTATCTAACGGAAAGCATCTCAGACTGTGCAGCATTGCCTCAGAACTACACTGAAGAAGCAGATAAATTGTTTCTAAGACTCTGAAATGGCATTTTAAATGAATGACTGATTCCAAGTAATGTTGAAAGACACTGCTTTGCAGCCAAGTTGGTAATGTTAGAACCACTACTAATATTATCATTTATATTGTTTGTTAGAATTGAGTGGTTAGCTTTTGTGCTTTGACATTGCACAAGCTAGGAATTTACCACTCAAATTGTAATTAATCTGAAATGAATTTGCTGCACTATGACATTCTACGCGCTTCTGGCTGGGAGTGTACTTTTATAATGTTCAAGTTGAATACAACAGCAACCAAAACCTTAACATTAAATGAATATTTATCTTGTATGGTATTTGGATGTAATGCTGATTACGGATTGCATATAAGTGTTCAAAGCCTACTTTGGAGACAGACAACTGTCAATGCAAATGCTAGACTGGACTTGGAATCACTTTTCTCTTATTAGTTTTAATTATCATTTGTATTGTTAACAGAGCTATCAGAGTTTAGATAAAATCTTGCATATATAGGAGTTCAATTTTAATCGTTCTAACCTACTGAAACCTTGGATTTATTTTTTATAATATGATAATTTGCCATCCATTGCGTTGATTAATAAGTTCTTGTATTCCGTTCAGATAAACGCACCTCATTTTTATTTTAATTTACATTGGTTTCCACAAGGCAAACCATGAACTGAAGCAAAAAGACTGAGTGGACAATGTCTCCCTGTAGATTAACTGTCCTAGTGTTGAAACAGAGTGTGAATGCTGATTATTTGGAAAGTTGGTTTTAATGTAGTATTTTTCCCCCCCTTGGCTACATACATTGGGGTAAGTGGTTTCTGTGGAATGTCAAGGTCATGTCCCAGTACTATTGCAGACTGGGATAAAGAAATGAGATACCTTGTAGCCCTTGTTATATAACTCGGAAAGGGTAATAAAAGATTAATCTCGTCATCACTTGCATTTCTTCTCATGGGTATTCCAAACATCATAATTGAAACTTAAAAAAAAAATAAAGTCTAAATACATAGCTTACAATTTCAAGTACAATAGCAAATATTTAAAGTCAAATTTAAGTACAATGTGACGATAATATTTTAGGTACAAATTCCATAAAATGGAACAGGCAATCCATGTAGCAATGCGATATCAGTTTAGAAAAGAGTACTTTGCAGATGACGCCCAAATTATTGTAGTGGGCAGTGAAGAAGGTTACAGCAGGATCTAGATGAAGTGGACCAAGAATGGAAGATGGAATTTACCTCCGACAGTACAGAGTGTTGCACTTTGCTAAGTCAAACCAGGGCAGGACTTGCACAGTAAATGGAATGGCCCTGGAGAGTGGTGGAGAGCAGAGACATTGAGGGTATAAGGACATGGATCCTTGAAAGTGTAACACAGGTATACCGAGAAGTGAAGAAGGCATTGGTCACATTCGCTTCCATTGATCTTCGTCTATTTCCCAGAGTAGGTGAGTCTTAAACTAGAGGGCACAGATTTATGGAGAGAGGTGAATGATTTAAATGGGAGCCAAGGGGTAGTTTTTTAACACTGAAGATGGTAAGTGAAAGGAACAAGCTGCCAGAAGAAACTGTAGAGGCAGATATAATTACAATGTTTTAAATGACATTTAGGTTGTACATGGGTAGTAGACAGGGCCGTCTTAACAGCATTATAGGCCCCCGGGCAAAGCAGTGCACTGGGGCCCCTACACTTCCAGTTTTTTTCTTCTTTTTTTTCTTGTTTTAAAATTTAATAATAGAAAAGTACCAGAAGCGAGAAAAAGAAAGAGATAGAAATAAAATAAAAATAAAATAGAAAATAAAAGGGATATACCTGCTTCGTATCTTTGCACACCCTTCACCCGGTTCTGAAACAGTTAATTTCCAGGGTTATGTTGCACCATATGCTTGTAATAAGTCGATAAAGGGAGACCAAATCTTTAAGAATTGGTCTGATTTGCCTGCTAGGACGAATCACTTCCAGTTTCTTTATGCCGAATCAAATATGCCATCATGCACTTGCGATGTTCTTCTCCGTTTTCATGTTCTACAATAACATTCTACAATACATAGGTTAGCATGGGGCCCCTATGCTCGTGGGGCCCTGGGCAACTGCCCATACGTTGACGGCCCTGGTAGTAGAGGTTTAGCAGGACAAACATGGCAAATGGGTCTAGCTTGATCTTGGTTGACATTAATGAGGTGGGACGGAAGGCAAGTGTCCGTGCTGTGTAACACCAACTCTAATTCGCCACCTTTTCGTTGGTTAATCAGGATAATATTATTTTCGAATTGCCTGAACTCTTTATTTGGCACACTGTCGATTACCCTTTGGAAATCTGAGTGCGCTATACTACTGATTTATCTTTATTCACTCTGCTCATCACATCTTCAAAAGAACGTGAATAAATTTGTAAAACTCCATTTCCCTTTCATTTCAAACTCTCCATGAATGCAATGTTATTCAAAATGTCATGCTAAATGTCACTTTCTCAGTTGATAACTAATTTGTTTCCTCATTTTCCAGTCAGGGTTGTGGAATAGGATGGAAATGGGTCAGTCCATTCAACCCAACATGTCCATGCCAACCAGTGGGAAACCTTCTGTATTGATCCCATCTCCCAGCACTTGGTCCACGGCCTAATATGCCTGTGCAATTCAAGTCTGTAGGAAGGAACTGCAGATGTTGGTTTCAACCGAAGATAGACACAAAAAGTTGGAGTAACTCAACGGGTCAGGCAGCATCTTTGGAGAAAAGGAATAAATAACATTTTGGGTCGAGACCCTTCTTCTCAACTCAAAACGTCACCTATTTCTTTTCTCCAGAGATGCTGTCTGGCCCGCTGAGTTACTCCAGCTTTTTGTGTCTATATTTGTGCAATGCAAGCTACAGAGTTTCAACTACTGCTCAGGCAGTGCAGTCCAGGTACTTACTACTATTTGTAGAAGCACTTTTCATACTTATTTCTCTAATTTATTTTCTCCATGTCCAAGTCATCCTTTCCTGGATATCAAAAGTTTGGAAACCAGCACCACTGCGTCGCTAATGTTTTCAACGATAATGAAAAGTTCCCAGTGTTTGGGCGTACCACAAATCTATGCACCATTGATGGTTTTTCTTTTAATTTGATCCTACCTTTTGTTCCTTCAAACTCTCCATTTAGCCTTAAGTTTAGAAATTTTGAATGGGCTCTCCTTGGATCTGTTTATGCTGAAATATCTGAATGAGTATCTGTAAGTTGTTCTCTAAATACTTGTTCTATATTTCAATGTTGGAATTTTCTGTTCTAAGAATAAAGAAACTCGAGTCTCAATGGATGAAGAACATTGAAATCTGATAAAATTATTATCAAGCAGAAATGTTGTTTTATCTTTGCAAATCTCCTCCTCTCACTTTATCACATTTAATCCTAAAATTGTTATATTCCTTAAGATTATATCTGGTTGGTACCTTCCAGTTGAATGGTACACAATGTAAATCGAAGATGTTCAAAGATGTGTTGGGGAATCAAGATGTTGCAGTTCTGTTTATTACCAAAGGATGGAGCCCCTGTGGCTTACGTGAGGCTCTATCCTGTACTTTATTAACAAGTACAAAAAGTAATAAACAATAGGTCCGGCAGCGTCTGTGAAAAAAGAAACAGTTGAGGTTTTGGGTCGAAAATTATTTGACAGAATAGGGAAACAAATTTGGTTTAAGTTGCAGAGAAGAGATTAATATTTTGTGACGTTCACAGTGTCATCTCTACATAAGTTGCTAAGTTTTAGGAGCAGAATTTGGCCATTCAGCCCATCACGTCTACTCCTCCATCCAATCATGGCTGATCTATCTTACCCTCTCAACCCCATCATCCTGCCTTCTCCCCATAACCTCCAACACCCTTGCTAATCAAGAATCGGTCAAATCTTGCCTTAAAAATATCTATTGACTTGGCCCCCGCATCAGTCAGTGGCAATGAACTCTGCTGTTTCACCACCCTCTGATGAAAGAACTGCTATAGTTTAGTTTAGTGATACAGCATGGAAACAGACCCTTCGGCCGACCGGGTCCGCACCGACTAGCGATTCTCGTACATTAACACTACACACACTAGGGACATACACCAAGCCAATTAACCTACAAACCTTCAGTCTGAAGAAGGGTTTCGGCCCAAAACGTTGCCTATCTCCTTCGCTCCATAGATGCTGCTGCACCCGCTGAGTTTCTCCAGCTTTTTTGTGTACCTTTGATTTTCCAGCATCTGCAGCTCCTTCTTTAACCTACATACCTGTACGTCTTTGGAATGTGGGAGGAAACAGAAGGTGTCGGGGAAAACCCACACGGTCACGGGGATAATGTACAAACTCCATACAGACAGCACCCATTGTCAGGATTGAACCCGGGTCTCCGGCGCTGCAAGCGCTGTAAGGCAGCAACTTAGTTTTTTACAACTTACAGCTCCTTTTGCTCTGGTATTTTATTTTATTCTTCACATGTTTAAATTAGAACTTTTTATTTTTAATTGTCTGCTGTATATCATGTTGTTATCCTTGCAAGCAAAGCACCAAGGCAAATTTGTTGTATATATACATACTTGGCTTGTAAAATGTATTCAATTCAATTCAATTCAAATTCAATCCAATTCTCTACTGCTGCGCCACTATGGCCATCCAGTTGTCACTTAGTTGCTATAGTTGGAGAAACTAAACATTGATTTGGTGACAGTTTTACAGAATGCCAGAATTAATCTACAGAGGGAATTCAGACCCTGCTAATCTCCATCCTACTCCCACTCTGATTTAGCCACCTGCTGCCTTCTATGCTGTTGCAGAGCACAAAATGCTGGAGTAAATCAGTGGGTCAGGCAGCATCCGTGGAGGGAATAAATAGTAGACCTTTCAGGTCAGGGCTATTCTTCTGAACCGCCACCTATCCATTTCCACACAGATGTTGCCTGACCCACTGAGTTATCATAACATTTTGTGTTTTGTTCAAGGTGCCAGCATCTAGTTCTTCGTAGCTCTGTTGCAACTGTTATAGTACTGAGGATTACCACTTCTTCCTCTGGTGCACATTGCAGCCTTTTTGCCTTGATATTGAGTTCTGCAAGTTCAAATTAGTATGATTCAGTCTGAAGAAGGGTCCCGACCCAAAACGTCACCGATCCATGTTCTCCAGAGATGCTGCCGGATCCACTGTGTTACTCCAGCACTTTGCATCTTTTTGTGTAAACCAGCATCTGCATTTACTTGTTTCTGCATACTCTGTCCAATTTTTGTCTATCAGAAATGACCCTTTCTGCAGTGAGTCATGTTAACGATGAGAGAAAAAACTGAGCTTTTATCACAGATAGTGATACAAGCTCAGTTTTTTCTCTCATCGTTAACACATCCCAACTCGGTGGGCATGTCCAACAGCCCTGTACTTTACACCCTTTTTATGTGCCTTTGTGCTCTCTCCTCATTCTCATCAATTTTATTCCACCTTTTGCTCTCTCTAGCGGTTCCCAATGACTGACTGGTAGATGTCTGCAACTTACCTGAGGATAATATTGACCTCACTCTATCATATATACTCCTTTTGTTCTAGCCATCTCTCAGCATCTATGCAACCTAAAACTAGTTTTCCCTCTTTTAGTTTAGTTTAGAGGTACAGTGCGGAAATAGGCTTTTCGGCCTACAGAGTCCTTGCCGACCATCCATCCCTGCAGGCTAGCACTATCCTACACACCAGGGGCAATTTACAACTTTTGACCAAAGCTGATTACCTTACAAAACTTTAAACCTTTGGAGTGTAGGAGGAAACCGGAGCACCCGGGGAACACCCCTGCGGTCACAGGGAGAACGTACAAACTCCCTACAGCCAAGATCGTACCTGGGTCTCTGGCGCTGTAAGGCAGCTACTCTACCGCTGTTTCACTGTGCCACCTTTCTTAATTTTGATCAAGTGGTCTTCTCACCAAATGTTTAATCCTGTTTTTCTTTCCACTGATGCAGCCTGACCTGCTGAGTTTCTTTTATTTCAGGTTTCTTTCATTTATTGGGTAAACGTTAAACGAGGAAAATCGTATCCTTGCTTGACAACATTTCGAACATAAGCTGCGAGTTAAATTAATTAAAATACGCCACACCTCTCTGCCATGGAAATGCAAAATACCATTAAGAAATACATCAAATGGTATTACGATGTTAACATACAAGGAGGTGCAAGATTTGAGCTGAGGCTGTAACTGCAGGATGTGTCTTAATTTTACTTTGTGCCATTAAATCAATGTCAGGGCTTAATAATTTTATACGCAGGATTAGACCCACTATACAGTAAATGTTGGTGTTGACACAAAATATGTGTATTCAAAGATCTACTCACTACACAACGCTATAACTTCTACCTAGTTAAAATGCATCACATCTGAACAGTTGGAAATAGTCATTAATAACTCTTCCTAAAGGACACAGCCATGTGTCCTTTAAATACTTACCATCGCAACCATATTCCGTATTCTTTCACCCTCTGGGCATGACACAATTTATACTTCTATGCTTTCCAAAAAACTATATTTATTGTACCTTTAGGCTAGATCTCTTAATGTGACTGTCTAAAAAGCAGTCACATGTGGTGAAATATTTGCCCTGCTGTCCCTGTACTGGCTTTGAAAGACTGTCTTTAAAATATAGCAGAATGAAATAAGGTAGTTAAAAAAAAAAAAAAATTAATGATTTGCAATTTGTTGGCAGCATTTTTGTTTTATTTAACTTGGTGTTTAATTTATCCAGCTTTTATGTTCAAAATCGCATTGTGATGTGCAGTGTTATCCTTTGAAAGCTATCATTTTATACCTGCCTGGTGATTTGAATCGAGTTTGTATGGATCTCCTGATAGCTGTTTAAAGGTATACAGCCTAGGGTGAGAAAAAAAACAATCATATGTGCCTGTGTGTTAGCTTTATCAATTGTAATGATATTGAGAGCTTCAGCTAGTATCAGAGTTAGAGATGAAAACAAGCTTACATTGTGTAAATACCCTATTAACACTTTATCCACTCGCACATGAAAAATGGTGATTAGGGTGAAGCACTGGCCGACAGTTGACACTAATGAAATTGTTCACCATGAGTCATGCCTTAAACATGGGAGGAAAGTGGATTAGCAACCTAAAAGTTACAGCAATTCATCCTTGAACTTTTGGCCATGAAGAACAAATTCGCTCCCTCCGTCCATCCCCCACCCGAGTCCTCTTGCTAATTTCATCCTTTGTCATCCTTCATTATCACCTCATCCCCAGCTAACAGACTGTTGTGGGCTCCACCTTTCCAGACTCATTGATGCAGGCTCTGCTTTGTTCTGTACATTCCCATACCTCTCGTGTCCCCCTCCCTGACGTTCAGTCTGATGAAGGGTCTCGATCTGAAACGTCACCTATTCCTTTCCTCCAGAGATGCTGCCTGACCCGTTGAGTTACTCCAGCATGTTGTGTCTATCACATCTACTCCCTGCAGCATTAAACTTTGGGCATCTGCTGAGTAAGTCACTACCCAGTTTCAGACTGAGGAAATAAAGAGAATTTACGTTAATACTACAACACTTTGAAGTCATTCAAGTATTTCTGCAAAGTGGAGGAGGTAGAATAGTCTAATTGTGCAGAGTAAATTGCAATTAACTTTTCTCCTTCCATCTACATGAGATGGATTTGTCCCTTTCAGATTTTGTTGAGGCCTGTTTGAACAATTGCATTGTCCCAGTCCCTATGCCGCCTCCATCACCTCCATCCAGGGGATCCCAACAATCCTTCCAGCTGAGACGGAACTTCACGTCTACCTCCTCTAACCTCATCTACTGCATCATGTGGCCTCCTGTACATTGGAAAGATCGAACGTAGCCTCAGTGACAGTTTTGTCGACCACTAGCACTTGGTAGCCAAGGCCTGTAGGATCTCCCGGTTGCTAACAATTTTAACTCCTCTTCCCATTCTCAAGCTAACCTTTCAGTCCTGAGCCTCCTCCAATGCCAGAGTGAGGTTTGGAGGAACAACAGGTCATATTCTACTTGGGTAGCTTACAAACCAATAGTATGAACATTGAATTTCCCAGTTTTAGGTAACTACATGACACTCTCCCTTCTCACTGCTACCTCCATACATTCTCCCCCCATTCCCTCTGCACCCCCTCCCCTGTACCCCACCTGGACCTAAACATTTTTTCTCCCCTTCCACCTACATTCCCTCCTCAGGCTTCACAATTCTTTGCAGCTCTTTAATCCATTTATTAAAAACCATCTGCCTTATCAAATAACCCTCCTCACCTGTTGACCTACCTACCTGCTCCTCCCCTCCTCCAGCTTTCTTTCCTCCCCCCCCCTTCCCCTGTACAACCAGTCTGAAAAAGAGTCAAGACCCATAATGTTGCCTACCTGTATTCTCCTGAGATGCTATCTGACCCATTACACTTGTCCCACCTGCCTGCGTTTGGTCCATATCCCTCTAAACCTGTCCTATCCATGTACCTGTCTAAATGTTTCTTAAACGTTGCGATAGTCCCTGCCTCAACCAAGCCCTCCGGCAGCTCATTCTATACACCCACCACCCTTGGCGTGAAAAAGTTACCTCGTGGAAACAGGACCAGAATCAATGTTTCCGATTGATGACACTTCATCAGAACTGGAAGAGTGACAGAGTAATGTAATTTGCAGCATCAGAGGTGAAAGACCAAAGCCGTCAAAGTAACAATTACTTTAAACTCTGGCACCTAGAGGCAGGAACATATCAACTCAAATATTGTTGAATTCTATATGGAACTCTGGGGGTTATGTTGTGCATAGACAGAATGACAATGGCAAGAGAGTGGAGGGACAGAATGGAGGTGTCCAGCAGAAGGGGCAGAGATGGAGGACTGTGGATTGAATGCAGGTGTCCTGCAGAGAAGTCAGTCAATGTATGTGTAAGAAGGAACTGCAGATGCTGGTTTAAACTGAAGATAGACACAAAATGCTGGAGTAACTCAGCGTGGACAGGCAGCATCTCTGGAGAGAAGGAATGGGTGACGTTTCGGGTCGAGACCCTTCTTCAGACCTGTGATCACATGTCCTGTGATTGCATGGCAAAGTGCCAGAAGAAGGTCAATAGTCCGTGGCATGGAAGAGTGGGCAAGAGTGAGAGAGTGGTCCATTTTAAATGCTGAAAGGGGAGGGGCAGGGGGCAGGAATGAAGTGCGCTGTGGAGTCCTGTTGGAGATGGTGGATTATGGAGATGATCTGTTGGATGTGGAGGCTGGTGGAGTGGAAGACTAAGACAATGGTTCACGTGTTCTGACTGGGAGGAGAGGAGGTGAAAGCACAAGTGCATGATATGGAGTTGTGATTCAGAGCCCTGTCAGCTATGGTGGGGGAAAAGCTCCAGTTTAAGGAAAATACCTCATAACGGGATAGTGTGGAAAGTCATATTAGAGGAGATATGTCCGAGATTGAGAATGGACAGTATTTGCTATGGATCGAAATACTGGAAGAATGAAGGTAAAGGAGTCAGTGAACTTGTGATAGATATTGGTAGATAACATAAACAACTGCATTGATTATTTTCCAGTATTAATGTCCCAAATATTGTGTAGGAAGGAACTGCACATGCTGGTTTAAACCGAAGTTAGACTCAAAAAGTTGGAGTAACTCAGACAGGGTCAGACAGCATCTCTGGAGAAAAGGAATAGGTGACCTTTTGGGCCGTGACCCTTCTTCGGACTATTCTACACTAACGTTCAGGTAGGAGAATTGGCCCTTAAGGGCCCTCGACTAGAGAGAGGGCCTCCAACTGAGAGACTTTGTCTATTTATCTGCTGGATCAATGCTTCAGCCAATTAAAAAAAAAAAAAAATTCTCCAGAGCAGACAGTCTCCCAACTCAATGGTGAAGAGTGGTGAAGGGGTGGCACAATGGTGCAGCGGTAAAGTTGCTGCCTTACAGTGAAAGAGAACGGGGTTCGATCCTGACTATGGATGCGGAGTTTGTATGTTCTCATTGTGACCTGCCACACTCCACAGATGTACAGGTTTGTAGGTTAATTTGCCTTTGGTAAAAACTGTATATTGTCCCTAGTGTGTGGGATAGTGCTTCAGGCACGGAAATCGCTATCAAAATATGGAGGGGACAGGGGGGGGCACAATTTCTTGGCGGCATTCACACACACACGCACATGCACACACACACATACAGCTTCGGAGGCTCAATCCAGCGCTAAATGCAGCTCAACTCTGCCTGCCTCGCCGGGTTAACCTATAGCCCTGCCTGGACCGACGGGACACCAGCGCTGCTTCTCCGTGCTGCCTGTAAACCTGGGCCATATTTCCCGCAAGCCCAGGCAGGGCTGTAGGTTAACCTGGCGGGACAGGCAGAGTTGAGCTGGGTTTAGCGCTGCTTCTCTGTGCTGGCTGTGGGCCTGGGGGTACAGCTCCCGTCTGACTCCCGACCTCTCTGGCCACCCGTGGGGGGGGGGGGCACTCGGGTGGGGACGGGATTACAAAAACTTGGGGGGGATCGGCCCCCCTGGATTTCCGCCCCTGGTGCTAGTGTACGGGGATCGCTGGTCAGCTTGGACTCGGTGGGCCGAAGGGCTTGTTTCCAAGCAGTATCTCTAAAGACTAAGCTTTGGTTACATATTCATGTTCATTAAAGCCGCATTTAGAAAGTGGAAGATAAACCCGGGACTTCAGAAATGCGGCAGTCAAGCCCATCTTCCAGAAAGTGGGTGGCCAACTATTACAGAGGTGTCCCCCTGCTGTCTGGCACAGGGAAAGTCATCATCAGGGTCCGTCTTAACCACCGCACCTCAGTGGCCAAAGAACTTCACATCATCCATGTAGATGAAGAGTCTGCGGTTTCCACATTGACCTCATCAGCCACCTCGGAACCCACAAAACCAGAGTGGAAGCAAGTCATCCTCAATCCCATAGGACTGCCTAAGAAGAAGATTCTCGGAGACAATCAGTTATGGTTGCCATGTACGCCTTTTAACTATATGACATTTGAGGAAATATGCATAAGTGTAGCATTAATAGCATCAGAAATTCCTCATGGGATTTTAGCACAAGTGCTGTTTATAATGATGCTATATCTTTCCCCATAATAAATCAGAAAGTTTCTCTGCAGGAGTACTATGCACACAGTCGAGATTCTCATTAGAGTGTCAGCACAGTACTTAAAGCGTTAATCCATCTTCCCAGCCCAACATAAATCATCTTAAAGTGTCAGTGTAAGGAATGTGAAAAGACCTGAATTTTACAAAATTTCTTGGCATAAGTATAAGTTTTATTTCTCCATGTCAGGGCAATGTGGGAGGTGGTTCTCGGTAATCTGTGTCTTAACTTTCACGTGATCAAATTGAACATTGCCATATTTTGGTGATTGGTTTGGATAGAAAATGGCCCTGTGATAAAAGTTACATTTCCACCTGAAATAACATGAAAACAGAAGATAGACATAAATGCTGGAGTAACTCAACGGGTCAGGCAGCATCTCTGGAGAAAATAGGTGACTTTTCGGGTTGAGACCCTTTATTAGAAAATGTGAAAGGTTTCGAACCGAAGCGTCACCTATTCCAGCATTTTGTGTCTATCTTTGGTGTAAACCAGCATTTCTGTACATATAACAGAAAAGACACATCCAGGAAACTCTGCTGATAACTTACCTTGTAAAGGCACTCAGTATTAACTCAAAGGTCCATTATTTTATTTTCTAGACTGTGTTGAATTGCTAATTTCAATTGGAGTTGCTCTCTGTGACCAAACACACAGTTTTGAGGATGTAACTAGGAAAATGGACAAGGGTGAGCAGTGGATGTAGTGTACCTGGACTTTCAGAAAGCATTTGATAAGGTCCCACATAGGAGATTAGTGGGCAAAATGAGAGCACATGGTATTGGGGGTAGGGTGCTGAAATGGATAGAAAATTAGTTGGCAGACAGGAAACAAAGTGTAGGGATTAACCCTTTCAGAATGACGGGCGGTGACTAGTGGGGTACCGCACTAGTGTGAGGAGGATGCAGGGTGACTTGGCCAGGTTGGGTGAGTGGTCAGATGCATGGCAGATGCAGTTTAATGTGGATAAATGTGAGGCTATCCACTTTGGTGGCAAAAACAGGAAGGCAGATTATTATCTGAATGGTGTCAAGTTAGGAAAAGGCGAAGTACAACAAGATCTGGGGGTCCTTGTTCAGCAGTCACTGAAAGTAAGCATGCAAGTACAGCAGGCAGTGAAGAAAGCTCATGGCATGTTGGCCTTCATAACAAGAGGAGTTGAGTATAGGAACAAAGAGGTCCTTCTACAGTTGTATAGGGACCTAGTAAGACCACACTTGGAGTATTGTGTGCAGTTTTGGTCTCTAAATCTGAGGAAGGACATTCTTGCTAGTGCAGCGAAGGTTCACAAGGTTAATTCCTGGGATGGCGGGACTGTCATATTTTGAAAGAATGGAGCGGCTGGGCCTGGAATTTAGAAGGATGAGAGAGGATCTTATTGAAACATATAAGATTATTGAGGGATCAGATACGTTAGAGGCAGGAAACATGTTCCCGATGTTGGGGGAATCCAGAACTAGGGGCCACAGTTTAAGAATTAGGTGTAGGCCATTTAGAACGGAGATGAGGAAAAACGTTTTCACCCAGAGTTGTGAATCTGTGGAATTTTCTGTCTCAGAAGGCAGTGGAGGGTAATTCTCTGGATGCTTTCAAGAGATAGTTAGATAGAGCTCTTAAAGATAGCGGAGTCAGGGGAAATGGCAGAGAAGGCAGGAACGGGGTACTGTTTGTGGATGATCAGCCATGATCATATTGAATGATGGTGCTCGCTCAAAGGGCCAAATGGCCTACTCCTGCACCTATTGTCTATTGAACACATGGGTTCATTCTGAAGATAGACACAAAATGCTGGACTAACTCAGGAGGAAAGGCAGCATCGTTGGATAGAAGGAATGGGTGACATTTTATGGGTCGAGACCCTGAAACATCACCCATTCCTGCTATCCATAGATGCTGCCTGTCCTGCTGTGTTATTCCAGCATTTTGTGTCTATCTTTGGTGTAAACCAGCTTCTGCGGTTCTTCCTACATTTGGGTTCATTCTCTTCGTTATTGTTCAATCACCCTTTCTGGAATTACTATGCATGTGAATGTGGATTAAGAACCAAAGTCATTGAAGTGCATTGGCAGCTGGTGATCCAATGCAATAACGTAAGAAGACTATGTTTAAAGCAGTAAATGATGTTATCTGAAGAAGGATCTCGATCCGAAAAGTCACCCATTCCTTCTCTCCAGAGATGTTGCCTGTCCTGTCGAGTTACTCCAGCATTTTGTATCTATCTTTGGTGTAAACCAGCATCTGCAGTTCTTGTCTATAAATTATATTCATTAGCAGGCTTAAACATGAATAAACACTTGGACACATTATCGGGAACCAGAACCAGAGTCCCAGGAAAGCCACATTGTCATCTTCTTTATATCATTTTTCGTTGACCATTTCTGAAACCCCAAATGTGCCTTTTAATGTATAGGGTAGATTATTCCAGTCTTTTACTCCATAAATCTAGCTCAAGCCGAACTCTGTTTGCTTCAGCCTAACAAAGTCCAAGCCTCATTCACCCATGTGTCCTCAGACTTGCATTGGCTTCACATCAACCAATGGTTCAATTTGAAAATTGTCATCCTCAGTTTCTAGATATGGCATTCCCTTTAACTGTGTAAAGCTTCTCTGGTCTTCTCCATATCAGTATTCATTGTCACAGCATGGAAACATGCCCTTTGGCCCAACTTACCCCAACCGACCAATTTGTCCGATCTACACTAGTCCCACTTGCTTGTGTTTGGCCCATATCCCTCTAAACCTGTCCAATTGCTTGTTAAACATTGCAATAGTCCCTGCCTCGACTCCCTCCTCCGGCAGCTCGTTCCATACACCCACCACCCTTTGTGTGAAAAAGTTACGCCTCAGATTTCTATAAAATCTCTCCCCCTTCACCTTAAACCTATGCCCTCTGCTTCTTGATTCCCCTACAACGCAAGAGACTGTGCGTCCACCAGATCTATTCATCTCATGATTTTATACACCTCTATAAGATCATCCCCACTTCCTCCTGCGCTCCAGGGAATAGAGTCCCTGCCTGCTCAACCCTTCATCTCTGGCCACTTGCGTCTCATCAGTGGTGCCTTGTCTTTATGGGCTTAATCCTCACATTATTCCAGCCTCTTTACTCTTTCTGAGGCTCAATACCAACTTTTAAACCCAACTTTCACACCATCTACCTTGGGCTGATGTTAACTCAGATTGAGTGCTGAGTCTGACAAAGAGCAGGTGTGGATAAAACGTGAACCTTGTCATTGAAGTCACAATAATATTGAATATAATGCAATGAAAGCACAAAAAGCAATTTCTTCAAATGTCCTTACAGAGTTTATTTAGCCTGATGTAGAAAGATCAGAAACAGTTCATTTTCATAAAGAATAAAAAGAGCACTTTTTGTTCAGAGTTGTGCTTGGAAAAAATCTAAATATATATTTTTTAATCATATAAATAGTCTCTTTAATAAGTGCATCAGTTTGTTTTTTATACATATCCACTTTTTTTTTCTGTATTATAGGTCATTATCATTGGAGAGCCCAGTCTGACACAAACAAGCTTTTTCATGGCTTGTGCCCTGGTGGATCAACACTACAAGCAGTTTCAAATTAAGTTCAATACAAACAGTACAGGAACCACTGTACTAAAACAAAAAGGCAGTCTGTCACAAAATTATACATCAGTGAGAATCAGATCATGAATAGATTTCAAACAACAACAAAAATTGCATTTCTTTAATGACAAAGAACTTTCATTCAATATAAGACTATAATCTTGGACAATTCTATTCAATGCCAGGAAATAATTTCACGGACTTTATTTAAAAAATAATAATAATTGCTTGGTGGAAATGCAAAGGAAACTTCATTTATTTTGGAAGTCAGTGCATAATGGCTGGCATTTGTTTTCCCTCAATGTTCAATGTTGCTTTGCTACTTAATAGCTTATATTTACTTGGTTGTCTTTTTCATATACTGATTAAAAGATTCAATAAATAAGTATCAAATCAAAGCACGAGAAACCTTTTACTTTGTTTGTCTCTGCAGTCTAAACATTTACATGATACTCTGCTGAGGCATATCAGGGGATTTTATCTATCAATAATATTGACAATATATGCAGTTGGAGAAACATGCTGTTAAACAGCACTTCAGAGTAAGGTGACTTTATTATGGCTAGTTTTGTTGTGACTAGTGCCATCTTAGAAAATAGCCAAATCTTTCTGTGATATTCAAACTGCTCAAAAGCCGAAAGCCAGAAGACAAAACAGCATTTAGCAGGTAAATAATCTGTACCCAAAAAAGTGGAACATCTTTTCAAAAGAACAACCAATACAACATGAAAACATAGACCCTAACAGTTACTTTGGGTTGAATATTTTACATGTATTTACAGTGCTTCATGTCTTCATAATAAAAATTGAAGTGCAGTTTCTTCTAACTTCTCTAATGTATTCTTAAACAATGCAACTTCCCACGCCCCCCACGCCCATGTTCCCCCTCCCCCACCCCGTCAAACCCAATCCACCCAAGTCTTTGAGCTTCAAGTAAGTATACAACTGGAAGTTTAAAAAAAATGAAGGTAAGAATATTTATATACAACATGCACTTGAGTTATAAAATGTCTGAATAAGTATTAGCAGGCTATATTTAGACTTGAGTAAACTATAAGGGTACATGAAGTAACCAGAGGACTACTGGTGTCAGCCATCTTGAATATCTTTAGTTACTTTTTACATAAACAGCACAGTTATGTAGAGTACTTGGATGTAACCATTTTATTGCCCCGTTGTATCTGTGGAAAAGCAACTAGTATAATACAAGGTTCTAGTTGTCTGGAATCGATACTTAGCTACAAGCTTTGTTTGTTGTTTGCTGCAAGTCCTTGTTATTTTTAGTGTATTCAGACAAACGTTTACAGCATTCTAGTTCTCCTTCATTTCCAAAAGATGACACTGGTATAAAATTCATTCATTGTGTAAAGAAAAAAAGATCAATCTTTGGGTCTCCACAATCCTGCTGATTTCCCCAAAGTTATCTGAAACACCACGCTGATTTTATTTTATTACTGCTGGGACAGGCCTATACCAGGTGCAATATGTGGCTGGAAGTTCAGTTTAAGGAATGTTAACACAAGCTGCTAATTATGCAAGGGTTAAAAAAAACATAACACTACTGTGGCAACGTCATGTGGCAATGACACTCTTACGGCAGTCTTTGCATTGCTAATTGGGTCACTTCATTTTCCATTTCTAAAGATATATTTAATCTATACTCTCCGTGTTACTGCTTTTTAGCAAGAAAATTATATTAGAAGACTTAACAGCTGTTCTTTATGGTGGTTAACTCTAATTTTGAGTACCAAGTTTGCAAAGTGTTTGGTTACTTTCCAGATAGCAGTACTGAGTCCAGCACTTGTAGGATACTCCTGTGTACCATATTCTAATTGTTCTCTCTCTGTCTGGTTATAGCTATTTTAATTATCCTGAAAATAAACCCTATCCCTTATCTTCATCTAATTAAAATCTAACAATTTGAATGAATATTACAATTTAATAATGAAACATGGGTCTCATGTTTTTGTAATCTATCCAATTTTAGGGGACTGGCATTTACTTATTTTCCATGATTTGATTTTCTATTTAATTTTTGTTCTGTTTCAATGAAGGACTTGTGGATGTTTGCTGCTCTGGCAGCTGTGGGATTACTTCTTTTGATTTGGCTGTATGTCCTTGCAAGTGTTGTCAAACATCCGAGACTTTACATATGCAGATCTACTATTACTGGGAATCAGAACTATTCGGCACTAGTTAATATGACGAGCTGTGTATTTTTATTGGCTGCAATTCAGATTCCAGTCCAGAGCTTCACAAACTGAAATCAATTGGGATACACTCATTTCCACTGAGATTTATGCCACTGCAATGATCATTCCTTCCCAGGGCATCTTTCTCTTTAGAATGTCCTGATAACATCCATACACCAGTAACAGGTCAAAATTAATGGGGTGAACATTATCGTTTGCTAATAATGAAATCCAAACATGCTTTACTCCTTTTCATGTAATAGTGCATTCATCTTGCAATATTGTGACACCGGATGTGACTGGATAAATACTTTGGTCGTGGGAATGTAACGTTACTTACTAATTAAACTTTTTAAAATAACAGAGCTAGACAATTGTAATGCAGGTTTAACACCAACACAGAATGATGTTGGCCATTTGGCATTTTATTGTTCTGCAGGAAGTCTTGCCCTATTCAAATTCTTACTTCAGCCCTTTTGCACTTTGAGAGAGAGAAAGGAATTTAAGAGAAAAGATCAAACACTACCAAATTAAATTCAACACATTGGCGTTCTCAAATTGCCACTGATTAGCACAGTCATCGCAAGATATGAAGATGTGATTCTCATCGTTAGTGCCCCTTGCTGTAAATGCTATTTGTTTGAAACAGCAACACAGACGTGAATCTGTGATCTGGATATATTTGCCAAGTGCATCTTATCCTTTCAACAAACGTAGCTTTTTACATCCAAATGTGGACATAGAGATACAATCTTTGCTGGCATGCATCAAATTTTATTTGCTGTCTGACCTGCCAGCAATTAGAATGGGCATCAGAGCACAGACATAAGAGTGAAGAACAGGACTAACTGGTTCTCTTAGTGCCTCTAGCCATAGGCATGACTTTAAACAGAAGCTTGCTGTCAGTATGATTTGATGACTCGCAAGTTGAAGATTTTAATTTAATAATAGCTTCGCATCTGAATTGAAAGAAAATTGCATATTTTGGTGACGGCAAATACATGAGGCAATTACATTCAAAACACACGTTTAAAAATTGTTGCTTAGCAGGTTTTGTTGAAATATCATTCTCTGTTTTACAACAAAATGATGGATAACCATAATCAAAAGGATTCCTAAAGTAAAACATTAATAATTTTAATCTACGTTGGAGGCGAGCCAGAACCAAAAAAAAAAATCAAAATACTGCCCTCATGTTGGCACACAGCAAAGAGATTTGCAAAACAACAGAACATATGGAATCCAAAGCAAAAAGCTGTTCATTGTGCTGCTCTGGGTCAATAGAGGAGCTGCATGTCACTTTGGAAAATTGATTATCAATGATATAATTTTAATTCTTCATTTCTGTGTACAAACGAGTGTTTGGCTAAGTGCGGCCTTCTTTCCTGCTCGACTCGTTTCTCGATGTGTGGTACTAAAGATAAAAGGAGTGAACCAACTTTCCTTTCCGAATCTGGATGCAACATTAAATAAAGTCAAACCACGACCATAACACCAAACGAGCTTCTTGGTCTAGAGCATCTTTCCCTCCTGCCATAAAGGAAAAAAATCACCTGCTTCATGCTTTTCATGTCAAAACTGCATTTTAACTGCTGTTTTTTATACCCATAAGTGAATTCTACTGTATAAGCTGCCCTGTAGCTTTTGCAGTTATTGTTACTTGCAAAGTGTAATGGATGATTGATTGATAGACGAGTGCTGACACATCAATGAAGCTATTTCGACCAGCATCTCTATCAAATGATGCGCGGGGTATACTTTCTGCCCACGCCTCATTACCTCAGAATGACATTTCTGAAACTTCATTTTCTCTCTTTTTTTTCCCCTTCTCCCCAAAGCGTGATACTTTTGTATTCTGAACCTGGCTGTGCATGCCTTGAGAAAAGCAATTTTGCTATTATGTCCAACTCGAGTTTGAATGACGCAGTCCCTGGGAGGTGAATGACAGATTTTTTATGCTGGGTTTAAGAGGGCTACAGAATTTATTTTGTAATACAAAAGACTGAAAGGCTTTCCTGTCAGGCATCATTCAGTCACAACCCACCATGAGCTTCTCCTGCGCTCGTTTCTCTCTGTCTAACCTCCCAAGTTTACTCCCCAGGTCTACACAAGACACAGAACAATCAAATCCATCTGCTGTCTGCCTGCCTTGATCTTCACCAGTGGACAAGGTTTTCTCTGCCCCTAAGGACTCTAACCACTCTGCATTATACAGGATAAGGAGATAATTTCCACACCAGAAATATAATAATAACTGTGCCAGTAGTCAGTTGTATTAAAGCAAAATGAGATTTGTGGCCCCAGAATTTTCGGTGATGACTGATTTTATTGAATTGTTATTGAGCGTGGTCACACGGCATCACATAACCTTCAGACGTAAAGAGGCATCTAGACTCTGTGGAGGTTCGATGGTAGAGCTGAAAATTATATACACTGCCCAATTAAACTGGATGGATGGAAGGAAAAAACAGCAAATGAAGGAGAGGGCTGCACGACAATGGATTGCCAGCATGATTCAATCAGAGACAAACTCATGGCATTAACTCTTTATAGGATAGGACCAGTCAGACTTGGTGGATCATAAAGAATGGTTCTCAGGTCAGGCATCAAATTAATCTGGAATACTAGTAGATGGAGGCAGTGTAAAGCACAATACCCTTGCAAAAGTACAAATTTAATCAAAATTAATTGTAGGAAGAGCAATATAAAAGCTAAGGAGAATCAGATAAAGATTTTTTTTTAATCCTTCATTTAAAGACAGTTGCCTCTCTCTCTCCTTCTCTCTCTGTATGCCACACACATTAACCTAATTCATCAAGGAAACTCTACAGGACTCCTGTTCAATAAAATAGGACATAATAGTGACCACTAGGATAGCCACAAGGCAGAAGTATTAAGTCTTTAGGTTTTAAGTCTTTCACTGAGAAGGTTGTCTCTCTTTTATTACATTCTACTGCTGCTCTGTTGTTATCGGGAGCTGCTTGTGTAAAGATTGATGTGTCTCTATCTGTTCCAGCTCTGTCATAAAAGTGGTTTTAATGCACCATTACAAGGGTGGCAGAATGGGCTGCTGTTTCACAGCTCCAGCGACCTGGGTTCGATCCTGACCCCTGGTGTTGCTTTTGTGGAGTTTGCACTTTGTTCCTGTGACAATGTTGGTTTCCTCCCACATCTCAAGAGAGATGCTGGCCGGGTGGTTAATTATGTGAAGATGAGAGGTAGGTGAGTCAAGTAGAAGTTAAGGTGCACGTGAGAAGGATTAGATTGCAAGAAAACAAACCGGGGAATGGGATTGATTGAACTTTTCTGAGAAGGGGCAGCAGAGTGGCAGAAATAATGGAAGTCCAACAATTAGAGCTCAATTCTGTCCACCTCCAATCTCCGGAATTTGCACGTTCTCCAAGTGACTGCGTGGATTTCCCCTGGGTGCTGTGGCTTCCTCCCACACCACAAAGACACACGGGTTGGTAGATTAATCAGCAGCTGATTAGCAGAATTGGGAGGGACCAATGGAGAGGGGGGTGGCGGTTGTGGGTGATGGGGGTTGATGGAAATGCTGGGAGAATAAAATTGGGATCAGTGTGGTACTACTGTGACTAGTTACTTCATTGGTGGCGAAAACTCGCAGAGAGCCTGCTCCATGTTGTGGCTCTATGGCTGTTTTTTTTTATTATTGGTCTGTGTTATTAAAAAGACACTTAGAATTACATTCATCTCCTCATGTCTTTTCTAAAGGTTATCTTCCACCTGTCTTACCCCAGACATCAGTGGAGGCAGTCACTGCTGATATTTAAGACTAAGATTAAAAGGCATTTAAACTACATGGGAGTCAAGTGGCTTGGGAAAGATTGGATCAGCCATGAACAGGCTCAAGGGGCTGATTGGCCTTCTCCTGCTCTTGCTTCTAATGTTCTTGCGATTTAAAATGCTTAAAAAAATTACCTCCAGTCAGTAGTGCAAAATGTGTTAAGATGCCAGCAGCTGAAAATATTACTCCACTTGTACAATTCAGTTCCATTGAAGTCAGAAGCAGAATGCAAACAGCAAACAGCTGCTTTTAGTATCACTGACTGAGAATACATTTCTGGATAATAATCCATTTGACCCATATCAAGTAAATACAGATTTTAGGTGGTCCTTCTATATAAACATCTGTGATGGTTGCATATCACAAACTTGCAACATCCTAAGTTTATAATAAGCTGAACGTTTGGATTCAGAGTGTCCAGTTAACGCAGTTTGAAATTAATGTCATGTAGTCAGGAAACCTCGAATAGAGACCTGCAATGTCTCGGCACTATTCTCCATATTTTTCAGTCAGAGTAAGCCACCGCATCTGTTAGTGAGAGGCCTGTAAGACAGAAACTCTCATGTTTTTTCTGGCTTCAACAGGCACCTTGGGGACATGGGAGAAGTGGGTGAGAACACTACCAGGGACTTAAAGCTTCACAGCTGGGGGCTGTCAGTGGAGGGAGTGCATGTGGAAGTGCATCTGTGGAATTCTCTGCCGCAGAAGGTAGTTGAGGCCAGTTCATTGGCTATATTTAAGAGAGAGTTAGATGTGGCCCTTGTGGCTAAAGGGATCAGGGGGTATGGAGAGAAGGCAGGGATGGGATACTGAGTTGGATGATCAGCCATGATCATATCAAATGGCGGTGCAGGCTCGAAGGGCCGAATGGCCTACTCCTGCACTTATTTTCTATGTTTCTATGTGACTGCTTCTGACCTAACATTGTACTATCAATTTGATGTGGCCATTGTACAGAGTATCCCAAATATAAAGCAAGCAATCAGATGCTTACAGATAACCTGCCAAGTGAAGCAGTTAGAGGACATTTTTGTATGATTTGGGAATATCTAATTAAAAATGATGAATTATAATGGCTTTCCAAACCTGCTAAAGGATTACCAGGTAAGAGGTTCAAGTGATAAATGTAGGAATGGTGAGGCAGTGAGCAGCTGTTCTGCACTGATCAAACACTGCAGATAGATATTTCAGTCACATGCTTCCAGCTATTAGTGTGACTGGGGATTTTTATTGGCACCAAGTTTTTTATTAATACGAGGAGCTGTTTTGCTTGCAAATCGTTCGCAGGGATCCCTGTTTTTATTCCTATCACTAAATCTCTGATAAACAGGTAAATAACAAATAATACCGACTGTGAATGTTTTCTGCTCTGCTATCTGGTTCTTTTAACGAAGATTGCAAAGTTATTTTTTGACAAACTTCGTCATGTTCATAAGATCATAAGTGATAGTAGAATTAGGCCATTAGGACCATCAAGTCTACTCCACCATTCAATCATGGCTGATCTATCTCTCTCTCCTAACCCTATAACCCCTGACACCCGTACTAATCAAAAATGTATCTATCTCTGCTTTGAAAATATCCACTGACTTGGCCTCCACAGCCTTCTGTGGCAAAAAATTCACACAGATTCACCATCCTCTGACTAAAGAAATTTCTCCTCATCTCCTTCCTAAAAGAACGTTAATATGATCGTAGAACAATGTGGTGAAATTAGCTAGTGATGAAGTATGCAATGTAATATATTGAAACATAGCGTGACATCTTAATATGTTGCAGTGTTGCTCCTGATTAATTAAGAGCAAAGACCACCAGTGCAAAAAAGTGGTCATTACCTGGGAACTTGATCCTCGTATGAATGGGGTTTGAATAGATGTGATAGTGTAGGTTATAAACTTCAGCAGGAAACACGGACCAAATGATTGTGAGAAGGAGATTTTCTTTCTGCCTTCTTAAATATTCAAGGGTTTCTTCTGCCTGAAAATCTAGACTGAAAATCCTCATCTTGACTAAAGAGCTCTCCTCTAGGTGAAATCTTTGAGGCTACATTCAGAGAGCAGTAATTCTTGCAAAATAAAATTAAATGATGTGATTACATTGATATTGAAAACTGCACTTGAAGAAAAATAACATGCAAAGGGGGGGGGGGGGGAGCACTGTATTGATACCAGGCATAAAATGCCCTGGGATTACACAAGGTTTAAATTACATGGACAAGGTTTAAATTAACATACATGGTCTTTACAATCCCAGGAAGTTGCAGGAATAGAATTTTCAGTTTTCAGCCGAGGCTCTGGGGATTACCCTCTATTGCAGAAACCACACAATTTTCATTATTTGATAGTTTCTATTAGAGGACACCAATCTACTCACAGCTTTGAGGCTGACAATACCCAGAGCAGGATTTTGGGCCTGGACCACAGTGAGAACATGATAGTATTGATGGGGTCGTACATATTTTCAGATAAAACGTTTGATGGGTAAGGGAAACATTAGCAATGAGAAACTTACAATACATTTGTTGCTTATTTACTGAAAGACTAAGCGTTGTGAGAGAACTGATTTAAAAGAGTTTCTCTGCGGGCTATGCAAACCTTGGATTTGCAATTGCAAAATGTGTGAGCATTTTGGCCAACTGGTGCTTGACGTCACATCCAATAGGACATTTTAGCCGCAGAACAATTTTGTTTTGCAGACAGAATTTAGATAGAGACTAGCAAATGCATTTTAAAAGTCACTAGGATAGGAAAGCAATCTCCGTACTCTTGATCTGCCCCTCTTGGCCTGTGGCTTAAATTAATCCTTAGACCATCAGTGAAAATAAATGAAGAATGCACTGAGGTAAATAAAGATTTTTTGACATTATTTGTACAGCCTGTATATTCCTTCAACTTGAGATCATACCATAGTATGTAGCAACACCAGATAAAACTGGAAAAAAGCTAAATTTAAAGTTATCGTTAATAGTAAAATGTGGTGCAAATGGAATATATGCCTGCATGCATTGAAGCAAGAGAAAGTGTCTCCTTTTTCTCGACAGAACTCACAAGATGAGGGGACCTGCGTCTATGAAGTCAGACCATTGTCCATGTTTCACGATAAACTGGGTGCACATCCTCTATACCAATTGAATTGTAACTTGGGGAGTTGTATTACCACAGTGGGTTAACAATGACTTCTATAATGATTGATTGGCCTTCATAAAAAAAAAAAGTTGGTGAACTCTCTAAAAATAAAAATTACATTAATAAAGCTGATATGTTTGTCCAGCAGTGCTTAATAAACTGAATACCTGATGTGTGCGCCTGTGGTATTTATTGAACTCCTAGCTGCAACATCATTCATTGGTGACTTTGTCTCTTGCGACTTTATCAGGGATAAATGGAGATGCATTTCCCATTGCCTCCAATCTCTACCATTGAAGCTCACACTGTAGAAACAAGAAGTTATCAGGATTGAACTGCAGTTGTCCGCTCCCTTGTGATCATTTTTCTCTCTCTCCTTCAGCTGTAGGTTCATACTTGGTGTGATGCAGGATGTCAGTGAAGGCTATTTTTTAAACAAGGACAGCAGCAGACTGATCTTCCTGGTCGCAAAAACGTCTTGTGTTGTTCCCAGCCACGACGAAGCTGATCCTGTGCACTGTTGCCGTTGATGATGAACAGCGTACACACTTGTTTTTTCTCTGGCTGGATCTTGTTCACAGCTTCATCAGTCTTTTTCTTCTTAGTTAGACAGATTGATCCCTTGTGCTGTTAAGACTGCAGTGGGAAGCCCAGGTGCAACATTGACAACTGTACTGGCTACAAAACTGCTTCCCTCATAAAGAGAGGGCTGTGGGGCACACTGGCAATTCAGCCATAATTCAATGTCAGCATCAGCAGGAAAGACATTAGTGTCCAATGTGATTGTATCTTTACATTAAACTTGGGCTTAAAGTTTGAAAAATCGTACCTTTTTTTTTGCCATCAGGAGTAACCAATTGACGAAATAAACACATCAATGTTCCCAGCCATTATCCCCTAAAGAACACTTTGTTATATGTGCCGCAGAGCAGCAGCAGGGAGTCGAGAGCCCGAGCACAGTTTATCAATGAAAATCTAATAACATCCATAGGAATCGAGCTGGAAAATCAATACTTCATTACCAAATTGTTAGTGAGAATGAAGAGTAATTGCAGGAATTGAGTGGTCTTTGTGGTCAGAGCAACTGGAGTTCAACGTTGCAGCTGAAGTAAATGCAGAGGAGGGCCTGGACAAGGATGCTGGACTGCAGATTGTGATCATTGTTTATCTCTGCCCTGGAGGAGAAGAAAAAGAAGCACATTATTACTACATTTCAACTTGCTTTATCCCTAACTCTCTAGACATAGGTAATTAAACAAAAAAAAAACAAAGTTCTTTCTTTTAGGTCTGAGATCAGTTCGACAAAACAAACTCCTCCTCTGCAGATTCTGGGAACAGCAGAGCATCAGGTGATTTTCCTACCTCTCGGGAGTGTTACCTTGACCCAGGTCTGAGGTTCACGAGGAATTTTTAAGTGACATGAGCTGAGGCAACGTTTAAGAAACAATTTGACTGGTACATGGATAGGACAGATTTAAAGGGATTATGGAGCATACACAGGCAGGTTGGACTAGTGCACATGGGACATGATGGTTGGTGTGGGCAAGTTGGGCCGAAGGGCCTGTTTCCACACTGTATGACTATGACTCTAAAACGGACTTCAAATACACTGACAGGGTTCAGGCTGTCTTTTCACCATTGTCCTGCCTTCTCCCCATAACCTTTGACGCCCTTACTAATCAAGAACCTATCAATCTCTGCTTTAAATTTATCCAATGACTTGGCCTCCACCGCCATCTGTGGCAATGAATTCCATAGATTCACCACCCTCTGACTAAAGAAATTCCTCCTCATCTCCATTCTACAGGCATGGCCTTTTATTCTGAGGCTATGCCCTCTGGTCTTAGACTCCTTCACTACTGTAAATATCTTCTCCACACTAGGATGTTCTTAAGCCGAACCAAGCAAGGTTGGCTGGACTTCACCAGATGCAGTAACACCTCGAGCCACAAATAAAAATATCCTTCAACCCTTTGAGATTTGTTGCTTCTTCTAGACTAAAACCACAACAACAAACTGATGGGGCTCGACCCAAAACGTCACCCATTCCTTCTCTCCAGAGATGCTGCCTGTCCTGCTGAGTTACTCTAGCTTTTTGTGTCTATCTCCAACAAACTTTTGTTTTGTTATGTAACTTTCTGGCAATCTTAATACAGTGAGACTCTACTTAAAGTGCTTTTCCTTCTCAAGGACAGAGTTTTGATACCTGAAAAACAATTTCTAATAGTATTGGAAGATTGCTTCATAATTACATTAAAATCCATAATGTTTACTTTTCAATTTGTAGCAGGTTCCAGCAACCTGACACCATTTCTTTCTTAGACGATCTTTAGGGGTTCTGGGTAATTTCCAATCATATAAACATAGAAACTAGGTGCAGGAGTAGGCCATTCAGCTCTTTGAGCCAGCACCGCCATTCAATATGATCATGGCTGATCATCTAAAATCAGTACCCCGTTCCTGCTTTTTCCCCATATCCCTTGATTCCTTTAGCCCTAAGAGCTAAATTTAACTCTCTCTTGAAACCATCCAGTATTTATCTTCCATCCGGTTATGTTGAAGCTGGATAATCACTCCATTTTCTTTTATTTCCGCACCGATGAGGTTGCCGCGTGGACAGTTCTTAAAGTCGTTTTTTGCCTTGAGGTTCCTGTCTGCACTCAGTTCTCTACTCCACTTCCCCGTTTTCAACTTAACTATATTTTTTCTCTCACTCTTCCAGCTCTCATGAACTAATGGTTTACTTTTCCAGTTTTGGTCCGCGTCCCATCATGGCCAGTTCTTTGTCGAAACAAGGAATAGGTACAGGAGTAGGCCATTCGGCCTTTCGACCCAGCAACGCCATTCAATATGATCATGGCTGATCATCGAAAATCAGTACCCCGTTCTTGCTTTTTCCCCATATCCCTTGATTCCGTTAGCCCTAAGAGCTAAATATAACTCTCTCGCTCTCTATCTCTCTGTCAAGCAACACATGGCATCACAAGGTGACAGAAATGTTCACAGAGTTAAAAATGAATAGTTTAACTTTCCCTTTTTTTCTGCAAAACAACAGGCATTGCATTTGGGTAACAGGTTCAAGATGAGAGTCAAGTCAAATTGCGTCTATTGTCATATGAGCAAGTACGGTGAGGTGCAGGTACAAAGAAAAGCCTCCTTGCAGCATGTCCACAGGCATAGAGTAAAACAGCATGGAAAAGGCCCTTCAGCCCAACTAACCCATGCCGACCAAGATGCCCCCATCTACGCTAGTTCCACCTGCCCGCTAACCATTTAGCTCCAAACATTTCCTATCCATGTACCTGTTCAAATGTCTTTTAAATGTTGTTATAGTCCCTGCCTCAACTACCTCGTCTGGCAGCTCGTTCTTTATACCCTCCATCCTCTGTGTGAAAAATTTGCCTCTCAGGTTCCTATTAAGTCTTTTCCCCCTCACCTTAAACCTACGTCCCCTGGTTCTTGATTCCCCTTTTCCGGGTAAAAGGGTGCATTTACCCTGTCTATTCCCCTCATGGTTTTAGACACCTCTCTAAGATCACTTCTCAGGCCTCTTGGGTTCCAAGAAATATAGTCCAAGCCTGCTTAGCCTCTCCCGAAAGCTCAGGCCTGTATTTCTAGGCCTGTATTTCTTGGAGCGCAGAACATCCTGGCAACATCCTCGTACCATCTTATCTCATTCTTCCCATAGCAGGATGAACAAAACCGAACTTGCTGTAAACTCAGGCAATACGCAGAACATAAAAATCGTACGTAAGTTATACAAGATGCCTTCAGAATCCTATCAATATGTTGGCAACGACTGAAATGGAATGGGATGTTATAACTGAACAATTCAGCTATTATCTGAACTCCAGATAGGTGCGTCTTCCAGCACAGCTCAGTGCACAGCATTCAGATTCTGGATCGCAGGCTGCTTTGTTCCATCTGGCACCTGAGGGATTTGAAAGCTATTTGCAGTACCTCTGTTTTCTACCGACCGGGTGATATCTGCTAACTCAGCCGAGACTGGATACCTAGATTTTTACACTCGGTATCACGGTGCACATTGTTGTCACTAAATGACCTGTGGAAAATTTACAGTGACTACAATGTACCTGTGGGTGATTGAATAATGATGTAGTATACAAGGTGTTTACAATGTACCCGTTCAAGGCAGGTGATTGTACAATGATATACAAAGCTCTTGTGTGATAAAACATTGCAAATCTATTGCTAACTCTTAGAATGTGCTCACTTTGAATACCTTGCCACAGTCTGTGTTACCTTCCATTTGGGAAAATAATCTGCTCAATTTGCAAAGCCCAAATTGTTCAAACAGATTTGAAACAACAAACAAAAACGGAATTCCTCAACACTTATTTCTCAAATAAGTAGATGACTGCGTTCCCCGTATGTGTACTTTATTTCATACCAATGCAATAATTGTCTATTTGCCCATAATTATAATGTTGCGATGGAATAATGCTAACAAACTGATGTATGTGCCGTTTCTCCCTCTATTTACAGTTAAAAAAATAAAACTTAATTTTTGAAATACAGTGGATCAAAATTTTCTCACTATGACATGCATTGTTTTTGTTTCTGCTTACAAAGCAGAGATTAATTTCCTCCGGCTCTGTTGCCCCTGAGTAATCCAGTCAACGGTGGAAGGGACAATAAAAACTGTGTGTCACGGGATGGCAGCAAATAATCGCTGGTAATTTTTGTGCAACAATACAGCCGCAATGCTCTGGCTGTTGGAGGGATATATTGGAGAGAGAAACCTGATAAACCAGTCTACTGGCTGTCTAACCTGCATCGCTAACAAATCATTTTAATAGGAAAACTATGCACTAAATCAAGAACGGGGTAGAGGAAATAGAATAAATTCAGAAACATGGCTGCTAGATTTCCAGTGGTTGTCATAATTGGCAAACGCCTGCTATAACTTTTAGTGCTGGCACTTGTCGCAAACAAGATCATCCTTTTCCCTGAAACATATTCACGTGGAAGTTGAAGGCATCATTATGTGATCGCTGTTCAAATAATACCTCCACTAAGTATTTCAGCCAGGCAATTGACTAATAATAGATATCGTGAGACTCTTGATTTTACCAACCTTATCAGGAATTTCTATATTTTTCCTTTCTTTCTTACGGTTCATAATAATTTCTAAATATTACAGCATTTCATGCAAAACATGCAAAACAAAACATGCAAAGCTCAAAACAGTAATGCCGATCTTGATTGACAAATGCAACTCTTAAAGCTAGAGACTCAATAACAGTCAAATTAAAATATCCATGCTAATTAAATTATAGTTCATAAATCACATATTAGTGCTTCCACCGACGCTATCGTTTATCTCCTTTTCCAGTTGTCAAAGAATAATTTTTGTACTCTGTTACATTATCCAAACGGTTCTTATCCCTGTCATGTTTCTCCATAGACAGCCACTAAGAGGCAGCTGAGAACTACTCATTCAAGCTGCGTCTGGCGTGAAATCTGGCATCTTTTCTCACGGAACCGGCAGGATCCAGAGTGCAGATTCACTTTTGTCACTGCCCCCCCATTCTCCCCCTCAGCTGCTCGGCCTCCAAGTGACGTGCCGATGTCACTTAATTTCGGGTTTGTTCAGTTGTTGCTTCTGTTACAAAATAACCAGTACCTGTATGTAAGAGGGACTGGCAGTAGAATAAAGCTAGATGGGCTGAGCTTCAACATTTTTTGCTTATCTAAACTAAAAGCAGGATTCATCTGAAAGGAAACCTATAGAGTGATGATGAATATTGTTAAACGAGCCACTTCAAACCAGTTATGTATCAAACCAGTTAAAGCTGAGATAGGCAAAGGTTAGAATCATATGGGATAGGATTTCAATACATCAGTGATTATACCCACTTCTTATAACTTTAATCTGGCCCCAATGCACAACATTGGACATGCACTTCTGTTTTGCTGTATGGGTGGGTTGTACGCCAGTATGTGCCAGCTTTTATAGAAGTTGCTTAAATCTTACCCATCATTTAAAATGAGACAAGATTAATAAAGGATGGAAAATCTGTTCGCAAACATTTCTATGTAGGAAGGAACTGCAGATGCTGGTCTACACTGAAGAAAGATACTTTCACTAGAAACCGCTGAATTACCCAAACATTACTGCTCAGATAGCAAGGCTTAAAATTACCTCACTGTGTTGCATTTTACACAACCATTTTTGGTTTACCTTGAAATCTAGACAGCTTAAGATGAAGCAATGATAATGCTCCTTAAAACATCAAAAACAAAAAATAGAGTGAAATAATAATGTTTCGATCAATGCCCCTTCATCAGTAACTATCTTATTGAAGTATTGTATCAAAATTTCCAACATCAGGCATTTCAACAATATTAATCTCAAAAGCCTATTTCAGTTCTGTATCAACTGATTGTCCTAACCTCATCATAGGGTCTTAATCTTCATTGAAATGTGGAGTGAAATTTGTAAAAGGTTAATACTGACATGTCTATTATTACTTTTGAAATTCTTGGAAATTCACATATTTCTTTGGGGAAAAAAAAGCAATCATTACATAGTGTTTGCATACTAAAAAAAGTGATTTTCTATCACTCTCCTATGGTGGGTTTCTCCGTGGACCTTTTTGAGAGTCTGGCCTCCTACCACCACTATTAGTGGTCATGGAAGCCGGTATCTTGCAACAATAGTAATCGGAGTAGCCAGTCTTCACCAGTGCATTGGGGTCAATTATAAAAACTAAAGCAAGTGTTACAGCCTCAAACCCCACAGATCTTTCTAAGCTGATCCCACATCTCCTTCTTAAGCCTCTTGTTATCTCGACTGTGAAGGAGATTAGAAAGGATGTTGTTTCTGGTCTTCCCTTCATAACATCTACTTATCACAAGTGGGATATTGATCCCAGAAACCATGAAACAGTGTAAAAGAAAGATCCTGACCCAAAAGGTAGTCGTCTGCCCATTTCCTCCCTGATGCTGCCTGACCTGCTCAGTTCCTCTTGCCGTTTGTTTTTTGCTCAAGATCCCAGCATCTCCAGTCTCTTGTGCCTCCAAGAAGAACCTGTTGCTTGGCTGTATCTCCAACAGCAGAAATGTTGTACTCTTACTTACATAAGGTCTGACTACAACTGCCAAACAAGCAGCAGGTGAAGGATAAAAGAAAGGCTTGCAATTAATAAAAGTCTTTCATTAAATGAGAGAAGTGCAAAGTGCACTATAAAGTATACAATGACTTTTGATGCTGTTATAATGGATGAAATTCACCTCAATGTAAGGAGAGAAATTTGAGTAAAAGTTTGAAGATCTGCTCATCTAGTATGAGCTCCCGAAGAATATTCTCAAAATGTAATAACATAGAAACATAGAAAATAGGTGCAGGAGTAGGCCATTCGGCCCTTCAAGCCTGCACCGCCATTCGATATGATCATGGCTGATCATCCAACTCAGTATCCCATCCCTGCCTTCTCTCCATACCCCCTGATCCCTTTAGCCACAAGGGCCACATCTAACTCCCTCTTAAATATAGCCAATGAACTGGCCTCAACTACCTTCTGTGGCAGAGAATTCCACAGATTCACCACTCTCTGTGTAAAAAAATGATTTTCTCATCTCGGTCCTAAAAGACTTCCCTCTTATCCTTAAACTGTGACCCCTAGTTCTGGACTTCCCCAACATCGGGAATAATCTTCCTGCATCTAGCCTGTCCAACCCCTTAAGAATTTTGTAAGTTTCTATAAGATCCCCCCTCAATCCTCTAAATTCTAGCTTGTACAAGCCGAGTCTATCCAGTCTTTCTTCATATGAAAGTCCTGCCATCCGAGGAATCTGGTGAACCTTCTCTGCACTCCCTCTATGGCAAGAATGTCTTTCCTCAGATTAGGAGACCAAAACTGTACGCAATACTCCAGGTGTGGTCTCACCAAGACCCTGTACAACTGCAGTAGAACCTCCCTGCTCTTATACTCAAATCCTTTTGCTATGAATGCTAACATACCATTTGCTTTCTTCACTTCCTGCTGCACCTGCATGCCTACTTTCAATGATTGGTGCACCATGACACCCAGGTCTCATTGCATCTCCCCTATTCCTAATCGGCCACCATTCAGATAATAGTCTACTTTCCTGTTTTTGCCACCAAAGTGGATAACCTCACATTTATCCACATTATGCTGCATCTGCCATGCATTTGCCCACTCACCCAACCTATCCAAGTCACCTTGCAGCCTCCTAGCATCCTCCTCACAGCTAACACTGCCCCCCAGCTTAGTGTCATCCGCAAACTTGGAGATGTTGCATTCAATTCCCTCATCCAGTTCATTAATATATATTGTAAATAGCTGGGGTCCCAGCACTGAGCCTTGCGGCACCCCACTAATCACTGCCTGCCATTCTGAAAAGGACCCGTTTACTCCTACTCTTTGCTTCCTGTCTGCCAGCCAGTTCTCTATCCACATCAATACTGAACCCCCAATACCGTGTGCTTTAAGTTTGCATACCAATCTCTTATGTGGGAACATGTCGAAAGCCTTCTGAAAGTCCAGATATAACACATCCACTGGTTCTCCCTTATCCACTCTACTAGTTACATCCTCGAAAAATTCTATAAGATTCGTCAGACATGATTTACGTTTCATAAATCCATGCTGACTTTGTCCAATGAATTCACCACTTTCCAAATGTGCTGCTATCCCGTCTTTAATAACTGACTCCAGAATTTTCCCCACCACCGATGTTAGACTAACTGGTCTGTAATTCCCCGTTTTCTCTCTCCCTCCATTTTTAAAAAGTGGGGTTACATTAGCTACCCTCCAGTCCTCAGGAACTACTCCAGAATCTAAAGAGTTTTGAAAAATTATCACTAATGCATCCACTATTTCTGCGGCTACTTCCTTAAGTACTCTGGGATGCAACTTATCTGGCCCTGGGGATTTATCGGCCTTTAATCCATTCAATTTACCTAACACCACTTCCCGGCTAACCTGGATTTCACTCAGTTCCTCCATCTCATTTAACCCCCGGTCCCTTGCTATTTCCGGCAGATTATTTATGTCTTCCTTAGTGAAGGCAGAACCAAAGTAGTTATTCAATTGGTCTGCCATATCCTTGTTCCCCATGATCAATTCGCCTGTTTCTGACTGCAAGGGACCTACATTTGTTTTAACTAATCTTTTCTCTCTTCACTTTTGCAGTCAATTTTTTTTGTTCCCTGCCAGTTTTCTTTCATAATCTATTTTCCCTTTCCTAATTAAGCCTTTTGTCCTTCTCTGCTGGACTCTGAATTTCTCCCAGTCCTCTGGTAGGCTGCTTTTTCTGGCTAATTTGTACGCTTCATCTTTTGTTTTGATACTATCCCTGATTTCCCTTGTTATCCACGGATGCACTACCTTCCCCGATTTATTCTTTTGCCAAACTGGGATGAACAATTGTTGTAGTTCATCCATGCAGTTTTTAAATGCCTTCCATTGCATATCCACCGTCAACCCTTTAAGAATCATTTGCCAGTCTATCTTGGCCAATTCACGTCTCATACCCTCAAAGTCCCTTTTCTTTAAGTTCAGGACCCTTGTTTCTGAATTAACAATGTCACTCTCCATCGTAATGAAGAACTCAACCATATTATGGTCACTCTTGCCCAAGGGTGCACGTACAACAAGACTGCTAACTAACCCTTCCTCATTACACAATACCCAGTCTAGAATAGCCTGCTCTCTCATTGGTTCCTCTACATGTTGGTTTAGAAAACTATCCCGCATACATTCCAAGAAATCCTCTTCCTCAGCATCCCTGCCAATTTGATTCACCCAATCTATATGTAGATTGAAGTCACCCATTATAATTGTTTTACCTTTGTTGCACGCATTTCTAATTTCTTGTTTGATGCCATCCCCAACTCCACTACTACTGTTAGGTGGCCTGTAAACAATTCCCACTAGCGTTTTCTGCCCCTTAGTGTTTCGCAGCTCTACCCATATCGATTCCACATCCTCCAAGCTAATGTCCTTCCTTTCTATTGCGTTAATCTCCTCTCTAACCAGCAACGCTACCCCGCCTCCTTTTCCTTTCTGTCTATCCCTATGAATATTGAATATCCCTGGATGTTCAGCATAAATGTAACACAGGTGTAAAACACAAAAATGGGCCCTTTTAGGTCAATGTCCATGCTGCTATCTACGCTAATTCCATTTGCCAACATTAGGCCCATATCCCACTATTTCTTTCCTTTCCATTCCTTTTTAAAGCTTCAATCGTATCTACTTCTCAACCTCCACTGGCAATTCTTTACAATCATCACCTTCTGTATGGAAAACGATCCTGTCAGATCTCCTTTAGGTTTCTCACCTCTCACCTTAAACCTATGCCCTCTAGTTTTAGCCACGCTTACTTGGGGAAAAAGATTCTGACCATCTACCCTATCTATCCCCTCACAATCTTATAAATCTCAATAAGATCAGCTTCCAATGTTCCTGTGGGAATAAATTTAGCCTATCTAATCTCTCCTGTAACTAAAGCCCCCCCATTCCAAGTAACATCCTGGTGAATGTCTTCTGCACTTTAGAAAGATGCGACCGCATTCTTCTTGTAGCTTGGCGACCAGAACTAATGCACAATACTCCTAGTGCAGTTGTAACATGACATCTTAACTCTTACGCTCAATGCCTCAGCCTATTAGGGCAAACATTACCCTATCCACCTATTTCACCATTTCCAGCATACTACGAACCTGCATCATAAGGTCTCTCTTTGCATCTGCACCTGCATCTTACCTTAAGTAATTCTCCTGCATTATCTACTCCCTTCAACAAAACAATAAGATACTTCACACTCCTTAACTAGTTTTGATTTATCTTTAGTCTTCATCTTTCTGGAAGGTCACTTTAGCGCAATTGGTAGCACTTGTATCCCTGGTCAGAAGGTCTTTGGTTTCAGGCCACTTCAAGTTTGAGGTCAAAATCTTAGTTAACATTTAGCGCACTATAAACTATACAATGACTTTTGATGCTGTTGTAATGCATGAAATTCACCAGGCAAATTTGATTAAAAATGTGAAGATCTACTCATCTAGTATGAGCTCCTGAAGAACATTCTCAAAATGTAATAATGTAATGTCATAGCATCATACGGCTGTAAAACACAAAAATGGGCCCTTTCAGTACTGAACAAATACCATGTGGGCAGAGATAATAAACTTTGGATTTAAAATATCCCATTGCACAACTCTGAGGTCTGAAGGTAGACAAAAGTGCTGGAGAAACTCAGCGGGTGAGGCAGCATCTATGGAGCGAAGATGGGTCTCGATCTGAAACGTCACCCATTCCTACTCTCAGCATCAGAGATGCTGCCTGTCCCGCTGAGTTACTCTGGCATTTTGTGTCTATCCTGAGGACTGTACCAGGTCTTCTGGTCTGGTGCAACATTCTCCCTTCCATTGAGATTGCCAAGCATGATTGTTCATCATAAGATGTAATAAGATATGATGAGATACAAATTAATCACACTGAGTTACATAAACCCTACAGAGCAGACGAGCCAAATGGCCTACATTTGCCGAAATAAGCCCACCTCCCACACCATTTCAGCAGATCTTTCTATTTCTTTCACTCTGATAGGCTTAACAAGCTTCTGCTAAAATGCATTTTTATATTTTGCCTCAATTATACCTCACAGCAGCATATTTCACATTCCATTCACTTGTCAGATTACGATATTTCTCCTGAATTCACTTATGAATTTATTAGTCATTACGCTGCATCTTAATTTTGAAGAATATTCTCAGCAACAGTAAAATGCTATTTCAACCGGTCTATCATAATTTTCTGATCCATGTCAATAAGGATTTTTAAAACCATATTAAAATCGAGTCTTTGTTTCTCCTCAAATTACAAATGTCATGCCTTACTGGCTGCAGAGAGCTTGCTATGCTCTCAGTTCTGCATTGGTCACACGAGCCAGAGACAATGTGGCTGCTGAGAGGAATAAATTGTGGTGTGAATTAAACTGCAGTACTGGCATGGGGATGATTTGCACAATGTGGACAATCCTCCATCCACCCCCTGCAATCAAATCCTGCTCACAATTTATTACTAGTTAAGAAAAAAAAGTCAAGGCAGAAGTGATAATAATAAGCACCGGGCTCTGATACATGGAGCAGTGAGATAAAAATCTTTCCATGTATCTCTAAAAGATTTTCGATTACATTGGTGATTGTTGTCCGTGTGTTGCTCAAAGCCGCATTGAAAGACACGGGTGGGAGAGATGGAGAAGTGGGTGGTTGCAGAAAGAGGGGGGAAAAAGTTACCAAAAATGTCCTTTTTATGAATCCAAGATTAAAATATTTCAAATTATTTATTTTTAACATTTCGTTATGCTGAATTGAAAATATTGAAATGATCAGAACTGTTGTTAGGAGGGCTGGTTTGTATGATTACAGAGCCTGGCAGCATTAAATTAACACATGTAGTTAAAATGACATGATGGCTAAAGAACTCCCAGGTTAACGGCTGCATCTCCGTTCATGTTAATTCAGTTCCCTTGAACAGCCTGGCTCAGTAAATCTTCTCAGCCAGCAGACCTCACACCATTTTTCATAGTCCAAGTAAGTCGAAATGGACAAAACTCTTGAACTTGTAAAATGTTAATTGTGATACCATACGACTGATTTGAAAAAAGAGGTCATGAAAAAATAGCATTTCTGCTCCAACTAACCTAATAATCTCACTGATCCCCTTATAAAGTTTGACTTTCTCTCAAAAATAATATTTACCTTTCATATTTGGTTTGCTCATTTAAGTTTTCTGAGTGCTTTTTTAAAAATCAAAGTGGTGTACTTATATAAAGTATATATGGTTTGTGCTGGAAGCTAAAAACCACACAGGAAAGAAAAGAGCTTTCTAGAAAAATACTGTAACTTTGTGAAAACAAAGTGACTTTTATGTTGAAGGAATGTGAAAAACTGTGATATTCTTTAAACCCATTCATTTCACCTCTCTTGCAGGCTAATAAAAGGCTACCGGTCTCAAAATGTAGTGTATTTTTAAAGTCTGTGCTTTGCCAAGGTTATTAGATTTTGAAACTGAAAGGATCGAATCCTGCTGAATTATATTTTACAGTACTCCAAAATGCTGTTTATGAAAAACACAGAAAGCAGCGCGCAAATGTTTATAGAGATTTAAATAGATCTGTTCTATCAACACACACACCCACACACACGACAGCATTTACCAGTCCCAGTGCCGGTATTGTCAAACTGCAAAAATATCTTTGGAAAATAGAAGATGCAATAACCATCGATTTTTTTTTAACACAACGACTCAGAGAAATTCTAACAATAAAACTGATCTGCATTATATGTACACTGGGTTCCAAAAAGGTCAGCGCAACATGAATTAAGCGAAACCATTACATATTGCCACTGTCATATTTAATATCATGAAGCACCTCCTACCCTAATCAGCAAATCCAGGTCTTGCAACTATAAATTACAGAAATATACCGGTAACAAAGGCAATCTAGTTAATAGGAAATTTGTGATCTTCAACTATTGTATTTGAAATGGAAAGATCCAGAAATCTGTGAACCAGTGGAAATATTAACAAAGCCAGTTGCTGCACAACTTAATCGAACGGATAATGTCTGTGGGAAGAGAGAAAGCAGTGCAACAAAAGCTTCTGGATCTGGCTAGGTGCTGAGACAACACACTGTGGCATTTTTACTATAGCCCAGGAGGTCTTTTGTGCTGACAACACTGGCTAAGCCTAGGCGTTCATTATTATTTTTATTATTTGATGCCTTAACTGAGGGAGTTCCTCCATTTTTTATATTCATGAAAAAGAAACTGTGAAGAATTTCAGTTTAAAAAAAAACACCGTGTTGAAGATGTCCAAATTCTGTGACTTTCTAGTATATTTTAAAACGTACCAATGCCATTTTGTAAAGTGTTTATTCTTTTAACATTGAATATCAACAGCTTAGGGGAGCATAGAGGTTCTACATGTTTCTAGTATATTGGAAATTTGATTTAACATCAATGTTATACTAAAATTAAATTAGGTAAATAAAATTATATCAATCGATATTTTGCATTTTTACAAGATTATATTGATTTAACAGTAATTAATAGAGGCCTGAACTTCAAAATTACTAATAACTGTGCATAACCATGGACAAGAAAAGGCGATTTTTAATTGTGATGGGAATAATAACTGACTTGTCCTGGGATTTTCATTTCATGGAAATTTAAACAAATTGAACAAATTGAAATTTAACCAATAGAAAATAAAGCAAGATGCAGATCATAAGAATATTTTTCACTGCTCACAGTTCGGAATGAGCTAAAATTGTTTCAGATTTTTGTGTTCCCCAGACAAGGGTGTTTTCCTATTTATTTCAGTGGAACTGGAGTTCAGTAATTTTGTTAAGCCTTCTCTCAGCTCTGTTCTCGTTCACACTGTGCCTGCTACTCGGGTTCTACATTGTGTTCCTGTCACAACTCTGTGGTTTCCTGACTACTTAATTGATCCAAATTATGCTCTTCTGCATTACTGGGAGCACACTGGGGCTACCAATGCAATCTGGAAGGAGAGAATGAAATAAAGGAACAAGCATAAAATAAGGGAAGACCAGCCGAGAAAGTTAAAACAAAAAACACGAAGTAACTGTAAGCTGAAAGTCAAATGGGTTGTTTGATACCAAACCAAAGCTATGTCTGTGGGATCTGTGAGCTTAGGTAATTATAACAGCATTGAATTTACTCTGGTTATTAATGTGTGATGTTGGACAAGCTGGGTCGTTTATGATTGAAATTATATATATATATATATAATGAAATGTTACCACAGTTGTTCCCACACAAATATTTGTGTGATACCTTAAGTGGAGTTTGTGCTCTAGTTAAGATTGCAAGTGGACAGACTGTTATCAGGAAATCCTGGGTATAAATGTCAAACAAATGCTGGAGATTTTAACCCTGGGTGCTCCCTGATCTTCTTAAGCAGCGACAAAAAGAATAAAACGAACCAGAATGTGTTGGAAGCCCTTTTTCACCAGTGAAAAACGTTACACCCAGCAAGGTGCATACAGAAGCAGGTCTGAGGAGCGGCTGCTTGTCGAATAGCTGGAATCACCTTGACATGTTGCAACTCCTTGCCTTGGCTCAGTATGCGTGGTGTTCCTTGTATTTGAGTAACCAGCAACTTTCCACACAATCTGCACTATTTCAAATTGAGATCTCAACTTTTGAGAATAGAAAAAATATATTTTAATGCCGAGAGTAAAATCCAATGTTATGACTGTGTAAGATTTGATTATTTAGGATATGCTGGTAACACCACATAGAGAATTTATCATTTAAATACCCTTCACAATGCACCCTTCACAATAAAAATAAATAATAACGATAACAAAAGCACTGAAATCTTAGCTTTCATGCCTTGGTTGTGTGTAATTCAGTACTGGCTTAAACCAATACACTTGACACGTAACAATTCGTTGGTTTCATTTTTAAGAATACAATACATGACTTGCCACAACAAGCACAATTTTTTTTAAGACTTTTATAAAAACAGGTACTTTTAATTTGCAGTTGATAGCGACTGGTGAATGTTTACAATGTCCGAAAGAGGTGAATAAAAAGCAGCAGAAGATAGACACAAAAAGCTGGAGCAGCATCTGGAGAGAAGGAATGGGTGATGTTTCGGGTCGAGACCCTTCTTCAGTCTGAAGAAGGGTCTCGACCCGAAACGTCACCCATTCCTTCTGACTGGTCTGAAGAAGGGTCTAGACCCAAAACGTCACCCATTCCTTCTCTCCAGCGATGTTGCCTGTCCCGCTGAGTTACACCAGCTTTTTTGTGTCTACTTTCGGATTAAACCAGCATCTGCAGTTCCTTCCTACACACTAAGAAGCAGCAAATGGACAGGGCCCTGGCACTGAAATCTGGGGGAGGATTTGAGGGTAGCCAGGTGTACGGCTGCCCAAAGTGATTCATCGGTGTTTTTAGTGATTATTTGCAGCTTGAAAATAAGAAAAAGAAGATGAAACTCCAGAGATAAAACGGCTGAAATTGTTCTGCCCGAACCCAGTAACGAATGGGCTCTCGTTTGCAGAGTGAAATTCCTCCGCAGCTTTAACTAAGATGCCAAGCCTTTTAAAATAAATGAACTCGTTTAAAATAAATGGATTAGAGTCTTTGTAAAAATAGCTGACAGACGAGTTCCATTTGAATACGTTCGGGACATACAGAACAAAAAAAATAATCTGGAAACATGAAATATAAACAGAATCCGCTGGGAGCTTTGATGAAAGATGATATCCAAAACAGGATCATTTCTTTCCTATCTGATAGCAACCAGCCTTTTCTGTGTTTTTCTTTTATATATAAGAATACAGATGATGGCATTTAATGATAATGGAGAGAAAAGATAGTCGAAACAAATAAAATGAAGGAAAAACTGTCTGGAAAAGAAAAGAAAAATCAAACGAGGGAAGATAAGAAAAAAAAGGTAAAAGAAAATGGTAGAAAGTGGAAAAAGTATTGAAGGAAAACAAAATAGAGAAATGGAGGGGAAAACAAGCAGCCAGCAAGGAACGTTGGAATACAAAAGAAAAAGAGAAGAATGAACAGTCAGTGGAGGCGATTAGAAAATCTCTCCAGTCTTTCAGATTTCAATGCAATCTCTATTGAGAACAGCCATTGAGAATTTATCTGCTCTCAACAGCTGTTCCCTGTGCTGGTACTGAAAGAGGTATAGATTCTGGCACCTCATCGGTAAGGATCACTTAGCTTGCTAACTGATGCCATGGATGGAGTGCTCGAAAACCTTTATGTAGGAATCAAGCCCTCGATGACAGAGCGCTCACCAAGAACTAAACTGTTCTAAGTGACAAGGTGCCAGAACCCTGTAAAACGCTCCAGATGCACAGCCCGGTTGAACACAGACCACACCTATTCCTGACTCAATGTAGTCATTAGTCAGTGACTGCCATGGTTGGGCACCAGTTTTTACCTAGAACTGAGTGTGGGCATAACTGGCCTGGGAATATTTAACTAGCATTGTGTGCGAAGGGCTGTTTCCCACCACAATGAGCACAAAATTATATCATTACTGCATCTCATAAACATTAGAAGCTGAGGGCTAAAAAGGTATGCTGCATAGATTTGAATTTTGATAACTCTGACTTACAGTGGGTCACTAAAAAATATTACTGTCTCTTTAAATGATGGGGCTTGGGATTACACTATACTGAATACATTTTTCCACTACATCACACACTGTCCCAGTGCACATAAGATAGTTTATTGCTCTGCATGATTCATAACCCATTTCTCACATGGGAACATTACAAGGTTCAAATTATATAAAACCTCTCAGTGTTGATAAAGAGCAGGGATATGAAAAGTTGTAAATCAAGTCCATTGATTGGGCTTCCTGCCTGCTGGAGATATTCTCCTTCTCTATTCTAGAAATTAATGTCTGATTGAAACACCATTTCACTGGACACTCCGAGCTCTGGGGAAGGAATCTGACTGGATTGTTAGGGTGGCTTTTGCTAACGAGTTTTTTGAGTAACCCCCTACTGAGGCCTAAATGTCTGCGATATCCATAAACAACTCCATTCTGTCCAATTAAGGAGACAGAGATGTACCTTCCTGTCAGATAGATTTGCATGGATAAGCATGTGAGATCATAAGGATAGTGAGGGATTGTTCCACGTCTAGGAAGAATGCATAGAATGGATGACTTCCATTACAGGCCCCTTACACTTTCCCAATTACTGCCAGCATTTCATTAATTACTAATAGCTTTCCCTGATGTAATCATCTATGTTTAGCCAATCAGCAACTTCTCTCGTCTTGCTGAAACCATTAAAGCTGGATGACTAAATCTATTTGCTGAAGGCTCGCTCACCCCTCCTGAGTCGAAGATGATAAAACCATTCATGATTTAAAGGCTGAATGTGGCTGGACTGTAAACAACCCCCTCTAGTTGATGGTGGATAAGCACAAAAGGCTGGAGTGACTCAGTGGGTCAAGACAGCATCTCTGGAGAAAAGGAAAAGGTGATGTTTCAGGTCGAGACCCTTCTTCAGACTGAGAGTCAGGGGAAAGGGAAACAAGCAATATAGACGGCGATATGGAGAGATATAGGACAAATGAATGAAAGATATGCAAGAAAGTAACGATGATAAAGGAAGCAGGCCATTGTTAGCTGTGGGCTAGGTGAAAATGAGTTATAAACAATGAGACTCAACAAGACGACTTTGAACCTAGTACGACGACTTGGGTGGGGGAGGGACGGAGAGAAAGGGGTATCAGAGTTGAAAGCCTTCTTTCTCTCCGTAACAGTGAAGGACACTTTGCGAATATTCATCTAAAAGCTCTTGTGTGCAGATGGCAGATTTTGAGGTCTCAAATTCACTGTGGTAAGACTGATTGATGTGAAAATTTTAGCCATCATCTTGAGACTGTGCTGATGTCTCAAGGTAACAGTTGGTGTTTCTTGGGTCTTCTACCCATGTTCACATTTCCTCTGCCTCTCCAACGGATAGCGTGTTCACTTTAACCTTTTCTGAGCTGATAGATTATTTTTAACTTTGAGAACTATTCTTTCTTCCATTGACCATGAGTGTCCTCTGCATGTAGGTTATCCTCCCAGTTTTCAGTTGGGTTACCCAATCCCACTTCTATCTCTGGGAGAGGAGGCAGTTGGGTTAATCCACATCACGCCGCCACTTCCATGTAGAAAGATGAGGGCGGGACCTCATTGAAACTTACTGAATAGCGAAAGGCCTGGATAGAGTGAATGTGGAGAGGATGTTTCCACCAGTGGGAGAATCTAGGACCAGAGGCTATAAATAAAAGGATGTACCTTTAGAAAGAAGATGAGTAGGAATTTATTTAGTCAAGAGAGTGGTGAATCTGTGGAATTCATTGCCTCAAATGACCGTGGAGGCCAAGTCAATGGATATTTTTAAGGCAGAGATCGCCTGATTCTTCTTGATCAGTAAATGTAACATGGGTTATGAGGAGAAGTCAGGTGATGCGGTTGAGAAGGAAAGATAGATCAGCCATGATTGAATGGCGCAGTAGTCTTATTGGGCCGAATGGCCTAATTCTGTTCCTAGAACTTATGAATTTATGAACCAGGTTCCTGCTCAACTGTTGTCCAGAGTAATCTGAACATCTCTTCAGGAATAGCTCCCTGATTCTCCCATTGTGATGAACTGCAGGAAGATCTCCTCTTTGCCAATTGGCAAAAAATGGTTTACCAAAGAAAGCAGGGAGATGAAGAGTTTCTTTTTGAGTGCAGTGGGCTGTAGTGATGTGGAACCCGCTGCCTTAATAGGAGTGGTAGAAGCAGATTCAACAATAGCTTTCAACAGCGAATTAGATAAATACAAGACCACAGAGAAAGGAAAGAGGAATGGGACTATTTGAAAATGACATTGAACAAACGAAGAGGGGTACGATGGATTAAATAGATTCTATGACATTGTGTGATTCCATGACACATTTGTTTATCAGAATACCATCATTTAAAAATTGAAACTACATATATTAGCTCAATACTGGAGAAGTCAGACTGGGCACTTACTGCAGACTTGTGGTTTAATGCTAAGAACATATCATTTTAGATCCTGTTGTTTGATACTGTTTTAATCACAAATAGTCCTCTTTTCTCTTGTCTATTAGCAGTGCACCAATAAAACTTCAAAGCAATTAAGCAACCAATATTATCCATTGTTCTATTACTGAGATCAACTGGCTTTTCTATACTGCAACACTATGCAGTGGTAGAGGGTGAATGTTTTATGTATCTTTGAATAGTTTTCTTAGAACTTGAAAGAAAATGGAAAGAACATTGTCTCCACAAAATGCAGACAATTATAGATGGTACCTAAATGGATATGGGTTCTTAATCCATTTCATGTGTCATAAGCTAGGACAATTTACTTCACAAAGTAGACACAAATCTGTTCATCTCTTCTTTTCGTTCATACCTGCCTCTTGTCTTATCTCAACATAATAATACTAGTATCACAAAATGGACAAAGATGGAAGTTTAGTTTGAAAGATGAACATGATCAAGAAATCTATGGGGAAGGAGGAGCTGGCAGTGGTGAAAGAGACACTAAATACAAGTAACATTTTTATTTGTTCTGGCTTATGTACAAACAGAAAATTAAAAGTAAAACTGAAGGAAATAATGATTACAAACCTCCCCCCCCCCCCACCTAATAAAAAAAGTCATGGAATCTTCTGGAATATTTTCAAAGGACAATTCAAATCAGATGAAAGAAGTACACGGAGACCTGGAAATGTCAATGTAAACTGAAAAATAAAACTATTTCAAAGCATTTTTTTTTTAATGGAGGGAGTGATAACAAAGTATAGTTGGGTATAAAATCGTAAGCTTCAATGAATTATAGCTGTGTATCTTAGTTCAGGGATAACTAGTTTCGTCTCTCTTTCCTTCTACATTACCTGAGTAACACAGCATTGGTAGATATTAAAGCTGGAGTAACTCAGCATCTCTGGAGAGAAGGAATGGGTGACGTTTCAGGTCAAGACCAATCTTTAGACTCTTGGTATTCTTCTAGGCCTCTTGTCTCACGCCTCTTTCAACAGCACTCTCCAATGCTTCCCTGGAGATTCGCAGCAACAGATAAGATGTTCCTGCAGCTGGTTTCCTTTAAAGGAAAAGTCCCTTCCCCTCTTCTCTCTTTAGCATCCCACCAGATGTCAATGGCTCGAATGGAAACCAAACCTGAGTGGATTTGTTGTGTTCAAAACACACCTTCCATACCCATTCCCTGATTTGAGCACACGGACTTGGAACCACAACCAAAACAATGGCTAAGTACCTTTTCATTTCTCTCATTTCCCCCTCCCTGACTCTCAGTCTGAAGAAGGGTCTCAATCCAAAACGTCACCTATTCCTTTTCTCCAGAAATGCTGCCTGACCCGCTGAGTTGGCAGTTTTTTGTAGGTTTGACAGTATAACAGCGATGAACATCCATTATCAAAAATTTATTGAATAATGCAAAATCCTAAACTATGTAATAATCTTGAACTTCTTTCATTTTGCTTATCCTGGTTTAAAACAAAACTTCTGCGTTAAAAGCAAACTTTTCTGTTTTAAAATGTCATTCTTTTTTCAGTAACAACATTCTTGTTCCACTCAGTCCAAAAAAAATCTCTTTGTGGGTAATTACCTCAGTGTGTGGCCCCAATTGCTACAACCCTCAAATTCCAGGAAGTTGCTGAATGTGTGCAATACTCTTGGTTTACGTTCAACTTATGTGGGAGACCTGTGCCCACTTCTGGTAGATACCTTTTATAACCACCAAAATGGATAATGCATTATTAGATCAGAGACCACAATAGTATTGCATGTCTTTCACATTTTAGTGGATTTTAAATAGAAAAAAACGAGTTATTATTATAAGAAAAACGGATTCAGAATAGACTTTCGCCCGTACAATATTAAGACTAAGTGTGGTTCATGGTTGGATAACTTTGCGACAGTAATGTCAGAGGGCATGGTTCATCCTTCCGGCTGGTATGAATGTGGATCACCCAGAATAAAATCTGTAAGTGTGCTAATGGCACACAAGAAAGCAATCAGGTTCTTGATAAAATTACGTCTTGAGGCCTGTAAAACTGTTGCATTTTGAGCTAAGTTTTGGTTTGGTTTATTATTATTCTCACGTTTAGTCTCCGGCGACTATTGGTGTGCTAGCCACAGAAGCAGATCTACAAACGCACGTTACAATCGCTCCACCCTCTTAAATCCGTACTCCCACGGCACCATTTCCTACTTTAACTACGATACACTGTAAATGGATTGATTGTAATCATGTATCGTCTTTCTGTTGACTGGCTAGCATGCAACAAAAAGCTTTTCCTTGTACCTCGGTACATGTGGCAAAAAACTAAACTGAAACTGAGCTTTGTTTGTATGGTGAAATTTGAATTAAAACACCACCGACCCACTGAAGCGTTTTATAGTTCTTGAATATGCAGCTCCTAACTGGAGAATGCCAGAAGTGGTTTGTACACAAGAAATAAAAAAACATAAATTTACCAGAGCACTCCATTCATGTTCTACTGTCCTCTTTTTAGTTTGAAGGACTTGGAGAAAAGCTGCTGCATTGGAACATACAACACAGTACAGCACTAGAATGGGCACTTCGGCCCACAATGTTTGTGCTAAACATGAATGCCAAGTTAAATGATCTCATTTACCTATCTATGCATGATTCATATCCATCTATTCCCTGCGTTTCCATGTGCAGGATCTAAAAGCCTCTTAAATAGCCTCTTAACAGAGACGGCTGTGGAGGCCAAGTCAATGGATTGATGGCAGAGATTGACAGATTTTACTTCGGAGTCACGTGAGTGACTACGTGAAGAAGATCCGTCAGGGCGCATGCGCGTCATTACGTCGGACGCATTGGCGCACGGACCAGCGGGAGGACAGAGCTCCTCCTGTGGTAAGTACTTTTAAAGTAGTTTTAAAGCTCCAGCTAAGTGGGAAACTTAGCTGGAGTGAAAAGTTCCTTTACTGTGGTGCCGTGCTCTGTGTTTTTTGTTATAGGCAGCACCATGATGAAGACGACCAGGGGGAGGGCAGCCGCAGGTAAAGCATAGGAGAGCCGCGGGAATGCGGTCTGTGAGCGGCTGCCTCGTACCCCTGCGCAGTCGCCGACCGGGAGCGGGGTGACTTCAGACTTAGTGCTAAAAAGTACCAAAGCCAACGCCAGTCGGGTGTAAGGCACGGGGAAGTCTGGGAGGCCCTCGGACTCAACTGAGTCGGGCCACAACGAGCCTGTACGGGGCTGGAGACGTTTTTTAAACGGTTCTCCCAAACGGAGCACCTCATACAGAGGTTGCTCCAGAAACGCACACTCCGGGGGGAGGAGTCGTGTGGGCGGTAGGCTGCAGAAAGGCCACGCCGGCAGCACCTGGTAGAGGGCTGCTTAAAGCACCCTCATGCATGAGTTGAGTGCAGAGGGTCAGCTAAGTTCTGACCCCGACTCTGACGGAGACTTGGAACTTAGCGAAGAACGGCCGTTGTCAGAGGTCCATTCTCTGGCAGCACGATTCGCTGTCCCGTCAGAGTATGGAGTGCCACCGGGAGAAGAGCTGGCCTCCACGATATAGAGGCTGCTGGATAGCACCCTCATTCAAAAGACCAGGTGTCACAGGTTTGTTAAAATTGTGTTTCAGCATAACCTACTGATCCATGTTTATGTGTAATGGCACATTTATTTTCATTATATTGAAGCTACAAAGACCTTAAGAAATGTGGAAACAGCATTGTTTATCAGTTACATGAAGCCACACAGGAGAATGTCAGTGCAGACTATCTCAAGGTGGTTTAAAGCAAATGTTGATTCAGGTAGGTATTAACACTGAAGTGTATATATCCTTTTCCACTAGTGCAGCAGCAACGTCGTCGGCTAGGGCGATGGATGTTCACATCGGCCATATTCTTACAGGTGCCGGGTGGTCAAATGAATTGTGTTTACATTTTTTTACCATCGGCCGATTGCCGATCGACGAGAGGCTGTTTGCAAATTCAGTATTATGTCCTGTTTAGTTTCCCCTGGGATAGAGGGGTTACTGTTTGTTTTGATTATTCAAATCAATTGTTACTGCATGATATTATAATTTCATGTTTAACGCATTATTGATTGTTTCTCATCGAAAGTCAATCAATGCAGTGAGAAGCCGGGATTTGGATCTGCGGCATAAAATCACAGAGCTTTGAACTCTTCATGTAGTCCCTTACGTGACTCCGAAGTAAAATAGTAAGATTAAACGAGAACTTACCAGTTTGAAGTTTGATCTTTATTTTATGAGGAGTTACGTTGGTGATTACTTGCCCACCACGCCCAACCCTCTCTCATAAAAAGGTCATATGGTAGTTCTCATGTTGCTCATCTTAGTATGTTACTTCAAATATTGTGTTATCTGTGATTTCATACAGCTGCTTTGAAGATTGACGCGCATGCGCCCTGACGGGTCTTCTTCATGTAATCACCAACGTAACTCCTCATAAAATAAAGATCAAACTTCAACCTGGTAAGTTCTCGTTTAATCTTACTATTCTTGATTAGTAAGGGTGTCAGGGGTTATGGGGAAAAGGCAGGAGAATGGGGTTGAGAGGGAAAGATAGATCAGCCATCATTGAATGGCGGAGTCGACTTAACAGGCCAAATGGCCTAATTCTGCTCTCAGAACTTATGAACTGCCACTATCATACTGCCCCAACCACCACCCCTTGCAATGCAGATTTCATTTTTCTTATTATTAATTTATTGGATTTTCTAAATGATTGTATTTATCAGTGTGTATTGCAGTTATAGATCGGCAAGATTTGTTTTGTTATTATTCTATTGGATTTTATGTTGATTATTGTATTTATCTGTATGTATTGCGTTTATGGGTTTGTAAGTTGCAGCAAGTTCCATTATTGGTACATATGATAATTAATCATCATGACTTTTGAAATAGGAAGTGCCTTAATTCTGCAGGATTTCAGTTGCAAGTGCCTTGAAATTCAGTGCTTGGATGCACCAGGCATTGGGAATTAGCAATTATGACAACAGAAAATGTGCATATTTTCCTTCGGAGTCTTCCACATATGCCTTGTTCATTGCCCTGGCATCCAATGGCACGTAAAGCGGATCCAGAAGCTATTAGTTCATGTTGTGTTTGCCAGTATGTGGCCTGAAGGTGGCGCAGGTTAGTCAACCATAAACAAGGCTTCACAACCATCTTGAGGTCCACTCTAAGCATGAAGACCTGCCGGACAAAGGCCTCACCTGTGGAGCCTCGTTCAGCTGGTAACCAGGCTTCAGGTAACTCAAGTCAAACCCAGAAAATGGTGTAAACACACAGCCAGTCAGGCAGAACCTGCAGAAAGCGAAACAGACTTAATGTTTCGGGTCAGTTCTCTGTTTTGCTTTCTGCAGATGATACCTGATCTGCTGAACGTTTCCAGTATTTTCTGATTTTATTTCAGATTTCCAGCATCCGAGATTTAAAAACAATATTTTCAGCAGCTTTGGAGAACCCTTTTGTGCTTGCCCCACTCTCTCTTGATCAGGACTCCAATTCTCCCCGTGTCAGCAACCCATGACTCCCACTAGGCTTGAGCAGAGTTCAAGTGTTCCCCATCCACTACAATGCTCCCACAAACCTTCCTCAACATCTACCTGTTATTGTTCAGTTACTTTGCCATTGCAAACGTCAGCAGCAGAAAGGCCTTTGAAAATGTCTATCATTGGGCGGCCACAGTGGCGCAGCGGTAGAGTTGCCTTACAACGCTTGCAGCGCCGGAGACCTGGGTTCGATCCCGACTATGGGTGCTGTCTGCACGGAGTTTGTACGTTCTCCCCGTGACCGCGTGGGTTTTCTCAGAATTCGTTGGTTTCCTCCCACACTCCAAAGACGTACAGGATTGTAGGTTAATTGGCATGGTATAAATGTAAATTGTCCCTTGAATAGTGTAAATGTGCAGGGATCGCTGGTCGGTGTGGACTCGGTGGGCCGAAGGGCCTGCTTCTATGCTATATCTCTAAAACTACAACTAAAACCTGTTCTCTAGACCGTTGAGCTTGTTACTCTAGGATCTTGCATGTAAGAGAATGTTATAAGAGTGGGTCCTTGAAAGAAATATAAGTTTATCTGCTACATGCTGCATCTTTATCATCTGTTCCAGATGCTGAAGGGCTTCCAGGCCCGTCTATTTTGGCTGACTGTTGGATGCCTAGCTTGAACATTTTTCACATTTTTCATACAGTGCGGGAGACCAGGGTTACGTTCATTCCAGAGGCATCATTGCACTGCGCCCAACCCAGCCACATTACCCCGAGCAAGCAAGGAGCAAACCCACGGGTGAACTCTCTCTTTGCTCCATGAACATCTGTCACCAATAGGTTCAAGATGAGAACGGCAAACTGTATCTGTGGTGTGTGAGATGCACGGCTGTGGTAAAATGTAGACTAAAAACTTCAACTGCTGGAATAGTCAGCAGGTCAGGCAGCATCAATGGAGAGAAACAGGGTAAATGTTTACGGATAATCTCCCTACAGTAGAATGGTTCAGACTAGTGCCATTGACCTTGAACATTAACTGTGTATTTCTCCGTACAGATGGTACCTGACCTGCTAAGTGGTTCCAGCTTTTTCTGTTTTTTATTTTGGATTTCCAGCATCTGCAATGTTTAGCTTTTTGATCATAAGTTCATAAGTTGTAGGAGTAGAATTAGGCCATTCGGCCCATCAAGTCTACTCCGCCATTCAATCATAGCAGATCTATCTCAACCCAATTCTCCTGCCTTCTCTCCATAATCCTTGATCAAGAACTAATCAAGAATCTATCCATCTCCACACCAGTCTGAAGAAGGGTCTTGACCCGAAATGTCACCCATTCCTTCTCTCCAGAGATGATGCCTGTCCTGCTGAGTTACTCCAGCTTTTTGTGTTTATCCACATTTTAAAATATCATTGCTGTAAAATATTTTCCTTTTTCCCCTTTTCAATCTTTCTTCCTCTGGTGAAATCAGTGTATGTGCTGTGGAAGGAAGTGGATGAGTCTCTCATGGTGATTAACTCTTCACACACTAATTTATTATGACCTAATACAGGGGCAGAAATCCCGGGGGGGGGGGGGCAGGTGGGACACGACCCCCTCTGTTTTGAGAGGTGGGGGATGATCCCCCACAGTTTTTGTAATTCAGATTTTAAAACCAGGTGAAATCTCCGCTTTCCGCGAGACAGTGGGGGTAGGACTGCTGATCGAGGGCGTCGATTGGACGAAAGAGACGTCGGTCAGCAGGCAATGGGGGCGGGACATGATGATTCAGCACGATGATTGGAGGAGGGAGACGTGGCACAGACCTGCGCCTCATCCGTAGCCAGGATCAATCACGGCCGGGTCTCCGGCGCTGTCCCGTCCCCACCCGAGTGCCCGTTCCCACCCCCCCACACGGGTGGCCAGAGACGTCGGGAGTCAGACGGGAGCTGTACCCCTAGGCCCACAGCCAGCGCAAAGAAGCAGCGCTAAACCCAGCTCAACTCTGTCTGTCCCGCCAGGTCAACCTACAGCCCTGCCTGGACTTGCGGGAAATATGGCCCAGGTTTACAGCCAGCGCGGAGAAGCAGCGCTGGTGTCCCGTCAGAGACAGGCAGTGTTGAGCTGCATTTAGCGCTGGATTGAGCCTCCGAAGCCTCGCGCGTGTGTGTGAGTGTGCGCATGCGCGCGCGGTCGCCAAGAAATTGTGTCCCCCCCTGTCCCCCGGTCCCCTCCATATTTTGATAGCGATTTCCATGCCTGACCTAATAAATCAGTTTGTGAAGAGTTAACCTCCGAGGTTTTGGTGCAGAATCCTTATTGTGTGTGCAAGCTCAAATAATCAGTCTGCCATATTTTTCTTGAAGTGCAAATTACTTTATCTGCACAGTAACGTTCTCAATTTTCAATTAATCATCCTGCAATAATGGTAGTTTTTTTACCCCCCTTGTTATCCCCCAAGGGTAGCTGAGGATCTAAAATGTCACCCTATTCAATCTATATGAGGTTCATAGGAACAGATGTTACGGTGTAACAGGGAGACTGCAAGGGGTGCGTTCAGTTTCAGTTTAGTTTATTGTCACGTGTACCGAGGTACAGTGAAAAGCATTTGTTGCGTGTGAACCAGCCTAACATTGGACTTCAGCAAAGGAGAGACGCTCAAATGGAGCAAATGACAGGTTGTAAAACTGAATATAATCTTTTGACAGGTTCCTTGGCTGGAGTGTTCTGCGACCGGCAGCTTTGCGGGCAAGGTTTCTATCTCACAAGCGCCACTGGGAAGTCTGAGGAGCATCAGTTCAGGTGGAGAGAATGGGCAGCCTACACACAATGGCTGCAAAAACTCCACGCCGGTCCGGCAGAATGTAATCTTTTGCCACCCACAAAAGTCAGCGCAGTTGTGGGTGGCATGGATGGGGAAAGAGACTTGTAAAGGGGAGGTAGTCACTTGTGGAAGGGGAGGGGGAGCGGTACGGTGGCAAATCTGTTGGAAGGGCAAATGATGGTGTTAAAGAGCCACATAGCACAGAAACTGGCTCTTCGATCCATCATGTCTGGGCTGACCATCAGGTGCATATCAATGGAGACGAGAAACTGCAAGGTGCCGAGCAACTCAGCGGGTCAGATGGCATATGTGTAGGGAACGGATAGGTGATGTTTCAGATGTAAAGGGACCCTTCTTTAGTCTGAAGGGTCTCGATCTGAAACCGCCTATCGATTCTCTCTACAGGTGCTGCCTGACCCACTGACTTACTCAGTTACTTTGTTCTTTGCTCAAGTACCCATCTATGGTAATCCTATTCACCAGCACCAGTCACTTTTTACTAGCAGGAGAGTCACAAACAAGGGAACATAGTTATAAAATAAGGGGCCTGTCATTTAAAACTGAGGTGTGCAGATATTCCTTCTGTTCGAGGGGCATGAACTTGTGGAATTTTCAGCTCCAGAAGGTGGTTGAGGCGAGATCATTAGATAGATTTAAGGTGCAGATGATTAAGATCAAGGAGTTGAGGGTTAAGAAGACCTGGCACATAGAAGGAGTTGAGATCAGAATGGATACTGAATGGCAGAGCAGGCTTGTGGGGACTGGTGGCCCATTGCTGCTCCTATTTCCCTGTGTAGTTGGCTATGCTTTGATGTTTCAAGCGCTCATCCAGATACTTTATAAATAGTGTTTCCACCACCTTGTCAGTGGTACATTTCAACCACCCATTGGGTGAAGGATTTTACCTCACATCCCTGGAACTCTCTTAATCCTCTCCTTAAACCCACGCCCTTTGGTTTTAAACCTCTGTTATGGATAAACCTCCTCACAATCCATCCTATCCATGCCCTTCATAAGGCCCCTTTCACACTAAGAAAAGCAACCTTTCCAATCTCTCCACCAATTTGAGACGTTCCATCCTAGACAACAGCCAGATAAATCTCCGCCGTACTCTCTCCAATGGTGGGGTGTTGGTTGGGAGGGTGATCGGGGAGTGGTAGTCATGACGAGGCAGGTTAGGGAGGAATCAGACGTGCTGGAGGGAGGATCATTTGGAGGGTTTACCGAGCCAAATATCTAATCTGTGTATCATCTGCTAATCCTACACATTGCACAAAATGAACTTTGCATTGTTCTCGATAATAAGTATCAGGTTCAACCCAGAAGGTTAAGTTAATGATTGAATTATAGAGTATTGCATTGGTCTTTATTAATTTGACACAACCTGGTGGCAAAAGGCTGTGTTGCAGTGACTAGGTTTGGACATTAAGCTGCCCCACTGGAAGCAGGGAAATAGTAAACCGTGCCACTTGAGAATGCAGCAATTGGTTCTCAGGGACTTAAATAGGTGTGGATAAGGAAGTGGCTATCATTAACTATCAAGCAGTAAGAAAATATTGACACAATTCTTATGTGAAAAAAATCACTTTCTAAAATAAAGCCAAAAAAAAGCAAATAAATTGAAATAAGGTGCACAGGAGAGACACAGAGAGAGGGGGGTTTTGTTAATTAGATGCTGAGGTGCCATATTCCGTCTTGTTTGTGCCTTGTACTATTATGAGGCTTCCCAAGGAGATGTGATCTATCATGACATCAAATTCTTGCCATAGGGTAGAGTTTGACTAAGTGTTGGAGGGAACACTGAATCCCTTGGGTACCGATGACCTTCCCAAGGCAAAACTAACAAGAAATGTGTTATTAGCAAAGAGGAACATACTTCAAATGCTGGGGCTTGTCTGAACCCCCCTGTCTTTAAATGGCAGTTCATCGAGTGTGATTCTTAAGCTTATAAAGAATGACAAAAGGAGTCTGATGCCCTAATTGCAGGATGAGATGATGATGGGCAATAGCAGAATGAACTATCAGAATCTGCATAAAACATACAGGCAAAAGACAGCAAAATTGCAGGGAAAATAAATCATCCATGCTTACCCTAAAATGGACACCAGAATTTTGGATTGTCATCCTCTGATACAAGTATGTTTTGTGTGAACAGATTAGACTTGATGATATTTATTTTGAAATAAAACAGATATTTTTGAAGGTGATCTGTCATTAGTAAAATGTTTGGGGAGGAGGAAAGACACACAAGTTGCAAATTATTTTTGCTTTATGTGGTAAGCAGGTGATCAAAATGAAATACTATTTATATCATTACATTTTTCATTTGCAAATTAAGAAGCCTCAATATATTTTTAAAATTGTGACATCAGACATCTCATTCTTGATAAGTCAGGGAAATACAAGGCTGTCATGACATGAATAGTTCTGAATCAGAAAATACATATTTTTTATTTCAATATTTCCCCCTCCCCAGTGTAAAAGCAGTGTTGGAGAGCGGCAGTGATGGAAAAAAAAGCCTGAATTTCATTTCTATTGATTCAAGGTAGTTTCAGTAATAGCTGCCAACTTTCAGTATGGAAAGTTGAAAATTCTCCTACTTCTAATAGCTGTCAGTGGAAAAAATCAGATAGGAAGGTAAGATGGCAAAGCTATCAATAACATACCGAAGAAACAATTTCCATTCATTAGAATATTCTTCCCCTACCACAGCTTCATAAACAATGTAATATTATTTACCTCGCAAATGCAGACGCAAATTAAATTGCACTCATTAAAATTCGGTTAAATGCCAATTGACAGGTTCTATCCTTCATCAGGACAGACATTTTGTCTTTCTAGGATGCACTGGCTCCTGCCTTCGAGCACAGGGCACAACATAAAATTTAAATCCTCCTTCCTCCAACTTACTGATAAGAATAGATCTTGGCTTGAGAATCTGCTTTTCAACAAAGCTAAATTTTACCAGCACTAAAACAAGGCCTTTCTAAAACCTTCTGTGATGTGACAGAAAATTGAAACAACAAATCAACAAATAAGAAGTATAAGTGCAATTAAGACTTAATTGCCTGGATTGGATTCCTGGAGCTGGAGAATTAATTTTGCACATATTGTGTATGATAATCAACGGGGGATTTTTTTTTACAATTGAATTAGCGTGCATGTCACTATTGGTTGCCTCTTTCCCTGTGAATAGTGCAATGACATGAATAATTAAGTGTAGCAGTCCAATTCCAAGCACGTGTTAAAACTCAGGGAGACACAAAATGCTGGAGTAACTCAGCGGGACAGGCAGCATCTCTGGAGAGAAGGAATGGGATGTATCATGACATCAATTTCTTGCCATAGGGTAGAGTTAAAACTCAGGCACCGTCGGTGTGAAATTTACTCTAGTTCACAATATTAAAACCAGGCCAGGCTTTTGGCGGCCGCTTCAACTCAGATGTCCGATATTCTCGCTTGTGATCAGGAGAACTTCTCCCCGTTGCATGTTAATCATGTTTACTGAGTACATTTTGAGGCTCAGCCTTGGTGCTGAACAGCAGGAGTGTGCTTCAACCAGGAGGTTCGAGACCAAAGCAAGGCCAGTGGGGCTCATTAACATTTTACTGTAGCTGCCTGCATTTGTTGCATCTCCACAGGCAGGCTGCTCAATTCGAGGTGCATCTTCGAGCAGGTCAAAGCTGAGTCACTTTTCCCACCAACCTCCTACCCGCCTGATGGTTCAAAGGTAAGTACAGATGGTGCTGGGGGTGATGATTGGGGTGGTGGGGTCGTAGAAGGTGATTAATGAGGTGATTGCCCATTTGCTCATTCAGCCTCCACAGAAAGATCTTTGTGAGCCATTTTTTAATCGGTAGCTACATATATAATTGTATAATTGTACATTGTCCCTACTGTGTGTACGATAGTGTAAGTGTACGGGGATTGCTGGTCGATGCGGACTTGGTAGGCCGAAGGGCCTGTTTCCGCGCATTATCTCCAAACTAAACAAATAAACAAAACAATTTGGATGACGATTTCACAGGCATTGCTGAGCCTTGGAAATCGGTCCTGACGTTTGCATTTTCCCTCAACCAGATTCATCCGATGCACAACACATCGCAATTGCTCCCCTTCTGACATTCAGTTCCATTGACTTCAGCCAAAAAAAACCACCTGTCTTCTACTGATTCCTCTCAGTTTTGGTGAAAGGTTATCGACCTGAAAGGTGAACTCTTTTTCACTCTCTACCGACACTGCCTGTCCTACTGGATAATTCCAGCAGTTTCTATTTTTTTCTTCATACATAGCATTTAGCGCCTGTACAAAATTCTATGGGTTTTTATTCCATAATTTTGAACGAGGTAGAATTATTGAATCGTAATCGAGGAGGTCGTTTGACCTGAATTGAAAAACATTTTATGTAATTCACATGTTTAATCGATAATGTTTTATTATTAATGTTTAATGTTTTATGTGTCATTCCTAACTGTCACTGTATGTCATGTTGTCACTTGCGGGCGGAGCACCAAGGCAAATTCCTTGTATGTGAATACTTGGCCAATAAACTTACTCATTCATTCATTCATTCATTATTTCTGACAGATCATGTCGAGGAATATCTTCAATCCATTTCCTTTACTCTTTCTTCACAGCCTTGCAATTTATTCTCCTGTGGCGGTCCCGGGGGCTTAAGCCACTCCTTGGGTCACCCCCCTCGGCTCTTGAGGGACAGGGACGATTGTCTGGCCACATGGGTTTCCTGAGAGCTGCTCACGGGCGTTCTATGCGTCTGCCATGATTGATTAAACGACTTCTGAACCTGCCTGGCGTCTGGCCTTTTCCTGACCTCATCCAGGCCACTACAACTGGTGACCCCGACATGATACGAACATGCATCTAGGCCACTACACTCCCTCCAATGCCATTCAATTGATTTTGGTTGCCTTGGGTTAGCCATGGGTCACAAGTTCCAGATAAAAACCACTCTCTGCTTAAACATCATCTCTCCTGTGTCTTTTGCCCATTACTAAATCTGTGTCTTCTGGTCCCAAACCATATGCTAGTGGAGAAATTTTACAGGAAATTTCAATCCGAAGAAGGGTCCCATACCGAATCAGCACATTATTAGACTTTAGAGGTACATTGCGGAAACAGGCTCTTTGGCCCATCGAACAGGGATCACCCCATACACTAGCACTATCCTACACACTAGGGACAATTTTTTTGACTTAACAAAGTCAATTAACCTACAAACCTGTACATCTTTGGAGTGTACGAGGAAACTGTACGGAGCACCCAGGGAAAACTCACATGGTCCCAGCGAGAACGTAAAACTCCGTACAGAAAGCAGCCTTACTCAGGATCGAACCCAGGCCTCAGTTGCTGTAAGGCAGCAACTCTACCGCTGCACCACTGTGCCGACCTATCCATGTTCTCCAGAGATGCTCCCTGACATGCTCTTTCTACTTCGAAAAGCACGGTGAATAGAAATGGAGGCAATCTCCAGATATGGACTATAACAGTTTGACATAATCTCCTTACACCTGTACCCTGTGCTTTTATTTATGAAACTATTATGTTCCATTAACACTTCACAACATGCACTGCCATTTTCAAGGATTTATATGCAAAATGTTTGTTTGAGACAAATTCCATTCCCAACCGTATGTGGCCTTGTTACAGTCTACTGTATCCTCCCACGCCAGCTGTTGATGCTGAGGTAGGGAAAGCACTGGTGATAGGAACAGTTTTAAGCCAGTAAGTGTACACACAAAGGAACTGCAGATGCTGGTTTAAACCGAATATAGACTCAAAGTGCTGGAGTAACTCAGCAGGACAGGCAGCATCTCTGGAGAGAAGGAATGGGTGACGTTTCCGGTCGAGACCCTTCATCCGACTCAAGAAGGGTCTCGACCAGAAAAACGTCACCCATTCCTTCTCTCCAGAGATGCTGCCTGTTACTCCAGCATTTTGTATCTATCTTAAGTGTACACACATGACGCCCTGCATGAGAACCATTGTCCTTAGCCTTTAAGCATAATTTTTTACCTTTCCTCAAATGCAACGGCATTATGTAGGTCATAGTGTCACGTCTGTGATTTGACACACATGTCCAACATTTGGTAGTGCTACACACTTAGCAGTGTTCTCTGACTAAAGAGTTATCACTCGAATCTCAAAGAGAAAATTGTAATACAATCTCTCTCTTTATGATCTTCCAATTCTCCTAACCAATGCCCCTCTCTTTCAGTTGAAATGTAAACCTTACCGCTGTCCCAACCTCCCACCATCCCCATAAATTGGTCGCTTTTGCATCACAGGTTTGCGTGGCACTTTTTGACAAGATGAATTCTCTGCTTGAAGTTTTACAATTTACTTTGAATTATCCCAATCAGCATTTTAATAATAAATTACACTTGTCACTTTCCTGAACATATTTAATGCTCATATCGATCACTACAAAGTTCAGAGAGTAAGGCTTCATTACCTACATTCCTGGAGCAATCCAGGTCTGGTTGCTAAACTGCATTCATATCAATCTCTGTTGAGCCACATTCCACAACAGTATCTGAGAAGAATTAATGGCACCATTATTACAGACTAGTTGGGAATGGTATGAATAAATAACAACTTTTCATTCATAGAAAGGACTTGTTTTAAAAACTGTCTTAACAGGAAGCAATAAATTATGAAAGAGGAACACATCTTTTGAAAGATCAACTTCTTGGATGATGGAATGCGGGTACAAAAGGGCAAACTTAACCAAACGTTGAAGTTGGAATTATCTGCATTGCTGCAACAAGGTTTTGTTTTCCAAGGCTAGGATTGTCGCAGGGGTGGGTGAGGAGAGAGTCCCACTGTACAGCACACCTGACATCCTGAGGTGCTGCCAAAGTGCAAATATACATTAAAATTTAAAAAAAATAATGGCTGAAATCAAAATCTCCTCAATGATTTGATAGAAATGCTCAAGTGAAAAATTCCAGACTGGTGCACCATTTTGTAAACGACTTAATTCTTCCGTAAATGTCAGCAAATGCTTTAATTTGCAACAGTTAGGGATATACATTTACGAGTTATTTATTTATGTAAAGTGGTTTCATCTCAAGGAATAATTGCGCATTTCCCATATTTTAGACATTGCGGAATAGTTTGCAAAAACAAAATCCCTAACTGTAGTAGGCCCCCCTCGGTCATGACTGACCATGGGTGATGCATCCTGGTCAGATGCAAGCCTGGACGATGTCTTATAGAGGACAGGCTGTTGCCCGTGCAGCACGTCCCCCCTCTCCACGTCGCTGATCGATCCAAAGGAACAGCAGGGCCGTTACAGTTTGGCACCAGCGGCGACGCAGGAGCTGCCAGAGCGAGGTTGTAGACAACGACGAACTGCCTTAGTGGCTCCGACTCCGGATTTTCTTGAGTTTTACTCCTGGAGCCTTTTCCATGACTGGATATGGCCACAAGGCAGTGGAGGTTTTAAATCAGAGTTTTCCCTCTCCTAGATGGACTGCCTTCCCAGGCTGACGAGCCCCATCTGCCCGAGACTCGTGGGGGCGGGAGCGTCTACCTTCCCGTGTAGGTCTATAGCACCTGCACGGGAAGGTAACTGTAGGTCTCACTTTATTGTATCTCTTACATTTTAAATTAACACAGTAGAAAGGAGAGAAAAAAAAATTGGATTCATGCTGTTCTGTGAGCAAAAGTTGACACTAGCTAATGTGATAAATAAACTAAACTGTAAATTATTTTTCACTTACTGTTCCTTAATTACAGCTAATTACGTGATTGTGAACCTTGTAAGTTTGGCAGTATTATGTATTTAAGTAGCGTGTCTTAGCTCCATCTGTTGAGAAATGTTACTTCAGAGAACAGCACGGTCTCACAGTCAGATTCAGTGAAAATGAAATTCTAACAACGTATTATGGGGAAAATGAGTAAATAACCTGTCGACAACCTGTCATTATGGGAAAGTCTGGAGACTGTCATTAACCCTGCAGTATATTATGAGTCTCTCTCTCTTATTGTCTCTTATGCGCCGAGAAAGGCAATGTAAGCTAATGTATGTGTGTTTGTATGTCTTTGCTGCATTAGTGAGAGGATGAAATGCCTTCGCTTTGACAGGATGGCTCAGCTTCACCTATTTTGGGAGCACAGTTTCTTGCTGAGTCCACATTTAATTGTTCTGTTTGGTTTGTTGTAGGGATTGAGGTTCCTTATGCAGTTAGCTCTCTCACTCTCTGGCTCACACTCACAGACCCCTGCTGGATAATATGTATAATGTACACATCCGAGTACAAGAGATTCCATAGACCCATTTCTGAAATTTCTGTATCAAATTTGATTATTTAATCTGTCTCAAACACATGTGTGGTAAAAGGCTTGAATAATTTTATTTCTTACTTAACAGACCTTCACTTGGGATAATTTATTCTGGAATAGAAACCAGAACTACTTTATACGCTCTGCCAAATTCTCAGGTTGCCTCGGGCAAAACTGTGAAAATAATTAAATAATTTGCCAAGGTGCTTGTTTAGATTTCTACGTTTATAAGCTATTTGCTAACATAATTACATTAATAGAGACACAACTTAAAACCTTTGGCCCTGGGAGGAACTGAATTTCAGAGCTCACCTGATCATCGCTACCAAAGCCACATTTCAACACTCTCATAATCTAGTTGTCATTGGGCAATGTTTAATCTAAGGGCCACAAAACAGCAAGTTAAAAGTAGATATAATACTAGGTGTTATACCAGCTCATAGGTTTCCGGGTGTTCATTAACATGGTTTTGTGCATTCTACTGAGAGTTTGCCTTCATAATGAGAGGATTTGAGTATAGGAGTAAAGAGGTCCTTCTGCAGTTGTACAGGGCCCTGGTGAGACCACATCTGGAGTACTGTGTGCAGTTTTGTTCTCCTAATTTGAGGAAGGACATCCTTGCTATTGAGGCAGTGCAGCGTAGGTTCACGAGATTGATCCCCAGGATGGCGGGACTGCATTATGAGGAAAGATTGGAAAGACTGGGCTAATATTCACTGGCATTTAGAAGGAGGAGAGGGGATCTTATAGAAACGTATAAAATTATAAAAGGACTGGACAAGCTAGATGCAGGAAAAATGTTCCCAATGATGAGGCAGTCCAGACCCAGGGGCCACAGTCTAAGAATAAAGGGGAGGCCATTTAAAACTGAGATGAGAAAAAACTTTTTCACCCAGAGAGTTGTGAATTTGTGAAATTCTCTGCCACAGAAGGCAGTAGAGGCCAATTCACTGGATGAATTTAAAATAGTTAGATAGAGCTCTAGGGGCTAGCGGAATCAAGGGATATGGCGAAAGGCAGGCACGGGTTACTGATTGTGGATGATCAGCCATGATCACAATGAATGGCGGCTGGCTCGAAGGGCCAAATGGCCTCCTCCTGCACCTATTTTCTATGTTTCTATGGAAGATTTGGCTTTGCGACCAAGATATAAGAAGTTATTAAATGTGTTCACCATAATAGCTCACTGTTTAAGTTACTTGTAATCCTATGCTTTAGAATTATTGACAATGGAAGGATTTTGCTAATTGTTCATTTTTCTTCACGTTTTTTTAAACTGCAACTTGAATGTGCCTTTGAAACCACACTGTGCTGCATGTTCTCAGCAAAACGGTTGACCTTTAGACTTTAGAGATACAGCGCAGAAACAGGCCCTTTGGTCCCCAGAGTCCGCGCCGACCAGCAATCACCCCGTACACTAGCACTATCCCACACAATGGGGACAATTTACAATTTTTACCGAAGCCAATTAACCTAAAAACCTGTGCGTCTTTGGAGTGTGGGAGGAAACCGGAGCACCAGGGGGGAAAACCCACGCGGTCACAGGGAGAATGTACAAACTCCATACAGACAGCACCCGTAGTCAGGATTGAATCTGGGTCTCTGGCGCTGTAAGGCAGCAGCACTATCACTGTGCCACTCTCAGTATATATGCATTTGTATGATCTACATATTCTTTGCTGCCAAGAAGGGCAGATGATACTGGAGCTGTGCAATGGGTTAACACATGCTTTGTGTGAGGACATGCTTTTGCAGAATTTTATTGCGAGTGAGGACCTAGGCATTGTATACCATGTGATAGGAAGTAGATTGATTACACAGAGTGGAGTCTGGGTGTGAGGTTATTGATTAGGTGAACTGGTGGGACACTTGAGAGCTATCTGCTGATGCTCCAACCCCTGAATGAGGCCCAAGTTTACAAACTGTTACCACTACAGTGATCCTCTGATTAGTATCAATCCTTCCTATTGCCACCAACTGCACCTCACATTCTTGGTCGAACATCTGACCACTATCCCACTTCCCACTGATATCCCGGACTTGGCCTCTGTCCCGGTTGACACTCTTTCTTTGTGTCGTGGACACAAAATGCTGGAGTAACTCAGCGGGATAGGCAGCATCTCTGGAGAAAAGAAATGGGTGACGTTTTGGGTCGAGACCATTCTTCAGACTGTTAGAGTTAGGCATCATGTTTTACAGCAAAGCTGGTTGTATGTTCGTTCAGCAATAACCATATAGCATTCCTACATCAGCACATCACAAATTATTGCCTGATTTGATGTCTTGCTTTAAATTAATTTAATACTGTAAGCTTAGTTTTGCTTGGACTTGAACTTGGAGTGGAGCCTCTGTCAAGAGCTTCCACCAGGGGTATCGTTTCCTTTTCACATCCACCTGTCTTTCTTCATAATAGAGATTGTTCCATTTCCTTGATGTACTCTTGTGTTTTCTTTCCAAAGTTATTTCTTTGTATTTATTCCTCGCTGCCCTTGCTATCTGTTTTTCTTTTAGTTTTATTGTACTCATTCTCGCCTGCTTCACTCAAGTGTTTTCCTCCTTCTCTTGGGTGCTGTGTTTCTGCAGTTTTATCCATGATATCTCTCAGCTTAGCTTTGCTCAGCAGCACATTGTATGCATATTATTGCAACCAGCGTGCTCTAACTGTAATTACATTTCTGGCATGTGGAGGCTTTAATCTTTACATTTTATTTTTGCTACATTTAAAATCAATTGAGCCTTCAAAATCAATAGCAAAATGCTATTGAGCATTGTTTATACTGAGTTAAATTTTCCAGTCAATTGCTAGGCAAATAAATAGAGTCGTAGAATCTAGTCATACAGCGTGTAAACAGGCCCATCGGCGCAACTTGTCCATACCGGCCAACATGTCGCAGCTACACTAGTCCCACCTGCCTGGGTTTGGCCTAGATCCCTCTAAACCTGTCCTATCCATGTACTTGTCAAATTGATTCTTAAATGTTGCGATAGTCCCTCCCTTAACTACCTCCTCTGGCAGCTCATTCTATACACTCCCCACCATTTGTGTGAAAAAGTTACCCCTCAGATTTCTATTAAATCTTATCCCCTTCACTTTAAACCTATGCCCTCTGGTCCTTGATCCCCCTACTCTGGGTAGGAGACTCTGTGCATCTACCTATTCCTCCCGATTCTATACATCACTATAAGATCACCCCTCGCCCTCCTGTGCTCCGAATAGAGTCCCAGCCGACTCAACCTCTCCCTATAGCTCAGACCCTCGAGTCCTGGCAACATCTTTTAGATGATTAGATATTTAGTAACACGTTGGGGTCTAACTAAAAACAAAAGGTGAGATGAAGAAACAAGAGAATGCCGATACTGGAATCTGGGGCAACAAACAAACTGCATGAGGAACTCAGCAGGTCAAGAAGCATTTATGGGGGCAAATAACTTGTTGGTATTCGGGTCAAGATCCTGCATCAGAACTGAAGGTGAGATACTGTTTCTGATCAGCTGCACTTTTCAGGATGTTACTTTCAACATCCCTGATTTTTGATTTTCTTTCAACAAGTCTATCAATACAGCTTGACTGAGAAAACAGTGAAGTGTAAATTCCGGCTTCAAAAGACAGGGGGCCACCTTACACACTTTCACATTAAGACCAATTGTCCCACACAGAGACAAAGACACAGATTAGTTTATTGTGATATGTACCAGAGCGCAATTAAATTCCTTGTTGATATGAAGCAGAGAGTAAACAGTATACATACAGTAATGATAAATACAATAGTCAATGCAACCAGTATAAAAAAGAGCAGAATGGTGCGAAATTATAGTGCAAAGACCCAGTAGTGTAAAATAATATTAAGGTACAATAACAGAATAACCAATGAGGTAGAGTTAAGAGTACACTGCAGCACCTCATGGTGTGAAAGAGATGCTTGGTTTGGAAGATAAACACAAATTGCCGGAGTAACTCATCGGGACATCTCTAGAGAGAAGGGATGGGTGACGTTTCGGGTGGAGACCCTTCTCTCCAGAGATGCTGCATGTCCTGCTGAGTTACTCCAGCATTTTGTGTCTATCTTCGATTTAAACCAGCATCTGCAGTTCTTTCCTACACTGCTTGGTTTGGAAGTCAGATAGCATTGGGGAAGAAGCTGTGCCTAAGTCTAGATGTCTAAGCTTTCAAGTTCCTGTATCTTTTCCTCGAAGGTATAAGAGAAACAAAGGGACTGGCCAAGGTGACCGGCATCTTTGCTGATACTTCCAGCCTCGATACCATGCCCTGTCAAGATGGATTGAATGGAAGGAAGTGACAAGCCTGTGATGGGCTGAGCTGTGATCACCACTCGTTGCAAGTTCAGATGGTTAGGAGCGGAGCAGTTGCCATTTCGGGCTGCGATGCATCCTGTCAGAATATTTTCTAAAGTGTAGCTGTAGAAGTTCGAGAAGATCTCGTAGACATACCACCCAATCCATTGATGAGGAGAGGGTTGTTTTTACCTTTTACTTTCTTACTTATTAACCAACTCTTTAGTCTTGCTGACATTAGGGGCTAGATTAATATCCTGACACCATGACACTGGTTTTCTAAATCTCTTTCCTTTACATCGTATCATCATTGCTGTAGATCCGGCCAACAATGGTCGTATCATTGGTGAACCAAAAGATTGAGTTGTCCTTGTCCTTGGCTGTACAGTCATGGGTGTACGGGAGTAGAGCAGGGAAGAGCACACAACCCTGAGGGGTACCAACAGTACTTTTTAACTTGTAACATCCATTTTCTGTCCTGATACCAACCTTAGCAAGCAACCATAATTCATTACAATTACAGGATATAATATGGAATATTATTTTGCTATGATTGTTATTTAATAGTTTTCAGGATATTGGTGTTGCTAACTGCTCATCGCTAACTGCCTTTGAGAAGATGCTGATGGGCCAGCTTCTTGAATCTCCAGAGTCCTCTGGAGTTCCTGCTATTTGGTAGATAAGTTCAGGGTTTAGGTCCGGTGGTCATGAAGGAATGGCAATTTATTTCCAACTCGGAAGCAAGTTTGACCTGAAGGGGAAGGTTTCTGTGATGGCTTTCCCAAACATCTTTATGTCTTGTCCTTCTTGGTGGAGCAGGTTTTGGAACTGCTGTTGGAGTAAGTAACAGAGGAGGCACAGTGCCGCAGCGGTAGAGTTGTTGCCTTACAGCGCCAGAAACCCGGGTTCAATCCTGACTATAGGTGCTGTCTGTACGGAGTTTGTACATTCTTCCCGTGACTAAGGAGGAGGACTGACTGAACTTTGTTGCCTTCCACCACAATGAAGAATGCTGTGGTGGATGTTTGTGTTAAATTCTATTGTGTATTGTGTGTTCTTTTTAAGTGTATCGCTGCTGGCAAATTCATTTCACTGTGATGTGACGAATAAAATTGACTTTGACTTTGACTGCTTGGGTTTTTTTCTGGGTGCTTGGTTTCCTCCCACATTCCAAAGATTTGCAGGTTTGTGGGTTAATTGGTTTCTGTAAATTGTCCCTATTGTATAGGATAGAACATGTGTACGAGTGATTGCTGGTCAGGAACAGACTCGGTGGGCTGAAGGGCCTATTCCCAGGATGTTTCTTTAAACTAAACTAAACAGGCTGTCTGGCCAGCTGAATTCCTCAAGCATTGTGTTTTTTGGGGAATTGGTAGCGCTTGGGTGAGAAGTGTAGATAGTTCTGAAGCATTAATCTTTTGTTCTGCAACTGGGATTTTCTCTGGTCTCATAGATGTTGCTCTCGATTTCTTGACAACACTGGGAATAAATCAAAAGGAATGAAGACTGGCTTATCTGATGGTGAGTATCTTCGGAGGAAGTCAAGATGAATCATCCACTTGGCACTTCTGCCTGACCACGCAGAAATCAGGTAGACTAGTGGGAAGCATGTTACTGCAGAAAGCTGCTTGATAACTAAAATCAAGGCACAACATATATTTGTCCAAGTACCAAAGCACAATAATAGGAATGAAACTCTATTTTTGGCAACCACCCATTCTTTTCTACATTTTGAGTTGGGACCAGCACATACAACATATATCAGTGTTATAGTACTGTCAAAGTTGCATCAAGCTACTTCACATAACGTGCTGAAAGAACATGCTCTGGTTTCATGAAAAGTTTTCCTACAACGATAAATAGAGCAGAATGGTTCCAGGTACCATGTCACAGAAAGTGAGTGTTAATGTGTAGGAAGAAACTGCGGATGCTGGTTTACACCGAAGATAGTCACAAAATGCTGGAGTAACTCAGCGGGACAAGCAGCAAATCTGGAGAGAAAGAATGGGTGACATTTCGGGTTGAGACTATGCATTCATTAGGGTTCGAAGGTCTTGACCCAAAACGACACCCATTCCTTCTCTCCAGAGACGTTGCCTGTCTCACTGAGTGTTCATGGTCCTTGGCCTGGAAACTCTGTGCGGTACCATAATGTCATTGTGTGTTACATGAGTGAGATTGATCAAAATCACAATCTACTGTGTGAGCCAGTAGAACCCCTCTGAATTCTTGACCCATGTTCTCCATGCATCAGATGCATAAATGTGAAAAGCTCACTTCTACATTTCTTCGGCTAAACTGTAATGTGCAGCTCACTTCGGACACAGGCCTTAATTGAAGGGATATTTAATAGGCCTTCGGACACAGGCCTTAATTGAAGGGATATTTAATAGGCCTATCCTCACTTGACTCACTGCACTGTCGTTCAAGATGCCTACATTTTTTCAGGCACTTTTTTCAGGCATTTTTTAAGCTCTGAGTGAATTATCCCAATATCCCTCTTAATGCTGATTACATCAGGCACATTCACTGATTCCTTCCTCTGCCAGAGTCCCATGGATTTTTTGTTGACTAACTCCCTCCTATATCCATCCTTCTGACATCTCCTCCTGACTCCAGATTATCTCAATGATCACCGTTGCATCTAAATAACCCTCTACACCCTTTCCCCACGTGATCATTTCTCTACCTCCAGTGATTTTTCAGTTTCAGTTCAGTTTAGTTTATTGTCACGTGTACCGAGGTACAGTGAAAAGCTTTTTGTTGCTCCCACTGAGCACCACCGTCCCAACCCTGACATTACGTAGTGAACATCCTCCCCAATCGCTACTCTCTTCAATTGTAGAAGCCCATGAATGAAAGGTCTTTGTGTGAGGTTTGTTGAGCAAGACGTGTTCTATCTTGCATGATGCTTAAGACGTTGTGCACAATAGAAGATCCTTGGGAGATGGGAGGTCTCACTATCCAGCCCTATTCCTCTGGCCCCCTTACACTTGAACCATTTCCCTTTCTTGTACTTCAGTTCTCCAGCAATAATGCTCAGGAAAGAGAATTCTCAAAGCGGTTATTCTCTGCATGTTAATATTTATTTTGCAATAGATCCAAGTTCAGGAAAAACAATGATTCACGTTGTAGATAGTTGGCTCCTTATCGTCTGTTCAGATCATTGCGTTCAACATTAACAGCTAGAAACTTGTATGGTATTCTCTGCATCCTTCATGAACACTATGATTCTTCATGTCCTTCCTAATTCTGAAAGCATTTGACTTTCTATTCTAAATTCTGTGCCCATCGGCAAATTCTGAGCGTATTCACCGGCCAAATGGAGACATTTATATTCATAATAAATATCCAGTCACCTATTCTAGCCAGTATGCCAAACTTTTCATTGCTATTTTGCGATTCTTTAATGCCATGTGGTCCTTTGTATGTGTATCAGCATTTGGAGACTATACCTTGATTGTCACAAAGTCTGACAGATGTCGTAAAAAGGCAGCAAGTGATGTTTGTCCTGAATAACTTAATTGAACAACAATTTATCTCAGGCGGTCAAAATTGCAGCAGAGTTGCGGCCCCAAATTAAGGTCTATCTGCGCACAGATTCCACCCCCACCTGCTGTGTCTATTTGAATTCTTGCAGTTTTGAACTGAAGTCAAACATTTCTCTTTAAAATGTAATAGATTATTATAGAAGGCAGACAAATGAAACTACTGGAAAATGCTAAGTATTGCCAAATTCGACGCAGGCCAGAGATGTTATTAATGGAAATTGTGTGCTGTAGCTACAAAACATCTTTTGAACAAAACTTGGTAATATTTAACACATTGAACACGGACTACCAGTGCAATTTTCAAGATGCATATTTTTCCAATCTGTCATGTGCACTGATCATTTGTGATTAATTCCTATACTCCTTCTCTGCTTATTTTCATCAGTTATTGAAGTGAAGAATCAGACACAGATGAGTGATAATCAAAAAAGCCTATGATGCTGGAAATCTAAACTTGAAATGATTGTTCTGTTTCTATTCCCACAGATGTGGCCTGACTTGCTGAGTATTTCCAGACACAGTTATTGGGGACATATTGGTGGGAGAAGAGACAAAATCCAAGATGCATGGTGCACGAGATGAGGTGGGTAGTTTTGATCTTTTATGTGCCAAGTGTTTAACAGCTGAATTTCACAAACTCAAGACTGGAGGAATAAAGTATCATGCTTCTACATATTATAAATCATACCAAATAGTTTGAAGTTTGTTTTGGCCTGTAACTGTGTTTCAAGGTTGTTACTAAAGATTGGTGAAGTGTTACAAATACTAGGAAAGTATTAAAAAATTTCCCGGGATGGAAATATCAAATACTAGAGGGCGCAGCTTTAAGGTGAGAAAGGCAAAGATTAAAGGAGATGTGCGGGGCATGGTTTTTTTTGCACAGAGGGCGGTGATGTACAGTGATACTTGTACAGAACTGTGTACAAAAAGGAATATAACTGAACCTCGGTACATGTGACAAATAAAGGACCATTGAGTGCCTATAACTCATTGCCAGGGGAGGTGTTGTAGGCAGATATGATAGTGGCATTTAACACAATTTTAGATAAGCACATGGTTATCGAGGGAATGGAGGGATATATGTAAGGCAGATAAGAGGTGGTTCATAAGTTCATAAGTGATAGCAGCAGAATTAGGCCATTCAGCCCATCAAGTCTACTCCACCATTCAATCATGGCTGATGTATCTCTCCCTCCAAACCCCATTCTCCAGCTTTCAACCCATAGCTCCTGACACCTGTACTAATCATGAATCTATCTATCTCTGCCTTAAAAATATCCATTGACTTCTGTGGCAATGAATTCCACAGATTCACCATCCTCTGACTAAAGAAATTCCTCCTCATCTCCTTCCTAAAGGAAAGGCTTGGTCTTGGCATCATGTTCACTGTGGACATTATGGGCTGAAGGGCCTGTCTCTGTACTATTCTATGTTCTAAATAGCAGTTCTAAAATATAATACTGTTATCATCTCAGCTGCATATCCTATCAGAGAAAGTAAGAAAAACAAATTCCCAATTTCATCTTTCTTCAGGGTTTAATCAGATTCTGTCTGAATTAACAATGAAGAAAATTATTACTGACGCTTTCCTCCCTTCCATTGACTCAATTTATACGTCACACTGTCTCGCCAAGGCCAACAGCATAATCAAGGACGAGTCGCACCCTGGCCACTCCTTCTTCTCCCCTCTCTCATCGGGCAAAAGGTGCAGAAGTGTGAAAACGCACACCTCCAGATTCAGGGACTGTTTCTTCCCAGCTGTTATCAGGCAACTGAACCACTCTACCACAACCAGAGAGCAGTCCTGAACTCTATCTACCACATGGGTGACCCTCAAACTATCTTTGATTGGACCTTTCTGGGTTTATCTTGCACTAAACGTTATTCCGTTATCATGTATCTGTACACTGTGACTTACAATTGAGCCACAGTATCTGTACACTGTGACTGGCTCAATTGTAATAGTGTATTGTCTTTCCGTTGACTGGTTAGCATGCGTCAAAAGCTTTTCACTGTACCTCGGTGACAATAAACTAAACTAACTAACTAAGTCTGACTGATTTGTGTTGCAGTCCTGATCAAATCAAACAGAGAGATACTTTCTGGTTGGGTCACCCATCTCCCAAAAAGCCAAGAAACAAACGTTATTGCAGGAGTTACTTATTTTTGAACTTGGGTTTCTATTTGACATAATTCCAAGTAAAGTTTCTGTCTCCCCAGTTGTGCCCAGCAGGGCCACAGCTGCTAATAGAAAGGTCAGCATCAGATAGCACAAAGTGGTTTCTCAGTGACATTGTCCAATAAATAAGATAATGCACTAAGATATCAGTTACTAGTTGATTCAGTCTCCGAGGGCTTAGTGACCAGCAAGACCACTATCCAATTGCTTGATTGAGTTTAATAGTCATTCAGAGTGATTATATCAGTCAGGGAAGAATCTAAATGTTCTTGGTAATGATGTGAGGGTGTTTGTCTTTGTTTGGTGTTCCCCCTTCTTCTATTCACCCTTCACATCTTGTCTTCGGAACTACACGCCATCAGACTCACTTGACAACTAGAATCTATCCCTAAAATTAAAACATTCCTGACCTATCTCCGATGACAAGGCAGCCAAGCTTCTCAGCACTCCGGCGCATGAAGAAACTGACACATTTGTTTTTAATTTCAAAAGAATATAAAGCAAAGATCTGACCCTGTCAATCAGCCTGCGTGACAAGTTTAATCATTTGTGCCCTGCAAAATCTCAGCTAAATAGGAATGCAAATATGTTTCATAGGACTCTTATAAATGCTAATCAAGGCAAAGTAATCAACTGACAATTTCACTGATCCCTTTTCAACAGAAGCCAGTCAAGTCACTGTCTCCTGACCACCTCATGTAAAAGTCACAGTCAGGGCTTCATAAATCTTCCCAGAGCTCCACTGACATGATATAAAGTAAAATAAACAAAAACCTCAGCTTAATGTCTGAGGAAACTAACTTTGTCATGAAAGAATGGGCCCGTCTTTGCAGTTACGGTTGGATAGTGTACAATTAATGTACAAAATAGTTTTGTCGTACAACTTGTTGAATTAGCAATTTTCAAACATACATTTAATATACGATTATGAAGCCACATCACAGAACATTTTGCTGCATGTGTTGAATCTTAGTTCCTTTTTGGCACATCTAACTGTGCAGATGTTAGTGAGCATGCAAAAATCAATTCTGAACTAATTTCGCATTATAAATTGATCTTTAGCAGTTGCCAGAAACTATATTAATATCACAGTTTTATTATTATGATCTAGCAATATTTTAACTCTTAAGTTGCTTTATTTCTGTGACATTGACACATTTGTATTTATTAAATACCCTTTTTTGAGTAGCTTTTAACTTTTTTTAAAATATAAAGATGTACTCTACTCTCCAATTCACTTGTGTCTCGGGCATTATTGTTATAAATCATATCAAACAATATTTAAAAAGCTGGTCGGGCATTCTTTGAATTTCAATCGCCGTAAAGGCTGTCTTGCATTCCGACATCACTCTCTGAAATCATGTTTGATTCTTTCTGAGTGCTTTATGTGTAGTGACATGTTCAATGTTAAGGCATAGTCCAGTGGGCACTCACATTGACAACAAGAGCACAAGAGGCCAGCAAGGATGATCACGTATTTCTATATTCAGTGTAACTCATGAGGACAGAACATAATGTCCCAGCAGCACTCCAAACAGTTTGCCCAGCTTTTTAAATGAATGTTACTTTTTCAGAATGAACTATTGCCATGCTCCACGTAAAGAATACAAATGGGAAAGTTCTGTTTAAATTGTGTTCCATGGAGCTGTGAGATCTTGGACACATCATGAAATGACCTTGCACTTATAATCAGTTCTAACACTTCAAACGATGCCACAACTGATTATTCTGCACCTTTAGTATCATGTTCCTCTTTCCTCAACAAATCAATTGCTCAGCACTGAAAGGTGAGAAACAATTGTACTTTTTCTTGAACTTGTGAAATGTTTTATACTGCAATATTACTTACGGTGAAAATCCCAGAACATTTGGATTTTCGTCACTTACCCTGAATGTCCTAACCTATGAATCACCTCTCTCCAACACTTTCAACAGCAAATCATTCTCCAAAGTTGTAATAGGAAATGGTGTTGACCAATTATTAAAGAAATAATGAGAAAGATCATGTACTGAATATTCTATTGCACAATGTAACATTTAAGAATGTCAAATGAATAAATGATTTCAGTATTGTAAATAGATCTTCTCTTCCTAAATTACAGTTCTGAATTCTGCAACATTATACGTGACTTCATAGAAGATAGAAAAGTACAGCATAAGAACAGGCCCATCGACCCACACATCTGTGCTGAATATGATCTGAAGACCATATCTTATTTACCTGGCGCATAATCCATATCTATTCATTCCCTGCATATCTATATGCCTACCTAAAAGCCTCTTAAATCATATAATTAAATAGGTAATTTTCCAATCCTGTTCGCACGATGCCCTCATAGCGTATAGTGTCAAACAACTCAGTAATAGGCCCTTCAGTCCACAATGTCCATGCAGATCATTTCTGCTCTCAGAGATAATAGAATGTAGAATCACTGCCTCAATCTGCAACTTTCTCTTGTGCTACAAGGTTTAAACTAACGTGTGACATTTGTCAGGAAAAACAAAGCCCTTGGATTAAAGTGGACAGTGGCGGCATGGATAAGCAATTGGCTTCGTGGATGGAAGCTGAGAACACTGGTGAATAGTTTTTTTTTGATCAGCAGAAATTATACTCGATCCAAAACAGCAACTATTCCTTTTCTCCAGAGATGCTGCCTGACCCGCTGAGTTACTCCGGCAGTTTGAGTCTACCTACTCAGTGTTTTGTTTCCATCTTCGGTATAAACCAGCATCTGCAGTTTCTTCTTACACAGAAAATATACAATGGTGTACGCCAGCCAGTCGGGTCTGGGACCATTAAATTTGGTGATACATGTCAATGAACTGAATCTGGGCATATAGGAAACAAGTTCAAAACTTACAAATAATTCAAAGCTTACAAGTGTGTCAAACCTGGAGAAGATAGCAATAGACTTGAAGAAAGCATTGATAGGTTGGTAGAATTAGGTAAACATCAGCCCATGAGTCCTGATGACATTTTTGTAGAAAGATTAGAGTGGAAATATAAAATAAAGAATGTTATAGTTTACAGTTTAGTTTATTGTCACGTGTACCGAGGTACAGTGAAAAGCTTTTGTTGTGCGCTATCCAGTCAAAATAAAGAACATTATTACAGTAAGTGCAGGATCACAACACGTAACACTTTGCTGGTTCATGTGGACTTTCATTCTATTCTCAAACGATCTTACTTCAACAAGGGGTAAAATTGTTTCCCTTACAATTACAAATGTATATAATGTGAACACAAAATACTCTGTCATTATTAACGGTGAGAGTTTAGTTTAAATCAAAAGTACAGTGGAACAATTATTGTGCTTCACCATAGAACTAGCCACGTGTGTAAATTCACAGATGCAAAGTTTGCACAATGTATTCAAGAATTATATCCTCAAGAGTCAGATCTTGGACTTAATAGTTGACGTCATAATGTGTTAAAACGCTCCAGTTGCATTTTCATGGGGGAAGATCAGTGAAATGTCAGGAAAAACTAGAACTGGCAATTTTCAGAGCTTCAACTGAACCTTTAATGAATGATTGGAAGATCTCCCACTTAAATTCAACCCAATTATTTCAACGTGCATCTGTGGTCACTTGCACTGGCTATTGTAATAACAAAATTGGGGGCGGCTCTGTGGCGCAGCAGTGGAATTGCTGCCTTACAGCACCAGAGGCCCGGGTTCAATCCTGACTACGGGTGCTGCCTGTACAGAGTTTGTACATTCCCCCTGTGACCGCGTGGGTTTTCTCCGGGTGCTCTGGTTTCCTCCCACATTCAAAACTTGTGCAGCTTTATAGGTTAATTGGCTTTGGTATGTTGTAAAATTGTCCCTGGCGTGTAGGATAGTGTTAGTATGTGGGGTGATCGCTGGTCGGCGTGGACTCGGTGGGACGTCGGGCTTGTTTCCGCACTGTATCTCTAAAGTCTAAAGTCTAAAATTAATGCCTTTGGTGCATCATTCACACCTCACTCAGAATTCTCTTCAAGGAAAAATATAGTTGAGAAGTACAATTACAAAATACGTGACCATGACTGGTGTGTTTTTCCTGCTTCTTCATCTCCTTAATCCTACCAATGTAATTTTTATTCCAGTAGACTTTCAAATAACTTTTCTTTAATTGTCACAATTATTTGGAAGACTATTCCAATTTGCAATAATAAGGCCGCAGAAACATGTTGATCCCTGAAACATGGGAGCGGCTTGAAGTAATCTACAATAAAATGTCCAGGTAAAATTCCTATTTTATTCTAAAAGCTATTCGTGCCATAGTTCTGAACATTGAATCATACTATTAATACTAATCTATTAACCACATATTCAACAATTTAGACTAAAATGCAAGGTAAATAGCTGGATGTTTGTTGCATTGATATTTAGAGTTACATTTTAGCCGAAGAAATCGCTGATCATTTCCCCAAAAGGCTGCAAATCTTTTCCAGTAAATTTTGTCAACATTCCAGCTAAATGAATTACATATTGTGTTGAAGATTTTGTTTTTAAAACTTAACAGCAATCAACTGTAATATATTTGGGTTAAATGTTTGCAGTGGATTAATTGAGTCACAGACATTCAGGGGATGAAGAGTCTATGAACAAAAGCATGCGTTTGTGCAGAGTGTTAAAGACTCAGATGATTTATTTAGGCACAGTGCCAAAAGCAGAGGCTTTGATTCAGACTTTTTGGACTAGACAGGCTTGGGAAAGTTGATGTCTTAAGTAGATGCTAATGGGAGACCATCATCAGCAACGTGTTCTTAATTATCCACAGTATAATAAAAAATGCGAATTGACTCAGCTAAGTAATAGAAGTAATACTGTGCAAGCACAGGCTATATTTAGTTTAAAACAAACTGTTGGTAGAGCTGAGACACAAGGAACTGCAAATGCTGGAATCTTGAATAAAACATAAAGTGCTGGACTAGCTCGGCAGATCAGACAGCATCTCGGGCGAACATGGATAGCCACCGTTTTGGGTAGGGGTCGAAGAATGGTCCTGATGCGAATTGTCCACTCGAACATGTCTTCTAGAGATGCCGCCTGACCCGCTGAGCCAAGAGCAGAACTCGCTATCAAAACATGGAGGGGATGGGGACACAATTTTTTGGCGGCCGCGCGCGCATGCGCACACTCACACACACGCACGCACGCATACGCACACTCACACACACACACGCGCGCGAGGCTTCGGAGGCTCAATCCAGCGCTAAATGCAGCTCAACTGCCTGTCTCGCTGGGTTAACTACAGCCCTGTCTGGACTGACGGGACACCAGCGCTGCTTCTCCGCGCTGGCCATATTTCCCGCAAGTCCAAGAAGGTTGTAAGCTCACCTGGCGGGACAGGCAGAGTTAGCTGGGTTTAGCGCTGTTCTCTGCGCTGGCCCGTCTGACTGCCGACCAAAGATCCTATAGCGGAGGATGTTTGCTGCCGACCTCTCTGGGGGGGTACTTGGGTGGGACAGGACAGCTCCGGAGACCCGGCCGAGATGGATCCTGCCTGCGGACTCCTCCCTCCTCCAATCATCGTGCTGAATCATGTCCCGCCCCATTGCCTGCTGACCGACGTCTCTCTCCTCCAATCGGCGCCCTCGATCACTGGATTTTAAATACGGATTACAAAACTTGGGGGGGATGTCCCCCACCTCTCAAAACATGGAGGGGACGTGTCCCTCTGGCCCCCCCGGGTTTTCCGCCCCTGCGCTGAGCTACTCCAGCACTTTTTGTTTTACTGTTTAGTTTAGTTTAGTTTAGATTAGAGATACAGCGCAGAAACAGGCCCTTCGGCTCACCGAGTCCGCACCTACCAGCGATCACCGCACACTAAGACTATCCTACACATGCTAGGGACAATTTTACATTCATACTAAGCCCATTAACCTACAAACCTGTATGCATCTCCACAGAAACCTCCCAATCTGATGACTTCTTCTAGCATGTGTGGGGAGGAAACTGAAGATCTCGGGAAAATACCCACGCAGTCACGGGGAGAACGTACAAACTCCATACTGACAGCACCCGTGGTCGTGATTGAACCCGGGTCTCTGGCGCTGCAAGTGCTGTAAGGCAGCAACTCTACCGCTGCGCCACCCTGCCACTCATGCTGGAAGAAGTCATCAGATTGGGAGGTTTCTGTGGAGATATCATGTTTGTCCATTTCCCATGTTATCCATCCATTTCCCTCTACAGATGCTGTCTGGCTCGCTAGGTTTTTTCCGCAATTTATTTTGCCTCATGATTCCAGTATCTGCAATCTCTTGTATTCTCAATTTTGTGTGAATTGTCCATCAGTTCCTTTGTTATCCCTTACAATGATATTCTACTCGAATACATTTGACAACATTTCAGCCTTAAACCGTAATTGTTGCAAGAGCATCACCTTTGTGTGTAATGAAAAATGTAGCATTTTCTCATGTAACAGAGTGAAATTATTGAAGGTCACGTGTCAAAAGTCTCATTAGCTTTTGATTGGTATCAATCACATGGTAGGCTGCTCTGGAAGTTTAGATCGCATGGATCCAGGGAGAACTCACTGAGTGGATAGAGAATTGTCTACATGGAAGGAAGCAGAGGGTGATGATGGAAGGTTGTTTTTCAGACTAGTGGTGTGCCTCAGTGATCTGTCCTAGCGCATTGCTGTTTGTGATTTATATTGGGGATTTGGATGAGAATGTACAAGGCAGGATTAGTAAGTTTACACGTAATACTAAAGTGAGTGGGATCGTAAATAGCATAGATGTTATTAAAAATTAACACAGATTGAATCTTGATCTGCTGGGCAAGTGGGCTGAATGCTGGATAATGGAGTTTAATGCAGATAAGTGTGAGCTATTGCTTTTTTTAGGTCAAAACCAGGGCAGGACCTTCACAGTGAATGGCAGGGTCCTGTCATATTGTAGAACTGAGGGATCTACGAGTGTAGGTACATAGTTCCCTGAAAGTGGCATCATAGCTAGATTGGGTGGTCGACAAGGCTTTCCATACATTGGTCTTGATCAGTCTGGGATTGAGTATAAATGTTATGTTACAGTTGCACAAGATATTGGTGAGGCCACATTTGGAGTATTGTGTTTAGTTTTGGTCACCCTGCTCTTGGAAGGATGTTGTTAAGCTGGAAAGAGTGCATAGATGATTTATGAGGGCGTTGCCAAGACTTGAGGGCCTGAGCAGTAAGGAGTTGTTGGGCAAGCGAGGACTTTATTCCTTAGAATGCAGGAGGCTGAGGGGTGATCTTGTAGACGTGTACACTATCAGAGGGGAATACATATCAACTGATATAACGGGTGCTTTTCAATCAACCACCTGGAACTGCATACAGAGGTTTAGCCACTGCTGAACAACATTCATTAACAAAACCACATTCCCATCTCTGTAATACAGAAGCCAAGCTGAACTAACAGCAGGAAAGGCTGAACATCCTCAAAAAGGTTAGGCAGCCTCTTCAGTGAAAGAAATATTACTATTCTGGTCAAAGCTACATTTCCTTCCATAAAAGTAAATTAATAACATGAAGTTTAATGGTTTGAGTGATACAGTGTGGAAACAGGCCCTTCGGCCCAACTTAAAAAAAAAAATAAAAAAAAAAATTGTATTTATATAGCACTTTTCAATCAAATAACTTGAAACCAAAGTGCTTTACAGAGAATTATCCATATCCATATGTTGATATCAACATATCAACATTCACACGCAGGCAAAGGTGGGTGAAGTGTCTTGCCCAAGGACACAACGACAGTATGCACTCCAAGCGGGATTCGAACCGGCTACCTTCCGGTTGCCAGCCGAACACTTAGCCCATTGCGCCATCTGTCGTCCCAACTTGCCCAACAATGCCCAGCTACACTAGTCCCACTTGCCTGCGTTTGGTCCATATCCATCCAAACCTGTCCTAACCATGTACCTGTCTAACTGATTCTTAAACAATGGGATAGTCCCAGCCTCAACTACCCCCTCTGGCAGTTTGTTCCATACACCCACCACCCTTTGTGTTAAAAAGTTACCCCTCGGATTCCTATTAAATCTTTCCCCCTTCACCTTGATCCTATGTCCTCTGGTCCTCGATTCCCCTACTCTGAGCAAGAGATTCTGGGCATCTATTGTGCAAAACTAGCTGCCAATTTGTTCAGGTCCCATTTTGCAATGCTTCCAAAAGCTATTTCATCTCAAAGTCTCCGCAGACACCACATCCCACAAGAAGACATACTGTATACTGTAGAAGAATAGGAGATTAGCACACTAACATTGTTCTATAAACCACAGTATAATTAATATATTCACAAAATCCAAGGTTTAAATATCACCAACAATTTGTCCTGTTCCAACAGCATTGATGCTATAGCCAAGATCATCATCATCATCATCGTTGAAAACATCAACGGGTACAATGCTATGTACGACAGTGATCGCGATTTCTACTGAAGTGTGGATGGCTGTTTGCTCGCTAGGAACTCATCCGCCCTTTGATGGGTCTTGTTTTTGGTCCTGCTAGGGGTCGACAGCCCCCTCCTCACCTGGCAAACCAGGTGGGGGAGACGATTTAGTCACCGACTATCTGACCATGGAGCAGGTAGCACGGGAATACATGGTACCCGTGGCGGGGTGTACTCCCCCCGACCGACCTTTCTTACAGCCAAGAAAGCACACCAATGCTTCTACTTTCTCAGAAGGCTGAGGCAATTTGACATGGCTCTTACCTATTCTTACAGAAGCAACATAGAAAGCACAGTATCCGGACGCGTCACAACTTGGTATGGTGACTGTTCTACCTACGACCTGAAGAAATTGCAAGTTTTGGACGCAACCCAGTCCATCATGTAAACCAACCTTCTCTCGCAGCACCCCCACCCCCCCAGACCCTCCCATAGACACTACAAGCAGCCAACTTAAAAGAACCCCTCACTCTGGTCATTCTCTTTTCACCTATCTCCTCCTGGTTGTAGAATAGCTCCTTCCCCACTGTCAACAGGCTCTTGAACTGACGTTTCATACTGGGAATGAATTCCAGATCTTCCAATCTACATTGTTGTGACCCTCACACTTTTTTAAAGTTGCATTTTCTCTGAAGCTGTAACATTGTATTCTGTTTATTTTCACTTTTCCCCTAGCTGATGCACTCATGTATGGTATGATTTGCTGTGTAGCAAAGCTTTTCATTGTATCTTGGTACATGTGACAATAATAAACCAATGCTAAGCAAATATGTAACTCCTTCACACAACATGGATTGTCATTTCTATCCGAAGAACCATGTTCATCTGTTGAAATTTCTTGGAATACTAAACATTTTTAAATGAAATTAACATTGAAAATAAAAGTTTTAAAAACTTCCGTGACTTACATCAATGATAAAAGTTGGGATAGATGTCATTAATGAGGTTGTCTGACTATAATTCAAAAATAATTCTGTGGTTGTATAATGTTTGGGAATTCTTAAGGATGATAAGGTGGAATGTATAATGCATGTTTATTCTTCCTTTAACAACAGTTTTGACATTTTACATCATACAGTTTTGTGGTGGAGGATATATTCTACAACTCCCACACATCAAGATCCTTAATTAGCTCTGGGCTGTCCACATTGAGAAGATTAGCGTGAAGTTGATTTTCTCAACTACGCTCCTCTATTTCATAATAGCTGCATTGAGTGACAAAGACCAGGAAGATCAATTCTTGCCAATAAACCAGTCAAAGAAGAAAAACAGGTTCTCATGAAAATGCATTATTATACATATTTTGAAAGGGAATATGAAGCTGCATTAAAAATCAATGCTGGGTAATAATTAAGTGGAATGTCTGTTAACAGCCACTAAAATGACTGTCAACATTTCTTTACCCTCAGAAATATCTGAAGATCAAACCTATCATACTGAGATTCTGTGCAAACCAGAAACATGGAAAATAACACTGCTTTGAAAAGTTGTGAACACCCGCTAATGTACCCAAGAAAAGTTGGAACCATAGAAGTACTGGGAAAAAGTCTGTGTGCCAAATCTAAGGCTGGAGATTCTGCTGCAGTGTTGTGCCGAGCAATACAAACACGGTAGAGACAGATTATCCTGGGTTTGTTGGGATTGTTCATCCAATATCACAGGTTCACGGCCGATCTTTGACTCTGCATCACTTCCCTGTACTAATTCCATATCCTTTTATTCCCTTTAATATGAGAAAATGAACAGCTTGTTACCATTTGAAAACTAATCTCTGTGAATGTTTGACAAACAGATGACTGAAAGGTATGTAATGTAAACATTTAATGAAGGAAAGATCTTTATAACCTGTAGGTAGCTGATAAAAGTAGATTGCAAGTTGATCTCCAGAATATCGAGTAAATAGAAATATCTTCTGGCCTTTCCTGATAACACTGCCTTTCTTTACAATAGACCTCTCTTCAAATCCACGGGCAACTTTGAAATCCCTACCTTTGTTGCTTCAAATACAATCGCAGCTGGAAACAAGGTGATGCTTCGATGTAAAAGTCTTGCAATGCTGAGAAACTTCGGTCTTGATGTTTAGGTTTGGTCGGGGACCAATTTCCGTAATTTTGAGGCTTTTGTAAGAATGTGCTGATGCTGGAAACTCCCGATACTGGAGTTAGTGTACAGATGCTCCCTGACTTAGGTGAATGTTACATCCCATGGACCCTTGTTTTGTCAGATGTTATGTAAGACGGAACGCATAAATTTGTTGTTCAACACGAGACCACTGGGAAGCTTCAACGCGGAGACCATGTGGGGGTCAGTGGCTTAAAGAGTTGTTTACGTAAGCGTGAAATTATGTACGTGACTGATTACGTAAGTCAGGGAGTGCCAGTTAAGTCCGTATTTCCAACAAAATAAAAAGCACTGGGGCAGCATACTAGGGGTAAGAACAATTCCAGAAGGCTTTTTACACAGTGATTGCAAATGGTAAATTCCTCAATAACCATTACCTCTGGTCACAATTGTGTCAAAATCTTATAACGCCTTCCCTACCAACGTTGTGAGCTACCTTCACCATAAGTACTGCAGGAGTTCAAGAAGATGGGGCACCAGCACATTCTAGAGGACAAATAGTTTTGAAAAACAAATTATGGCCTTGCTAGAAATGCTCATGTCGATACGATTAACATAAAACAAATTAACAATTACAAAATAGTTTTGAATATTAGAAAGGGATATGTACTTTTGGATCAATATTATACATTTTCAAAAATAGTAAGGTCTAAAAATTGATTTGTGCCATTAGCAGAATCCTAAAGAATCATTATGTGGCATGGAATATTTTGGTCATGGGGTCACCACTGGAATATTTGGTCAGCGTGCAAAAGCAAGTGTATTGAGGGTTTGTGTTAGAGATGGAAGAATGGGATTACATCCAGTGTTCAGCATCTGAACTTGAAAGTGAGAGGAAAATGGGGTTGGTTCCCATGAGACAAAGGAGCCAAATTAGGACATTTGGCCCATCGAGTCTGCTCTGCCATTCAATCATTGTTTCCCTCATAGAAACATAGAAACATAGAAATTAGGTGCAGGAGTAGGCCATTCGGCCCTTCGAGCCTGCACCGCAATTCAATATGATCATGACTGATCATCCAACTCAGTATCCCGTACCTGCCTTCTCTCCATACCCTCTGATCCCTTTAGCCACAAGGGCCACATCTAACTCCCTCTTAAATATAGCCAATGAACTGGCCTCGACTACCCTCTGTGGCAGAGAGTTCCAGAGATTCACCACTCTCTGTGTGAAAAAAGTTATTTTCATCTCGGTTTTAAAGGATTTCCCCCTTATCCTTAAGCTGTGACCCCTTGTCCTGGACTTCCCCAACATCGGGAGCAATCTTCCTGCATCTAGCCTGTCCAAGCCCTTAAGAATTTTGTAAGTTTCTATAAGATCCCCTCTCAATCTCCTAAATTCTAGAGAGTATAAACCAAGTCTATCCAGTCTTTCTTCATAAGACAGTCCTGACATCCCAGGAATCAGTCTGGTGAACCTTCTCTGCACTCCCTCTATGGCAATTATGTCCTTCCTCAGATTTGGAGACCAAAACTGTACGCAATACTCCAGGTGTGGTCTCACCAAGACCCTGTACAACTGCAGTAGAACCTCCCTGCTCCTATACTCAAATCCTTTTGCTATGAAAGCTAACATACCATTCGCTTTCTTCACTGCCTGCTGCACCTGCATGCCTACTTTCAATGACTGGTGTACCATGACACCCAGGTCTCGCTGCATCTCCCCTTTTCCTAGTCGGCCACCATTTAGATAATAGTCTGCTTTCCTGTTTTTGCCACCAAAATGGATAACCTCACATTTATCCACATTATACTGCATCTGCCAAACATTTGCCCACTCACCCAGCCTATCCAAGTCACCTTGCAGTCTCCTAGCATCCTCCTCACAGCTAACACTGCCCCCCAGCTTAGTGTCATCCGCAAACTTGGAGATATTGCGTTCAATTCCCTCATCCAGATCATTAATATATATTGTAAATAGCTGGGGTCCCAGCACTGAGCCTTGCGGTACCCCACTAGTCACTGCCTGCCATTGTGAAAAGGACCCGTTTACTCCTACTCTTTGCTTCCTGTTTGCCAGCCAGTTCTCTATCCACATCAATACTGAACCCCCAATGCCATGTGCTTTAAGTTTGTATACTAATCTTTCTAAACTCCAGTGTGTACAGGCCCAGAGCTATCAAACGCACCTCAGACATTAATCCAAACATTCCCAGGATCATTCTCGTAAACCGCCTTTAGACCCTCCCCATTCTTCCTCAGATACAAGGCCCACAATAGTTCACAATATTCCAAATGTGGTCTGACCTAGAAACAAGGGACTGGGAGGGAGATAGGTCATTAGGAGCTGTGGGTTTGGATTTGGGGTTCCATACAGTAGATGTGTACAGAGGAGGGCATAAAGAGGCTAAATAGACCAATGAAGTTGCATAAAACGAAAGGGGTCTCTTCCGCATCAGACTGCCAGTATAATGTGGAACCGGGTGCAGAAGCCATCCTTTATAATATTGCTGCTGAGGCAAGGACGCAAATGCGGGGAATTAAATCAATTCAGTTCAGTTTAGTTTATTGTCACGTGTACCGAGGTACAGTGAAAAGCTTTTGTTGCGTGCTAACCAGTCAGCAGAAAGACAATACATGATTACAATCGAGCCGTTACAGTATATAGATACACGATAAGGAAATAACGTTTAGTCAAGGTTAAGCCAGCAAAATCCGATCAAAATCCGGACAGTCCGAGGGTCACCAATGAGATAGAAGCACTGCTCTCTGGGTTGTGGCAGGATGATTCAGTTGCCTGATAACAGCTGGGAACAAACTGAACCTGAATCTGGAGGTGTGCGTTTTCACACTTCTTATGTGCTTGGTCAAATTTTCACAGGAGCACAATTTGACTTGGTTGTAATCATGTTTCACATTGGGAATAACTATTAACGCGGGAAGCAAACAGTGCTGCATGTCTGAATCTCTCGGTCGGTGTAATGTCTCAAAATAATTACTGTAATTGATATCATTATCCCAATTAATATTCAGATTAAACCAAGCTGATTCAATTATCAGATGAAATAGTGCTTCTTTAAAGTGCACCGATTCAGAGTTCCATTGATATCCCTAAATCCTTTAAGGATTTCATTGTGGCCATAAAGATGAATATCATAGCTAATCAAACACAGATTATGTTGAGGGGGATAAAGGATATAAGCTGTTCTAGAATTCTATCTCTAATCATTCCTTGACTTTCATGGCAAAGCCAGAGTCTGTATGTTTATATGTATGACCTATATCAAACAGCTCTTTCATTTTTACAATCATGTCATAACTGCACTCTATGATGGATATGTTGGACATTTAGTACATATTCAGGAGGACAAAAAGGGTCAAATTGAGAGATTGACGTTCCTTGAAAGTAGTCTCTCCATACAACTATGCACTAGTTTACCCAGAGTAATAAAAAAATCTAGAACACTAGGACGGCACAGTGGCACAGCAGTAGAGTTGCTGCCTCACAGCACCAGAGTCCTGGGTCGGATCTGACTACGGGTGCTGTCTGTATGGAGCTTGTACGCTCTCCCAGTGACCTGCGTGCGTTTTCTCCGGGTGCTCCGGTTTCCTCCCAAACTCCAAAGACGTACAAGTTTGTAGACAAATTGGCTTGGTAAAATGATAAATTGTCCCTAGTGTGTGTTGGATTGTACTAGTGTGCAGGGATCACTGGTCGACACACTTGGTGGGCAAAAAGGCCTGTTTCCGCTCTGTATCTCTAAACTAAACTAAACTAAACTAAACTAAATACTCTCCCTCTAAAAGTGCAGGAATCTGGATCAAGTGAAATTGATTAGTTGTTTTTTCCAGTAGAACTGGGAATTAGGGTAAGAATAAGACGTAAAATACATTAACATGCAGATTAAATATGATCCAAATAAATGGCAGAATTGGATTGAAGAATTGAATGGTTTACTCCTGTTCTTATGTTCCTAAATGAACCTATCTCTCCTGTGGATTTACCTATTACTAATGATTCGAATGTACTTTTGATGTTGCTTCAACAGATGAATTAAAAGAACATGCATTTTCAGGTGCACACTGACAGTCTGATTGCAGCAAGCTTTATTCAACTTAGAAAGGCCATCTGCTCCTGAAAAAAAATAAAAATGCTGTGATTTTTGAAAATTAACCCAGAAGAGGTCACTTTTGCCCATATATCTGGGTGCTTTTGTACCTATTGGTAAACTTCCTTTTTTTTGACAGCAGTTTCGTTGACCATTGCATATTTTTCTTCAGGGGTAAAACACTGCCAATTGTTGTCAACAGCAATGCAACATGCAAAGGTTATCTCGATGTCACTGGTGTAATAAATTGCCATTTCTTTCTCACAGAATAGACAACCTCTACTAATCTTGTGTTCCTTGAAACCGAGCGGTTTTGACGGCCCTTCCAAATGTTTTCTTTTTCCTCAACTAAGATCTGGAATCTCCCATGACCAGAAACATAACCTTTGTGGTTGACTGTTTTGCGTATGGAGATCGGGGTTAAATTTGCTCTCAGCCTCCTAGTCTCAGGATCATTCCACACTGCTGCTGAGCTCTGCCACATCTCATTGCTGCACTGGGGGAATTCACGCAAAACTTCGCTATTGAGGGGAATCTTCACCCACTCATCCTTCGGAGCACCCAAGGAGGCAGAACGGGTGCAGGACTTTCCCCGCATTGACGGTGGAAGAAGGAAATGCAGATGCTAGTTTAGACCAAAGATAGACACAAAATGCCGGAGTAACTCAGCGGGCCAGGCAGTATCTCTAGAGAAAAGGAATAGGTGACATTTTGGGTTCAGACCCTTCATCAGACTAATGACTAATGCTTTTTCCCAAACCGCAGACATTCATGGATCGGAATCATGCTCTAGCTTCAAGTAACCCCGGCATTCCCCCTCTCTCTATCCCTCTTCCACCCAAGTCGCACTAGCCTCTCGTTCTCACCCAACAAACAGCTAACAATGGTCTGTTTCCTTTATCATCATTACTTTTTTGCATATCTTTCATTCAGTGTTCTTTATCTCTCAACATCATCGTCTATATCTCTCATTTTCTTTATCCCTGACCAGTCTAAAAAGGGTCTTGACCCGAAACGTCACCCATTCCTTCTCTCCAGAGATACTGCCTGTCCTGCTGAGGTACTCCTGCTCTTTGTGTCTATCTTCAGTTTAAATCAGCATCTGCAGTTCCTTCCTTCACATAAAGTCCTCCCTGGCATCTTTCAGTCATCCTATTTACGGAGCTCATAAACACAAAGTCCTGCAGACTTTATTTACCAGTCCAGGTCTCTCTAACCACCTGGTAGAGTTTTTTTTTTTTAACCAAATCATTTTAATCTTCAAAAGAACTGCAAAAAAGATGTTTTAGGATCTTGCAGAAAGGCAAATTTCACACACAGTTTGTGGTCTTAAGACATTATCAAACTAGGATGACACATTTAACAGTTGTGGCTTCACTGCCCACCCAGTGCATAGGAAGATGCTTGAGAACACTATTAGATTTTACTGTCTCTGTTGGCCAACAGAATCAGATGTGCCTCCATGTCACATAATAAAAGGTCAGCATGTCAGGCAGTATCTATGAAGAATTTCAGATAATTTCATAGGTTATAGGAGCAGAATTAGGCCATTCGGCCCATCAAGTCCTCTCCGCCATTCAATCATGGCTGATCTATCTCTCTCCCCTAACCCCATTCTCATGCCTTCTCCTCATAACCCCTGATACCTGTACTAATCAAGAATCTGTCAATGTCCGCCTTAAAAATGCCATTCACTTGGCCTCCACAGCCTTCTGTGGCAATGAATTCTACATATTCACCACAAATAAATTACCTTTCATTTGAAATGGGAACAAAAGGCTGTATTGAATTGTGATCGGACCGATCACTATTCCCTAACCCCTAATTATGAAACTAGTGATTTAACCACCTCATTTTGACACATTAATCCATCAGTACAACAAATATGATGGAAATGAGATTGCACATTATGGGGTGAAACAAAATCTACCAACGTTTATCGGAAGATATGTTATTGGGGTCACAAACATGCAGGGGGTTCAGTATAAAGGGAATACCTGCTGAGAATTGAACATATTCAATGAGGCCAATGAGACGATCAGCTCATCCTATGAGTTGCAACGGCTAAAGATAGACACAAAATGCTGGAGTAACTCAGTGGGACAGGCAGCGTCTCTGGAGAGAAGGAATGGGTGACGTTTCAGGTCGAGGCTCTTCTTCAGACCCGAAACGTCGCCCGTTCCTTCTATCTTAATGTTTAGTGTTTTCTGAGTAATTCGTAACTGTCACTGTATGTCATGTTGTTACTTGTGGGCAGAGCACCAAGGCAAATTCCTAGTATGTGAATACTTGGCCAATAAACTTACTTACTCACTTACTTATCGAGAGATGCTGCCTGTCCCGTTGAGTTACTCCAGTATTTTGTGTTTAACTTCAGTGTAAACCAGCATCTGCAGTGCCTTACGACACATTTCGAGTTGCTATGGCTGGTGTTCTCATGCAGCTGACATTTCAGCCAGCTGCAAGGTTCAACTCAATTACACCAAGAGTGGATCATCATAACAGCTAAAGTGTTTGCACTCTGAGAAGACTGAAAACAGAAATTAATGCATTCCCTTTTTATGTAGGGTGATTGGTGATTCAGGATAAATTAGTTTCTACTGAGATGTCCTGATTATACACCATTTACTCTACTAATGTCTTACAGTTCTGCAATCACAGTCAGAATAAAATAACCTGCTTACTCCTACATTATCCACTCGCCTAAGTATAGGAGAAACCTGGATCATGTTCCTACTCAATCTTCTTTGCCACGTAGATAAATGTTAGGCAATGCCTTCTTGAAAAATGTGTACACAGTGAGTGATTACCTGTTAGAAAAGTGAGAAAGTATGAGAGCAATCTCAAGATTGTCAGTGAAAACATTATGCATTAGTCCAGCCTCACACAGTGCTAAGCCTATATGTGTAGCATTTAATAACATTTTATGGTTTTCCGTGGTCAACAAACACCAGACGTCTTACCCCGAGGCGTTTACCACCATAGCCGCGGACTTCAATAAGGCAAACCTAAAGAAATCACTCCCTAACTTCCACCAACATGTCTCCTGCTGCACCAGAGGACCAAGCACCCTCGACCACTGCTACACCACCATCAAGAATGCCTATCGCTCTATCCCTCGCCCTCACTTCGGTAAATCCGACCATACCGCGGTGCTGCTTCTTCCTGCCTACAGGCAGCAATTAAAGAGCGCACCCCCAGAGGTGAGGACAGTACAGAGCTGGTCAGGGGGGGGGGGGGGGGCAGAGGAACAACTCCAGGACTGTTTGGAGTCTGTAGACTGGGCAATGTTCAAGGACTCGGCAACGGACCTGAACGAATACGCCACATTCGTTACAGACTTCATTAAGAAGTGTGTGGAGGACTGCATCCCCACCAAAACCTTCCGAGCGTTTCCCAATCAGAAACCTTGGATTAACTTTGAGATCCGCACTCTTCTGAAGTCCAGACACCGGGCATTCATGTCTGATGATACAGTGGCCTACAAGGAGTCCAGATACGACCTTGGTAAGGCCATCAAAAAGGCCAAAAGGGACTTCTGCTCCAAACTGGAGGAAGAGACAGATGTTCGGCGGCTGTGGCAGGGCCTGAATGCAATCACCTCTTACCAGGCGAAATCAGGAGGCAGCTCGAATGTCGGCGAAACATCACTCCCTGATGAGCTCAATGCGTTTTACGCACGCTTTGATAGGGAGAACACCGATGTGCCTTGCCGAGCCCCCATTCGCTGTGATGGTATTTCAGTCTCAGTCACAGAGGCTGACGTCAGGAAATCCTTCAGAGGGGTGAACCCTCGAAAAGCGCCTGGACCTGATGGTATACCTGGTCGCGTTCTAAAAACCTGTGCGGACCAACTGGCTGGAGTTTTTACAGACATTTTCAACCTCTCACTTCTGAGGTCTGAGGTCCCCACCTGCTTCAAAAGGGCATCAATTATACCAGTGCCCAAGAAGAGTAAGGTAACGTGCCTCAATGACTATCGACCTGTGGCACTAACGCCTGTGGTGATGAAGTGCTTTGAGAGGTTGATCATGACGCAGATCAACTCCTACCTCGACAAAAACCTGGACCCACTGCAGTTCGCTTACCGCCACAACAGATCAACGGTGGATGCGATCTCGCTGGCCCTCCACTCCGCTCTGGACCACTTGGACAACAAAAACTCATATGTCAGGCTGTTATTCATCGATTACAGCTCGGCATTTAACACAATCATCCCCTCCAAGCTGGTTACCAAACTCGCAGAACTGGGTCTCTGCGCATCCCTCTGCAATTGGATCCTCGACTTCCTCACTCTCAGACCACAGTCTGTTCGTATTGGTGGAAATGTGTCAGACTCGATAACAATTAGCAGGGGAGCACCTCAAGGCTGCGTGCTCAGTCCCCTGCTGTACTCACTCTATACTCATGACTGCGTAGCCGGACATAGTGCGAACTCCATCATCAAGTTCGCTGATGACACCACTGTTGTGGGACGTATCACTGATGGGGATGAGTCAGAGTATAGAAGAGAGATCGAGCAACTGTCCATATGGTGCCAGCACAACAACCTGGCCCTCAACACCAGCAAAACCAAGGAACTGATTGTGGACTTTGGAAGGAGTAGGATGGGGACCCACAGTCCCGTTTATATCAACGGGTCGATGGTTGAAAGGGTCAAGAGCTTCAAATTCCTGGGCGTGCACATCTCTGAAGATCTTTCCTGGTCCGAGAACAATGATGCCATTATTAAGAAAGCACATCAGCGCCTCTACTTCCTGAGAAGATTACGGAGAGTCGGTTTGTCAAGGAGGACTCTCTCTAACTTCTACAGGTGCACAGTAGAGAGCATGCTGACCGGTTGCATCGTGGCTTGGTTCAGCAACTTGAGTGCCCTGGAGAGGAAAAGACTACAAAAAGTAGTAAACACTGCCCAGTCAATCATCGGCTCTGACCTCCCTTCCATCGAGGGGATCTACCACAGTCGCTGCCTCAAAAAGGCTGGCAGCATCATCAAGGACCCACACCATCCTGGCCACACACTCATCTCCCTACTACCTTCAGGTAGAAGGTACAGGAGCCTGAAGACTGCAACGACCAGGTTCAGGAACAGCTACTTCCCCACAGCCATCAGGCTATTAAACCTGGCTCGGACATAACACTGAACTTTACTAGCCAATACTGTTATTTGCACTTTATCAGTATATTGACCATTGTGTATATATTTATAGAATGCCTTGTAGTAAATGCCTACTATGTTCTGTTGTGCTCAAGCAAAGCAAGAATTTCATTGTCCTACCAGGGACACATGACAATAAACTCACTTGACTTGACTTGACTTTTAGAGGAGCCTTAGTGTGTGAGAGAGAAAGGAATGGAGGATATTCTGGTAGAGTTTGATGAAAAAGGAGGGGAAGAGGTTCACGTGCATCCCAAACATTATTATGAACTGACTGGTCCAAATGGCCCAATTCATAAGTTATAAGAGCAGAATTGGGCCATTCGGCCCATCGAGTCTACTCTGCCATTCAATCATGTCTGATTGACCTTTCCCTCTCAACCCCATTCTCCTGCCTTCTCCCCGTAACCCCTGACACCCATGGTGTGGTGTGCATTCCATGCCCTTTGTACACAAAATAATTGTTCTCAGCACCTTCTATCTATAGAAAACAAGACAGAATCCTCAGTGTGGTCGGAAGTCATCAAATGTGGACTCTGGAAGTAATTATAAACCTCCAACACATGCCCACTTTGAATATAAGGCTTCAGGCAAGATGGAATTACAATGGAGCTACTGCTCAAGAGCATAACTCACATGTGATATGTCCGGGAGAGTAATTTTCACCAACGAAGAGGAAACCAAACAAATGGAAGCTGAAAAACTCATTA